>CM014270.1:56065758-56130929 GCA_004135705.1 Alloteropsis semialata
GGTTTTTTAGTTGTTTCTGCATATGAATTATAAACTCTGTATCCTCTGTATTTCAGATCATCGGCAGGACAGAGATGGTGAGGCGTTGAGTCAGATTTTTCTCTTCATTTTTAGATGGTGCACAAATAATTCATGCTCGTGTTGCTTTTTGACTCCCATTTTGTTTGGCTTGGAAGAGTGGAGAGGATCATGGTCAAAACTCGAAACAGATTGCTTTGCACCAAGTCGTTAATTACCACCCTTATGGTGGTTCTTCTATTTCTTTTTTTTCTTTGTAATTTTCTTTTACCCTCTTCCATGTCGAAACAATTGTGACCAACCTTTCCGTAGACTAACTGTTGTTTTTGCTTCCTGCATGATATGCGCTGGCAATATGGCATTCTTATTCAAGGGCTTGTTTTGGTAGTGGGAAGTAGACCAAAATCCAAATCTCTCCAGATCATCAGGGAAGTTCTGTTGCCGATCTGAAGATACATTGGCTCTAATCCCCGGTCATCCAAATAAGCCCCTATCATGGATGTCTGGTATCGCATCAGAATTGCGGTGTGCTTTTATATACACTGCATCCGTGTGAATCCATCAATGAAGAAGGAATGCATGGTATAGCATCATAATTGCCGTGTGCTTTTATATGCACTGCATCCGTGTGAATCCATCAATGAAGAAGGAATGCATGGTTGCTGTCAACCAACTGTGAAAGCTAGGGAGTGTTCAATTCCGTGAAAAATTTTTGGTGAAAATTTTTGCAAGAGAATCTTATCATTTAGGAGTACTAAATGTAGACTAATAATAAAACTAATTATAGATCTCGCATGAAAATCGCGAGACGAATCTAATGATGATAATTAATCCATAATTAGTGAATGTTTAGCGGATGGTTACTGTAGCATCACTGTTGCAAATCATGGCCTAATTAGGCTCATTAGATTCGTCTCGCAAAGTTACCTGGGGTTATGGAATGGGTTTTGTCATTAACACACGTTTACTACTCCATGCATGTAAGATTCCCTTAGAAAAATTTTGGTGAAATTTTTTTGGGGGAATTAAACACCCCCCTAAAACAACTGTAACAAGAAACTGCCAGCTCCTTGCGTCTTGGAAACCTCTTGAAAGGGAAACATAAGATTGACCCAAATTCCCAAAATGTGGATGCAGACCATTGCATCGTCTTGTTAGGACACATAATTTAATTAGCTCATATAAACTGTCCCAATCCATCGGCTCTCCTTTTCCTGCCTTGTTGACCTTGCCAATTGGCTCTTCAAACAAATGAATCAGATACTACTAGATTAGCAAGTGCTTAGCTATCAGATGCCCCTACTAGCTCCCGTAGAAACAATGGCACCAGACACCAGTCCTCTTGGCCTTTCATTGAGCTTGAACGAGAATCTGGTGTTCACCTTTCCTGGCAAAGTTGACTATGAGATGGAATTATCTGAAGTTGTTCCTTTCACGCTTGCTGTATACTGAAGTTGATACTCCCCGCAATATTCAAAAAAGATCAGGAAGTCAATGACGTGCCTTGCCACCTCATTGAAATGTGCAGTTCAGTACTGTATAAGTGCATACCATGAAGTGCCGCAGCAATTTTTTTAAAAAAAATCATAGGATCAATTCCTTGAAGCCTCAACATTAGTTTATTCTTTATGCAAAGAAGATTAAATGTGCAGAAAATTAGAAACAAAGTGGGTCGGGTCGGGCTACACATGGAGCGAAAAATGAACAAAATAAGTGAAAGAAATGGTTTTGAGCTGATCTGCTTATGCGAAATTTTTACTTGTTCGTATTGAATATGGAATATCCAACCACTTATCTGATCAGAGAAACTTATCGTAACAAAGTTATTTCATATTTTCACGCACACGACAACAAAAACATACTCCAAACTAATTGCGTTACGCTGCACACCCGTGTAAACCTGTCCATCCATGGATGCTGCAATTTGAAGCACCGGCCACTGCGCTTCACCGCCGGCCAGAAATCAAGAGCTCATCACGCGACGACACGCGTTGCACACGGCCGCCCGCTGGCTTCTACTTGTTCTTCTTGCGGTTCTCGATGACGAAGAAGAAGGCGAGCGCGACGACGGAGAAGGCCGAGAACACGCCGGCGGCGACCTTGATGGAGGCGTGGATGCCCGTGATGCCGGCGACGTCGAACGCCGCGGCGGGGCCCGTCTGGCCGTAGGCCACCTGCGTGCCCGACGCGTCCAGGGCGTAGGCGCGCACGTAGTAGGAACCCGTGGGGATGTCGCGGGCGACGAGGTACTGGAAGCTGCCGGCGGCGCCGCCGGCGGCGTACTCCTGCTGGGTGACCTTGAACTGGCACGCCTTGTCCTTGCTGAGGTCGTCGTTGGACTTGCGCCACCCGCGGTCCTTCTGGCTCGCCGGCGCGTAGCACAGGTTCACCTTCACCTTCTTGTAGGCGGCGTCGGCGCCGGCGGGTTCAGTGGTGTTCAGGGACCAGGTCACCGTGAGAGTGTCCACTCCGGCGTGCAGAACTGCACAAAGCAATGGATTTCGCTATGAGTGAAAAAGATTCAAAGGTTCAAAATAGTACAAATTTAAATCATATTCTCCTTTAAACATCCCACTGAAAGGTAGTACCATTTTAACGCAGAATTAACTCTGTAAATGAATCAAACTGTAAAACAAAGAGATTTAACTTTTTGACCTTTTGAACACGCGGGAATTGAAATATATGGACGAAAGCCTTTCTACTATTGGCCGTCCTAGTGAAATGTTTCATTTCGTTGTTTTGTTTTCGGACGCATTGTAAGCAACAAAACAACATAGTTCAGCTGTCTAACCAGGAAATAAAAAGACGAACACCTAGAACATATTCTTTGATTTCGTGCGTTGATGTCGTCATTTAGTTTCGTTAGAATAAGATTGTGATAAACCATCATTATGCTAATATTCAAATTACTGGGGTAGTACACAGTTGTAATATTTCACTTTATTTTCAATGCAGATATACTATTTTGTGCAAAAAAAATTACTGACATCTACAGTGATAGACCATGCACATTACTGGATGCCAGAAATTAAGGGCAGGCCAGAACTTAAATCAAACTGCTATATATTGGCTATCAGCCGGTAGGCCAAATGGAACATGAACAAGGTTCATGGAATCAATGGATCTCGGCGAAGCAAAAGCTACGAAGCAAATGCAATACGTGCAGGCGCAGAGCGCTTGCTTGCTGCGGATGAACGCTCACCTTGGCCGGGCTTGGCGGAGGCGGCGACGGCGAGCGCCTTGGGCAGCGTGGAGAGGTGCACCCCAGCGGCGGCCGGCGCCGGCAGGCAGGCACCAAGAAGCACCGCCGCTAACAAGGAGAGCACCACGGCGCCTCGTTGCCGAGCCATCGCTATTACCTCACTCTCCTTCAATCGGCTCCTGAGTCCCAGACGCCTCGACCAACACCGGAGCCGGCGGGGGCGACGAATCTGACGAGTTTGCTTGGCTTTGCTTCGGTTGTGCACTTGTGCTGGAGGAGTACGGACGGGTTGAGAATATATAGGCACGTTGCCCGAGGGGCGTCGAGCAGTTGACCTTGCGGCCCTATCGGCGAGGAGTAGGATCAGTTGTAGTTATTAGTTAAGCTAAACAAAGCAGCTAATTATGCGATCGAAAGTCAGAACATGACGAGGGCAGGGCAAGAGCAGAGCAGCTCAGCTGGTAGTAATCTAATCTCTTGGGTCACTTGGCGAGCCTGCTTGCTTTTGGAGGGGCCCCAAAGGGCTCGGGCCGGGTGGGATGCGGCAAGACGGCAACCGCGCGCGATCGGATTTATACATCCTGCTCGCAGATCGGCCAGCCGGCCGGTCGGGACGAACGAACGAACGGCCGGCCCCTGCGCAACGCAATGCGGCGGCGCGTCAGCGGTGGACCAACGAGTTCGCTGCTTCCGATCACGGCCGGGTCGCGTCGCATGGCGTGGCGAGGTAGCATCCAGCTGCTAGCTGCGCAGCGGCGCGGCGACCAGGTGATCGAGTTAGTTTTTAGATCGCGTGAATATGTCAGATATTCACGCGGCCGGCCGACATGCGATGAAAAATTAGAATCGCACAGATCGATCGATTTCCAGCAGTTTCGATTTGCTTCAGTCAAAAATGCGAATGCATTTCGCTCCATGCCTCCAAGTCTCCCTTAGGCTACTGCTGGAATGCAAAACTGAAGCCCAGCTTTGGCGTTGCTGTCTGCCTGTCCAGTGTCCACAGACGCCATGTAACCGACGAGTGGTGCCTACATTTCGTCATAACTTTCTTTCTGACGCCTGTATGCTGGCTGTATCACTCCTGCACCCTCCATGGCTAGCTGCCTGTAATGGCGCCTTCGCCAAACACTTCCATCACCGGATTGCCGGGATCAGTGGAATGAATTCAGGTGGGACCGATCGTCCCCCGTTACTTTCCTCAAAAAAAAAAAAGCGAATGCATCTGATCTATATGCTATCGATAGGTTGATGATGGATCGATAATGGGCTGGTAGCGCCACCGTGCCGGCACATTGCTTGACATGCATGGTAAAACCCTGGCCAACTAAAAGAGGGGCGAGATGTGCACATGGTCAAGTGACTCTTAGCACAGATTAAGGGTTACCGGTGAAACGTTTGATGAGCTCGCCTCTATCTGCACGTAATAAGAATTAGCGACAAGGCGCACGGCTAATTGATCAACGGACAGACCTCATGAGAGTGATAGGAGCCGAGGCTCAGTTTACCAATCGGTTGAAAATGGGTCAGATCAAAATTCCATACACGCTAAACGGAGGGGTTTTTAAAAAAAAGAGTAAACAGGGGGATGGAACGGAACCATATGCTAGTCGACAGGTCGACTTTCATGTGAAGTTGTCAAGGAATGTATAATAGTTTAGATAGCTATGGCTTGTTTGACATATACAAACAGCTAAATAGACAGATTTATAATGGATTATTTATTTTTTGTCTGTGTGATCTAATACTTTTTTGGTTGGTATTATTTTACTTGGGAGCACGAGTTAGAGTTGTAGATGAGATCGTATACAACAAGTTTTACGGTAGCCCTTAGAACAACTACTTTTAGAAGCTTCGCAGTAGGCACCAAGATAATTACTGCCCGTTACCCCTTCCGTTATCCTCTGACAACTTTATGAGCCTTTGAGTGCCTGATCCATGCCAAGTGCCCATTGGACATGCCTTGACGCCGTGGAGCCATGCTAGCGCTTCACTCCTCTTCGGGCGACTCTTCCCGAGCCGCCCAAAGTTTTCCAGGGCAAATCACATTCCTAGGTCCCTGCAAGAGGATTTCTTCAGGTTATGGGAATACGAAGCCATTCATCCGGGGCTACTTCGGTTGCGGCGTTGAGGAGGCTGACTCCCCAACAGCAGACATCTGCTGAGTCGAGAACTCCAACACAACACTTGTAGGTAGTTCCACTAAAATAAATTTAACCAATTAAGTTATGCTCAACTTGCGATCTACATCGTTAGATTTGATAAAGTACCTAAATAGTTGGTGTAAGTTTCTTTTTGAATTAGGATTGCCAAGGTAATAATTTCTAGTTATCGAGAATTAACATTGAGGCCCCAAAGTCACCCCCAAAGCGCCTGTACAATCTCACGATTTAATTTGTCGCAGGCACGAACGGCATGCGGTTTTTGTGAACAATGGAAAATCAGGAAACAGACCATGACCATCTCAACTGGGGGCATTGTTCGATCCATATGGATACAACGCTTACAATTTACACCTGCAATTTTTAGAGTAGGTTTCACCGTGCTATTTCTGTTACACAGAACAAGCTATGGAAAGAACTCAACACGCGGTACGGTAAAGAAGCATTGCATGGACACCAGTCCTACTCTATTTGTTCTTCTTGCGGTTCTCGATGACAAAGAAGAAGGCGAGCGCGGCGACGGAGAAGGCCGAGAACACGCCGGCGGCGACCTTGATGGATGCGTGGATGCCCGTGATGCCGGCGACGTCGAACGCCGCGGCGGGCCCCGTCTGGCCGTAGGCCACCTGCGTGCCGGACGCGTCCAGCGCGTAGGCGCGCACGTAGTAGGAAGCCGTGGGGATGTCCCGGGTGACGAGGTACTGGAAGCTGCCGGCGGCGCCGGCGGTGTAGGCCTGCTTGGTGACCTTGAACTGGCACGCCTTGTCCTTGCTGAGGTCGTCGTTGGACTTGCGCCACCCGCGGTCCTTCTGGCTCGCCGGCGCGTAGCACAGGTTCACCTTCACCTCCTTGTAGGCGGCGTCGGCGCCGGCGGGCTCCGTCGTGTTCAGGGACCACGTCACCGTGAGCGTGTCCACGCCGGCGTGCAGAACTGCACGGAGCCATGAATTTCGTTAACAATAAGATAAGATAATGTTGATTGAAAACGTCTAAATCAGAATTGCGGCGACCATTTTCGCGCAAACAAGCAGGTAAATCAGACTGTAAAAAGAGAGAGATTTTACATTTTGACCTTTGAGCACGCGGGGTGAAAAAAGAGATTTTACTTTTTAATATCGAAAGTGTGTCTGTTCGTTCCCCAAAAGGCTTTCTACTATTGGCCGGCCTAGATGGCTTCTAAAATGTTGATCCGGCAGGTCAAAATGGAACAGGAACTTGGAACACGTCTATTTCTACCGTGTGAAGCAAAAGCACCGATCGATGCAGCGCAGAGCGGTGCGACGCAGATGATCGCAGACACGCACCTTGGCCGGGCTTGGCGGAGGCGGTGACGGCGAGCGCCTTGGGCAGCGTGGAGAGGTGCACTCCCGCGGCGGCCGGCGCCGGCAACCAGGCGCCGAGAAGCAGCAGCACCAGCAGCAGCGAGAGCGAGGCGACACCACCTTGCCCAGCCATCGTCGCAGCTCTGATCTCTCTTCCGCTTCCCTTGCAGAGGTCGGAGACGAAGGCGGGGAATCTTGGGGGTGGGGGTGGGGGTGTGGGTGGGGGTTGGAAGGCGAGTACGGACGGGTCCAGAATATATAGGCGCGGCGCGTGTGGAGAGGTACGATGCGTGTCCAGTATAGTTGACCTTGCGGCCCAATGGACGAGGAGCGGAGCGGGACTGACTAATTGCCCAGCTGAGCTGAACACGTTGCTGATCAAAAGTCAGATCTTGACGAGGGCAGGGCCAGAGCAGCAGTTAGCAAGCAGTAATCTAATCTCGAGAAGCCTGATTTGCTTGTCGAGGGGCCAAGGGGTCCCGGCCCGTTGGGATGCGGCAAACCTGATCGGCTCCAATGAATCAGCAACCCCTCGGGCAGGAGGCGCAGCCACGCAGGGCAACGAGTTCGCTTCCAGCGTCGCGTCCCGTGGCGCCGCCGCGCCGCCGAGCAGCCCGAGACGGCGGCATCCAGCGGCGCGTGAATGCTGCCAGGCCGACCAGCTAGCTACGGAGCTGACCGCCGGCAGATTCTTGCAGGCGCGTCGCTCGACCACACGTACGGACGGCAAAGATCACATGGATCCAACCCAACGCGACGAAATGCGCCGCCGTTCCCACGCGCCCGTATCGGGTCCTTCCTTATCTGCCCGGCCGACCGGCCATCTCTCCTTGACGTAACCTTGCGAGTGTTGATCAGTTCGTTCTCGCTTGCAGCTGCAGCTGATATCCGTACAGAGCAGCTTTCAGTGCGGAAATTAAGCTTCACGATTACCGATATGATCCGCTTCGATCGCATGTGAACGCGTACCGTGTCTGTTGGATCAGACGTTGGTTGGCAGGTACCAGCAGAATGCCGGCTGACTTTTTTGGTTTTTGGCTCTTTTCGTGAAAGAATTTTACAAATAGACCTTTGGCAGAAACAATTGCAAAAATGGACCCTGAGCTCGGCGCCACAAATCACGGCGCCGAGCTTACACGTCTCGGCGCCGTAAATCATGGCGCCGAGGTCTATTACCGTAGCAGCAGACGTGGCATACGTGGAGCTGAGGTGGCAACATGGTTCAGGACAAAAACTGATGGCATTGAGCTCGGCGCCGAGATCTGTGGCGCCGAGCTCAGCTCACCCCTCACTTTCGATGAACAGTGAACAGTGAATAGTGAACAGTAAACATGAATAGTGAATTGTGACCACATCATCAAAGTTAAGTTTGCTGATTACTCTCCCAGTGCTAAAATTTATTGCCTAATTTACAAAGATAGATGGATCAAAATTGGATTAAAACCACTGAATGCAAGGGAAACTGCTGGTAATTAAATAATTTTATATGATATTAGCTAATAAATTATACAGTAGGATGCATCTGGCAGAGGAAGAACGTATATTTTATTTTCTGCTGTTATTGAGGCCCTCTTTAGTTCCATAAGTTTTCACTATTCATCCGTCACATCAAATGTTAGGACACTAATTAAGTGTATTAAACGTGAATTAATGACAGATTAATTAGGCTTAATAGATTCGTCTCGAGATTTTTCGTCCATCCGTGTAATTAGTTTTATAATTAGATCATGTTTAGTCCTCCTAATCTTCGGTTTAGAATTGTTACAGTAAATTTCTAAACTTATCTTGCCGATTTAAACATGGCCTGAACAGACATTAGATACGATGACCAAGCAATACAGCCGGCCACCGGTCACTATTCACTATTCATGATGCGGTCATTATTCACTATTCATGTTCACTGTTTATTCTTTTACTGTTCACTGTTCATCGAAAGTGACGGCCACCGGTGAGCTGAGCTCGGCGCCGAGCTCAGCGCCATCAGTTTTGGCGTTGAACCGTGTTGCCACCTCAGCTCCACGTATGCCACGTCTGCTGCTACGGTAATGGACCTCGGCGCCATGATTTACGGCGCCGAGACGTGTAAGCTCGGCGCCGTGATTTGTGGCGCCGAGCTCAGGGTCCATTTTTGCAATTCTTTCTGTCAGAGGTCTATTTGTGAAATNGCGGGGAATCTTGGGGGGGTGGGGGTGTGGGTGGGGGTTGGAAGGCGAGTACGGACGGGTCCAGAATATATAGGCGCGGCGCGTGTGGAGAGGTACGATGCGTGTCCAGTATAGTTGACCTTGCGGCTAAAGCTGCTAATGGGTTGTAATCCGGACTAAACCCACACCAGACTATCATTTTTAAACACGCCAACTCAATTCCCCCGAACCACCCCATCGCATGACAAAACCAAACCAAACCAAACCAAACCAAACCAAACTTTTTGAAATTTCAAACCAAAATCTCAGCGGTTTCCAAAAAAAAAAATCAACCAACGGCAGACCGGCGCGGTGCACAACAGAACAGCGCATATGCGTGTGCGCAGCAGCGGTAGCATCCTGCTGAATGGATCGAGTGGAGGTGGTCGCCACCGATGGGCAGATCGATCAGCGCCACCGCCACTCCGCAGTCTCGTCCATGGTCCCGAGAAAGCTTCTGGTGTGAGCTTCTACCAAGCAGGACAAGCATTACCATGGGGACTCGAAGCTCAGCGGCTCGCCGGTGAATCCTAGCAACACATGCATGCTTGCCGTCCAGTTTAAACGCGCGATCACCAGTTTCATCGGTCCTGCGGAATGACGGTGCCGAGAAATACATCCTGATCGAAGCAGAAGTCGTAGAAGATGATGGTGGCCAACAACAAGTCGCTGCAGACTCGAGGAGATAGGACGCCATGATGCAACTCCGTCGGTGGCCACCGTACAGGTCACTGTCGAGGTTGCGGACGGCGATCGCGCTGAGCTGGGGGCGTCGTCGCCGTCGGCAGCGAAGTCGTGCCAAGCTCGCTGTTGGAGTTGGGCTCGAAGAAGAAGAACCTCCCGCCCATGGCGGCGACGTCGAACACATGTTCCTTTTCAGGGGACCGGGCAGTACTCCTCGGGAAGGTCGTAGGATGCGGCGCGCGCCGGCCCGGCATGGCCGACGCGCTGGGGCGGCGCGGCCACCGCTGCTTGCAATGCCCCCTGTGCGACACTGCGACGCGGCCCTGGGGCCTGTGCGGCGCGCCATGGGCGCCTGCGCGTTCCAGTTGCTGGGGCATCACGGCGTGGCGGCCTTGCGCGGGAGCGGGCTGTATGCCCCGACGCAGCCTTGCGGTTAACCAACCAAACCAAACCGCTTTCATCGTCAAACCAAACTAAATCAAACTAATAGATAGATCAACCAGTTGCCACCAAACTGAGGTAGTACCAAGCAAAATCCAAACCATGGAACCGGGTTCCCCACCGAACCATTAGCAGCTTTACTTGCGGCCCAATGGACGAGGAGCGGAGCGGGACTGACTAAGGCCTTGTTTGTTCCCACAACAAACTTTACTATTCATCCAACTTCACTATTTATAAAAGAGAATCTTACATGCATGGAGTATTAAACGTGAGTTAATGACAAAACCCATTCCATAACCCCTAACTTTGCGAGACGAATCTAATGAGCCTAATTTGGCCATGATTAGACAACGTCGTGCTACAGTAAACAATCTCTAATGACGGATTAATTAGGCTTAATAGATTCGTCTCGCGATTTCCGTCCATCCGTGTATTTAGTTTTATAATTAGATCCTTAGTCCTCTTAATCTTGGTTTATAATTACTACAGTAAAATTGCAACCCAAGTTGCGCGAACTAAACAAGACCTAATTGCCAAGCTGAGCTGAACACGTTGCTGATCAAAAGTCAGATCTTGACGAGGGCAGGGCCAGAGCAGCAGTTAGCAAGCAGTAATCTAATCTCGAGAAGCCTGATTTGCTTGTCGAGGGGGCCCAAGGGGTCCCGGCCCGTTGGGATGCGGCAACCCTGATCGGCTCCAATGAATCAGCAACCCCTCGGGCAGGAGGCGCAGCCACGCAGGGCAACGAGTTCGCTTCCAGCGTCGCGTCCCGTGGCGCCGCCGCGCCGCCGAGCAGCCCGAGACGGCGGCATCCAGCGGCGCGTGAATGCTGCCAGGCCGACCAGCTAGCTACGGAGCTGACCGCCGGCAGATTCTTGCAGGCGCGTCGCTCGACCACACGTACGGACGGCAAAGATCACATGGATCCAACCCAACGCGACGAAATGCGCCGCCGTTCCCACGCGCCCGTATCGGGTCCTTCCTTATCTGCCCGGCCGACCGGCCATCTCCCCTAGACGTAAACCTTGCCAGTGTTGATCAGTTCGGCCATGTTTAAATCGGCAAGATAAGTTTAGAAAATTTACTGTAGCAATTCTAAACTAAAGATTAGAAGGACTAAATATGATCTAATTATAAACTAATTACACGGATGGACGGAAAATCGCGAGATGAATCTATTAAGCCTAATTAATCTACTATCAATTCACGTTTAATATCTTTAATTAGTGTCCTAACATTTGATGTGACGAGATGAATAGTAAAAACTTATGGAACTAAACAGGATCCTGCAGCTGCAGCTGGTATCCGTACAGAGCAGCTTTCAGCGTGGAAATTAAGCTTCACGATTACCGATATGATCCGCTTCGATCGCATGTGAACGCGTACCGTGTCTGTTCGATCAGACGTTGGTTGGCAGGTACCAGCAGAATGCCGGCACATTTGACAGGGTAAACGAAAGCCCTTTGCCAACTACTGAAACAGGGAGGGAACAGGGTCATGTGACTCTTAGCGCAGATCAAGGGTTACGAGGTGCAGCGTTTTGTTTGACTCGCCTCTATCACTCCAGGTAATAAGAAACTAATCGAGAATTAGCGAGAAGCCACACGGCTTATCAACGCGCAGATGTCATGAGAGTGATCGATCGACAATTGGTCAGATCAGAGTTGTAGTATATAGCAACGCTACTGATGGATTATATAAACTGGAGGAGACAGAATTATTGAGCGAATGATGCGCTCGTTAGGCATTGTTAATTCCGATCCGAGTACCTGCATTGCTGTTGGACTTAGCTGGGATATTTGCGGTTTCTGTTAGTCGGCAGGTCATGTTTGACGTGGCTTGCTTGTCTGTACAAGTACAACCCACCTGTCTCGGTGTCTCCCCTAGTTATCTTCTGCTTGTCTTTTCGGCTCATTTCCAGGCGTCTCCTCCGTTTCTGAGATGTCTTGTGCAAACAAAATTACCTCAACGAGTCTTTTTCTTTTTTCAACAAATAGAGAACGATGACCTTTAAATTTTTCTGTATGTTTTTATAGTTTACCTATTTGATACTATAAATGTTGACATATTTATAAATTCGGTTAAAGTTATAGAGAACGCTGGCGTGCAAGGAAGAAGCACGATTGTGGCGCTGCCAGCTGTCACGAGATGAGCAAGCAGTAGCTGAAGCCTGGTGTCAATCCTTTCGTTTCAATATGTAATCAATAGTCTCTACTCATGCTTTATAAAATCTGCTAAACTCCATGTTTTACTGAACCTGCCAAAGTTTCCTAAAAATGAAATCTGGTGGGGATCCCCACATTCCACACCCCCCCCAACCCCGGCTGCAGCTTGCCTGTCTCCCTTGCATGTCCCGATTTGTGTCCCTGTACACGTGGAGTCCATTGATTCGCTCCCCTCCGGAATCCGGGCCAGCAGCCGAACTCCGCACGTGTTCAACCCAAATTCACACCTCGCGCCTGGATAGGACCTCGGCTCGACGAAGTTTACCCAAAGTGCCAGAATTTTTTTTTAGAATTATAGGGCATTGCCCCCGCCTTAAAAGACAGCAAGTCTGTTACAGCATATTGTTCGAGGTGCCATCACCCCTGAAGAACCAACATAGCATTTGACAGAAAAGCGAAACTAAAACTCCACAGGAATCAAAGAACTAGGGAGATCATTCGGGAGCTCCTGACTCGGCCAGCTTCCCTCTGTCATCAAGGCGTCCAGCGCAAGGATTTGCCGACTCCAAATCTGGGTATTGGCTGGAACATTCCTGCCTTCCACTTCTGTCGATTTCCTGTCAGCGAGAGCTTTCAGCTTCAGCTTTGAATTCTCTCTGGCCTCTTCGCCAAGCACGAAAGCTTCTCCACCATCATAGACAACTGGTCCTTGGATTTGGCTGGGCACAGGATCAGCCAATTCTGTGCCAGCCTGATAATCACTTGTAACAATTGCTTGATATCCTGCCACATTAGATTCCGAAAACAAAAGGCATTTCTTAGTTTCCATAGGCCCCAGAGAGCAGCAGCACTCATAACATTAACAGCAGTGTACTTTCTATTACTAATCCAAAAGGTTCCTATAGAGATGAAATCTTTTCCTATTTCTACTCCTACTGCTTCAGAAACATGCTGCCACATATACTTAGCAACTACACATTCAAAAAACAGATGCATGCAAGTCTCCTTTTCAGTACAGAAAAGGCAAGTGCTATCTTCAACATGCTGTCTCTTGGCCAAATTGTCCCTAGTAAGCACTTTATTCTTAGACAGTAACCAAAGGAAAAACTGCACCCTAGGTGGAACTTTTAAAGACCAGACAGAGGGGGTAAAAACAGGTTTGATACCCCTAAAGTTAATTGCTTTATAAAGGGTCTGGGAAGAGTAAATCCCATTAGAGGTGTATTGCCAAACCAAGTCATCTTCCTCCTCATTAAACTCAATGGTAGAAGCAATCTGGACTACTTCTAACCACAGCTGTTCTAACCTACTGTCTACTGTTCTCCTAAAAGTACATTTGAGACTAACACCATCCCAAAGATCAGCTATGGTAGCAGATTTTTCATTCACAAGAATATAGACTTCCCAAAACTGAATGGCTAGGCTGGATTGCCCCAGCCAGTTATCTTCCCAAAATTTAATTTTCCTACCATCTCCAACCTTCCATCTATAGCCAAATTTAGCTGCCTGAATGGCCCACATCAAACCCTTAAAGAAAAAGGAAGCATTCTGAGACCTAGTGTAGAAAATATTAGGTCTGTTGGTTCTATATTTATAATCAATGAGCTCTTTCCAGAGCTTGTCATCATCTAGCTGGTATCTCCTTAGCCAAGAAGCCAGCAGACTAATATTCAAGTCTCTAATGTTAGGAATACCTAGACCACCATACTCTTTCAACATACTAATACTATCCCAATTGACTAAGTGATATTTGTGCTTGCCTTCACTGTCATCCCAAAGGCAATTAGCTATGTGTGAATTGAGGATTTTGATAGCCCATTTAGGGAACTTAATAAAAGATAGAAGGTAAACTGGGATGCTAGATAGACAGGTCCTAATTAACATTACTTTAGCTGCATGTGAGAGGAGCTTTCCCCTCCAACTTGCGATCCTCTTTAGGATTTTGTCCACAAGAGGCTGTATATCTTCTCTCCTTAATCTCTCAAAATGGAGGGGAATACCTAAATACTTGATGGGAAAATCACCTAGAGGACAGTTGAAGATATGAGCTGCCCTATGAGCTTCTTCTAAGTCTAAATTAATTGGGATAAGCTCACTTTTGTGGTAGTTTATTTTCATGCCAGATAAACACTCAAATAAAACTAAGGTTGACTTGAGGTTCCTAAGGTGAAAATCACTAAAGTCTAAAAAGATGATTGTATCATCTGCATATTGTAAGGAGACCACACCATCTTCTCTGAAATCAGTTAAAAGACCCCTCACTAGTTGATTTTCAGTGGCCTTTTTTAGCATCCTAGTGAAGACATCACCTACCAGGTTAAAAAGGAGAGGGGACATTGGATCCCCTTGTCTTAAACCTTTGCCAAGTTTAAAGAAGAGGCTCTCCTCTCCATTAAGATTGACTCCTACAGTTCCTCCTCTAACCAGCTTATTTATCCAGCTAATCCACTTGTCACTAAAGCCTCTGCTCTTAAGGACATCAAAGAGAAAATTCCAGCTAACTCGATCATATGCTTTTTCATAGTCTAATTTCAGGATGACACCTTTTTGGTCACTGTTATGAATACTATGAACTAACTCATGGGCAACTACCACACTCTCTAGAATATATCTGCCTTTAATGAAAGCACTCTGATTTTGAGAAATCAGCCTATTAGCTATTCTACCCAGCCTAATAGTTAAAACTTTAGAGAAAATCTTAAAGCTACAGTTAATCAAGGCTATTGGTCTAAACTGTTTCATATCCTTAGCATCCTCCACCTTGGGAATGAGAGTAAGCATGGCACAGTTTAATCTATACAAATCTAACTTACCAGAAAACATGTCCTCAAACAAACTAACCAGATCTGATTTTATAAAATTCCAAAATTTTTGATAAAACAGAAACGGAAGTCCGTCTGGCCCCGGAGCTCCCTCAGCATAACAACTAAACACCGCATCCTTAATCTCATCTTCTGAGAAAGGGGCGATTAGTAGGTCATTTTCTTCAGCAGTGACTAGATCATCCTGCTCCCAAAAATCACTTCTAAGCGAAATATCAGTACTAGGCTCTTCAGCAAAAAGGGACTTATAGAAATCAACTGCCACCCTAATCATCCCAGCTTGGTCCTCAACAAGGCCATTAGGACCCTGCAGGCAATCTACTGTTTTCTTTCTACTACGCTGATTAGCAATAGCTTGGAAGTAAGCTGTGTTGCGATCTCCTTCTAGAATATTCCTCTCCCTAGAACGTTGTCTAGACTTGATTTCCTCTAAGGCCCAAATTTTACTAAGTTCATCCGTGATATCTTTCAGCCTACTGAGGCCCTGAGCCGGTAAACCTCCTTGCTCTGCCTCCCTATCTAAATTGTTGTACTCCTCTGCCAACTCGGCTTTCCTTTTGTTAAGAGCTGCTACTTCATTTGAGGCCCAGCCTCTAACTAATCTTCTAAAGGAACGGATCCTAAGCTGCCACCTATCTAAATTAGAGAGATTTAGGCCTTCAGTCTCCCAGGCTTTCTTAACCAAAAAAACAAACTCCTCTTTTTCTAACCACCATTTCTCAAAACGAAATTTCTTTTTGCCAAAGAAGTTATTATCCCCAGTGTCTACAAGTAAAGGATTGTGATCACTAGGAGGTCTCTCTAGAGCCTTAATTCTAACCAATGGGAAAGCATTTTCCCAACTAGTAGTTACAAAGATCCTATCTATTTTGGCCATCACCAGGTTGTCCTGGTTATTGGTCCATGTATATAATTTGTTAGTGGGGTTGAGCTCCATCAGGCCCCACTTACTAATCCACTCATTAAAACTATCAGCCCACTTATGGTTAATGATCCTATTGCTCTTATCAGAGCAGAATCTTACTAGGTTGAAATCTCCCCCAAAAAGAGTTGGACCTTGCCATTTAGAGGCAATCAAATGTAGTTCATCTAAGAAATCCTGCTTCCCATCCTCATAAGGAGATCCATAAACTACTACTAATTTCCAGTTAAAGCCTGTCTTCTTATCTAGAAGCATAACACTAAGGGAGAAATCTAATGCATCACAAACAGAAATGACAAACATATCAGACTTAGCTCCTACTAAAATGCCCCCAGATGCACCTTTAGAAGGTACATGGTGCCAGGTGAAAGGAATATTGCCAGTTAGGGATCTAAGAAGACCTGGGCTAAAGTCTTCTTTTTTTGTTTCCATGATACCAACAAAGTCTGCATGGTTATCTCTAATTCTACCAACTAGAGCAGGCACTCTTCCTATTTTCCCCATACCTCTAATATTCGAAAATAGACCTTTCATTGTAACCTCTTTTTGTTCCTATTTCTACCATACTCCCTACCATTTCCTTTACTCCCTCATGTTCTAGAGTCAGCTATTGTATCTACAACCTTAGGTGCACCACCATGCACTTGCAGGTTGCCAGAAGTTGCACTTACTGTATCCACAGTAGAACAACTATCATGTTTACATCCCTCTTTAAAGCATTTACTTCTCTCTTTTTCTAACAGTTCTAAATCACTAATCACCTGCTTATTAATAGGATTGCCATCCCTACTACCTAAGCTAACAGCATCAGCAATAAAAGATAATTCTTCAGAAGATGGGGGGAATGTTTGAGGTTTGAGATTTACCTTTACTGTCGCCTTCACACCATTTTTTCTTGATCTCTTGAGCTTTTTGAAGCATTGTCCTTCCATCATTTGGATTTCTTCTTGTCTTTCTATCTACTATGATTGGTCCCCACTTCTTAGACTGGACAAGGGTATCAACTATTGGAGTTGCATTCTTGTTCACTACTTCAATGTTTGCCCTTAGCATTCCTTCCTCTTGACTGCTGTAGAAGACCTGTTCCGAGTTTTGACTGGGGTTCCCATTTTTAGAATTGTTGTAAATCCACTCATCAGGTAGCAGCATTAACTCATTCTCATCATTTACTACTATCTTGTCTGCTTCTTCTACTTCAATATCTGAATTCCCAAGTTCCATTGCCTGCAGCAGATCAACACAAGTATTGAATTTCAACTGCCCAACTGGTGGATTTCCCTCCTCACAGCTACTCTCCATAAGCAGAGCTCTCCTGACTGAGTGAACCTTCTGATTACTGTTGTAACCATTTGTGTTTTTCTTAGAGCTGGAAGAATGCTTAGAGTCTGAACTACCATTATCTGGAGGCTTCCCTCCCTTGCTGTTATCTCCCATACCATTGCCTTTATCTAAATCATCACCCAGTAAATCATCATCTTCAAAGCCATCTCTCTTGTCATCATCATCTGCTTCAACTTTGTCTGAATTGTCTCCAGGTTTTTCTACTGTAAAGGTGAGTAAGTACAGTTGATCGTCCATTTCAACTACCCTTTTATCTGGTATCTTCTCAGGGTCTTTGCAATTGATCTTAACTCTAATCACAGTGAAGAAAGAGTTGAATAAGGTTTGCCAGTCAACCTCCATCAGCTTTCCCAAACTTGAGGAGATTTCCTTGATTGTTGTCCAGTCACTCCATTTGGGTGGTACCCCCCTGATTTGGATCCAGGTCTCCACCAGCTGACCCACAGGTTCTATGTCACCATCCCAAATCTTCAAAGAAGCCATCACAGAGTCATTCTTCAGATAGAAAAAGGTCCCTTTGCCAAAGATTTTGTCTCCTACTCTCTTATGTGGTGGGAACTTGACTAAGTATCTATATTCTTCCATCTTCATAAAGTGCCAGAATTTAAGTCGTCGCCGCCCAAATTGAGACCTTGTGCAATAGTAATCGAACTTTTGTCACCCAAATCAAGATTCTGCACTGGCCGCGTTTGGATGGTGGGGTAAAATTTTTTGCCTCAAGGAATTTTGCATGCATGAAGTACTAAATGAAGTCTATTTACAAAACCTTTTCACATATGAGTGCAACTTTAGGCAAGATAATAATGTTATTGCCGCTGATAATAATGTTCATTACTGTATACGACCAAATTCGAGTTGGGAAGGGGCAAGATTAGAACGGAGTGGCAACACGGTGATGGACCGATAGGTTCCACGCGGGGACACGGATCGGCACATACAAGGGAGGCAGGCAAGCTGCAGCCCCCCATGCGCTTCCTAGAGTTTGGTGCCCACTGTCCAGTCGAGCCAATCTGCGGTCGAAACATCAGACGAAACGATCGTGGAATTAGCTCCATTTCATAAACCAACCTATTGTTGCCGCCTTGCCGGTGATGCTACTAGTACAATACTACGTACTGTACTACACTGCATACACCAGCGCGATGAACATAGCTGTCGACCTGTCGTCCTCCGGGTTGTCGCCAGTAGCTTACTGGACCCAATTCGGGCCTGCGTACTTGGAGTTGGGCTTGTGGTTGCTAGGCTCTCCATCTTTCCGCCCGTTTACCGGACTCCGCTGCATTTGTCATCTTGGACACAGTCCCAGCTTCATGGGCCGGTACCGGGACCATCACACTTTTCTACAGTCTTCACACGTGACACATCCACAGCTTGAGAAATTCATATACTTTGAGCAGTTGAGCACGCAGCACGGTGCCTCAGCTCCACGATCACGAGGAGACAGGCCGCCACGGCCGGCATGGATGCCGATGCCACAATCTCGGTCTCCGCTTTGGTCGGACGACGGTAATCGTCTGAACGGCTGCCTGGCTGCTGCGTCGTGCTTGTTGGATTTGTTGGTGGTGTGAGCGTTGGTGCCATGGTGTGTTGTTATAGCCTTATAGGTGCAGAGTTGTAGAATGGATGAGAATGGGGCACCCGCGAGAAACGGTTATCTCATATCTGCACAACCCGGCCGGACAGATTTCTAGAATTGATGAGAACCATGCACCCGAGATAAATAAACGGATATCTCACGCAGGCATCCGCCATGGTCTCTAAAACTGTAATTGGACATTCATTTCACTTATACAACAACCTCGAAGCAGAAAAACTCAGAAGCTTAAGAAAACATATTCAAATCCGAATATATTATTTTTTACAATAAAATATGCATCACTCGTCTCGTCCACTTCACTTAGGTCTATTTATTAGTTAAATAATGCTATGCTGGACGTGTCCTCGGCCTCCGGCATTGCGGCCCACCACCATCGCCTTGCAGGGCACCACCTATAGCCACCCCTATGAGATTTTTTTTAATTTTTTTGCGATTTTGCAAAATCAACGCTTGGGTGTCACCCAACCGCCCTTTCATACGGTGAGAACCATATGAAACGGCGGCCAGAGTAAGTACCGCCAAATGAAATGGTGATTAGATTTAGCCGCCGTAAAAAACGGCGGTTAAAACTAACCGTCGGTTCATATGGCAGTTTAATAAACCGTCAAATGAACCGGCGGTTCCATCACAGGTAGAAACCGCCGCTCAGCTGCGGCGGTGGTTTTTGAAACCGCCAAATGAAATGGCGGTTTCTAAAGCCGCCAAATGAAACGACGGTATTTAGAACCGCCATTTCATTTGGTAGTTTGATTTTTTCAATTTTAATATCATTTTTCATTGAAAAAGTGCTGTGATTTTGTTAAAGGTTATTAATTTTTTTATAATGACTGTGAATGAAGAGAAATTATAACATCAAACGGCAAAATATCACAAAAAAAAAGAACATGAAGAGTATAATACAACATGCAGTACGATACATAATGACTCGAGCGTAGAAAGAAAAAACTAAATGCGGCCTCGCTTGGCTACCTTAGCCCTGCCCTTCCTGGCCGCCTGCTGCGCGGCCCTCGTGTGGTGCGCAGAGTACGTAAGGGGGTCAGGTGGCGGCACCTGCTGACTCGGTCGCCCTGCATCCGCAGGATGGGGTGTGGCGAACGGTGGCTGGCAGAACTGTGTAGCAGGTACAGGGGCGCCATCTAACTGCGAACCACCAATCTCGTCCTGCGACCCCTGCCCCTGTCGATACCACTGGTCAATGTCGGAGGGGACCGTCCACTAGGTCGGTGCTGGGTGCTCCTCCTCGACTATGTCGTCGGTTGTCCCACCTGAAGCGTATACTGCATGATACACAATCACGTAAATAAGCAAGTAAAAGTATGTAGTCATATGGTTTGGTCAATTACGGACATACCTAAGCCGTGGACCGCGTGCCCTGCCGACGTGGACCCGCCGCCTGTGGTCATCGCTGGTTGCCCTGTCACATAAAACGTTAGTCGAGAACGTAATTACACAATGCTAGGATGTTAGGAACAAAACTTGCATACTATGGTGTACCTGTGCTGTAGACAACTGCTGGCCTTAGCGTGTACATGGGTATCCCAGAGGGAGCGCTCTGAACCGGGGGAGGAGTGCTCAGAACGGGGGGTACCGTCGACAGACCTGCTCCCATAGGAGACAAGGAAGGCCGCGAGGAGCTGGACGGGGCGTGGTACGAATGTCCAGTGGACGCCGAGCTTGAGGACAAGGCGGGGTGGCGTGGAATCGCAGGAGCGTCGTCGTGTCGGCACGAAACCGCCTGCCTGAACCTCGTGAGGAGGTTCAGAATCCGGTCGTACGTCGCCACGTGCTCGCCGGCGGTCATGAAATTCGACCTCGCTTGGCTCCGCGCAGCTGTAGCGTCGATCTCCTCAATTTTGTTAATTAAATTATGTATCGTATGAATGTGTGATAGTAGTAACAAGTAAGTACTTACCGCAATCCCGTATCTGATCGCGTCGTACTAGGTACGTAGTCGTCACCTCCGCTAGGGGGAAAATAGGCTGGGGCGGAACCCGAAGGACCCGAACGTGGGTCCGCGGCTAGTACCACTGCAGGTACGCTGCGAAGGCCTCGTCCGAGTGCGGTCGGTGCTTGTCCACAACATCGTTCAACGCCTCCGCCCAACTCGCCACGTTGGGTGCCACCGAGGCCTGCCACAGTGTGCCAGCTATGTGTCCCTTCCTTGTCCACCTATTCAACGATTGACCATGTAGTTAAGAAATATACATAACTTGTGGCACGGAAAAATGACACACGTACCTATGATGGATCGCCGATGCGGTGTGGACGACCGGTAGGGGTGACTCCTGGTACAAATGGAACTCTCTCATCACCCGGTGCACCACGTACTCCTCCATGTGGATGTCGTACACTACGGGCTTCTTCATCATCCAGTAGTCCTGGTCGCGCTGGCACAAGGAGGACAGGCCTTGCGGTGCCCGAGCGTGGACCACGTCAGGCGAGTAGGGGGTCCGATGCACGTCCACGTCCATGAGCCCGTCGAACTAGCCGACGAATTCCGCGTATGACTTTCTCGTCTGCTGGCCCACCCAGCTAGGCTGCACAAGTTATACAAATAATATAGCAAGTCTCAACAACAAAAGGATGTTACAAATAAAATATGTTTTAGCACATACCTTCTGGAGGCACCACAAAGACCCCATGGTGGGGAAATCGCGTAGGTCCGTGCCACGTGGCATCCACTCATACGGGTCGGGGCTCATCACTGGCCTGCCCACTGGGAAGCGCTCGTACGACCACAACTGCAGAAGCAAGGGCAGCCGACGAAGATAGGCTCTCTCTTCCTAACCTTCTGCACGCCCGAGCAGAGGCCCCTGTACGTGGCGGCAAAAACCGCTGAGCCCCAGCTGATCTGGGGCATCTGCTCGAGAGGGGCACTCGAGAGGAGACTTGTTCGCCTTCATTTATCCTAAGCTGTGAGAATTCATAGTTGTACCAGTTCCTTGGCACTTGCACCTCTTCCTCGTCGTCGTCATCCGATGAGTCCTCCTCCATGTAATGTTCGTGCTCTCCGCCCTCCCTCTCTGCCTCCAAAACCATCTCTGGGAAATCTTCGGCTTCATCAAGCTCCGCCGATGGTTCACGGGGTGCGTCATAATCTTCTCCGGCTGACCTTTCTTTGACTTCTTCAAGGTTTTTCTGTGCAGCATCTTTAAGATTTTCTCGTGCAGCTTCTTCAACTTCTTCGTGAACTTCACTACTGGACTCACCTTTGTGGAAGGCTCGAACAAGCAACACCAGCGGCATACCGTGTAGGGTACCAAGTGTCACAAATGACCTCTAGTTCTGGGTTCCTTCAAGCGGGATAAGTTCCCAATACAGAGTTGGACTTCTGTTCATCACTGCCATCACTGACAGGTCATGTTGCACCTCATCAAGTCTAAATGAATGATAAAGCCAATTTCTTATTGAAACCCAATTTATCTCTGCTGCTCTAGCTATTTTTTTAGTGGTGGAACTAAATTCTGACAGATCTACCTCTTTAGGACCATATCTAACTTTCTCTGATCCATAGTACAATTGGAACCATAAGGGTTGAGACATGCCTAAAATCATAACAAGACAATTGGAAGAATTAGTACGAGTTTCATCAAACATAAACTCTAATATAAACTCTTGTATAAACTCTAATATGCATAAAACTCTAATATAAAAAGATATATTACTAACTCTAATATAAACATATCAGTAAATCACTAAAATTAATGACTGTAACTATATCTAATGTCACTAAATCTAAGCTCAGTCAAACTAATATCACTAAATCTAATATCAGTATAAAACTAATTTAAGTAACTATCTCTAATATCAGTAACTCAAAAATAATACTATAATACCACAATGTCTAAACTAAGTACTAAAATAACTACAAACTAATACATCTACGAAATTGAAGTTACAACTAGTAGTTCGGATTTTACCTTGAAACCGACGCGCAGAACCGGCAGGGCTTCGCCGCTGATTCTCCCTCTCCCTCACCCCCGCTCTCTAACCCTAGTTTTTCTTTTTTCTGATTTAGAATGAGATTTCCAACTGATTTTCAGGTTATATAGGCGACAGCGACCTAACCGCCGTTTCATACGGCAGTAGGGGGCTGCCGCCGTTGATCCAACGGCGGGTAGCCTTCCCGCCGGATCAAACGGCGCGGGAAGGCCCTACCGCCTCCTACCGCCGAATGATCCGGCAGTTAGGTGGGTCGGCCCAGGTGCCGACACCTACCGCCGGATCATTCGTTGGTTAGGTTGCCCAGCCGACGCATAAATCTATTTTTAAGTTAAAAAGCTAATTTAAATGGTAGTTTTTGTAACCACCATATCGTTTGGCGGTTACTTAACCTTGCCGCCGTTTTATATGACTGTCGCCATATGAAACAGCGGTTGGGTGACAGATTTGTCACCAAGCGTTGATTTTGCAAAATCATAAAAAAAAATAAAAAAAATCCCCCTCTGATCTCTGTCCCCGCAATCCAATCCACCTGAATATCTCGCTCAGGGTCGTCATAGCTCGTTGTGGGCCGCTAGCCCACTAGCCACGGGCGGCATAGCCGCATAGGAAGAAGAATACGTGCGTCGGGAACTAGCCACCAAGAGAGAGAAGAGCAAGACAGAAGAACTGAAGGAAGTCTTAGCCCTAGAGGGAACCAATTTGTATATAAGCCATGCGGATTCATGCAAATGAGGAAATCGCCTTTTTCATTTTACAAATCCGCATGCAATCATTTATTTTAACAGACAACCGCGCACCCGCGGGTACGAGCACTCATGCTAAAACTGTAGGCGGCACGGCCGGTGGCGGTGCCGCACACATGGCCGAGGGGCAACAGCTAGGGCGTCCGCCAAGCCGCCTGACGGCGCAGCAGCAGCATGTCGCGGCGGCGGCGGCTCCGGCCCGCCCTCCGCGCTCGTCCGGGCACGCCTCTATCGGCGCACCATCTTGTACTCGGGGAAGAGGGCGAACCCATGGCAAGAGATGTGGCTGCACGGGCGCTCCGCCGCCTGACGTGGGCTCGCCTCCTCCGGCGCCGTTCCTGCAGCGCGTGCGACACGCGAACACATAGTTCATGTAGTTGTCAAGCCACGTAATTCTTGGCTGCATCACGATGTGCTGGGACTATAGCGAAGTAAACTCTGCACCTGTGGAGGCGACAGTGAGGGCCAGGAGGAGGAGGAGGCAGGTCACCACGACGGGCTTGGAGTTGGAAGCCGACGATGCCGCCGCCATCGCTTCGGTCGGCGATGGACTGACGGTGCGATGTGCTTGAGCGTTTGTGCCATACTTGCCACTGTGCTCGTGTTTTTATAGGTGATGGCCAGGTAAAGGATACAATACAGCCGGCGGTGTAGATACATGTAGATAGAGGCTGCAAAAAAGTAATGCTTTGGTGCTCCCTTTTTGGGCTAGACAGCCTGCGCGACGACGCAGTGTGTAGCTTTAAGGCCACATCCAACAGTTAGCTTAAGCCTATACATATATTATGTCGTAGATATTACTAAAGACTTTGTTTGCATCTTACAGGGAATAGGGATTATAAGAATCCTAGAGATATTAATAAAAAGAGCGGCTGGTTATTTGCCTATCACTATGGACAATAGTTACCTATGACTGATTTATCCTCTTGTCATTATTCTCACTGCTGGAAACTGAAAACCGACGGGAAAAATACGAATTACGGGCAAGGAAAAAGAAATTTTATTTTCCCGACAGACGTAAAAATAGGGCTAGCATGATAGGGAAAAATAAATTTTCCAATTGCTTTTGTTCGCAGAAAATTAATGACTGTCAGCTCTGAAAGGTTTTTCCCTATCAAGAAAACTTGACACCTCGGATTGGAGCTAGGAGCTTCCCCAACCTTCTTCCTCCACCTTCTTCCCCAAGCTCAAAGCCAAACATGGAAATTTCACAATGATAAACATGGAAGATATCACTGCTCGGTAGCATTGAAATTACTGCCTGGCAATTTCACAGGGATAAACGTGGAAGGTAGTAATGCTTGGTAGTATTGAAGTCGCCCTTTTGTTTTTTTACATGTCCATTAAGTTTGTCCTAACTCAAACCTGTCCAACTTTAACTTTTATAGAAAAGACAACAAATTTTTAAATACCAAATTTAGTTTATTGAATGCACCATGGCATATATATATTTGATAGTGTATCTGTTGGATAGTATAGTTGTTGCTATATTTTTCTATAAACCTGGTCAAAGTTATACAAGTTTGACTTTAAACAAACCACATGCGACATGTAAAGAAAACGGAGAGAGTACTACCTGTTGTCCCAAGCTACATGTGAGGAGGTGTGGTCAGTGATGGTATCATGAGGAAGGACATGGAAAAAGAGGCGTAGAGGCACATGTGAGGATTGAACGTGGATCGGGATGTAGATGAGATGATATGTGATTAGGGACACTCAGTCCAGGGTGACATATTGTTTATCTGCCAATCTCGCACGACATATAGTCTCTATCAGTGGATCCCACGGGTCAACGTCATGTCCCCCTCCCACCTCCCTGGTGCTGCTGTTTCTACTCGTTAGGGTTTAGGGCTTTGCCCCAGGGGTTTTGGTTCGGGGTCCGAGTCTCTAGTGAGCTCCAGCTGTGGAGGGAGAGCTTTGGACGGAAGGTAGCCAGCGGTGGTGACGGAAGACATCCGGTGGTTGGCGGATGAGGACGGGCATCCGGGGAAGATCATGGGGTTTGGGTGGTGGCGATAGATTCAACATCTTTGGTAGTCGTAGATGGTGGAGAAAACAATGTGGGTCAAGTAGAGAATAATTGGTGAAAGGTCATAGTGGGTGGGGGTCGGATCCGGCGGAGAGGAGGCAACATTGGTGTTCGCGAGGAAGAAGATACATGCGACAACTATTTTTTAGCTCCATCCCTCACCCAATCGGTTACAAGATGGAGCAAATCTAAATTTGGGCCATTTGATCACCACCAATGGTTGGACGGGTCCAGAACGAAGTTTCATCCACATCGCTACTTATATCATTTTGATTCATACATAAATGTAAACATATTTATTTCAGTACACCGAAGTGACTTCTTGATTGCATTCATCACGGGCCCGTGCAGCAGCAAAAATCAACATTTCTGCCATTATGGCCGGGGCCAACCTTATAGTAGGATTTACTCCCAGTCTTCCTGTTTCGACATTCACTCGCACACTCGCTTTTATTAAGATTGTAGTCCGAATAAATAAAGCAAATGTCTTGTGAATCCATATGACCACCTAATTAAACACCATGCAATACAACAGCAGTAGACCGATTAGTGCAAAGATACCACGTATCCGAATCTGAACAATAGTAAAAATTTTAAAATTTCAAAGAGTAATTTGCACGTAGAAATGAAGATCCTATAGCTTGAACATATTAGTCGGATCAAAATATTATGATGATAAAAGAAAACACTGGTAAGAAACTATAAAGAAGTATTGCATAACACTTTTGGCCGGGAGCCTAGCTGTTGTCTACGACGACTTACCATCTGCATTACAAGTTGAGAAAATCATCGCCGTCACAACAAGAACAGCTAAGAACAAAACTATAGTGTCCTTCTTGACACACGACATGATGATATGGAGAGCAATGGCTGTGTACTGCTTTGTCGTCTTGGCCAACGACTCAGCTAGTATGGATTTGTTGTGCACCTCCTAATACCTAGTCTATAATATAAAGAGAATAACATTTGAAGACAATTCTCACCTAAAGCCTACCCACCCTTACCCCTCACAACTTCCTTAGATGGGCCCACAAGGCAGACCAAAAAGTTTGACGAAAGGGGGGGGGAGGGAAAATTTGATGGTTAGAAAATAGCTGCGGCAAAATTTTTTATTTTTTCATCACCGCGCTTTCAGTTACCCGCACGTGTACCCACCATTCGAATTTCTAATCCCGCCCCATTTTCTGGGTAATGGTTTCCTATTGCCTGGCTGATAATTGCCTTATTTGGTGGCTGATGGTTTCCTTATTTTATCAATCAATGTGTTTCCAAATTTAGCATGCTGTTTGCTACTTGTATCTGCCGTGCCCCGGTTTTTTTCCCTTTTCCATCGCGCCACCCCTCTCCCGTTTCTTTCCTTCTTCGCCTCCATCGCCGTCTCTGTCCTCTCCGTCGTGGACTCTGATTTTGCGCATGATTAGGTCAGTACAATGCAGTGTGTTGAAGCTTCTGTCCCGCCCGTCAATCGTGGCTCCCCTGCCGATGAAATTGGTCATTGGTCGTCTCCTCCCTTCCCCTTTGTTTCCATTGATTCAGCCCCTCCCCCTCGAACCTCGATCCTCCCTTCCTTCATCTGCATCAAGGCGATCCCCTCCAGGAAACGCCACGACGCCGGTGCAGAGGTGGCGCATTCAGTGCCGGGGTCTGCGAGTAGAGAACGACGGTTGAGGCGTAGGGCGCGACAGCGGCGGCCCCATCGCATGGTGGAGGAGATAAGCGTCGCCGCGGCGGCTCCTGCGTTCCTGCCCAGGTTCCAGCTGAGGATGCGTCTGCGATGGGCTAGACCCCAGCCGATGCCTTGGATGTTCTTGCTGCTGATACCTAATTTGTGTGTTCCGTGAATTTGATTGCTAAGGTATGCATCTCTTTCACTAGCCCATTGTTTTATTTCTATTTGATCAATTCTAATTCATTTGACGTAAGATTGGATGATTTTCCTATAGCATTTGTGAATTCCAACAAATTCAGGTCGGCAATGGGTTGAGGAAGTCTGAAGCCTAACCTTTGTACTTTGGCTTAAAGCTCTGAGCAATATATATTTTGTTAGAGATATTGTCCAATGTTTAGACAGTTAGATGCCATGTGATTTACTGATTCAAATTGCTATAGTTTCCCGCCTATGCAAATGAAGTATTATCTAAGGAGTTTATAAGGATCTAAAGTTCTATTTGCTAGTGGATGTAGATCAATGCTCGTTGTTTAGTGACCACTTGTTCTTTTCTCAACCGATCAACTATTACAACAAGCAGAGAATTTTATCGAGCGCGCAGGTTGGTTGGTAGAGTTCTTGTTCCTGATTTGTTTTTTCAGAAGTATGATATAGTTTAAAGCATGAATTTCCTAGCAGCTCATTAGTTAAACCCAGAGCTAAATTTGCAATTTTGCTTTTTGTCAGGTTTGCAAATGTGTTTACTCAGATCGGATTAGTTGATGAGCTGTACATTCTCTTAAAGGAAACACTAGAAGTTGCAGTTGTTGTCAATAGAATTAGAGGTCTATTGGACCAACTAATCCATCGTCGAAGATAGCTCCTTCAGGACTAAACACAGACGAGGCAAACATAGCCGCAGACAGCGCAGCTGCAGGCACTCGTCAAAATGACGGATACCAGGTAGGCGGATAGGCACATGTGCCACATGTTTTGTTGCTCTCATGTCAGCTATTTGGTACCCTGTTAATCAGCTGGAGCTATGAGTGCGTATTTTGTTCTGCACAGCCTGAAGCAAGAGAAGTGAAATATTTGGCACCATTAAGTTGTTGATATTCAAGCTATATTGGTATGTATACTAATGACTGGTTTCCATTTTGGTAAGCATGTCATCTGACATGGTCTTTCTATCATTTAAATGTAGTACATATTATGAGTGGTTATATTAATGTAGTTGCTAAAGAGCGGGCATTGAGTTTGGTTCGATGCAAGTGAACTTCCATAAAAAAATGATGTTTGCACCTCTATTTGTTTTAACTTGTACATCAAGGTAAATTTGAATTTACAAAAAATAAAGTTTAAAGCTAAAAATGTTCCTTTGATTAGCGCAGACACATGAAGCTTACAGGGAGGATGTGGGGATAATTCTTTTCATTTATAATGCTTAGGGTACCCTCCAACATGATTAGATAAAACTGAAGCAACTCCCTCACTCTACAATTTTTAGGTAGTATAATTGTTTTTATCATGATCAGGGATGCACACTTAGGCAGAGTCTAATTTTCAGAATATGGTTCCACCATCACTATATGTGGTTTGAGGTTTAATATATATTGTCAGTTCATTACTTTCTGTCAGATTAGGCGTCCTGGTTTGCTGCCTTGAGATGCTTTGGAGGCAGAGAGAATGGGAAGAATATTGTCGAGGTGGAGATGACCTGACCGTAGCCATGAGCAAGGGGTAACTGGGAGAACAGGATTGCTCTGCTGGACTCCAAGGAGTATTAGCAACAAGTTCCCATTTGAGTTTACAATGGTTTTGTCTCCTGTGCAAGAGGAATGCCTTCTGGATGCCGAGAGGTTTGCCACTCTTTTCCTTTTGCCAGTTCTTAGTGAGAGATAATATTCCCTTGATACCACCAAGTAGTGGAAGAGATGGTATTCCTGCCCTATATAAATTGATAAACATGTTCTTAGCTTGTAGCAAAACTACTGTTGAGAACTAATGTTCCCTGACTACAAGGTTTTGTTGTTGTATGTCCAATGGATTGATGTTTAAAGTTCCAGTTTTTCTTCTACATGACAGGGCATGCTGGAAGCAATGACCTGCATGATTATGTGCCTTCACAGCTTAACCAGCTACATTAGTGTAGGGAATTTATTGTTTCTATTTGTGTCTCAGTTTCTGAGTCATAATTGATTAACATCATCATCTGCAAATAGGAAGTGCGAATCATCATCTGCAAACAGGAAGTGCTTCCAGATAAACTAGGGGCAATTTATCCTTGCACTTTATTCTCAGGAAATTCATTGGTGGACGAATTGTGGTCTTTGAAGGTATGTGCTGTCATGGATAGTTAGTTTTTCACTAGCGTATTTACTTATTTAGTCCAGGTTTAGACTTTGTCTAGGCCTGTGCACAATGGATGCCTTTACCTGCATAGAAATGGTGCAGAGCTTGAAGAAAGTAGCCAAAGTAGCCTGGTTAGTTTCTGAATCCTTATAAATTTAACAATTTGCAGGCTAGGGGTTCTCACTTGAGTTCTTAGACAATGAAAATTAGATGGACAAACATCCTTTTGAGGGATCCTTTACTAAAGTTGAGGGATACAAGATACTACTAAGCTTCTTATTTTAAATTGGATTTTCTGCTGATTGAAATAATTGTTGGTATTTCCATGGACATATTTTGTAATATCGCAAACTAGGTGTAGTCTCCAATATGAAGCTTACCCCTTCAATCATTTCTCTGCTTTGGATTTTAGTTTCTAATTGAAGGGAAAAGGTAGGGTGGAAGAATGGATGGCAATGGGATTGATTGCCTGCTGGTTAGCTCTCAAGATCATTAGCTCTCGTGCCTTTACAAGCTATCCTCGCTGTGCCTATTGATATGAGGGAAGAGATGACCCGACGAAACATTGGTAAGCAGCTCCGATGATCTGCTTGGGTTTTTCATTTTCATAGTCAGAAAAATGTCTCACAGTGGTGGTATGATGGGCACATTACCTGTTGCATGGGTTTTTTTTTTGGCATCACACTACTTCACTTGTGTGATGTTTATCTTTTGATTAATAATGAATAATAATTCAACAAGACTTGTTTGCCGCACGTGTGACGTTCTAAGAGATTTGCCTAAGAATTACATATGCCAGTGACGTGTTCTTTTTGTGAGCATTCCTTGATATCAAATCATGTTTGGTATCACAATAATTTTTTTGGTCCAATATAAGCCATTGGTGGAATAGTGGTTGGAACATTTTTTATTACTGTGTATTTCACTCTTTAGAGCCTGTCTATTGAACATTCAGAGATACAACAACTTTTTAGCTATACTAGAAGTGGAAATATGATTAAATGATCTGTTCTTTGGCAATATGTTACCGTGAAGACAGAAGTTATTCGGTGGGCCTGTTTTAGTTGGGTCCAGTTGGATGCAAATAATGGTGGACTACAGTTGATGGAATCACATGTGTGCTTCACTTCCTGTTACTTTTCTTCTATCTATTGACCCTATTAATATTTGCTATTCTACATTATTGTACTAAAATAGGCAAAAGACTTTGGTGTTACATCTGAAATGGGTCTGATTGTGAAAAACTGCAGATAGCTCCTCTCTTAGTGGTTGTCATGCCATAGGTATTTTATTTCTTAAATGTCAGCAAGATTTTCAATGGTTTATATACTACTTTTCTTGGTTCTCAAAACTACAAGGTAGGTAATTTCAATCTTGAGCCCATAAATTCCTTTTATAGGTTGAACTGCATAGCATGGCCGATCAGCATGGCTTAGGAACTTATATCAGGTCCTAAGTCCAAATGTTTTTTAAATAAACTGATATTTGTTTTTTGGGAAGATGACACTGTAGCATTTGAAGCTCTGCAGTTCTTTATATTCTTTTGTCCTCAAGTTGCTGTGAAATATATTACATGCTAGGATTACAATATCATTAGGATATAAGAACACTATAACGTGTAAATAGTTTGAAAGCAAAATTGTGCTGTGATACAGCATGCCACAAAATTTCAGAGACACTTTGTGTGTGCTTCTTGCAGGCTATCGACCGAATAGAAGTTAGTTTTGGCACAGGGATAGAAGTAACATTCATCTTGCAGATACCGGAATAATTTGCTGCAGGTGATTTCATGACATTGGTGTCTCCAACCATACACCTTCATCTCAAGATTTACCACTGGTCCTTTTCTGTGACTGTACCCCTCTCTTCTAATTGCCCATGAAATTTTTTGATCTCAGATTAACTTACCTGCAATTCGACAGTGAAGTGATCCAACTCTGAGGTGATTCTTTTATTTATTTTTCAATGAAATACCCTTTGTAGAATTTTATACTCATTATGTGGCCAATGTCAGTGCCCCTTTTGGTAATGGTTGACTTAATTTGAAAAAATTTCCCAGGATATTGTAGCAACTATTTTGAATTATACATGTTTGAGTTAACTTAGATATTTCTTTTGTTCTGCTACCGCTTGTGCTCTTGTAGAACACTGGACAATTTAAACTTTATTTAGGAGGACTTGCATTGAAGAAGCAAGGCGGAGGAAAGATTATTGAGATTGATAAAGCTGATATCACTTCTGTAACATGGATAAGGATCCGTAGATCTTATCAGCTTAATGTTGGGATGGAGGGCGGACCTCTTTTACAGCTTCTTTGCGTTGCAATGGGACACATTTTTAGAAACCTTATAAATGTGCCAGTGTCGCTGTATTTTTGTGTGACAATATAATTAAACTCAAAGTATTAATTTCTTTTTAGTTTGTTAGCAACCAGTCTAACTCTATAAAAAAAGAACAAGGATCTCATGAGTGGATAAGCAGCTTTCAAAATTTGGCGTGTGGTGTTGAAATCGATTGTCAGTGAAGCTAGAATCAGTGTAAACAATTTTTGTGATGTCATTATTGGGTCAATAGAGAGATTGAATTAGATATGGTATTGTATGCTACAATGATGAGTCAAAAACAATTTAATCATATAAATTCATGATTCTCGAGTTGTTTACATGAGGTTCTATATTTGTGTGATATTTACCAAATTATTATTAAAAATAGGAAAAAGTCTATTTTACTATCACAGCAATCCACTTTGTCTACATAAACCCCGAAAACAAATGTAGGCTCGATTTACTCCTAAACATTTTCAATTGGTTCAATCTACCCCCTAATGAGATTTCTCTTTTTTGTTTCTCTACATACAAGTTGAGTTTTGAATTCAAATTTTGCAAGATGACTCATAGCATGATGCCCTATGTTAGAAAAATATATTATGAATTTTTCACGATTATTTTTCATGCAAGTTTGTATCTATATGCTTAATTTTGTATTAAATATTCTTAATATATAAAAAACAAGAAAAAACTCTTTAACATATTTCTTTTACATAAGGAATCATGCTCTCTGTTAGCTCACAAAATTAGAAATTAAAACTCAATTTATACATGGAAAAACAAAAAAAAAAGAAATTTTATTAGGGGATAAATTGGACCAACCGAAATAGTTTGATCCTTTTGTGGAGTAAATCATGTCTAAATTTTGTTCGGGGTTAAATGCACAAAGTGGATTGACGAGGGCAGTAAAATGAATTTTTTCTTAAAAATTAAAAACAGGGGTCCAGCACTATTGAGGCTAAATCTGACTCTTGTGTCAGAAGGTGGCCAACATGTAAGGCAGCCTGATGGCCCTTGTCAACACGTTTTGAGTGCAAGAATTGCCCAGGTTTTGCCCAATTTATTAGGACACCAGATGTCAACGTTTTATACCACATAAAAGTATTTACATTAGAGTTGTTACTAAAAATATAAATGTATTATATATTATTTTTAAAAAAACATGCCTGTGGCACGTGCTTATCCACTAGTTATATAGAAGTAGAAGAAGGTAGTAGCCAAATATAATCAGCTATTAATAAATGATAATTAAAGATATGGTTGGCAGATTCTTTTATTTGGATACTGCAAATGATCTTTCTCGAAGAATAGCTATTAATCAATGGCAACCGATGATAAACCATATCTTTTTGGATACTGCAAATGATCTTTCCCAAAGAATAACTATTAATATATGGCAACCGAAGGTAAACAATATTTTGGTTGCTATTTGTTTACTTCCAATTTTTGGGAGAGGCTATTTTTCTATAATTATGATTGTTTTTAATATAGTAATTGATATCTTAACTAAGGCTACATCTACATACTATGAATATGGTCTTATTATATCTCGAATAGTACACTCATTTTGTTTGTTTTTAAGTAGGCATAGTTTGACCGTCCAAAATCATGCTTTGGCAAAAAAAATTGTCCAATAATATATGAGTTATTATGCGCCACAAAAAAAAGATTGCAGTCCACATAAACAAAGCAAATGTCTTGTGAATCCTTATCTCCACCTAATTAAACACCATGCAATACAACAACAATAGACCGACTAGTGCAAATAAACCATGTATCCAAATCTGAACATTAGTAAAAAAAATTTAAAATTTCAAAGAGTAATTTGCACATAGATAGGAAGATACTATAGTTTGAACATATAAGTCAGATCAAAATACTATGAAAATATGACAACTTACCATTCACTACTACAGGAACAACATCACAGGTGATTGGGAACTGGGCATCACAGACGGTTTTCAAAATCGGCACTGATTAAGCAGCAACGAAAATAGGATTTTCATAGCCGATTTAAACCGGTTGTGAAAATAGTTTTGCACAGCCAGTTCTTATAATGAACCGGCTATGAAAACTCATTTTTACAGCCGATTTTGGGCACCGAGGGATGGCCTTCACAACCGTATCACAGCCAGTTTTTTTGACCAAAAACCGGCTGTGAAACTGCTTTGTCACAACCGGTTTTTGTGACAAAAAACCAGCTGTGAAACTGCTTTGTCACAGCCGGTTTTTGGGACAAAAAAGCGGTTGTGAAAAAGAAGTTTCACAACCGGTTTTTGGTCAACAGACTGGCTGTGACAAAGCAGTCTCATAGCCGGTTTTTGGTCAAAAAACGGACTATGATATATTTTTTCTAATAAAAAATAATATGATTTTTTTTATTTTCTAGCAAGCATAATAATATAATATTGATTTTTCACAGCAAAAACATAGAACAATGCATAGTCTCACAGTGTCCACACATAACATAACATGTCACAATAATACATCGTCTCACAATGTCCATACATACCATAACATCAACTCAAAAGTCCACACATAAATCCATAAATATGAAAGTCCATACATAAATCCATACATATCAAAGTAGTCCATACATCTTGTTCTAAATCACACAGAACTCACCACCTGGTCTCACAAAATGGTCTAAAATAAATCCACATAGTTGTTTCCTGAAATGCCCAAATCTTAGTAAAAGCAACTCAGAAGTGGCAAGACTACAATTCTGCACACAACACCATAATAGCAATGTAGTTAGTGACAAAATATGACCGGCTGTGAAAATGGCCTGTAAATATCAGCTTTTGTCAGGCAAAAATCCGGCTGTGAAAACGGACTTGCACAGCCGGTTTTTAAGTCGGACCAGCTGTGAAAATCTAGGCCCTTTTCACAGCCGGTCCGGCTAAAGAACCGGATGCGGAAGCCCGTTTTCATCGCCGGTTTTTGCTTTCGCAGCGATGGACCAAAAAAACCGACTGTGATACTATTTTCTGTGCCATTTTTGAAAATCGGCTGTGAAAATGCTGACTATAAAAATGGTTTCTGTAGTGATTTGCATTACAAGTTGAGAAAATTGTAGCCATCACAGCAAGAACAGCTAATTAAGCACAAAACCATGGCATCCTTCTTGACACGCGACATGATTATATGGATTTCGTAGTCTTGACCAACGACTTAGCTTGTTTGTATTTTGTTGAGCTACGACCTCCTATGATGACCTAGTTGTTTAAATAGAACTATAGAAGTAGAAGGCCGGCAATTGCCAAATCAAATAGAGCTATTAATAAATGGCAACCAAATATGGTTTGGAGATATCAATCAAATCAATATAGATGCAAATGATCTTCCTTGAAGAATAGTAGCTATTAATGAACGACGTAGGTGAAGATAAACCATATCGCAAAACATACCTCTTGCAAAAAAGAAACTAAAAGGAACAAAGAAAATGGAACAAGTGTTGCATATCAATTCTGGCCAGTCAGGGGCTGTTTTTCTGCCTATGATGACTCACCAGCATTACAAGTTGAAAACCCTAGTCATTGCCACAAGAGCTATGCCAAAAACAGAACCATATATAGCATCCTTCTTGATATGAGGCATGACGAGGACGAGAAATGGAGAACAATAACTACATACTGCTTTACCCTTTGATGGCTCTTCTCCTTCAGTTTGGGTTTTCCTATGACTTTACCCTGTCCACGCATTATTTCGTTCTTTATATTATGTCGACAACACTTTTCTTAATGCAAAGAAGCATTTCTGCTATTTCATTGCCCAAATCCACTTACAACTATTGATTTGAACAGATAAACTAAGCTAGTACTCAAGCTAAAACGGCAGGTGATGGCGGTGCGTGGCACCGGGACGAGGGACAACAGTTGCTGTGGGGAGGTGCTCCCCCTACTGATGGTGCAGCAGCAGCATGACGACGCGGCGGCTCCCCCGCGCCCGTCCTGGCACGCCTCCATCGCTACGATCTGGTTCTCCGGGTACGTGATCCCATGGCAAGAGACATGGCTGCACGACAGTAGGGGCATCCCATGTTGTGTTGTGGGTGCAAAGCAAAACCTGTATTTGTGGAGCCGACAGTGAGGGCCAGGAGCAGGAAGAGACAGGCCACCACAACAGGCTTGGAGTCGGAGGCCGATGCCGAGGCCATCGTGCTTTGGTTGGAGACGGATAGTGCGGTGTGCTTGGTGGTGTGGGTGTTTGGTGCCATCCTGCAGGTGTTCTTATAGGTGAAGCACTCTAGAATTTTGATGGGCAGGTAAAAGGAATATCTGCACCCGGTGGTGCAGACACATGTAGATAGAGCCTGCAAAAAGAAATGCTTTGGTGTACCCCCCTTATCGGCTAGACAGCCTGCGCGACGAAATACATGCAGTGTAGCTTCAAGGCCTCATCCAACAGTTAGCTAGCTTAGGCCTATACATATTATCTCAGAGATATTACTAAGGAATTTGTTTGGATCTTGTAGGGAATAGGGATTTATAAGAATCCCAGAGATATTAATAAAAAGGCGGCTGGATATTTGGCTAACACTATGGAGAACAATATCCCTTGTCATCTCTTATTCTCACTGGAAACTGAAATTTCCATGTCGGTTGAGAAACCGACCGGAAAATACGAATTGCCGACAATGAAAAAGAAAGTTTATTTTCCCGACAGCAAACTGAAATAAAGTGATAGCTTGACAGGAAAAAATTGCCTATTGGTTTTGCCTCATAGAAAAATTAATGACTGTCACGTCTAATAGGTCTTTACCTGTCAAGAAAACTCGACAGAGAATATCGTTATGACCGCCAGAAAAATACCATGTCAACATCCATGCACCAAAATAATCTACATTTTTCTGCCGACAGGAAGTTGATTTTTAAAAAGCACTAAATCTTTATTTTTACATCTTTCTAAAGTAAGGATTGCTTCTTGTTTTTCTTTGGCACCCTGACAAGTGGGCCCTCTATACACCGCTTCCTCCATAGTCAACGTACACCCGCCCGCCTACCCTTCCTCTGTCGCCCGAACGACTGCGGCGCCTGCGTGTCTCTCCCTCTCACGGTCCCTCTCTCTCTTCTCTGCCACCCCCCCCAACACACACACCCAATCTGTGGCATCCCATTCCCACTTATAGGCGCTCAGTGGCTGATGCCACATGCTCCTCTGTCTCTCCTTGTCCATATGCTCCTGATTTTGCTTGCGGCGCTAGCGGCATGGTGCCTTCCCCTCCCTCGCGACCGAATCCACACCCATGTACCCAACCATCCTTAGGCCTCTGCACCGAATGCTTCACCCTCCCCGTCCTGCCTATGACATCCCGGCATCGCAACTCCAACACCCCTGCATCAAGTCCAAGCCGTTGTTGCCTATGACTCCACCCGTCGCTGCCCGATGCCATGTCTCCTAACTTGCAACCACTTTTGCACCACTCAAGACCATAGCCAAGTCCGAGCACCTAGGCCTGCAACCCACGCTCATGTTTCTCTCCGCAACTGGGATGACACACCCAACATCTCGCTTGCACATGCGCGCTTCTTCTGCACCAGTTCATCGCTGATGCAGGATGTCTCCAATCCAAGATGGCTCCACAGCCGGTACTTTTGCTCCCACCTTGGAGATTTCTTCTTTCTTTAATTGACTTATTTACTATGTATTCTAATTCAAGGTATTGGCCCAAAATTAGGAGAGTGGCTCAACCGGCCCAAACTAGAAGGAAGCCTTGCAACACGTCAAAAACTAGGCCACCAGGTGACGGACTCCTTCACGTTTAAGTTGGTTCAACTCTCCCCACAAGCAACGTGGGAGTATTCCCAACAATTTATTGTTGTCTCAAAACTAGGAGAGTTGGGTGCTGACAAGGAGGCGGGCGGATGGAGGACTGTGGCCAGGCCACATCACCTTCGCGATGTCACAATAGTCCTAACCCTAGTGTTTCATCACCCACACCTCCACCATAAACGAGCAGAGCGAATGCTGACGGCAGCGGTACCGTGGAGACAAGATGGAGGGGTGGCACAATAGTATGTGGCTAGGGTTAGCGCATCCCCATGTTTTTTTTAATTTGTGTACTGGGACAACCCACCGCTTTGTTGGACCGGCTGAAAGGCCGAGGTGGCCAGGCCTAGCTTGGGTGTCCATTTCAGCCCTGGATGTGAATCGAGCTGCAATCTTTGTCAGTGTGTCTAAACGCACAAGTTAATTCCAATTTTTTAGTGTATTTAAACAAAACCTATAGAAAAATACATAGGGAAATTAAAGTTTTCTATGTCTTATGTAATTTTCGTGTGAGTTTTGTCGCAACTGACAGGAAAATTTACTTTTTTTCCGCCGGTGCAACAAAAACTGATACAAAATCCATCCCAACAGGTATATATTCATTTCCATAGTGTCTTCAGTTTGGATTTGCCTATGACCTAGATGCTTATATAGAATTACAAGGTATAAGAGAAAAATCAATCCCAGCCATTGTTTTGATTGATTATATTAACATCATATCTTTGGTAGCAATTTATTTGCTGCTAGTCTTTTCTAAGTGATTATTTGCAGCTAATTATGATAGCCTTGCTTTATTAGAATTCCACACCCCCCCCCCCCAAAGCAATTGTAAAACTTGATAGTCGCACTTTAGTTACATACAATTTGTATGTAGAGGCGAGATCTGCGATGATAGCAGCGTGACTTTGGAGGGATAGTGTGAAATCAAAGATCTGTATAGAGACGCAGGAGAGAACGATGAGTGATTAGGAACCATCAACCGGTTACAAGGTGGATCAAATCTAAATCTTTCTTTTTTTGGAAAATTTTCGAGAGTCATCAAGTCGTAGAAGTTTAAAGACTTTTTTTAAGATTGTTATGATAGATGGTGTAATCTGAGCCGTTTGATTTGGATGGAACGGGTGACATTTTGCGGGCGACGTGGCACCCCTGGCCAGCCATGGAGCCCGGGTGAATTTATATATAGAGAAAGAAATAGCGTCAGCAGGCTACCGCCAGATAGCACCCAGATAACATGCAGAGCTTGATTTCATTCGGTTTGCATTTCCACCATAATGCCCATTACAGTCTAACTAGAGATCGACCAAGCAAATCGTCGCCGGAGTACCCGGCGATACTACAGTTGCGCTCAGGCCAAAGCGGCGGTTGGCGACGGTGCACGATTACAGTAGAACGCCGGACAGCAGCCGTTGGCATACCCCCTCGGACAGCAGCAGCAGACCTCGCGTCCGTCTTCTCCGGGGCACATCTTCGTCGCGAGGAACGCGTCCTGGGGGAACCCGTCCAATGGGCACTTGATATGGGAGCATGGGTCCTCCTCCTTCGGCGCAGGCGCCGGCGCCGGCACCGGCACCCGCGCTTCCCCTGTAACGCGCACAGGTTAAAACAGAGTCAGGCCACAGTGCTGCTCGATTGGGTCTGGTCATCGTAGCACAGCATAAAATTCTTCACCGTACCTGTGGAGACGACGGTGAGGGGCCACGAGGAGGAGGCAGCACGCCGCCACGGCCGGCTTGTAGGCCAACGCCGCCATCGCTGCTTCGGTCGGAGACGGACGGGATGGTGCGGTCGATGAGGCCGTAGATGCTTCTGTGAGCGACGAATGCTTCTGTGAGCGACGAATGTGTCTCTGACCGCGCCTGTTCTTGTAGGCGCCGAGTTAGAGATGTTATGGCCAGGGGATATGATACCTGACGTGTATCCGAGAAACGGATATCTGCATCCGACCGGGATATAGATATTAGATAGAGGTTGCAAAAGTTAATGTGTTGCAATTCGGCTATATATTGCTCTCTATTTTTTATGGTTGGATAAAACTGCTATTGATAGCACCATGTAACATAGAACAAAAACCAGATCGGTTCATCGGTCAGACCGGAAAAATCGTGAATCGATGACTTGACCGGTTCGATTTAAGTAAAAGACCAGTCATACAATTGGACAAGTGTGAACCTTGAACCAGTTAGTTTTTCATTGAACCAGTGAACCAGTAAACCAACGATTAGTTTGATGTTTAGATGTTAATTGAAACTTTGGACAATAAACTATTATGATATTGCTATGTTCTTCTATTTATTATGTCATAAGCAGGGTCGTACCTACGCATTGGAGGCCCCGGTGCGAAACACGGCCTCTAAATTTTGAACGATGGAGCATTGTTTCACTTGGTTAAATAATAAATATCAAACAAAACTAAATAGCTAATAAATATTGCATGAAGATTAGATAGCATGGTGCTGCAGCACGGCAGCAGCCTCTATGGGTTGTTGATCGATATGTTAAAGACAGACGGGTAGATAAGATTACTCGTAGCTAGTCGTTCTAGTGATTTGACAACCAATTGCAATCATACATAGTTCTCGGCTTCAGTTCTGATTTTTTAGGCTTTATTGCTCTAATCTTGCTGTTAATAGCAACTCCAGCAATAATATCTTCTTAACAAGTCTTCTATTTATTTCAGTAGAGGCTGTCTCTATTTTCTAGGGACTTGATTTTTCTTCACAACTCCAGCAATACTCTAAACAATCCTTTATTTTTTTATTGGCCCACTTGTTAGTTGCTAGTTTGGAATAGATGCCCCCTAGGTCTAGGGGTGCGGGAGAGGTTTGGAGGGCTTCTTATTTTAGGAACAAAAATGGAGGACCTGTTAGAGTTCATTTTTTTTATCCCCGTCCTCCAAACTCAAAGTAGGGGCTCATTTAGATGGCCTGCTGGAGCCTGGAGTTGCTCTAATTAAATATACTTGATATACTTTAGGTAAACGAGATTTGGGGCCCTCTAATTTTAGGGGCCCTGTGCATTCGCTCATCCTGCCCCTGCTACTGTACGGGCCTGGTCGTAAGTGATGTGTTTACATACATATTATTGCAAAAGATACATATTTTTTATACAAGTTATAAAAATTAATATTATATTAGTAACTATCAAACCACTGGTTCAACCGGTGAATCATTGAACCAGTAGCCTGACCGGTTTGATCTCCATTCCGACTTTACGTTCTATGGCCTGATTGGAAGATGGGTGTAGCAAACTTCTTTGCGCTCTGTCTTAACTTGCCCCTGGATGTTTGACCTATTTGTTCCTCGGCATTCAACGCGCCTCTTTGAACTGATTTTGGTAATTTCAGTTTCGATGAATTTTTAGCTAGCAACGGATACGGGATATCTCATATTCGCACCCGGGCAGTGTAGATACATGCAACATGCATACAGAGGCTGCACAAGACAATTCTTTGGTGTTCATCTTATTTGTTGGTCTGATGACTCAACGTAACTCTATGGATAATCAGCAGTGTAGTCTTGATCTCTCGATGTCATATCCAGCTACATCCATTTTTTCTATTTTACGAGCCTCTGCGACCGCACACACTCAACAGCCGACATTTGCATATAACCATCTATTTCAACGGGCAGGGGCGCATCCGGCGTTGATGGATGGCACAGGTCCACTCCACGGACACTAGCACTTGTTCACGCCAGAACAGTGGTTGGTGGGGGTGCCCTGGCCCTCCGACCACAGTAGTACCGGGGGCAGCATCTGCGCTCGGCGTCATAGTTCTTGCGGCAGCAGCAGCAAACCACGCCGCCACGGCCTCTTCTCCCGGTCCCGGGCACAACATCGACGCGTCCGGATGGTACCCGTCGTCATGAAGGCACACGAGGTGTCGACACGGGTTCGATCGCGTCACATTTGCGAGGGCGGCGAGGAGAAGGCTGGCCACCGCGGCGGCGGGCATGGAGGCCGGCGTCGGCGCGTCGCCATCCCCTGCTCTGCTGCTTGACGGACTGACTGAACACTGTTCTGGTACTCGTGTGTCAAGAACAGAGTCGGTGATGCGAGCGTTGGTGCCATCGTGTGTTTTATTTTTATTTATATAGGCGCAGAAGCATAGGATTATTTGGTGGCTAGGATATCCGGCGGCGATGGGAGTCGCGTGCCTAAGAAAAGGATATATCTGCATCCGGCGTCAAAACTAGAGACAGACATTCAACTACTAAGACATGAGGATGAAGGGACTTGCGATCCTTAATTTCATCTGAATTTTAAGCTTACAAGAATTTATTACCCAAACAAATATAATTGAATTTCATCTTCAAAAATTAACCACATTTTCCATTTCAAACCTTAGCCTTCGTATAACTGCAATTCCTCAAACACACTCCTAGGTTGCTCAGTCACTTGTGCAAGCTTTACAAGTGATACATAAGATGTTTTTCTAGGGCCTTGTTTAGTTGGGGTGAGAAAGCTACGAAAATTATAGCAATTGTAAATAGAAGATTAGAATAACTAAACATGATCTAATTATAAAACTAATTACACGGATGGACGAGAAATAACAAGACAAATCTATTAAGTCTAATTAATCCATGATTAGAGATTGTTTACTGTAGTCATGATCTAATTAGGCTCATTAGATTCCTCACAAAATTTCACTCGGGATTATGGAATGAGATTTATCATTAATTTACGTTTAATACTTCTAATTAGTATCCAAACATTCGATGTGACAAATAGTGAAAATTTGCGAAACTTGCCTCAACTAAACATGGCCTTAAAATAAAAAGTCGATCCAGACATTTAATACAAGGAATTTTCTTGTGCCAACTCATATCTTGATCAAACAAAACTTACAATCCAGACAGATGGGCATGCAAAAAATCAAACTCAACAAAGGGCTTTGGGGTCAAATGCATCAATTTGGAAGACATGAAAAAAAAAAACTCAAAGCTGGGGTCAAATGCATCAATTTGACTTCCCTTGTAACACAACTTCAACTTAACACTGTTTCAAACAAGATTGAAACATCATTTCATCTACATACAGATTGATCAACATATACAGATGCTCTATGTTACAGACAGAAAAGACCAACTGTGAAGTAAATTTGAAGACAGCAAGTTAGTCAAACAAGGATGATATTGCAAGAAATATCATCTTCGCTCAAACCCTCCGGTGAAGAAGGGGTGCATCAGCGCCTCTTGTGCTGTCAAGCGGTCTGCTGGATCATACTTCAGCAGCCCTTGCAAGAGGTCAATGAAATCCCCAGAAGACTGATCCACATTTTGCATCACAAGATTCTGCACGTGCAGCATAATAATAAGTTTCACGTTCCACAACAGATAAAATGGGTGTTTCAGAAAATGAATCAGTGCATACCTGTAGCTTTGGCAGTTTCATCACAGCTTTCATGCTCTCCCGCGAAGTGCAACCCTCAGGCCAATTCAGACGTCCTTTTCTGATGTATTTCTCGGAGTGGCGACTACATACAAGGATTAATGAGCACACAACATTGACCAGACCTCACAACACTGAAGCTCAAGACTACATTGATATGGATCATAGACATGAACATACTCTGCCCTCTTAAGCATATTGTATGGCAAAGATCCAAACACCCTCTCCATCATAGCCAGATGTTCCAAGTTTTCATGAGTCTGGAATAATGCCTCTCCCTGCAGAACCTCGGTAACTCAAATCCCCTGTACTTGTTGGTACATGGCAAATCAAAACAAGGCCCAATAACATACCGTGCAGAGCTCAACAAGAATACAACCAACACTCCAGATATCACATGGGTAACTCCATCCAAGTCCTGAACAGAAGATCCACGCAGTCGTAAAAAGTCACCAAAATCAGGCTGAACTAGGATAAGCTTTTCACTAGACAAGATATATACCCAGTATAACTTCTGGAGCCCGGTAATGCCTAGTTGATACCACATAACTCTGATCCTGTTGATCATAGGTAGTGCTACCAAAATCAATCACCTTGATAGCACTAGACTTGGGCAACCGCTTGTAATAGGATCCCTCCTTTGGAGATCGGGATGAAACCTAACAATTATAAAAAAGGATCAGTACCATATATTGTTGTCAAACTTCAAAAGCCCATACACAAGAAATAACATGGCACAACAAAAGGTAAATGAAGGCTAGAACAATTAAGAAAAAGAACAAAGTATACTTTGTAATCGGGCACTTTAATGTACTCCGGAGAAACAAGAAGAATGTTCTCAGGCTTTAAATCAGTGTGTATGAGGCGCAATTCATGCATAACTGCAACACATTACAGAGAGAGGGTAAATACAAAAACATCCCATAGATGTTAGATATTCCTTAACAAACCATGAAAGGAAGAATAAGCAGAAGTCATGGATTAATGACTGCCTGCAATGCAAAGATAATGCACAATACTAATTTATGCATGGTAGTGCAGGAGGGATAATAGAAAGAACGTGCACACACATGCTATACATTCCAACAGTTGTTTGGCAACCTCCCGAACTAGGGCAATTGGGAATGAGCGGTAATTGTTTTTCCTCAGAAAATCATATAAGCTTGGTCCAAGCCTCTCAAAGACCTGCTCACCATTAATCCAAATTCACCAATGTTTAAGCACCATACTGTTATCTCTTTGGGTCAGTTCATAATTACCATAATCTAACAATGTACTTACAATACAGATATGGTTACGATAGTCAAACCAGTTCCGAATTTGAACACAACTGCAAAATAGACCAGCTTATATAGCAATCTTATGAATGTAAAGCGCACAGAAGAGTGCTAACTGAAGCAGAGACTCACCTGGATCTACTTTCGTCATATTTACCAAGCTGCTCGAGCATGCCAATTTCTATCATTGCAGCATCCCTGTACTTCTTAATGCCCCTGATGATCTTGATAGCCACCATTTCTTTCCTTTCCTTATCCCAACACTCCAACACCTGACCGAAGGTACCTGATGTATTCCAGAGACACATTCAGTTATGTACATAACTCCTAGGAGTTATGTATCAACAGTTCAGAAGATATGGCCACCCAAACTGACCTTCACCCATTTTCGCATTGATCTTATCTGCAGACACGAAAAAGAATCCATAAGAACCAAACATGTAGAGTTTATACAGGGAACCAGAAAACACACCATGGCCATAAAACAAACTGGCCAATAGCAAAAACGAAAGAATTATGTCAGGTAATTACAGCGAGGTGTGAGGTTATCTCCAACAGCAAAAACATAATGCCCATCCTTGTCATCTTCTCTCAATGGAGGGGAACCATCACGAGGCTGCTCTTGGTTGAGCTGGGAGGAAACAATACCACCCGACGAGAGACCCAACGCCACAGCACTGATGGCATTCACAACTTCTTGCCCACAAAGTCCAATCTGAACCTGCAACCAACAAATTATTATCCATCTAACTGAGCTCATCAAGCCACCAATCACCAATATTCTACAGCCAGTTCCAATATATCAGTCAATAATTTAGAAAGAGGATTCATTTCGTGTCTCATGGGCTCATGGCATTTGATAAGATCATAAACAGTTCACCTTCAAGCATGCGCTGAATTCATATACAATGAATACACAAACCCACTTGATACTGACTGATTAAATTACCTATATACTAATTCCTAAATTTACATCTATCACAAATTGGACGAGCAGATTAATGGCAACAAAACAGATAAATAGTGAAGCTATTATGATTGTAACGATTGTACTGATTGAAAGATGATAATCCTAATAATAATATTGACCCAAAACCAATCATACATCAAACAAATCGACCGAGCCGTTGACCAAAAGCCACGGTGAGCATCTGCCCTGAATATGATAGATCGACACCACAGCTATTCAATCGATGACAGTCGCAAAAAAAAAAAGCTATTCAATCGATGACCATAAATACAGCTAACCCACAGATCCACCACCTAACCCTAGAACAACAGCCCCAACAACCGCGCAGCGCATGCAAAATCGTCACCCCCAGCGACCAAAGGGACATCGACCGCCGCCGCTACTTGATAGATCCGCGCGAGAGGTCGGATCGGGAGGTATACCTGGTGCATCTCGGCGGGGCCGACGTCCCACCCGAGACGCTGCCGCTTGCGCGGGCGACGGTCCAGCGGCGCGCGCGGCATCTCGGCGATGCACTCCATCGCAGAACCTGTCTTGCCTCTCCCGGAACGAACCCTCGAAATCGGCGGCTAGCCGGCGGCGGCTGTTGGCGTGCGGGTGAGGAACACGCGATTGCGAGCGATTCCGATTCGCTAACCCTAGCGCGCCCGGTCTTTATGGCGAGGCAACAAGGGATTGGGTGGTGGAGCCGTGGAGGTGAGAACGGATCGGACACCACGATCATGTACACCCGGTGACAGGCTGTGTCGCTGACGCCGTTTGGCCTAAGAACCGCGTGAAACTCCTTGGCCCACATGTCAGTGGAGGTTTACGGGAAGCGTATCGGTGAGAGAGCGGCTGCCGCGTCCCTCGTCTCGTGGGCCGTTCGTTGTTCGTGATTTTGCCAGTGTACCCATTTTGTGAATGACATGTGGGGCTCACATTTGCATGGACCACCTGTCTGTGGTGGTATGCATTGTCGAGCCCCTACTGCGATTTCGGGTATTCTTTTCTCGTTTTTTTTTCCTGTCTGGAAGACCAAACCCCACGAAAGAGAAAAACCATGCGCGCCCGTGGCCCGTGGGAAACTCGAGCAGGTTCGACCGGAAACTTTACGCCATGAGCTCGTGGGAATGTCATGTGGGGCCAGAAACTGCGGCGGTCCACTGATCAGTGATAGGTGTAAGAAGGAAAGTAGGTGGAGGAAGGGGTTGGCGACCGTGGTTTGGGTGATAAACCCTGGTTGGGTTAAGTTGGCATCTGATCTGATGCTCCCTTATCACAAAAGAATATTCCACACCAATCTGACTTTCGGACAGTCCCAACTGGTTTTGGAATCGGATTACCAAAGCCAAGCAGAGACAGACGTTTTGAAGGCCTCTGCAAAAGAAAAAAAAAGTTTTTTTTCTTTTTTTTGCTCTCCTATTTATGCTAAGTGCCTGCAACAAACAACGCCAGTATACTGCGCGAATTCACGCGAACAGCATGCTTGTTTGGCATCTCTGACGACACAGAAAATACCACACCGACGCGTTTGCAGAGCTCCCTTCAGGGACGTTCCTTGGATATCAACGGGGCTGCATTTCTTGAAGCAGAGGGCCGATCCTTTGAGCGCCCAAGAACAAAGCATCAAGTAGCACCAGTGCTCCGAGCTGAAGTTCCAGGGGAAAGAAAATGTCAAGCCCCCTTGCCTTGCATTGCAAAAAAAATATGGTTCCAGCGACATATACTTGAGATGAATTACCAAGCGGCCAGTGAAAACCAGCCGGTATCCCAGTCCTTCCTTTGCAGCCTGCCTGCGTTGCTGGTCCGTCCACCTGGAGGGAAGGAAGAGATTGCAAAAAAAATTACTCCTTTATTTCATACAGTAACTGTTGTAGGATGCTGAAAGCCTGAAACACAAACGATTTGCTGCTTTATGTCATAACTAATGGAACAATAAATGGTATAGAATGCTGAAACATATTAGGCATGATTTCAGAAAGGTTGGGGAAAGGAGTAAAAAATCAATATCAATGCTCAACAGCATGTCAAAAATCAAATCTGACCTGTCAGGTTAAAGAAGTAGCAATAGTATACTTTTACCAGCATTCTGATTTTTTTTAGAGCAACAGAACAGCTTGAGGGGGTGTTCAATTGGGTGAAAAAATTTTGGTGAAAAATTTTGCAAGAGAATCTTACCATTTAGGAGTACTAAATGTAGACTAATAATAAAACTAATTATAGATCTCACCTGGAAATCGCGAGACGAATCTAATGATAGTAATTAATCCATGATTAGTGGATGTTTAGCGGATGGTTACTGTAGCATCACTGTTGCAAATCATGGCCTAATTAGGCTCATTAGATTCGTCTCGAAAAGTTACCTGGGGGTTATGGAATGGGTTTTGTCATTAACACACGTTTACTACTCCATGTATGTAAGATTCCCTTGGGAAAAATTTTGGTGAAAAATTTTTGGGGGAATTGAACACCCCCTGAGTATGCATTCTGGTCGAAGCGCAACCACTGACATAGTTCAGGCCGTGGAACTTACCCAAAGAATTCTGAAACCCCTCCAATAGCAGCAAGCTTGAAAGGCTGGGAACCTTCTCTCTCAAAGTCCTGAATGAAAAGGATGGCATATTTGGTAGATGCTCACAAAAAAAAGCAAGGTGAAAGCATGTGAAGGAATCAATGTGATTTCTTTTCGTAAAGGTGCTACCTCCTCTTCAGCAGCTTCCAGGCCCCCTTGAACCCAAAACAAATTTTCAAAACCAGCCTTGTACAGTTGTTCACAAGCAGCAAGTGATCTGTCCACATAGGGAAATTAAAAATTGGAACAATCATAGGAAAGTTATGTACGCAAGCTCTCGTTTATTCTGCCCAAGTTCTTTAATTGCACAACTCCAGGCTAGATGGTAGAAAATGCAGCACTAATCAATATGAAATCTTGTGCAGACATTATTCTAAAAATCTTGTGCAGACAGCAGAGCAATGACAGGAAGAGTGATAGGATGAAAGCAACTTGTTAACACAAATAGGAAACTGCCAGCATAAACGGTTGAAGTTCAAGATGTTCAAATGCATGACCTAATGTAAAAGGAAAACAATAGATGACTTCCTTTCCACATGATCCAGAAACACGTACTACAAAAAAAGCAATGAAGAATCCATACCATCCAAATGAAAGCAAGCTGAAAAATTATAAATGTGCTTTGGCTTGGCTCATTCACATGAATAACAGATCCAGCTTCAGTAAGAGATCAAGAAATTACCTAAGTCCTTTCTGGCACACTAGTATGATATCTGTATCTTTTGAAAACTTCTCCTCAACCTGCTGTACAAAGTTCCTAGCAATTTCATCTACGATCAGTAAAATCAATCACCCTGCCAGGATCATAACTAGATAGTTCCAACTCCAGTTGATGTGAAGCATACTTATTAAATGACAATGTTGAGCTGCCACTCCACCAGCCACCTATGCAATAATCATGCGAGAGTTTAGTCAACTGTTCAGTGCTGCCATTAGGAATCTAGAAAAGAAAAGAAAAGCATCTGGAAAGCAAGACAATGTGCAAGAGTTGGGACACAATTTGGATGTGCATGGTAACTAGTGGCATACCCATTACAAAGTTGCTGACTTTCTTGCTAAGTCCGCCCAGATCAACCGATGTGTCCACATCAAATATAGGAATCCAGGTAGAGCCTTTCACCCAGGCCTGAAACACACCAGTTTTGAAGTAAACAACGACTAACGCAAGAGTTACTCTTTAAAAATAGTTTATAGTTGGTCGAAAGGCAAACTTTTTGACGCTCATTTGACGGCCTGACATCTAGAATTGCCTTGTCTGTCAGTTTGAACGTATAACCAGCTTCCCTGGGCGTAAGGCTTTTGATTTTCTGCTCCCTAATCTTCAGGCAAAGCATTCCACAGTCATACAAGTACACAGCAGCTCAGCATTTAAAAATTGACACGTCACTAAAGATTACATAATTCCAGGAAGCAGAATCCAAACACGTATTGCATTTACACTAGAACAAAAGAGGCAAAACCCAAACAAGCCAACAGACAGAACTGCAGTTTGTAGCCGTGAAATTTGCACCATTTTCACCCTCAGTTACCACAAGACGCAAAGCAAGCAAAATGAGCAGAAAGACATCCATAAGAGAGGTGAATGAATGAGCCGCACCAGGGTCTCCCACCGCCTCCTGGCGGCGGCCTGCTCCTTGGTCTGCCTCAGCTCCTCATCCTCTTCCCCCTCCTGACCGCCTCCGACCACCGCCCCCATCCTCACAACCCCGCTCCATCTCTGCACACACAAAACGATGTGCCTCAGGGGGGGAACAGAGCACAGCAAACAGGAGAATGCTCAAGTAAAGCCCCGCACCTTTGAAGGCAGGAGACCAGGGCGGAGACCTCGGGGGCGGGAGCTGGAATGCGCCACGGCCGGGGAGGTGAAAACGCCGGCGACCCGCCGGGCGAGGCCGAGAGGTGGCGCTGCCATTTTTGCTGCTGTTGCTTCCAATCCAGACACGGGCTTGTAGCTTTCGAGCGTTATCTCCGTAGCGTTTGCAATTGGCCAAGGAGATTGCAACTGCAGACTGGTGGGGCCTGGACCGAAGACTCTGAAAAGTGAAAACGTGAGCCTCCAACACGAACGCACAACAAAAACTCAAAAAAAAATGAACGCGCAACAATTAACCCTCTATAAACAATCATACTTGTGCACAAAGCTTCGAGCGATCAGCGGCAAGCTTACTTTACAAGACAACAAACTCAAATAATCACAAAAATCCAGTGTCGGTGAAGGTGCCCTCAATACATGTGGCCAATGGCGTAGCTAGAATTTTATCAAAAGGTATGCCTCAATAATTCTTTATACACAATTTGGCACAATACATATATAAATGGTATAATCCATGCATAATTTGATAAATAATTTTTGAAGCTGCCAAAATAGCATACCAAGTCTTAAATTTCACAATTAAGTGCAAAAGTTGCATTTATAATACAAATAGTCAAACATATTAGTGGTCGTAGTGGCATGAAGCGCCGATGGTAGAGCCAAGAATATAGAGCCGCGGAGGTGTCTCAGTCGTGCTGGTGGACAAGGTCAGCGCAACACTTGCGCCTACGTAGCTTTGGACAGGGAGTAGGGAGGTTGGCAGAGCTTGCTCACAGATCGCATCAAGGGGGAGGGAGACGCCGTCGTAGAGGCCGAAGGGTGGAACACTGGAAGCAGAGTGTTGGTGCTCAAGGATGGCACTGGCATAGCGCTACCTCCAATGGTTCAGCTTCAGAAAGCTTCTTTAGCTTTCTTAACCAAGGAGGACAATATACATTTCTTATGAATCCTTTTTTTTTTAGAAAAGGAAATATCCGGCTTCCACATTCAACAAATGTGAATGCTTACAGCCCAACAAACAGAGATTCCGACAAAGATCACCCTTAGGCGACGGGCAAACACAATTCGCCCAACAAAACCAAAGAAAATAAAAGGAGAGCACGCAGGCCCCCACGAAACAAGATCATGTCTCTAGACGTCTCCAAGTTCCCCAACCGAAATTGCTAAACACCTCCATCATTGCCACTTCAAGCTTGTGACAACATCTCTTCAGAAGACCGGTCTCTTCCTCTTCAGATAATTTAGACCACGTCCTGATCCAGTGCGTTGTCCTGAAGATCACCTGCAAGGAGTTGTTAGAGCAAGTTCTTTTAAACACAGCATCGTTTCGACTGAGCCATAATGCCCAACACAATGCTGATGCACCAATTAAAATTTGGTTTCTGAACTGACGATGGAAACCATTCAGCCAATTACCAAAAAGATCAGCAACATTCATCGGGGGTTTTAAACCGAAAATTTGGTTTCTGAACTGACGATGGAAACCATTCAGCCAATTACCAAAAAGATCAGCAACATTCACAGGGGGTTTTAAACCGAAAGAGATTTGAACTAATCCCCAACAGAGCCGAGCCAAATAGCAATTAAAGAAAAGGTGCTGTATTGTTTCCTGCTCATCACAGAAACAGCACCTGGTGCAACCCTTCCAATTCCTTTTGCAAAGATTATCTTTTGTTAAAATTACCCCTTGTTTAAAGTACCATAAAAAGACTTTAATCTTTAGTGGTAACTTAAGCTTCCAAACATCCCACTTCCTCCTACGCTCTCCTCGCCCCATTATCTCTTGATACATTGAACCAACTGTGAATTTTTTGTCCCTTGTAAGATTCCATAGAAATCTATCATCCTGTTCCGTTAAGGAGCAGTTACAAACATTTTCCACTAATTCCATCCACAACCTGAGTCGTTCCCCAGTTAGAGCTCTTCTGAAAGACACATTGAGCGGAATCGATTCAAGAACTGAGGCAACAGTAACCTGTTTTTTCCTGACAATTTGGTATAAGGACGGATATCTCATCATGAATGACTCCTTCCCTAACCAAACATCCTCCCAAAACCTTACTTGCATACCATTGTGCACTTCAAAATGTCCGAGGGACAGCACATGTTCTTTGATATCCATCAGCCCTGCCCAAAACTGCGAATCCCCTGGTTGCTTAGTAACTTGGGTCAGCGATTTGTTTCTGAGATACTTCCTCCTTAAGAGCTCTTGCCATTCTCCTTTCTCATTAAATAATTTAAAAATCCATTTACTTAACAAGCAAATATTTTGGACCTCCAAATTCAAAATACCTAAACCACCCACACACTTAGGTTTGCATAAGATAGTCCACCGGGCTAATCTGTACTTTTTCTTGTGTTCATCACTTTGCCAAAAAAAACGAGACCTATAGTAATCAAGTTTTTTCAAAATACCCTTAGGTATTCTGAAAAATGACATCAAAAACATTGGCAAGCTGGATAACACCGAGTTAATGAGCACTAGTCTCCCCCCTGTTGATAGCAGCTTGCCCTTCCAACTACTCAGCCTTTTCTGGAATTTAGAGTCTAAACCTTCCCAATCTCCCTTGTTAATTCTGCTAGCACTCATAGGGATCCCAAGATATTTAAATGGCAAGCTTCCCTCCTTACAACCAAAAAGCTGTACATACTCCCTTGCCTTTTCTTTAGAGTCTCCAAAACAGAACACCTCACTCTTATGAAAGTTAATCTGAAGGCCAGAAAGTTTTTTAAAAGCACATAACACTAGCTTCATTTTCCTTGCCCCTTCGATATCATCCTCCATAAGCAGAATCGTATCATCCGCATACTGGAGGATGGACAAACCGTCATCCACTAAGTGAGGGACGAGGCCTCTAAACTCTCCCCTCTCTTTTGCTCTTGTTATCAAAATAGCAAGCATATCGGCCAGTAGGTTGAAAAGAACAGGTGACATAGGATCCCCCTGCCTTAGCCCTTTCTTAGTCTGGAAAAAATGCCCTACTTCATCATTCACTTGCACTCCCACACTCCCTCCCTTAACTATGTTCTCGATCCACCCACACCACTTCCCAGAGAAACCTTTCATTCTTAACATCTGTTGTAGAAATTGCCAGTTGACTTTATCGTAGGCTTTCTCAAAGTCTAGTTTGAGTACCACCCCACTCGTTTTTTTCCGTTTTATCTCATGTAACGTTTCATGCAAAATAACAACTCCCTCCAAAATCGACCTACCACTCATGAAAGCAGTTTGAGAAGGTCTTATTAATTTAGCAGCAATCAAGGAGAGTCTATTCGCCAACACCTTTGTGAACACTTTAAAACTTACATTGAGCATACAAATAGGTCTATATTGCTCAATTCTAGTCACCTCTTCCAACTTAGGAATAAGCGTAATAATCCCAAAATTCAAACTGAACAGGGGCAGCTTTCCTTCATGGAATTCCTCAAACATGGCCAACAAATCTTCCTTTATCACACTCCAGAAGACCTGATAGAACTCAGATGGGAATCCGTCAGGTCCCGGTGCTTTATTATGCTTCATTTGAAAGATAGCCTCTCGTATCTCCTTCTCGGTAAACTTAGCAACCAAAATCTCATTTTCCTCAGGTGAAACTTGAGGAATATCCTCAGTCCAACTCTCATGATCTCATCTAGTGAGAAATCACCTCTTCCCGAGGAACCGAAAAGTTTTTTGTAATAATCCGTAATGAACCGCTTTAACTCTGACATTTCCTCAATGACCCCATGTTCTTGTTCCAATCTGAAAATTCTGGTCCTCCTCCGTTTTCCATTAGCCTTTGCTTGGAAGTATTTTGTATTGCTATCTCCTTCTAAGAGATCCATCGTTTTAGCTCTCTGAAACCATCGTAATTCCTCCTCTCTAAGGAGTTGGGCAATTCTATCCTTAATGCATTGTTTAAGGTCCAACTCCTGTTGATTTAGCAACTGAGTTTCAGCCTTTTTATCTAATTCGTCAGCTTTCCTAAAAAGCTCCTGTTTTTCTTTCTTTTCGGCACCGCCCATATTTTTTGCCCAACCCCTTAAAAACTGACGCAGCCGCCTGATCTTAGCCTGCCATTTTTCCATGGCAGTAGTTCCTCTTTTTTCTTTTGTCCAAACTTCAGCTACTAATTCAAAAAAACCATCCTTTAACAGCCACCCAAGTTCAAACTTAAACAAAGGCTGCTTCTTGACACAATTACCACCCTCTGTGTTAAGCAATAGGGGGGTATGGTCCGAGATCTCCCTGCTCAAAGCGATTACCGTGGCCAAAGGGTATTTTTGCTCCCATTCCGTACTCACAAGCACTCTATCCAACTTTTCATAAGTTGGTGTACTCAGAGAATTAGCCCAGGTATATTTGCGTCCCGACATTTCGATCTCTCTCAAATCAAGACCATCAATTATCGCATTAAAGAGAAAAGGCCACCTATCGTCATACCGATCATTATTCTTTTCACTAGGGCCTCTAATGATATTGAAATCACCCCCTAGCAGGATAGGTTTATTCTCCTTATTGCATGTCTGTACCAGTTCAGTGAGAAAAGCTTCTTTGAACTCAGGTTGAGCAGCCCCATAAACTGCTACTAACACCCATTGAAAATTATCACTTCTGTTTCTAAGTCTGAATTTTACGAAGAAAAAGCCATCCTCAATGCTACAAATGTCCAGGACATCATGGTTTATTCCAAGAAGAATTCCCCCAGATCTGCCATGTGGTTGAGTCCAATGCCACACAAAGTTCTTCCCCATACAGTAGTTGTCTAAAACCGATTGCGAGAAATCTTTCTTCCCCGTTTCCATAAGAGCAATAAAGTCTAAGCTCTGCTCTTTGGAAGAATCATTTAGAAATTTCGTTTTAGCCAAGTCACTAAGACCTCTGCTATTCCAGAAAATTCCCTTCATCTAGACACTATTTTTATTTTCTCACGTCTCTTAACTTTGCAAGCCTTACGTTTTAGTGACTTAGCACCCGGCTTGCGAGCAGTTTGGATGACATTAAAATCACTACTCAGGTGATCATAGTTGTCATCCATCAGTTCTTCCAACAATTCCCCACATAAGCTCTTAACAGCTAGGCGTTCCAATTCATCTATACTATCTTCCTCAATTAAACTCTCTATATCTGAAGGATTCTCTCCTTCGACCCTGCACAAGCTCCCCCCTTGCGCCTCTAAACACAATTGCAAAGATTTCTCTAAGGTTTCCTTAGATTTCCCACAAGTAAACCCAATTCCCTGTACTAGATCACATGCTGGAAAAGAAACGAGAGTATCAGAAGATAACGTACCACCAGCAGGTTCCAGTGCTTTTGCCGCCGCCCTCCGCTGCGCTCTGTCCATTGCGTGCTCATCAGTAGAGCCCGCCAGTCTTGGACTAGAACGAGTAGGTGTGGAAGCCGCCTCCGGAATTGCTGCCGCTGCCACAGTTTTAGCAGCAAGCTGCGCCAGCTCTCCCTTAGGCGCACACACCTTGACTGCAATATCATCCACGGTCTGCCTTTCAGTCTCCTTCTCTGACCCGGTCTTTAGCTGCCCCGGGACAGGATCAGCAGCCATTGTTCGAGGAAGCCCGTCAACATCTTCAGCTATGACCCTATCCGCTACCTCTCCCAGCATCGTATCCATCGACATATCCAAAATCTCTTCAGCTTTCTTTCTCAGAAAATTTTTGAACTCTTCCTCCGTCATTCCCAGCACCAATTCCCTAAGGGAGCCATTCTGCTGGCCATTCATCTTCTCATTAGTAGTCTTCTCAGTGTCAAGATCCTTCCCTTTGGCTGATCCACCTTCAAAATTTCCTTCTACTGCCTTCTCAGCACGCTGCCTCTTAGGCTCCCTATCCATGTCCATATCCCTTTCCTGAGACTCCATAACATCCTCATCTCCTCCTCCCATCCGGTTCCACTCCACCTCCACCTCCTCTCCAAACTCGTCCACCCCCATCTTCTCTACTTCAAACTCAAGCTCAAAGTAGTGATCACCAATGACAACGTCGAGGTGAGGAGGTATAAGCTTTGGGTTAAGGACAGCAATGAAGATTTCTTATGAATCCTAGATTGATGAGCACGCACCAGTGCTTTGTAGATCCGCAAGCAAGTGCCTTATCTATCTTATCTTCATAACCATCTGCATCTTCCAGCAACTTTAACCGTACTCCCTCCACTCTAGAATAAAGAATATTATGAGTTTGTCCTAAATCAAACTTTTCAAAATTTGACCAAGATTTTAGAGAAAAATATTAACGTGTACTAAGTCAATGAGTTAAATATCAGAATATATTTCATAACGAGTCTATTGGTGCTCATTGGCTATCGTAAATATTATTCTTTTTTCTATAAATTTAGTCAAACTTTATCTCATTTGACTTAGGACAAACTTGTGCCTTATATTTCAGGATGGAGGGAGTACGTCTTTTGGTAACATTGGCTTGAGACAAGACTTTCCCATTATATTGGAATGCACAGCAAGTAGCCGTGAACACATTTACATAGTAACTATAGTTTACGTCATCCGAATCACAAATTTCATGGGTGCATATTATCTTAAAAACAATCGCAAATTCCAGTGCACCCCAAATCGTCCATATCCTTGATGAAGTGCCCAATTGCGCACATGTCTGGACAATTGTCCTTCTCAGCAGCATCACAATTAAATAAGGCAGATGCACTCACAACAATCTGCTCATTTACCTCGATACGAAGAGTCAAAGAGTGGCATTTCATCACTACAAGAAAAAACGCAATGGCAAATAAACAAAACATTGCATCAAAGGCTTTGGTATGTGAAAATTAAAGACTCCAAGTGGTGAACTCACCATCTCTAGTTTGACATGATAGCCATAACCACTCAGGAGCATTTGCAGTCCTTGACTCGTAGGGATATGGTCCTCTTTAGACAGCTCTGATTTTCCTCTGCACACCGACTTGTGCATCAGACACTGCATGTCCCATATTAGCTCCTTCGCAATTTCATCATGCAGACAAGGTATTTCCTGAAAGAAGTCAAGCAAAAGTGCACTCAAATTTGTCCAAAAGTATGCAAAAAAAGCAGCTTATACTAACCAAGCTTGATTCAATGATTGATTTGGAATTCCAGCTTTCCAACAACCAATGTCTACCCAAGGCGGCGCCACAAGATCATCTCACTAATTTGTCTGTTAACACCAGTACCAACATTAATGGCACTAAACTTGTCATCAAAAGTTTGAAATCCTTTCAGCCAAACCATTTGATAAAAATGATTAAAATTTAGTAGTTCGGGGACAAGAAGAAGCAATTAATAAAATATCATGCAATGTATCAGTTAAAGTAACCTAAACATGTTTTCAGTCTAAAGTTCCGTTCAGAAATGATAGATATATTTTAATCAGTGAAAAGTAAAGTTATACAAAATTTGACCAACATTTTCTATTAGAATTTGTCTTAAATTTTTAGAAAACCAATGTCATCCTAAAGAGACTATTAGATTGATATAAGTTTTATATCCTAAACTTACATATAATTTGACTAATTGTTGGTCAAACTTTGTATAATTTGACTTTTCACTGATGAAAATATAGCTATCATTTTTGAACGGAGGGAGTATAAAGTGTACAAACTGCAAAGTGATATACAAAGAGGACGCTTGGATTACATCAATTTGGGGCAACTACGGAAATAAGTGGTAACAATGAGGAAGGAAGATGGCCACTCACATCTTTAGTCCTTTCATAGTAAGGAAATGTACCCACATACTATGGAGACCAGGATTAAACATAAGACTTAGGTCACCACAGATGAAAAGAGGATTGACGAAGATAGGAAGCCAAGGAAAGAAAATCAAAGTACTTTTATTGCATTTGCAAAGCCAAAGTCAAAAGGTGTCTCAAACAACACTAAGACAACCTCATAATTACTGAGTTTTAACAACACCGCACCCTTCCGGAGGGGCTCACCCGCTTACACATAGCACCCTTCTTACACTTTCGGCCTCGTTTTGTGTAAAAGGGTTAACCCAAAGGTGCTATGGCTGAAGGGCAAAGGCTTATAAGCTGGTTCCACCCTTGCTTAACTAGCAATGTGGTACTAAACATGTGCACATGCACTCATGGGCCACGACTAGGCCATATCCAAATTGGGACAGGTGTCACATACACACCCCCTCAAAGGACTCGATGTCCCCTCTTAGCGCAGGACCGTACGTCCAGTGCCGGCGCCATATGCCATGCCGTGTGGCTTTACTAGTAAATGCTAAAGATGTTTCAGGTTGTGTCTGTTTCAGACGGAAACTACTATTTCATTGCTGACCTTTTTTACGAACGTTCATGGATTCATGTATTGTACTCGTTCTTTTACTTATAATTGTACTTCCTGAGTATCATTACTCACCCTTGTGTTTATTTGGTTTTTAGGTACCAAATGTTCGCAACATGCATGGGAAGCGCGCGGGGATAGCATATTCTTCTTGAGCACGCACACACCCCATATTTGCATAAGCTTAGTTGATTTCAATTATTTGTTAAAATTGTAATTAGTTAAATAGGTTGTGTTGGTCTGGTGGATGGATTATCTGTGGATGGATTATCATTCTTTGTCATTGGGATGGGCTTTGATGCTCATTATTCTGCTTTATGATATCTTTGGGAAATCTTTATGAATTGTGTGTTCAGAATGCCCAGTTTACAGGGGAGACTTTGTTGAAAGTTCTAATAATGTCTAGAGTTGTGTTTTTATTTGTGTTTGGTAGCCTCGGGATTTTGGGAGAAATCCAGGGTGTTACAGATAGCACCTTTCGCCTCAGGGTTTGATCAAGGTTAGTAGTTAGCTATAGGACTTCTATTTGAATCAAAAATTCAAGTATAAGTCTGCACTAAAAAATCTAAATAAAGCCCAAGGAAAACCACTATAATGATTTTGTCCTTAAGGAAAATGAAATGGTCAATTTTAATTTTCTAGGATTTCAGGGAGGTTCACATGAAGACAATCTTAGATATTTTCATAACAACACAAGCATGACGCAAAAAATTGAAATCTACATTTTTGCATTAACAAACATTCTAGAAAAATCTAGTAGCTTGGATATTTTACTAAAAAGGACATAGCAAAATGGATTAGCAAAGCAAATCTCTATATATGTTTCTTATTGGTGGGGTACCTATGGAAGAGGAAATTACCACAGGTAGTTGACATCTTAGGAAAATCCTTATGCCATTAAGTGCAGATACTACAAACCTATGGAAGTCAAATTACTAACAAAAGTTAAGAGCTTCATTTGTTGTAGCGCTGAAGAAAATAGTGGAAAGGAGGAAGGTTTGCAGCAAGATCCAATATCTCTTTGAAATGTGATAAAACTATGAGCTAATCTCTTTTTAAAAAAATAGTGGCTTTCAATAAAGATAGTGTAAATCTCTTAAAAGGAGAAGTAGTCAAGCATTACCTCTCATAATAATACTTGTTATCTCCATCAAGTATAGATTACGGCTCCGTTGAGATCTTGAATGTAAAGACTCATATTGGTAAGATGGGTACAGATGGAGTAGATGTGTTTACACTAAGCACAAGTCGACATGTAATAAACTAATATGATAAATAGTCATTATTATATAATTGTAGTGATAAGTAAAATGTAAATTTTTAAATAAAAGAGACCTACAAAGAAACAAAAGGTCCCATGCATCCCCACTCACTCCATTTCAACTATTAATGTTCTATACATAAAAAGTGTATGCCACAAAAACACATCAGTAGAAAATAATTAGAACAACATAAATAAATCTTTATCATACTCAATATCCAGACTACACATAAAATTATCTCCAAGTTTAGTTATATTATCAAGAATCTCTTTAGGATAATAAGCTATTATTTGTTTCAGAATAGTTCGAATGTGCCCACGCATCATGCATTGGAAACAAAAGTCCTCACCTTGAAAATACAAGTAAGAACTAATTAATTCATGCAAATGTATTACGTGAAATCAAAAATGAAAATGTAGATGCATACATTTTTGGTCGTAAGGGTCTCCAAAAAATAAGATACAAACGTCTTTGTGCAGGACAGATATTGCAATGCAGCATTCGCATAACAACTGATAAGAAAAGAATAATTAAACAATATACATGTAATAGTAATAATAATATTAATCAAATAATAATTAACATACTTGTTTCTCCTATTGAAAAACCCAACAGAAAATTGATTTGTAAAGGATGTTAGGATGAGGATTTTGGATTGGAAAAAGAAGAAATTGGGGGTGCGAACAATTTTTATGTGTTTGTAGCATTTGTGGAGAATGATTCAAAAATAGGATGGAAGTTAAATAACTTTATTTTTATCCACCACGAGTTTCTTCTTGTTCTCTTCATCTTCCTCCTCTTCTCTAAGTGTGAGCCTCTTCTGGTTCTTATATTCCTCTTCCTCGACTTCTCCAAGTGTGTGCCTCTTGTGGTTCTCATTTTCTTGCAGCATATGCTCCACCACGGGTGTTAGGATTATGATTTTAGATTGGAATTGTATACATAGCACACTCATTACCTTATTTCTACACACCATCTTTATATTTAATTAGATGAATCTTCCATAGATAATTGGAAAGAGAAAATCCTCCTCTTTATGAGGTATCAATTCTAATCAAATTCTTAGGCCATGGTGGTCTTCAATATCAATCACCCTATTTTTTAAGTCATCATGGAATTTTTCCAAAAATATTGGGCAACGGACTTTATATCCCAGCTCTCTCTGAAGGATGTCATTTCCACAACTATCCCATCATGATGTTCAAAATCAAATGAAGGTGGGTAAACAATATTGGATGTGTTCTAAACAATCAAAATGTATTTATTAGAGCAAACTAACTCTCCATATCTAGGAATGCTTATGGATAATTTCAAAGAGCATATATAGAAATGTTGTACTTACTCCTGATCTATGAAGTTATATGATTTGGTATGGATGTTGCTTGATATAGAGCGTCAAAAAACTATAATATAAAATACATACATTAGAATATGATTTGGTCTCAGGTGCAGAATTTGAACTACATTCATTAAATCACAGTAGCCACTGGAAACTAAAGAGCCATTAAAAAGTGAAGGGCAGGTGATGTGGGCTGTATACAAATATAGGATACAGGATATAGAGACACATTCCAGGGCCATTAAATACCAGTGCCACAAAACCCTAACTGTCAGTTTCAGTGCTTAGAAAAATCTTCCGTAGTAAAAATATAAATGTTACCACTTGCCATGGATTAGGATCCATGTGGTAATTTTGGTTATAAGCTGGGAAATCCATGCGGCAATTTCAAATATGGACTAGGATCCTTGATTTGCTAGGATGCTCACATTTTTGGAAGGAAAGTGTTCCTCAGGCAAACACAACAGCTAAAATGGGAGTGAGGGCATGTACAACGGTAGTTAATGAGCCGTCTATAAGATATGCTAGCTAGATATTTTGCTGAGGTGGAAGTGAGAGAAAAAGGAGAGAGAAGAGGGTCGTCGTCTCATAAGACGACGAGAGTGGCTCGTGGCATGATTATTTTATCGGTGGTTGCTCCCCCGTTGTATGCGAGGCTTCGACTCTGTGACGGGCCCTCCTGATCCGATGCAGGAAGACGATTTTAGGTGCACGGAATCTGTGGTGGGGGTGAATCCTCTGCTCCGTCGTTCGTCTTGGCTGCGAGATCATCTTCCCCGTTGAGCAGGGCGGCATGGCCTCGATTCCTCCGGCAAGCTAGTCCTGCACCGCGCCTTTGTCTCTTCCAGCTGGCCTGTACATCTGTAGTTCTGTACCAGCCGACCAAGGCAACAATCATGAAACCGCGCCCACGCCCACGGCTCAGGTGCTCAGCTACGTGCATGAGGAATTAGGAGTAGCGAAGCAAATCTTGCTCAGGAGCATGATGCACAAGTGCAGGTAGAGCCTGATCCTTTGGAGAGCGAAAGAGATGAGGGACGGAGTCACGGAGAACACAAAATTTGCTCACTTGAAAGGATAAGCAAGAGCAGGCAAGCCCTGATTTTGTGAATGCCAGTCTTTGAATCCATCATATCGTGTATTCACATTCTATATAGACAGTATAGTAACATAAATTACATTATATTGTTATCTCAAAAAGAAATTATGGCTTGCTACTTTTGTACTTTGTATCGGTTGTTCAATGAATTATCTTTGTTTGGAAAATTTTGTGTCAGTCTTCCAATATTTTCATCATGCTACCATGTCTTCTATGAAACAAGCAACAAAATAGCTACAAAGATCAAATATATACTTCATCATCTTGGGTCATGTGTCCATTTCATGAAGTAAATAGTGTGCAGACAACTTAACAGACAAGTCATTGTACAAGCTGTCTGTTCTACCGTCTGTGTACGATCTTCAAAGCATTTGCAGACAACAACCGTATAAACTGTTGAACATGCCCTGAGGTGGAAAGTGGGCAATGGTAAGTTGGTTAGATTTTTTTAGGACTATTAGTTTGATACATCTAGCTTAGCTATTTAATTTTGGGACTTCTATTTTATTGCCAAACAGAAGAGTGTAGCAATAACTGACTTGTGGAATTCTCGTGAAATTATAGTATCACCTCACATGTGCTGAACAATGCAGACTACGCTTTGCTTCTGTGAAATAAAGCAAGGAAACATTCACTCTACAAAAAGTGCTAGCATGTTCAATTGTCCAAATCCCAAACAAGCCAAACGTGACCAATCTAAGAGGGAGATGAAAGGTGAAAATACCATCTATGATGACGCACCACGCTCCCGCAACAGGCGGCCTCCACGGCTGCAGTGAGGGCACTCGACGACGTCGTCAGTGAGGTTAGGTGGATGCCACAGAGGTGACACCAGGGGCCTCAATGATTCAGCGGCGGGAGCACACAACCAACATGTAGGGTTCTGGGGATGGGATGCGACGGTGGAGTGAGGCGGGCCTGCGTGGAGGAAGCCCTCGACGATTCGGCGATGGGAGCACACAACTGGAATATAGGGTTCCGAGGATGGGATGCGGCGGTGGCGTGAGGCGGGCATGAATGGAGGGGAGCCATGGCGAGGGTGGTGGAGGTGGTGACGAAGGGGTAAAATATTCAAAAACTCCCACATGATTTTCAACTCATCTAGTGAAAGATAAGCCATGATGGGTCGTTGTAGGTTCTACGACACCGGCTATAAGGTGGAGGTGAGTAGGCGGTTTGAAATAAAATCTAAACACTAAAAAAATTAATTAGTAACACAAGAGAAAACTACTCCTACCCTATTCCAGTCAAGGTAAAGGATTGTAACCTAGCAAGACAAGATACTTCAATCTCTAGAATATAAATTGCTCTAAGTGAATTGCAAGAATGTAATTAAGCAATAGAAATAACCAATCACAAGAGAAGAATTTTTTCTTGTGGTGTCGATGACTTGCCGGTCACCCCTAATCCATGTTGAGGTGGATTGTATGTTCCAACCGCTCCTCCATCAAGACACCGTTTGATGTTTGAGCCGGATTGGATCAAAAAAACTGCTAGCTCCACATCTCAATTCCACTATAGTTCCTCTTCACAACTCTGGCGGGGTGAGCACAAAGACCTCTCACAAGAACAACCGAGGCTCCTTCACAATATCCTTGAATGGCTCAACGGTTTCCACAAACTTCAAGCTGTCTAAATGGCGGCAACATCCAAGGGTAACAAATCAATAATGCTTGCTTGAAGACTCCCTAGTGCCACAAAGCTCAAACCTGGATGCAATGCACTAGGATTCTCTCAATCTCACAAGAATGCAACTTCAAAGCAAAGTGAGTGATGTTTGAAGACTCCCTAGTGCCACAAAGCTCAAACCTGGATACAATGCTCATAAATTAGTGGCACTTCTAGGCTACAGTTCCCTTCATAAAGGATTCAAATGTCTTGAAGTGCCACTAATTTATTAATTCATGTGCTATGTAGTATTATGGTTTGTGAACTATTATCTTGTTATGTATATATTGCTTTACATCGATGTTGCAGGCACATATGTGCATAAATACATATATGCGATGATTGTTGTTGCTGGTATATCTTGTCGGACATAGGCGACTTGTGGGTATCCGTTAACCCACCGGGCATAGGTTTGGGCACAAAATTAAACCCGTGAAAAGTCATAGATTTTTTAGTGGGTGGGTTTTATTTTTGCGGGCATGAGTTTGGATAGCAAAACTCAGCAGATTTGGACCCGTTGCCATCCCTACGCAGAGCGATGGATCGGTGCTTCGGTAGGGGGCGGGTAAGCCCGAGAGCGCCGGGAGAAAACAAACGAAAAATGGTGAAAACATTTCCTAGTATCCAATTTTTTGGTCTCCCCCTGCACTTCGTCAAACCTCTTGTCTGTTAGGTGGGACCACTTTGAGGGTACAGATGATTAGTCTTGGTAAGAATTTTTCAATATATAGTACATATATAGATTTATAGTATAGAGAAATATAAATAATTCTGGCGCATCGCAAATTTGTTGACATGGGATGCCCTAATGGTATTTTATTGGAAATTTCATGCGCGCGTTGATACTCAGGCGGGCGAGCACTGTTGGTCCCTACCGAGCACTATTGCTATTAAACACACATCCATCCCATTCTTCTCCGTCCCGGACCAAACAAAGAGATAATTTCTTATTTGACACTGTTAAAATGAATGGTTTCTTTTTTTGCCCTAAAAAGTTTTCGTTCTCTATTTGGCCATGGTTTCAATTTCCATTCTGAAATTGACACTCCGTCAGATTTTCGATCCACCAACCGTTAAATATCATGTGGAAAGACCTTTTTGCCCCTTTGTAGACGTAGGGCCCACCACTGCTACCTTGAGCTTTCTCTCTCCTCCCGTTCTGCGCTGCCCCCTAATCTCTCTGTCCGTGGCGACGTGGCGTGCGTCTGTCCGGGAGATAGGACAGCAACACGACAACAGTCGATCCTGGAACCAGGCCTTAGAGGGGAAAAGGAGCCCCCGCGTCGCCCTGCGCGGCGGCTCGGGCTGCGAAACTCTTGCGCCCCCCTCCCCCGCGCTACCTTCAGCCGTCGCGCCGCTGCCTGAGGGGGGCTCCGAAAGCTCGTGAGGCCCCCAAAGAAGGCTGCGGCGCGGCCTTCTCCCCTTCCACCGGGTGTCCGCGGTGGGCGTGGCCGCCCCGGGCCCGGTGGAGTTTGCCGGCGCCAGAGGCCTCTGCGGCGGCGGCGGAGGCAAGGGGCCTCAGATCCGGTCCGTCCGGATCTAGAGGCCGCGCGGTGGGGGCGCGTGTGTGTTGGCGGCGTGTATGGTGGAGATCGTCCGGTGGCGGGTGGCTGCAGATGCGAGGCGTGAGGGACGGCGATGGAGGCGGTCTGTGCGGCGACGCGCGGGAGGGCTCCGGTGGTGGAGGCCCGTGCGGTGGTGCACGGGACGGTGACAGCAGCGGCGTCCCATGCGGGGGCGCGCGGGATGGCGGCGGCGGCGTGGGCGGCTTGTACGGGTCGCCATGCCAGCCGTGGTGCTTGGGACGGCCCTGGTGGGGGCGCCATCAGCGCTTGCTGCCCTGGGCGA
>CM014270.1:56135179-56158647 GCA_004135705.1 Alloteropsis semialata
ACGCGGCCGCGCTGGACCGGCCGGAGCCGCTGCAGCTCGTCCTCGAGCTCCTGCACCAGGGCGTGCGGCCTCAGGGGCAGGCTGGTCGACGGAGCTGCTGGCACGCCATCGATCTCGATCCCTTGACGCAACTTGGCACCGTACGATCGTGTCCGTGTTCGAACCGTCCCGCGCTTGCGTCCCGACGACGGCGCGTCCCGAGCCCCACCTATGGGGAGGACGGAGGCACGCGGCGGGAGGCAGATGGTGGTGCTGGTCTCCGCGGCGGCGGTGGTGTGGGGGAGGAGAGCTAGGGAGAGAGGGACAGGGAGAGGGAAAGAGAGTAAAGGCGGCGACGGCGGGAGGCAGAGATAAGATAGAGCTGAGGTAGAAGAAGATGTAAAAAAACAAAAAAGACCGATGTGTCAGAGAAAAGCCAAGGGCAACATTGTCATTTCGCGTCGCCTCTCCAGCGTGGATGCGTGACTTGGCATGACACGTCGGACAAAATGGCAATTTTGTAAGTCAAACACGTTTCTTTGGGCAAATCTGTTGCTTCCATTCTTATAATGGCATCTCAATGCGTGGCCTTTTTTACTATGGCAATAAATTAAATATCCCCAAGGGCCAAGGGCAGCGAGCCGCGACGCGCTCCGGCCGGCTCGATGGCAGCGTAACGCTGATTCAGTGATTCTCTTTACCGTATTTTCTTCCCTTTCTCGTTTGCATAGTAGTATCTTCTCAGTGTAATAGTCATCGGATTATAAAAATGGTTTATTTTTATAATTTAAAAACAGCTAAATCCATTATTATTTTTTTCAAGTATTTAATGAATTTGTACCGAAAACCCCATTGCTTTTTGCTTATTTTTTTATTTTTGTTCCTTACAATTTGTTACTTAAAAAGAAATATCAAATCAAAAAATAAAGTATTTTCTTTCTCTAATAGAAAAATAATAATGACGGGTATTTATCTTAGAATCCCATATGCATGCTATATATGTACGAAATAAGAAAAATGTGCATTGCTTGTTGGTACAAATCTTGGCTACACCAATAGACCTGGCGACCTTCAAGAAAAAAGGTGCAAGCCAAGGAAATAACATGAGAACATGCAATCCTCCACAATATTTCCTACCTCTCTTGAGGCTAAGAGTATATATTTATATATTGTTGTGAGTGTCCTTCGAGCCCAGTCAAGTTCGGTACATGCACAATTTCTCTTGGAAATTTGGAATAGCTAGACCCAATCAATTGTAGTTAGAAAAAGGCCTCAGCGCGCTATATATGAGGCTAGGTGGATCCATATAATCACCTTAGCAAGGTATGGTCAGCTAATCAAGTCTTCATCTTGGGGATCAATGCTGACGTGATGGCTTCTCTGTCACGCAACATCGACAGACAGATGTCACAGAAAAAGGACTCCACCTCCCCAGAGAGACTTACCGAGATTTTTTCGGTTGGGCTGCGGTGATTGTAATCGAATTAAGAGAGAGAATGAGCCTCACGGAGAATGACACCTAGGGGCCTCAAGCCCCCATAGGCCTCAAATTGTGACACCTCCAATACCTTCAAGGCCATGTTTTAAGGGGAATGAGAACAAAAGTCAATGTTATGTGCATTCCCCGCTAGGCTTTGTGTAGTCGCTCGTTATTAATGTCAGAGGTTCGCAAAGTAAGCCATCATATCCTTGCCCCTGACACATGTGGCATGGGCCCCTTGTTAGGACATTCATCCGCATGTTTTCCCTCAACATGCATAGTCTTTGAAAAGGCTTCAATAGTAACATACTGCTGCTCAGATGTGTTCTAACCTGTATAAAAAAGGAGTTGTCTCATTCAATTATTATGTGAATTGTTCATATTATTGCTATTGTTTTACTTCTTTGAACCTTTCTCATTGTTCATCCAGTGATAAAAGCCAGTAGGCTACACGTAACGTTTGCGATCGTGGCTTTTTCTATATACACCTGGATGTGATGGAACCAAATTTCATTTAATAAAACTTTGTCTAAATAGTAAAAAATCTCATTTAGATTTGTCAAAAAAAATTCATCCCTAGATGGATATCCCATTCAGATATGTCCATGTCTCTCAAAAAATCTAGCCCCATGTCCATTTCTCTCAAAAAACAAAATCTAGCCTCACATCTTCTTCAACCAAGGCTACCCTCGATGTTCAGCCCCAGGTCGTGCTCCCCGGCCTCCACTGTCATCGCTCCTTCGCTAACCAAGTGACGCACAAGGCCCCGCAAAAGACAAAGTATTGCATTCTTTTTTATATAATATTAGATTAGACAAACATGTCGACCCAAATCCAATAATGATGATAAAAAAGGTCATTCAATCTTAAGTGAAAAACATAGATGGTTTACAAAAATAGCGAGAACCATCTTCTCATCATATATCAATGGAGAAAAATGTAAGAGTCAATGATATTACTGGTTTCCAATGCACAAGGGCAGCAAACTTGATGCACGTTTGCTAGTACCTCCCAGCCGGTATATTAACCGTAACAAATTCTTTTTTCTAGACAAATCCCGATAATATATTTAATAGACACTAAATAATTATGATACAAGTTTTGAATATACCCTCTCTGTTCCGAACTACTCCCCTTGGTTTTATTTATCGTATTGGACAAGTAAAAAAACCATCTGTAAGCAAAAACTCATGTCTGTGACGTCAAATAAAATGAGCCGGAGGTAGTATAAGTTTGTTTAGTTTTTGTATTAAGTCGAACTTTTTTAACTTTGATCAAATTTATAGAAGAAGGTTCCAGCATCCCATTAATCCACATGAAATATGTATGTATCGATAGTGTATTTATTTAGTATTGTAAAAGTTTTTTTGAAACGAACCAGGCAGGAGAGCTGCCGATTATATTAAAAAGAAGGTGAAGTCCAGACTGGACGAAACAACAAATGAAAAAACAACACAAACATCGGCAGGTTGGATTGGGTCCTCAACACATGCCGCACCACGCCAAACGCACTCAACTCAACAACACATCGGCCGGTTGGATTGGGACATCAACACGTGCCGAGCTCAACTCACGTCTGTAAATGAAATTAGGCAGTCATGTTTCTAATCTACTGCAATACATCAGTTTACTGGACAAAGGCTTATATCTTGGAAAAAATCATCAACAGATAGATGAAGGTACAATGCAAACATGAAACAATAGTGTGAGAAAGGAACTGTACACACCTGAATCATCGCCGCATACAGTTTGACGTATGCAACAACATATGTTAAATAACTTTCAGTGCTCTCAAGTTGTCCGTTTTCTTCCTGGTAACCTATGAGTCTGTAATAATCTCTATTTCGTGCTTGTGCCTACAAAATCACATATATCATGAGAAATTCGAAAGCAGGCGCATAATATAAAATAGTACGGAGTACATGACACAACCAGGTCCATAAATCTGCTGCATCCAATTGTTAAAAAATGCATTAGAAATAATTCTGAGCATTGCCTATAACTTTTGGGGTGTTTTCTCATCTCAAATGAAAACAAAGTGCAACTGTATTAGAGTTCATTACCACGCAGACTTACATTTAAAGCATGCAGATGCTTTGGAACCGTGTATAGGCAAACTCTGTTGAACTCAGCTAAAAGATAATCCATTGCATCTGGTACCTGAGCAAGCAGAGACATCAGATGTGGTCATGAAATGAATGGTGTCCAATCTTAATCTTAGCAATTATTGATAAACAAATAACGTCTTCATATTGGTGGCATTGTGTTAATTAAATTAGACTTGCAGCAAGATCACAAGCGTCCCAAGAGGCAAAGTCATAGGAAATATGAAAAGTCATGTCATGCTAGCACCAGGATGGGTTAATATTGCACAGTGAAATGACAGCTGAATTTTACGACATAGTTGCCTTGTGTCTCTGGCATCAAGACCCATGTATACTCAAGTTTTCCAGTGCATAAGATGCAGAGCATAACTACCATACAAAATTTAACCTTCCACTCTTCACTGGATTAAGGACACAAAACACACACTTCGTCCAGCTGATGTGTTCCATCTTATTATATCATGATTGCATATAAGCAACTCATGATCTGACTATTTTTTGTTTAGGGGAGATAAGTTCCACAGGACTGTCATTGTTTTCTTATATCTCCTTGTTTTCCCTGGGTTGTGGAGGACTCATAGTAGAGCTGGTTTCATTCGTTTTTTGGAACTCTCCGTAGTGCTGTGCTGGATGCTGTGAAACACCTTGTGACATGTGCTGGTTCTTCTCCCGAGTATCGACCAATTGTAAGCTACTTGTTAAGCTTTAATAAAGCTGGGCACATTGCCTTTGGTCGAAAAAAATGTATGGATGAGATGGCGATGTCATTTCCAAGCCTCAAAACTTAACCAAAATACAAATTCCTCACAGATAAGTAGCAAACTAAACTTCACTACTAGAAGCAACCAGCTTTCAGTAAAACCAGTAACTAAGATGGCAATATGTGCTCTTGCACCTTTCGAAATATGTAGGAGTTATCAATGTAGCATATTCAGAAAATTTCAGGTTGACAAAATATGGTTGCTACTAAACTAAGACTATGAAAGTAGCAATGGTAAGAATTAAATAATGAATGATGACTAATGGCAGAGGGTATTTTGAGGATGATGAGAGAGAAACCTGGTTTGTGACTAATAGCATGACATATCCACATGCGAAGGCCAAACTTCCAAAGGTTTTGTCCTTTGTATTTCTACTCTTGACAATTGAAATAATCTGCAAAGCATACCGCGTCACTTATGTGAGTAAATAAATATTAAGCAGAATTTCATTATGTAAGAAAAAAGGGCAAACCATACGATTATGAAGCCTAATTGTAGTTGATAAGACCAGGAAATCCTAATGAGTAGTTGAATATATTCAAGCCTTTAAGTCCCAATGACAACTAAATGGGAATGTATACTCAGTAATAGAACACCTTTCAAAATAACTGGAGTTAGTTAGCTCACTACCACTCCCTCTGATCCAAATACAAGTCGTTTAGAATTGATCAAAAGAAATAAAACTGAAATTGCTATGCTAATCATTGGTCCACTCCTGCAGTCAGTAGTTGGTAGGTGGGACAGTGTATTATGGATTTGATAGGGGAAAGACAGAATAGCAGGAAAACCAGTTAGTCACTCTTCCCTCTGGAAGCTCTGACTTCTTTTAGGTTTTCCTTTCTTGCCTCAAACTGATGATGTGGTTGTCCTTACATAGCCAGCCTCCGAGAAATAGATGCTAACTGATGCAACAAACCAAATCAAGAACTAATGATGAGTGCAGCTGCCTGGCTGCTGCTGTACTGATGGCCCCAGGGCAGGGCCTACACCCATAAGATCGTGGGAGTCATGGGAAATGAAGATTCCCATAATGGAGCTCATTTACTAATGCAATTAAGTATGGACAAAAGGAATGAAAGATTAAAAAAAAGAGTGCCTCAAAACTGTAGCACTACTTATATGTCGTGAAGAGTGGGGACTCAAGAAGGCACCTAGGAACAGTGGGAGTAGTATAAATGCTTACACCCACATTATTCAAAATGTTTGCTCTCGCTAATATATGCTACAACTGTAACCGGTAACAGACACAAGCCAATACAATAATTGGAGAATTGGAAATTTTGACTTACAGAAATTGAACCAGCAGCTGTTTGCCATTCCACGTTATAGAACACAGATTATGCTACTAATATAACGAAAAAAGGTAAAACTAAATAGAAAGTGGCTACCTTGTTTGCAAATAGACAACAAGCGATTGGACGGGGACAATCCCGTCCATCTAAAGCTTTAATAAGCTCGCTAGCCCTTGCTCTGCAACAAAATAATATACAGTTGGAAAATAAAAAATTATGCTCTGATAAAATATCCACCTTAACAGTTATGAACAAGAGGTGACTATTTTTTCACACCATGCGTTTTTTTCACACCATGCGTAACAGAAGGCGATAAAAGGAGGATATTTAAAGCAGAAACAAAACCATGGAAGTATGCTCATGCAATTGGCAGCATTAGGTCCAAGCGGTATGCATTCATAATTTTGAAGTGACTTGAGTTGAATATTAGATGCTATAGCTTATGTCAGATACCAAAGTAAACGCAAACATGATGATACGAAATGATACATGACTAAATCATTCTGGTGGCAGCATGATCACAATACCACATGATAGTATGTCTATTCTATCTAGCCATAATGCAAGGAATTGTATTATCAATGTAAGCTTCCCAAGCATAATTAAAATTGGCACATATTTAGTTATGTGCATGCCACCCATAACACACATATTTGCATTGTCATTTTGAGAAATAAAGAACATCTGTACAGCATTCAGTTACAGTAGCATCCATCTCTTGCAAGCAACAACACCAAGCAACCAGATGCCAGTTGCTATCAATAATGAAGAACAGAGCGACAGAGCAAATATAAAGTCAGAGTCAAGTGTGCAACAAAAATTGATCTGGCCTCTTGTTTTAAAAAAAAGCAATTACAATTGTTCTAAACCAAGCTAATTAGAGGCATTTGTGATAAATACCTACACCTACTTCACTGCTATTGAGCAAGGTAAAATTGCACATAACACAAAACCATGATGTCTAAAAAGTTTAATTTAATGTTTAAGGCAATGAAGGATGATTAGAAGGAAAAAATGTGACAACCACCAACTTCGAAACTAGTTTCAACGTTAACTAGTAGCCTAGTACAAAGGTATACTACAAAACAAGTTTATCATACTTTGAACAAGCATTTAACCTTATCGTTCTTAAATTTTGTAATCTCCATCAACTCAATCCATAATTGTCACAGTAGCATAACGTACATGTAGTTTATGTAACCATATCCAAGTTAAGCTCCAGTCTAGTGCTCACCTGACACTGTCAGTAGTTGGCATAAGTTTACTTATGGATTTGGCAATTTGTCGGTCATGTTTGCTGAATTCCTGCATGATATGATGCCAGCCAGAGAACACATTAGAAACATACTCATCCATACGTCAAATGGTAAGCCAGGGAGCAGTCATTATTAATCACAATTATCAATCAACAAAATTACAGCGTGTTGTTCAAAATTGCAATCAAACATTAAAGGCTTCAGTTGACAATAAAACCTTGCTGAGATGAATGTTTTCTGGCACTTGATTATGTACTAATGCACGCCTCCGTGATTCCGCTTCTAACGCATACTTATCGGCAAAAACTTTGATACCTAGCACAAAAGAACAAAGTTGTTATAATACCCTGTCATGTAAATCATGATACAACAGTCAAGCAGTGTAGTCGGGAAATAAACATATGTACATCATGATACTTCATACAAATATAGATTCATTAGTGTAATGTACATTTAGAGAGAATAAGTGTGCAAACAGCAACAAAGTTCTCATTTCCTGCTATTTTTAGGTGAGTGCTCTAAGTATAATTAGTTTTTTACATAAGCACTCAGAAGCCTTGGCATTATAATGGTGTGCAGATTTTTTATCTTGTGGTACATAATGGTACAAGTAATGGCTGGTGCCAGTACAAAACTCCATCCTAAGTAAATAGAACAGGCTAAAGTTTGGTAGGTGCAGTGCATGGCTGAAGTACATTATTCCATCACCGAGTACAAGATAAGTTAAAGATGACTGTCCATCTTATGAGATATAAAATAGAAAGTTATAAACTGATGAATGGACTATCAGATGATCATAGGTATCACGCTGTCTGATGTACACATATAGGATTATAAAGTATAATCACAACTCCAGATTCTGCGCAAATCTTAGGTGCCAGTCTGATCCCCGGGGGTGTGTGTGGGTGAGTCTTGGGTGCGTGGGGTGTGTGGTGTAAGGCTATTTTGGCCAACCTATTCTCTTCTATTAATGCAATGATATGCAGCTCTCCTGCATATTCGAGAAAAAAAAAACTCCAGATTCTGTTACCAAGTGATTGATACTAAACTTTTTTCATGAAAAGCATAAAGTAATGCCAACTTTCTATTAAATGGTTAAGAGATTGGATATGGTATAGGCAAATGCTATCTGTTACAAATATCAGCACCAGAACTTCAGAACAGCTATTTCCTCTATGTACGAACTACAAATTATAAGTTTGCAAATCGGTTCTTCAAACACAAGGAGTACCTCCCGAAATATTATTCTGAGAATTTTGACTAGATTGGGAAGCTGCTGCTTCCCTCAATTTAGCAGCCTCTTTTTCTGCAGCCTCCTTTTCTGCTGCTTCCTTTTGAGCAGCCTCAAATGCTGTTTTCCGTGCTTCAGCTGCTAATTTTGCAGCTTCCTTCTGCCTAGCCTGCATAATTGATGATCTTTCTTATCAGCTATACAATAGCCTTAAGTGACTACCAGTGACGTAAAGCAAAACTGGTGGTAAGAAAATCTGCACAAACAAAACGTAAAAGGAATAGATGAACCGGAAAAAGAAATGACAAATTAGATGCAATCAAAACTGATGGACACAGAACATTTACTCTGATCCATACCAAATTCACACCAACATTACAATTTACAACTATGGACTCAAGCTCAACAATCCTAAGCACCAAAATGCCAAATCAAGTGTAATAATGTACAGAAAAAATATGTGATCAACGAATCTGAGCAAACAGACCTCTGCTTGTTGCCGAGCTCTTTCCTGCCTTAACTTTTCGTCCTTGATAGATTGCTCTTTTCTTTTAGCTTCTTCAAGAGCTGCGTCATCTCTTATTCGACGTTCTACAATCTGGGATTTCTGCTCATGATCCCTTTGGACCATAGATAAGTGTTTATCGAGTACTTCTGCACTACAAGAAGCAATAGGAGATAACATGAAACTGAAGCCAATAAAATTTTCAAGTACTAGAAAAGTTGCACAACAAAACCCATCTGATTGATTTTATAACCGATCTTTTAGATTTCTCGGCTCTTCCTCAGGGAGCACAATACATGGTAGAATTTCCACTCATTTTTTTTCCTCTTCTCATCTTATAATTCCAGCTAATAGTATCGTTCTCATGATTAAATGAGACATCTTTCCTAATGTAAGCATAATTACAAGAAACCATGGTCCTTTACTTCTTTAATTCATGCACAAAGACAGAACCACGAATACTTGCAATTGGATGGAGTATATCCTATGATATCAACTAAAAAAGTAAAAGTATCTATCTAGAAATCCTAGCAAGCATAGTCTGAAAACTTTGCTTAGGAATCTGAATAATTAATTGGAAATTTAAATTCCACAAGAATGCATAAAGCTAAGAAATCAATATAACTGTATCATAACACAGCGAAGACATTTTATAATAGTTTTTTAAAAAAGACATTTTGTAATGAGACACTGCTAAGGACAAGAATATAACTAGCATACAGTATAATTGAAAAACAAATGGTAAGTAAGTAACACACATAACCTGATTGTGAGGGATACAGTAATAGAAGACGTACTCAACAGAACAATCAGGATTGAATTCAAAAAAATTAGCACTGTTATCAGTGTGCGTCATTCAATCGATCTAACAAATATTATGCACAAGAGTTGTGCAGATGTACTGCTTATCTTCCGTGTGTAAATTACACTGAAAGAGCAAGTTCGGAGACCCTTGTAAATACATACGCCTTTCACTTTGGAATATATAGTAAATGGAGGCAGATAATCTAACAGGGAGATCAGCATTACTGAACAATGCAGTAAGCGATTAGCTCATTGACAGTTTACTATGAAGCTTATTTCAGATACAGACATAAGAATAGTACTAGAAATGCTATGTATCTTAAATGCTGCTCATTAAAACAAATACCATTTTTCTCTGGTATCGTAAAAATATGGAAGTTGCAGACTTCAAGAAATGCAGGAGACATCTACAAAGTTACATACATTCTTCTCTGGAAGTGCACATCTAATCTTCTGTCTATCTCTTTTCTTGATTCTGCATATTTCTGAAGTCGAGCAAATGCAGAAATTGTTCTCTGGATTTCATCTAGGTGGCCTACCTCCAATGCAGCAAGCTTACTTCTGACTTCTTCCTGAAGAACAAATATCATACTTAATGAAGAAGTTTTTTTTTTAAAAAAAACAGGGGTCCAAAAACAATTCATTGTGGTCAAAGCAAGAATGTAATTGGTGGGATGTTTTAATGCATCGGAATAAAAAAAAAAGTTGTTCTATCAACCAAGAAAAATAATGTCATCAGTGAACCTAGTGCCCACACAAGTAAGATTGCTTCCCTGCTAGAAAAGGTTTGACACATTTTGCCTAGCTTCAAAAGGTTGTCAAAAATCAGGAGAAATTTCTATAAACCAACAATTGTATGGTTCAGGCATATCGGCATCCGCTAGAACAGTGATATATCACGGTGATGACAATATAAGTAAGATTGCTTCCTCCTAGCTTTCTTCTTGGATTTCAATCCTTTCAATTTGGCATAAAATAGCTGTCTCGTTGAATAGTGCTGAAGTTGACCAACAAAAGAAGCTCTTCTTTTTCATGCATATCACGATACAATGTATGTTCGAAATCTAGAGATGTGCTTCTATCCATCCATCCAAGTGTGACGTCTCCAGATAGTATAAAGGGAACAAACATGCTCCATTCAGTATTTCTTACAGTATAATTTTAGCTAGGTAAGCATACAAAGAATGTGCAAGCATAAGCATTCCATTGCTTGGATCGATGAAATAATATTATCAGATGCAAAGCAGAAAGGGAACTTATGAACCTAAACAGCAATAGGGACACGACCAAAAGAATCACTAGTTAATTACTAAAACATGCAGACAAGCAATATAAAATGGCTAGTACACACTTGAACTTTGAGATGATGCTCGCGTTCCAGCTCAAGAAGAATGCTCTTCTCTAGGTTCCTTTTCTCCATTAAATGGTACGGGGCAACCTGGCCATCAAATTCATCCTCCGAGTCACTGCGAAGAAACAAAAGGAATATAACAAAGGAATTATAGTCACCAGGCAAATTTTCTGCAACTTTGGAAAAGAAAAAACACATGCCAAAGACCATACTTAATGATCCAATGGGATCCTTATGCTTCGTAGATTGTCCTAAGACAGAGGTACTCTTCATTACAATTATCCCCTCCCTCTACAGGTAGTTAATCCAGAAACCATGACACAAATTTCATGGAAAAAGCAATTGCATACAACGCAATTGCAGATCAAACTTCACCTGGATTCGAGATCATTACAAGTGAACCTTGCTCCTTTGACTACGAGAGCTTGGGACTCCCCATCACTGATATCGTCTTCATCTTCCATGTCGTCTTCATCCTCAACCCGCATCACAAAGGCCTTCGCTCTCGCACTGCCATCACTAGCCCTAAAATTAAGCAAAGAGAACCCGTCGAACCTCAAGCAAACGGCAAATCACTGAAGCCAAAGAGGCAATAAGCAAGCCAGAGATGAACCAATCCGGCGGTTGCTTGAGGGGCGTGGGCAGCGCGGCGTGGCGGGTGGCGTCCAGGGCGTCGAGCTCGGCGAGGACGTCGCCGAGCGTCCAGCTCTGGTGGGGGTCGAGGGCCCTGGGGCACCGCAGCTCCACACGCTCGAAGCCCCTGCGGGGAGGGGGAAAAACCAGAGAGGGGGAGGCGGGTCAGCCGCGACGAACGCCAACAGAAGGGAGAGGGAACGGCGGGGCGGGATTACATTGCGGTCGTCCCCGTCGCCGCCGCCCGGTCGCCAGCGAGGTGGCCCTAGGTAGTCGGCGCTCCGGCCTTCTGGTGTTGTATAGACTTCGCGTGAGAAGTACGCGGAGGCCGGAACCCAAGCGGCAGGAGCGGAGCAGGGTGTATTCAAATATAGGAGGTGAATAGAGCTTTCTGTGATGGTGAATTGGTGACGAGGGGTTGAATCCCCCTTTGCTAGCTGCAGCCGTGGCCGGACCCCTCGACGGCGGCGACAGGCCAGGATCGCCGCCGATGGCGATGACAGAGCTCAGGGATTGCACGGGTGAGCAAGGGACGACATCCAACAGCAGTGGATGGCGAAGAGCGAGGCCCCGAGCCTGGCGGTGCTGACCAGCAATGAGCGGGCCGCGAAACCCGACGGCGCGGTGGGCGGCGGCGACCCTATTTTCAGCTGCGAACGGAGTCTCTTGGTGAAATCGTCATGTGACTCATGTGCAGACAACCTTGGGCTCTTTATGGGCTGGTTTATGGGCCGTTTGGCCATGTTTTTGTTCTCGTCAACTCGACAATCTTACACACCTTTCACTATTTTTTTTAGCTGAAATGCAGTTTTTGAAATTCTTGCATACAAAGCTGGCCATCCACTGCATACAAAGCTGGCCATCCAATCCTTTTTCTTCTCCTCTCCCTTCTCTCTAGTCGCTGGCGTGTGGAAACCAGGGTGGAGCGAGGGATTGTTATGGGAGAGCGGCCAACAGCGAGGTCGCCGTCGGCTAGTGTGGCGGTCGAGGCAGCGGAACTTAGGGTTAGGGTTTTGGGTAGATCGGAGGAACTCCAATGGTCTCTAGCTACAGTAGAGGACGATGGTTTGGCCACCAATAGTGGGCAAGGCAATGCGGGGGCGTTGTCGGCCGGGCAGGGATGTATCTTCGATGGGTAGTGGCCGCCGGCGAGGGCAACGAAGGCCATGGGATTAGGAAGGGAGGGGCTAAGGGGCGAGGGTGGACGTCGTGCGGACGGTGCAGCGGCGGGCAGCCGTCGCCCAGGGTGGAGGTGGAAGGGGTGGTTGTTGGGCGTGACAAAGAAGAAGGTCGATGGGACGAAAGCCGGGGTGCTTATCCAGCTTCCGTGCGCCATACAGGGGCAACTTGCTGTCAGAAGCGCGTCTGTCTATTGTACTGTGAAGAATGTCACAGAATCTGGTTCCAAGCTCCACATACGGCATGTTTAGTTTCTGAAAGTTACAAAACTATTTTACAAATTTGCAACCTTGGAACTAAACACCCCCTTCAACTTACTGTTTATCAATTTGCCAAAATTCACTGTTCCTGGCTTCTCCAGTACAACCCTACCAACTTTCACCTCATGGCATTAAATGCTGCCACGGTGAATTATGCAAACTAGTTCACCTCCAACTAAACACCTCTACAAACTTTTGGTTTCCACAAGTTTACAAATTTTGGGACTTTACAAACTAGTTTTCAAAGTTTAGCAACTTTCACCAACTAAACATCCCCATAGTTGAGAGAGAGCGCTCCTCACCTCTGGGTCTTTTCGAGGAGACATGTGGGACTGGGCCGGCTAGCTAGTCTAGCCCATAGGATGGGAGGCTGGGCCTCGACCTCTTTGGGGGATTTTCATATTTATATCTGTTTATATTTTTATTTTTATGCATTGCAAAAAATAATTGTCTTAGCAAAGAAATTATAAAACTGTATCTATATAGCCGTTTGAAATTGTATAACCATTAGAATTGGCGGAAAGTATCTTACCACCATTTCATCTGGCTTTATGTTTCTTCACTGAGCAGCATGTTTTTTGAAAAATCATAACTTTTTCATATGAGCTCGAATGCATATGAAAATTTAAAAATTGTATATCTCAAAATATCTACAACTTTGTAGCTCATAGTATTTTCTTTGAGGCCATCTTAGTGCCGAAATAGTCAGTACAATGTACATATCTATATTTGGATGTCTAGACATTATATCAATTAGTTCATTCACCAAGATGGTTTTAAATGGAAAAACTACGGACTACAAAGTTGTAAATCTCGTGGAGACACAGAATTTCATATAAATTGTATCTCCATCCGATGTAATATGAAAATATTATGATTTTTTGAAGTTATGTTTTTTTAGCTAGCTCTTTATTTATCCACTAGCAGGCGCAACATATGTTGAAAAAATCATAACCTTCTATGTGATCTCTGATTAAGATAAAATTTAAACAAAAATTATAGATCCCAACATGATCTACGACTTTGTAGTTTACAAGTTTTCCGTTTGAACTCATTTTGACGCCAAAATAGTCGTTATAATATTTAGACATCAGAATATAGATATGAAAAATACTATGGACTACAAAGTTGTAGATATTTTCGAGCTCTACAATTGTCATATAAGTTTCATTTCCAATCAAACTCATATGAAAAAGTTATGATTTTTTAAAATGTATTGCCCAGTGAAAAGCATGCTGCCAGATGAAAATGTGGTAAGGTCCTTTTTCGCAAATTGAATTGGCTATAACGAAAATGGCGATACAGGTATAGTTTTATATTTTTTTGTTAGGACAATTATTTTTGCAAAGTATGAAAATATAATAATGAAAAAATCCCATATCTAAGTTAGCAAATTAGTTGGGCTGCTCGCAAATTGAATGTCGGGGAGAAAAATGATTGATCTTTTGTGTTTGTTTCGCAAATTGAATGTCAGGAGGAAAAACGATTGATTTTTGTGTTTGTTTCTGTCAATTGTTGAACAAAAACGTTCTGACAACAACAGAACAAAAATCAATCGATTCTTGAAGCAACATGCAACATGAAATCAACTGAACAGAAACCGAAATGACCAAAAAAAAAATATCCTCCGTTAATTCCCCTCCCCAAACGGATGGGGGGAACAAGAATTATTAGGGATTTAATCCTTATCAATCTCCAATCCCCAAACCCAACAAGCATGTGTGTGTTTTTCCCTTTTCTGTTCACACACGGCCATGCACTTCGCAGTTTGCATCAAGTGTGATTCTGACAGTGTTCTTTCCTAGTTTGTCCGCAGTATGCACCTTTCTTGAAACAACACACTAATGGTGCTCTAAGAGCATCTTCAGCAGATTACAAAAACATCATATCGTATATAGTCTCTCTCTTTCTTACCAATACCTTTTTCTTTGTGTTTTTGGTAACCAGTGCTGCAGCAGATTACCAAAACTACTTTAGTGGATAGGGGACTGAGATGAATCCCCTCTATTTGAGTAAGAGGGAGGTGTGTTTTGGTAATCACCAAATATGTTTTGGTATTGGAGATTGCATTGGTAATCTGCTGGAGCATCTCCATTACCAAAATGACTATTTTTTGGTATTAGGGAGAGGGATGAGTAATCTGCTGGAGATGCTCTAAAGCGAACAAGGCAACTGTGCAGTTAGCCGATGCGTATCAACAAATCAGCGATCTCCTTCAGTCCCCTCTAACACGTCAACAACTTTCGCAGGCAATTAAGCCCGGTGTGGTCGTCGTGATTCCACATTTCTGTTCTTCTTCTACCTGTCACCAACCTTCTCCGGTTCTCCGTTTCCTTTTTCACCCCGCGCAGATGCGAAGTAGCTGCATCCCTGCCCCCTGATCCCATTAAACCCCACGCTCCCGGACGTAGCAGACAGAAACCTCTCCGCACGGGACGCCATGATGACGTCGGCCTCTCGCCGTGCCGCTCTGTGCCTCCTGCTGCTGCTCGCCGTCCTCCTCGCCGGCCACCGCGAGCGCGCGGCGGCCGTCACGCTGTCGACGTCGTCGCGGTGGATCGTGGACCAGGCGGGGCACCGGGTGAAGCTGGCCTGCGTGAACTGGCCGTCGCACCTGGAGCCCGTGGTGACGGAGGGGCTCGGCAGGCGGCCCGTGGGCGCCATCGCCGGGATGGTCGCGTCCCTGGGGTTCAACTGCGTCCGGCTCACGTACCCCATCGCGCTGGCGACCAACGCCTCGCTCTCGTCGCTCACCGTCCGGCAGTCCCTCCTGGCGCACGGCCTCGCCGAGACGGCCGGCGGCGTCGAGGTCAACAACCCCGGCTTCCTCGACCTCACGCTCATCGAATCGCTCAAGGCAAGGCACTGCACTAGCTCTAGCGCCCGCCGCCATTTCCTTGAGAGGAGCTGGCTAGCGCTGCTCGTTTTGATAATCTTCTTGTTTGCAATGCAGGCTGTGGTGAACGCCCTGGGGGAGAAGGACGTGATGGTGATCCTGGACAACCACGTGAGCAGACCGGGGTGGTGCTGCGGCAACGACGACGGCAACGGGTTCTTCGGCGACAGGGACTTCGACCCCGACGTCTGGGTCGACGGGCTCGCCACCATGGCCACGACCTTCGCCGACGTGCCCAATGTCGTCGGCATGAGCCTCCGGAACGAGCTCCGTGGGCCTAGGCAGAACCCCGACGACTGGTACACGTGAGTTAATTCGCCGTCCGTGCACTCTCGGTCTCTGGCCGTCGCAATCGATCGATCATCTCCAATGCAGATACAAATCTGAAACGGTGTGCACGTACGGCCTGTCTGTGGGCAGGTACATGCAGAGGGGCGCGGAGGCGGTGCACGCGGCGAACCCGAGGGCGCTGGTGATCATGGGCGGGCTGAGCTACGACAACGACCTGTCGTTCCTCGCGGCGAGGCCGGTGGGCGTTAGCTTCGCGGCGGAGGGGAAGCTGGTGTTCGAGATGCACTGGTACAGCTTCTCGGACGCGCGCGCGTGGGAGACGGAGAACGCCAACGAGGTGTGCGGCCGCGCGGCGCGCGACTTCGCGCGCCGCGGCGGGTTCCTGCTCGCCCGGGGCTTCCCGCTCTTCCTCAGCGAGTTCGGCGCCGACCTCCGCGGCCGGGACCTCAAGGACAACCGCTACTTCCCGTGCGCCGCCGCCGTGGCCGCGGAGCACGACCTGGACTGGGCGTACTGGGCGCTGCAGGGAAGCTACGCGCTGCGGCAGGGCGTCGCCGGGATGGACGAGGTGTACGGCGTCCTCGACTGGTCCTGGACCAGGCCCCGCAACGAGACCGTGCTCCCCAGGATCCAGGCGCTACAGCGCCCAACCCAAGGTCAGTTGCCGACTTGCGTCGCCAGTCGCAACATCAGTGCTCCAACTCCAAGTTCCAATGGCGTGCGTGCATCGCTGAACGGTGTTGTGTCAATGACTCCATGGCGAATGGTTTTGAGTTTTTGACTGTTGGACGCGTGCAGGGCCAGGCTACGGCGAGGCGCTGCCGTACACCGTGCTGTTCCACCCGCTGACGGGGCTGTGCGCGACGCGGTGCGCGGCGGCGGGGACGACGACGACGACGCTGGAGCTGGGGCGGTGCAACGAGACGGACGCGTGGGCGTACGCGCCGCCGGCGTCGACGCTGGTCCTGAGGGACGCCGCGGCCGCGGGGCTCCCGTGCCTGCGGGCCGAGGGGCGCGGCCAGCCCGCGCGGCTCGGCAACAAGGCCTGCGGCGACGCGCTGTCGACGTGGCGCCTGGCGTCGGACTCGGGGATGCACGTCGCGGTCGACGCCGCCGCCGCCGCTCCGGGGCTGGGCGGCGGCGTCGGCGGCGGCATGCTGTGCCTGGACGTGGGCGCGGACGGCCGGAGCATCGTGACCAACCCGTGCGCGTGCCTACGCGGGGACGGGACGTGCGACCCGGAGAGCCAGTGGTTCAAGCTGGTCACGAGCACGAAGCGCGTCGCGCGCAGGCCGCCGGCCACGCTCGCATAGACGTATACGGGACCAGACGACTTGCTAGGTTCATTTTCCTATGAAATTGTAGCTCATCGCAATGCCAAGAAAGATTGCCTCACAAACCAGAAATCAAGAGCAACAGAAACATCGGACTGACTGGTGACCACTTGGTGCTTCATTTAGCGCAAGTTCAGTACAAAATTATCGTTCCCGGTCAGTGTCAAAATCAAGGGCCCTGTTGTTGGATCGATACAACCGCAGAAACACGTCTCACGGAACCTATTTTTTCCAGCTGATGAACACTAGCTGTGCAACGAATTCACTAACGTATGAGATGAATGCGATGCGTTGACGGCACGTGCTAGCCTAAACTGCTGTGTGCAGAGTATGGCCGATGAAAGTGCCAGCAGTGCCGACAGAACGCGGCAACGATCGAGCCGCGCGGCACTCAGCTCAGCTGAACAGCGCGTCGTCTGAGGTCTGAGGCTCTGAGCTCGAGTGGCGAGTGGCGAGTGGCGAGTGGCGACTGGTGAAGTTGAACGCTGCATGGGCATGCTGGTACAGGATCCGTGCAGAAATTATCATACGATGACAGCGCTTAGCAAATCACATCGTCCACAGTGACCACAACTCCGCCATGCATCCATGCACTTCAGTGGTTGGCTGGTTGCGCGTCAGCCTTGTAATGGTTTGATTTGAAACCGGTTTAAGTGGTTTGGTTTTTTAATTGGAGTAGGTTGGTTTGGTGAATAATGGGTTGTCATATACAATAGTTTGATTTGGTTTAGTTTAATAGTCAAACGGTTTAGAATGGTTTAACAATTATAAAGGCTACGTGTCGGTTAAAAGCCGGACCTTAAAATTAAAAGCTCGCGTTCACGCCTTAAAATTATAGCGGATTTGACCAAGATTTGTCGGAGATGCCTCAGAATGACGGTCCGCTACTCCGTGCAAGTCGGTGTAACCATATCTATATGTGAGCCCCACGTCCAAAGTCGGACCCTAAAACTAAAAGCTCGCGTTCACACCTTAAAATGTTAGCGAATTTGACCGAAATTTGTTGAAAATGCCTCAGAATAACAGTCCGCTACTATGTGCAAGTCGGTGTAGCCATATATACATGTGGGCCCCATGTCCAAAGTCGGACCCTAAAACTAAAAGCTCGCGTTCACACCTTAAAATTTTAGCGGATTTGACCGAAATTTGTTGGAGGTGCCTCAGAATAACGGTCCGCTACTCCGTGCATGTTGGTGTAGCCATGTCTACATGTGAGCTCTACATCCAAAGTCGGACCCTAAAATTGAACTGATTTAGTTTCTTTTGGAGAAATGAGTCTAAATGGTTTGGATTGGTTTGGAATTGGTTTGGATGGAGAAACAAATGGATTGGTTTGGTTTGGTTTCTAAGGTGTAGTATAGTTTCAACAGTTTGGTTGTTGTTTTGGTTTGGTTTTTGAACCATTAGCAGCCTTAGTTGCGCGACGGATACCTTACAAATTGAAATTATCTCATTTTGATTAAATTTATAGAAAAGGACATTAAAAATATCATTTCAAAATAGGCTCACTGGATCCATAAAAAATATTTTTTTCAGAGAGAAGGTTCCCCGCTTCATTACCCGAACAAGCGTACATAGTTTTTAGAGGTTTAAGCGATCCATATGAAATATGTATTGATAGTTTATTATTTGGTATTGAATATTATTATTATATTTTTTTATAAGTTTAGTCAAAATTAAATGAGTTTGATATGATCTGGAACGGAGTGAATACGTGGAGCAAAGCGATGGCACTATCCATGTCTACGCATTTTTAGATGTTTGCCATGGATCTGGATCAGTCGGCCCTTACTTATTATCACAGATATTCTTTTATAAAAAATAAAAGAACTTTTCACACACGTACATTTGTTCATTCGAAACCCAGTTCTGTGATCTTCGTCATCAGAACTGCGTAAACACGACAAACACACACGCAGAGATACATCACACGTATACACAAGTATAGTATATGACAGTAGATGTACACTTCATCAACTCATACGAGTCGCCTCAATCTGCACGTCTTCAACCCCTTCGAGTGGCTTGCTTATTCTTCCATTCTTTTCCCCATCGCAGCGCTTGATCAGCTCGATCAACTTCCGATCCCCACGTCATCATCTTCTCCTCCTGTTCGACAACAAAACAAACCCATCGATCCATGAGGCTGTGAGCATATAGCTACTGCGAAGGATATATACTAATTTTGGATCCGCGCGCGATCGTCGTCCTGCTCAATTGCGGCTTTAGGCAGCTCGCGTTTAATGGAGTACCCACCTGCGGCCGGCACGGCGTGCCCCGGCTCGTGCCGCTGCTCCCTGCGGGCGAAGCGCACCATGAGGCCGCGCTTCATGTAGAGCGTGGTGTTGAGCTTGCCCTTCACCTCCTGCCCCGGCAGCACCTCCACCCGGAACCGCGCCAGCACCGCCGCCGCCACCGCCTTCATCTGCGCGTAGGCGAACCGCTTCCCGACGCACAGCCTGGGCCCCGCGTTGAACACCACGTACTTGTAGGGGCTCTCGGCGCCGCCGGCGAAGGCGCCGCTCTTGCTCAGCCACCGCTCCGGCTGGAACTCCAGGCAGTCGGGGCCCCACAGGGCCTTGTCCCGCCCCATGGCGTACGTGTAGTAGATCACCCGCTGCCGCGCGCGCACCGCCGTGCCGTCCGGGAGCACGTCGTCCTCCAGGGCCTCCTTGAAGTCGGCGGGAACGGGAGGGTACAGGCGCATGGACTCCGTCAGGGCCGCGTGGAGGTAGTCCATGTTGCTGCCCCGCCTAGCGTCGCCGCCGCCGGGGGTGGCGCGGACGACGTCGGCGAGGACGCGGGACTCCACGTCCGGGTGGGACGTGAGGAGCCAGAAGAACCAGGCCAGCGCCACGGAGCTGGTGTCGCGGCCGGCGAGGATGAAGCTGATGCAGAAGTCCCGCAGGAACTCGTCGGAGTAGCCCTCGGGCGAGTCGGGGGGTGGCGACGACATGAGCCGCGAGAGGAGGTCGCAGCGCCCGGCAAGGGTCCCCGTCTTGCGGAGCTCGGCGCGGCGCTCGGCGACGGTCCGCTCGGCAAACCCCCGCACGGCGCGCGCGGCCTCCACAAGCGCGCGCTCGCTGCCGACCCCGAGGAGCCGCTTGGCCTTCCACACGAAGGGCGGCGTGACGAACCGCGACAGCGAGAGCTCCGTGGCGCGCTCGAAGGCGCGCGCGAACGGCACGTCGGGGAGGCCCTCGGCGAGGCAGCCGGCGTCGACCCCGAAGGCGGCGGCGCAGATGTTGTCGAAGGTGAACCTCAGCAGCACGTCCTGCAGGTCCACGGCGTCCCCGCGCGCGCTCAGCGCCTCCAGAAGCGGGACCAGCTTGCCGCGCATGAGGTGCTCGATGGTGCCCGCGGAGAACTCGAGGAACCGCGCCGAGTGCATCTCCGAAGTGGCGGCACGCCGTTGCGCGCGCCAGGCATCACCGTCGGCGTTGAAGATGCCGTTGCCGAGCAGCTCCACAGAGCGCTCCCGGTAGTAGGGCCCCTTGGGGTAGTTGGCGAAGTTGGTCTTGAGGACGTGCTCGACGTTGGCCGGCACGGAGGTGATGACCCCCGAGGAGCCCCCGCCCCACATCCCGCGGTACGGGAACGTGCCGCCGGCCCGGGCCAGCGCCGCCGTGCCCCAGTCGTAGATGTCGTCCATGTGCGCGAAGAGCGCGGGGATGATGCCGAACACCGGCCACAGCACCGGCGCGCCGGGCTTGGTGGTCAGCCGGCTCCTCGCCGCGCTGCAGGCGAACAGCACCGCCGCGGCCACGGCCAGGTCCGACGCCCGCACGTACTCCGCCACGAACCGCGCCGCTGTGGTCAGGAGCTCGCGCGCCATGTCGCTCGCTGATATCAGTGTTAGCGACAGCGGATAGAGATGGATCGATCGGTGTGCCAAGACGAGGGCTCGATCGATCGCTAGCGCTGTTTTGGATGATGCGGGCTGTGAGGTCTCCCGGCTATATATATACACCCGCTCGGCCTCGGCCGGGGGTGTGGTGTGTGGTGCGCTGCGCAGTGATGGGCGGTTGGTGTGTAGTGTATCCCCGTGTACGTGCGCGCCGGGGTGGAGAGCGACGGACGACGGGTATCTAGATGGGACCCGGGGAGGAGTGGCAGTGCGTTGTACGTAGCCCGGTATAGGGCCGGGGTGCGCGGCGCGGCGGCCGCCGGCGGTGGCGCAGTGCGGCGGCGCTAGGTGCAGACGCGCGGTCTATTCGAGCGGTTAGGGGGGCAACTGGCGCTGGCTGCCGTTGGGAGGATTTGCATTGGTTAACAGTCCGTGCCTCGTTTGTGATTATGCTAGTTTTTTATAGGCGTTTGCGATAATGTTGCCGCCCATATCCGTACGGGGTTGGCACAGCTGTGATTCGATCGGCGACGGGCAGATTGCGAGGTCGACGACGATCGAGCAGGCGACGTCCGCATCCGCTTCCTGCACCACTGCAAAAATGGCCTTTGGTTCGCCCCCTTTAGTCACAGTATCAATTAGACCCGGGACTAAAGGGTTTTTAGTCTCGGGTTCAAACATGAGAAGTTGGAGGGGGCATTTAGTCCCGGTGGATTGCTCCTATTTAGTCCCGAGTAGAGCCACCACCCAGGACTAAAGGGCAGGAACGCCTTTAGTCCCGGCTGGTGGCTCCACCGGACTAAAGGGCACGTTTTAGTCCCGGGTGGAGCAACCCACCGGGACTAAAACCAAATCAGAACCGACGATATTTTTATAAGTGCTCATCCACCGGATCCTCTACTCTCAATGTAACACCTCGAGTGTTACGACATTAATTAAGAACCTTAAATGAACTTAATTAACTTAATCAGGTCACGCATCATTCCTAGTCATGTTGTTGTACATATATGTGTATGTATATTTTGGACTTAAATCAATTATCAAGTAGAATACCAGTCGTATACAAACACAAGTGGAGGAAAGAGTAAGAGAATCTCTTGGCATTGCCCAAGAATGGGTTGATTTCGTTCCTATTAGACCCTTGAGCATGAACACGACTTAGCTTAGCCAAATCCACTCCAAAACCCACTTAAAAAGTGAAATTTCGACCCCACAGCAAGTTGCGGTGGCTTGTTCTTACCACCACCGCAATAATCGGTGACTTAGCTTTCTATACACACGCCTACACAACTACCTCAGGAAGTTGCGGTGCCCTGACCGCAACAGTCGGTCGCCAGAGATAAATGAAAAAATGCTCTCTGTAATGACAGACTGTTGCGGTGGTCAAACCAATTGTGCCCCACCGCAACATTCCGTGGCCGTCCTACCTGTAACCAGCATCTGAGCCAACAAAAGTTGCGGTGCTATTTCAAGCGTGACCGCAATAGTCGGTGGGTAGGAGAAATAGTAGAAATTGCTCTCTGGATTGACGGACTGTTGCGGTGATAACTACCACCGCAACAGTCGGTGGTCCACGGGTTCTGTGTTCAAACTTCGTCGGCACAGTATTCTTAAACACCACAGACTGTTGCGGTGGGTATTTTACCCCACCACCGCAACAGTCGGTGCCCACCAACCGCTGCCAACTCTTGTCCTTCCCAACTGCTCCGGCCACGCGTCCGCCTCCCCGTGCTTCCTTGGCGCCTGGTCAGCCTCCCTTGGCCCCGTTGGCGCGCCACGAGCCGCCCAGGTGGCCAGCCAGCCCTCACCCTTCGTGGCCGGGCGGCAAAAGCGCCGGGACCGCACTCACCGTCCCTCACTCGCCCATTCATCGATTCCTCGAGTCTACAGCTGCCTCACCTCACCCACTTCATCCCCTAGTCGTCCCTTGCCCCGCCCGAGCCTTTCCTTGCCCGGATTTCGAAGAACCCGGGCCGGCCAGGAGCACCCATGGCCGAGCTCGGTACTGTCTCGAGGTAGAAGAAGCGTAGGACCAAAGGTAAGGGGTTAAGAAGGGTAGGGAGATGTTTATAGGATTTTAGTGCTTGTGTGTAAGTGGTTCTTTGATGGGTATATGGTTTCATGCAATATGTGTGTGCTAAAGAATGGTTTTATTGCTTCATGACTCCTGTCCAGGAGTTAAAAGTGCTAAACCCCTTTTTGGATAGTCCTAATAGAATGAATAAAGTTGAGTTGGGAAGCTAATGAACAAAGTTATTCAGGAT
>CM014270.1:56159647-56181143 GCA_004135705.1 Alloteropsis semialata
AAAATGCATCTCTACGGGCTTCACCCTTCTCTTTGGGAGATTGTGGTTGTAGGTGTGGATATTCCCGAAGGTGGTATCACAACGGCCGAGCAAGCACATAATCTATACCGCAACGCTCAAGCAACAAGGGTGATAACAAGCTCATTGTGTGCTCAAGAATTCAACAAGGTTCGAAGACTTGAAAAGGCCAAACAAATTTGGGACACTCTCAAAGAGTCACATGAAGGGGCCGATCAAGTAAGGGAAGGCAAGATGGACTTGATTCATGGAGAGCTAGAGGCATTTGTCATGCTTCCCGATGAGGAAGTGAAGATTGGGATGAATGCAAAGTAACAAAGAAGATGCTTAGGGCGTTCACCCCAAGGAACCCCATGCTTGCCACCTTGATTAGGAGGGACCCAAGCTTCAAGACAATGACTCCCAATCAACTCCTTGGTGAGATTCTTCATCAAGAATTGGTTGAGAAAGATGTTGCAAAATCAATTGGTCAAAGTAGCTCAAAGGGGATTGCTCTCAATGCAAATCAAATTGTTGAATATGAGTCAAGCAACAAGACATCAAGGTCAAAGAAGAAAGAAGACTCAAGTGATGATGAGAGCACCGATGAGGAAACCGCCTTAATGGTCAAGAACTTCAAGAGATTCATGAAGAAGAAAAGTCACAAGAGAGGTGGTAATGACAAGAAGGGTAGCTCACAAAGAAGATGCTATGAATGCAAAGAAGTTGGTCACTATATTGCGGAGTGCCCAAACAAGAAGAACAAGGAAAAATATGAGAAGAGATACAAGGAGAAGAGCAAAGAATACAAGAAGAAATATCAAGGTCAAGCTCATATAGGACAAGAATGGGACTCAAGTGATGAAGAATCCGACAAGGAGTGTGTGGCAACTCTAGCCATGCACACATCTTCACCACAACCAAGACTCTTCAACAACCTATCCGATGATGATGATATTCCCATGTGCCTCATGGGTAAAGGGATGAAGGTACAACACAATCCTATGTTCTCCTCAACTACCTCCTCCACTTCTTCTAGTGATAAAGATATAAATTTGGAGGATGAAGAGGAAGCCCACAAGCAAAACATGATAAATAAATTTGGAAACAAAGGCTATAAGGAGATTAAAAAGCTAGTAGAGAAATTGGAAAGAAAGAAGGAGTTGATCGACGAGCAAGAGGACTTGCTCATCCTTGAGAAGGAGACCTTGCTCTAGAGAATGCTCTTGCCGAGGAAAAGGCTAAGGTTGAAAAGTTAGCTATAGACTTGTCTCTAGCTAATGATTCTTATGAGAGGATGTCAAAGGATTACTCTTTGGCAAGTGAATCACTAGCTAGCCTAAAGAGCAAACATAGTGAACTTCAAGAAAGCTTATCATGCTTAGAGATCAAATACAAGGACCTTGAAGTTAACTATGGGGCTCTTTGCGAAAGTACCAAAACCGATTCCAAAGCATCTCTTGATTCCAATGTCTCTACTAGTGAAGGTTGCTCAAGCTGTTATAAATTTGATATCAATGCTTGTAATGCTAACATTTTCAAGCTAGAGAACATAATCAAGGCAAAGGACAATCAAATTCATAGAATGAACATGATTGTCAAAGAAGGTTATGAAGGCAACAACAAACCCAAGCCTAAGGTAATGTACAAGGAGGGGAGACGCCCTCACATCCATGATGGTCTTGGACACATCAAAGGGATCAAGCCAAATGGTAGGAAGATGATGAATGGTGCGGAGTTTGTCATGTTCAACAAGGGAACCAACCTTGGTGACTTGATGAACATAGCACATCATGTCTCCAAGAGCAACACAAGTCAAGCCAAGCCGATGGTTGAGAGTTCTACCAAGACATATGTTAAGAGCTCAACCAAGGCAAATATCAAGAACGAAAATGTTGCTCATAAGCCATCATCAAGCTACACCGCCGATTATATGGTTACTATGGACCACAATGATAAAATAGTGGTCAAGTATGTTGGTGCCTACACTAAGAGATCAATTCTAAGGAGTGTGTGGGTACCAAAATTTATTGCTCCTAACGCTCAAGGACCCAAATCTTTTTGGGTACCTAAATCTCGAGCCGAAATTGTTTTGTAGGTCTACTCCTCCGGTGGCACCTCATGGTTGCTTGATAGTGGATGCTCAAATCATATGACCGGGGAGAAGGAGATGTTCACATCCCTTGATGTTCATGACAAACCAAGTGAAAGTATTGTCTTTGGAGACAATAGCAAAGGGGATGTGATTGGTATAGGTAAAATTGCAATCTCAAATGATTCATCTCTTTCAAATGTTTACTTGGTTAAATCTTTGGGATACAATTTGTTGTCGGTCTCACAACTTTGTGAGAAAGGCTACAATTGTCTCTTTACTAATGAGGGTGTGACCGTCTTTAGAAGGGAGGATTCCTCTATTGCTTTTACGGGTCGTTTGAAGGGCAAACTTTATTTGGTTGATTTCACAACAAATAAGGTGACGCCCGAGACTTGTTTAGTGGCAAAAACCAACTTCGGTTGGCTTTGGCATCGCCGACTAGCCCATGTTGGGATGAGGAACTTGGCCAAACTTCAAAAGGGTGAGCACATCCTAGGACTAACAAATGTTGTGTTTGAGAAAAATAGATTGTGTAGCGCATGCCAAGCCGGAAAGCAAGTTGGTGCACCCCATCCCTCAACAAATATTATGACTACTTCAAGACCGTTGAAGCACCTACACATGGATTTATTTGGACCAATTGCCTACATTAGTATTGGTGGTAACAAATATGGTCTTGTTATTGTTGATGATTTTTCCCGTTTCACTTGGGTATTCTTTTTGCATGATAAAAGTGAAGCTCAAGGAATAATCAAGAAATTCATAAGAAGAGCACAAAATGAATTTGAGTTGAAGATCAAGAAAATGAGAAGTGACAATGGGTCCGAATTTAGGAACACAAATGTAGAAGAATTTCTTGATGAAGAAGGTATCAAGCATGAGTTCTCCGCTCCCTACACTCCACAACAAAATGGCATAGTGGAGAGGAAGAACCGGACCTTAATTGAAGCCGCAAGAACAATGCTTGATGAATACAAGACCCCGGATATATTTTGGGCCGAAGCCATCAATACGGCGTGTCATGCCATCAACCGGTTATATCTCCACAAGTACTTGAACAAGACTCCATATGAGATTATCACCGGTAACAAACCAAAGGTACATTATTTTAGAGTCTTTGGGAGTAAATGTTACATTCTCAACAAGAAACCCAAAAGCTCAAAGTTTGCACCCAAGGTTGATGAAGGTTTCCTACTTGGTTATGGTACTAATGAACATGCCTACCGTGTTTTCAACAAAACCTCCGGTGGTGTTGAGGTCACGGTGGATGTGAAATTTGATGAAACTAATGGCTCTCAAGTAGAGCAAGTTGATAATGATCTTGTAGGAAATGAAGAACCACCAAGTCAATCCATTATGAGAATGGGTCTAGGTGAAGTCCTTCCACGTGAGGTTCAAGATCAAACTCTAGATGGCAACATTGACAATGATCCATCATCATCAACAAGAGTTGAACCACCAAGCTCTCTTCAAGATCAAGAACCAACTCAAAGTCATGTTGATCAAGATCGTGGCATGAATCAAGGGGGAGCTATTGGTGATGAGCCTCAAGCTGAAATTGATGATGATGAACCTATTCAACGCCAATCTCAAGTTATTCATCCAAGAGTTCATCAAAGTATTCAACGGGACCATCCCGTTGATAATATACTTGGAAGTATCCAAAGAGGAGTAACCACTCGTTCACGTTTAGCAAATTTTTGTGAATTTTACTCGTTTGTTTCCTCTTTGGAGCCTCTCAAGGTTGAGGAGGCACTTGGAGATCCGGATTGGGTGATTGCCATGCAAGAAGAGTTAAACAACTTCACAAGAAATGAGGTATGGTCATTGGTGGAAAGGCCCAAGACTAATGTAATTGGCACCAAGTGGGTCTTTCGCAACAAGCAAGATGAGCATGGCATGGTGACAAGAAACAAGGCAAGATTGGTTGCTCAAGGATTCACACAAATAGAAGGTTTGGATTTTGGTGAAACTTATGCTCCCGTAGCTAGGCTTGAATCAATTCGCATATTACTTGCCTATGCTACTCACCATGATTTCAAGCTTTATCAAATGGATGTGAAAAGTGCATTCTTGAATGGCCCCCTCTCCGAGTTGGTGTATGTGGAGCAACCACCGGGCTTTGAAGACCCAAAGTATCCTAATCATGTGTACAAACTCCATAAGGCACTCTATGGGCTTAAACAAGCACCAAGAGCATGGTATGAATGCCTTAAGGATTTTCTTCTCAAAAATGACTTTGTGATGGGCAAAGCGGATTCTACTCTCTTTACTCACAAAGTTGATAAGGATATCTTTATTTGTCAAATTTATGTTGATGATATAATATTTGGTTCAACTAATGAGAAATTTTGCGAGGAATTTAGTAAAATCATGACCAAGAGGTTTGAGATGTCCATGATGGGTGAATTAAAGTTCTTTCTTGTATTTCAAATCAAGCAATTGAAGGAAGGAACTTTCATATGTCAAACTAAGTATGTGAATGATATGCTCAAGAAGTTTGACATGGTCGATGCGAAGCCTATCAAGACTCCCATGGCCGTTAATGGACATCTTGATCTAAATGAAGATGGAAAATCCGTGGATCAAAAGGTATATTGCTCCATGATTGGTTCTTTACTTTACCTTTGTGCATCTAGGCCGGATATTATGCTTAGTGTGTGCATGTGTGCAAGATTTCAAGCTAATCCTAAAGAATGTCATTTAATTGCCGTTAAGAGAATCTTGAGATATTTGGTGCATACTCCACACCTTGGCTTATGGTATCCCAAGGGCTCCACTTTTGATCTATTTGGCTATTCCGATTCGGATTATGCCGGTTGCAAAGTAGATCGAAAGAGTACTACCGGGACTTGTCAATTTCTTGGCCGGTCTTTGGTGTCTTGGAGTTTTAAGAAACAAAATTTCGTTGCCCTATCCACCGCCGAGGCCGAGTACGTTGCAGCCGGTGCTTGTTGTGCTCAACTACTTTGGATGAGGCAAACCTTGAGTGACTTTGGTTGTGAGTACAAAAATATCCCTCTCTTGTGTGACAATGAGAGTGCCATAAAATTAGCCCAACAATCCAGTCCAACACTCAAGAACCAAACATATTGACATAAGACATCATTTCTTGAGAGACCATGAAGCCAAAGGAGATATCGCTTTAAGCCATGTGAGTACCGAAAAACAACTAGCCGATATCTTCACCAAGCCTCTTGATGAGCAAAGGTATTGTGCTTTGAGGAATGAGCTAAATATCTTGGATTCTCGTAACGTGGTTTGAATTGTTGCACACAAATCTTGTTTGATACTTAGACTAGGCAAAATTGCTTTATTTGAGTGAGTTTTTCAAAATATTTGATTCTTGATCTTCGGATCGGATTTTGGCTCATATGATCATAGTTATGTATTGTTGATTGCTGGCTGATCATATTGGGTCAAAAAGTCTCTTATGTCCATCTCAAATATCTATCAAAAATCTGATCCGAATCTCATCTCGAAAATCTTCTTTTGGACAAATTTAGTCTCTGTCGGAAGTCCCGACACAAGGTCGGAACTCCCGATAATTCTCGGATCTCTTCAATAAGTCCCGACCGGACCTGCTCGGGAGTCCACTTTTATTTTCTCGGAGGTTCCGACACAAGGTCGGAACTCCCGATGCTTGTCGGATCTCTCTGCTCCCTCTTTCTAAGACAGGCGTCGGAACTCCCGACAACCCGTCGGGAGTCCCGACAATTTTGCTGGGCGTATATAAAGGGCGGCCGGGGACCCCTTCAACCCTAAGTCCTTTTTTCTTTTCCTCCGCTGCCGCCGCCCACTTCCACTGCGCCCCCAAGGGCGATTTGGAGTTTTAGCCATGGGATTTCGCATCCGTTGATCTTGGAGTACTTCCCCCCATCGGAGCTTCCGTTCCCCCTCAGTTTTTCCTTCAATTCGCGCGGGAAATCGTCTCAAGGTACTATTTCATATCCCCGCGCCCCGATCTATCAATGTGGATGGTTTTAGAGGATTTCTTTTGGGGGAATAGCTTCATCCTGTAGTACTCATGCTATGCCTATGATCTTGTAACTTTTGGTGGGCCAAATCCGTCGGTCCTCTGCATCTGACTGTTCCAGGAGGCGTCGGAAGTCCCGACACCTTGTCGGGAGTTCCGACACCGCCTGAAACAGTCGGCCTGCCCTCTGTTCTGCTTCTTTTCAAATCGATCTGAGTTTCTTTAATCCATCTAAACCATCAATGCTCTATTTTGTCAGATGGGTCGTACCAAAAGAGCAGGCTCTCCTCCTCGTGAGTCGGAATCCGAGGACGATGTCCCTATCGCTCAAAGGAAGGGCAAGAGAAAGGCAAACCAAAAGGTGCCCACACGGGCTCAAGGCCGAGGCAAGCCTACTGCTCCCGCTGCACAAGGGACTAGTCGAGCTCGTGTCAAGCGTGCATCACGTGGATCGGAGGTGGACAGTGATGAGGAGCCGGATTTGGAATATCTTGAGAGGATGATTCTTAGGATGGAGCCACCTGTTCGGAGAATGGATTCTCAATATCTTGGTGTGAGAAGGGTGGATTATACCAAGGGGACCCATGATGTGTACAAGCTTCGAAAGGAAAACCCCTATGGCTATGAAAAAGAATTTCAAGGTGATCCCCGCTTTTGGCTTAACTTCCAAGCCGACTGGTATGAATCTGTAATCATGGCTAAATCCTCTCCTACTACTGCTATGAAGTATATCAATTGGGAGTATTTGAGGAACATTGACTTGAACATCATTGAGGAAGTCTATCAAGCTTGCAAGGATCAAAATCTGCTGGATATTATGTCTTTTGGTTGTGATTGGAATGAGGAAGTAGTGGCTCAATTCTATGCCACTCTATATGTTGATAGGCCAGAGGGGGTTATGCATTGGATGCTCCAAGGGAGAAAATATTCAGTCAAGTACATGGACTTTGCCTTGATGCTTGGTTTTGATATTAGGGACAGTGACAAGTTCAAGCTGCATAATGAGAATATACTCTCTGATGGGGACATTGCTTTCATGTATGATGATGCCTATGGTAGAGTTGTTTTTGGACAAACATCTGGATTGATCCCATATTACAAGCTTCTCAATCAGCTCTTCAGGTACACTCTTGCTCCTAAGAGTGGTGACTCGGATAATGTGTCAAATATGTCCAAGAACTTGTTGGCTGCAATGGTTCCTGGAAAAGGAGGGTTTAGTGTGTTTGATTTCATTTGGGAGGAAATACTTGTTAGTTCCTACACACCCAAGAGGGGATGTCACTATGCTCCATACATTTTCTTCATGATCAAGAGAGTGACCGGTTTGGAGATCTTGACTGACAAGGAGCATTCCATGTATAAGGCCAAGAAAGGAGGCCTCCAACGCCTCCTCAAGTTGGGTTCACATGCTGCTAGGCCTCAAGCTCATGGTGCTTCTTCGTCTCATGGACCTTCTCATGCTCATCCACAAGGCCCTTCTACTTCTCAAGGTCGAGCTACTTCTCCATATATTCCATCTCCTCCTAGGGATCGTCGCTCTAAGAAGAGCGCTTGGGGCTTTCTATCTAAAGGTTTATTTGCTTGCTTCAATGTTGGCCGCCACAATGCTAGAGAGATTCATGCACATCAAAAGCATGTGGATGAGCAGCTCCTGAAGATTGAAAAGAGGCAAAAAGTGTTAATGGCTAAGAATGATATACCTCACTCTCCCGTCCGTGATCCCTATGACTTTCCACCACTTCCGGATTTCTCTAATCCATGGGAAGATAGGGCTCAACCCTCCGGCGCATATCACTTTGAAGATGAAGAAATAGAAGAGGAGCATGTGTTTGGTCCCGGTGCTCAAGGTGAAGCGGAAGATGAAGAAGAAGATGGGGATGACGACGGCGACGACGACACAGAGAGTGTTGAGTAGTCACCATGGAAGGGCCTTCCTTTTTGGTGCTTGATGCCAAAGGGGGAGTGAGCTCACCATGGTGGCATGTGTTGATGTCATGTCGCTTTTATCTATCTATCTATCTATCTATCTATCTATCTATCTATCTATCTATCTATCTATCTATCTATCTATCTATCTATCTATCTATCTATCTATCTATCTATCTATCGTTCTCTATGTGTTTGGTGATGGGCATGTAAGACTTTGTGATGAACTTATGTGGTGTGATGAACTTGTGGTGTGCCTTGTGAGATCTTTTAAATTTGTAAGACTTATTATGCTTTATTAGTGTGACTTTAGTGGTTGTGGATGATTTATGGTTTGCGATGATGATGCTGTGATGAAATGTTGTTTTCCACTTTGTTGTTGTGGTATATCTTGTCATATGCATCACGGTTTATTTGTCACACTTGTTTTGCACCCCACGTATGCAAAGATATAGGGGGAGCTCTTGCAAAAATATGTGCAAATGGCATTTGAGGCCATCTCTATCTCATATTGAAAGATGCACATATCTAGGGGGAGCTCTCTATATATATTTGGATGCAAAAGCGATTATTCTTTCATTTGTGAGCCTTAATTGTATTGTCATCAATCACCAAAAAGGGGGAGATTGAAAGTGCATCTAGGCCCTCTAGTGGGTTTTGGTGATAATGACATGAACAATTAAGGAACTAATGATTTATATTGAGAAAAGTACAGGGATAAAATAAAAGAAAATTCAATGGAAAAAGAAAGGCCCCCCATACTTAAAAAACACGGTGTTGAAGCAAAATTGAAGAATTTATATTGCTTTTAATTTTGAAATTGAGTATAGGAAACACCGTACTATCAAGGGGGACGTGCTCTATGATCAAGGAGGTCTAAAAGTGTTTATTGAGATGGATCAAACCCTGTGAGAGAAAACCTTTCAAACCCAGCAAAAAATCCCAGCTCACTGTTTTGGTCATTGTCGGAAGTTCCTACACATTGTCGGAAGTTCCGACAAGGGCCGGTTTCAGCCTTCCAGACAGCCGTTTTCCTGTGTCGTCGGGAGTTCCGACAACTGGTCGGGAGTTCCGACAAATCTCGGAACTCTCAGAAGAGTTCCGACGAGGGTTGCTCGGTTTGGAATAAATATTATCCTCGGGAGTTCCGACACAATGTCGGAAGTTCCGATAATCCCCGTAAATGACTGTAACGGTCACTTTCTGGGGTTGGGGTGTTTATACCCCTTCATCCCCTCTTCTTTTGGCTGCTGCTTTAACCCGAGAAACACACCCACACAAGCTCTCCAAGCATTCTCCACTCCCTCTTGAACCCATCCTTGAGTGATTCCATCAAGAGGAGTGAGGGGAACTCGATTTGAGGTGTGAGATTCAAGCTCTTGAGTGCAAGAACCGAAATCCCCATTCTCAAGTGCACTTGAAGCTTCCAAGGTCATTGATTCGCGTTTATTACTCTTGGAGCCTTGCTCCTAGACGGTTAGGCGTCGCCGGTGAGCCGATCGACTTTGTGTGATTGTGCCGCGGACGTTTGTATTACCCTCCTCTTCGTGGGGATCATAGTAAGTGACCTAATCCTCCTTTGTGGTTGATTGGGGTGAGGGAAATGGTTAAGTGGACAACCTGGTTCTTTGTGAGCACCTCAACGGAGACGTAGCTTCCTTTGTGGGAGTGAACTTCGGAAATCAAATCCTTGTCTCCTTGAGTTCATTGTGTTCATATAGTTCTTATTGAATATCTTGACCTAGAGTTGATTTCGTCCCGATCTATGTGCTTGTGTGTTTTCGGTTGTGGAGATCATACCTGCAGGTACTAGGACGTCAAGACACATCTTTTGGTTCAAGCGGAATTGGTGAAATACTTCTTGTTTTTGAATTTGATTCTAGTTCGTCTGATTTATCGGAAGTTCCTACAAGTTGTCGGATGTCCCGACCATCGGAACTTCCTACAAGTTGTCGGAACTTCCTACAGATTTAATACCGCTGCGAGAATTTTTCAGGAACGCCTATTCACCCCCCCTCTAGGCCGTGCGTGATCCTTTCACTCCACCGTTGCATCCCATCCCCAGAACCCTACATGTTTGTTGTGTGCTCCCGTCGCTGAATCATTGAGGCCCCTGGTGTCACCTCTGTGGCATCCACCTAACCTCACTGACGGCGTCGTCGAGTGCCCTCACCGCAGCCATGGAGGCCGCCTGTTGCGGGAGCCGCCGCCACCTCATTCGTGGTGCGTCATCATAGATGGTATTTTCACCTTTCATCTTCCTCTTAGATTGGTCACGTTTGGCTTGTTTGGGATTTGGACAATTGAACATGCTAGCACTTTTTAGAGTGAATGTTTCCTTGCTTTATTTCACAGAAGCAAAGCGTAGTCTGCATTGTTCAGCACATGTGAGGTGCTACTATAATTTCACGAGAATTCCACAAGTCAGTTATTGCTACACTCTTCTGTTTGGCAATAAAATACAAGTCCCAAAATCAAATAGCTAAGCTAGATGTCTCAAACTAATAGTCCTAAAAAAATCTAACCAACTTACCATTGCCCACTTTCCACCTCAGGGCATGTTCAACAGTTTATACGGTTGTTGTCTGCAAATGCTTTGAAGATCGTACACAGACAGTAGAACAGACAGCTTGTACAATGACTTGTCTGTTAAGTTGTCTGCACACTATTTACTTCATGAAATGGACACATGACCCAAGATGATGAATTATATATTTGATCTTTGTAGCTATTTTGTTGCTTGTTTCATAGAAGACATGGTAGCATGATGAAAATAATGGAAGACTGACATAAAATTTTCCAAACAAAGATAATTCATTGAACAACCGATACAATACAAAAGTAGCAAGCCATAATTTCTTTTTGAGATAACAATATAATGTAATTTATGTTACTATATTGTCTATATAGAACGGGAATACACGATATGATGGATTCAAAGACTGGCATTCACAAAATCAGGGCTTGCCTGCTCTTGCTTATCCTTTCAAGTGAGCAAATTTTGTGTTCTCCGTGACTCCGTCCCTCATCTCTTTCGCTCTCCAAAGGATCAGGCTCTACCTGCACTTGTGCATCATGCTCCTGAGCAAGATTTGCTTCGCTACTCCTAATTCCTCATGCACGTAGCTGAGCACCTGAGCCGTGGGCGCGGGCGCGGTTTCATGATTGTTGCCTTGGTCGGCTGGTACAGAACTACAGATGTACAGGCCAGCTGGAAGAGACAAAGGCGCGGTGCAGGACTAGCTTGCCGGAGGAATCGAGGCCATGCCGCCCTGCTCAACGGGGAAGATGATCTCGCAGCCAAGACGAACGACGGAGCAGAGGATTCACCCTCACCATAGATTCCGTGCACCTAAAATCGTCTTCCTGCATCGGATCAGGAGGGCCCGTCACAGAGTCGAAGCCTCGCATACAACAAGGGAGCAACCACCGATAAAAGAATCGTGCCACGAGCCGCTCTCGTCGTCTCATGAGACGACGACCCTCTTCTCTCTCCTTTTTCTCTCACTTCCACCTCAGCAAAATATCTAGCTGGCATATCTTATAGACGGCTCATTAACTACCATTGTACATGCCCTCACTCCCATTTTAGCTGTTGTGTTTGCCTGAGGAACACTTTCCTTCCAAAAATGTGAGCATCCTAGCAAATCAAGGATCCTAGTCCATATTTGAAATTGCCGCATGGATTTCCCAGCTTATAACCAAAATTACCACATGGATCCTAATCCATGGCAAGTGGTAACATTTATATTTTTACTAGGGAAGATTTTTCTAAGCACTGAAACTGACAGTTAGGGTTTTGTGGCACTAGTATTTAATGGCCCTGGAATGTGTCTCTATATCCTGTATCCTATATTTGTATACAGCCCACATCACCTGCCCTTCACTTTTTAATGGCTCTTTAGTTTCCAGTGGCTACTGTGATTTAATGAATGTAGTTCAAATTCTGCACCTGAGACCAAATCATATTCTAATGTATGTATTTTATATTATAGTTTTTTGACACTCTATATCAAGCAACATCCATACCAAATCATATAACTTCATGGATCAGGAGTAAGTACAACATTTCTATATATGCTCTTTGAAATTATCCATAAGCATTCCTAGATATGGAGAGTTAGTTTGCTCTAATAAATACATTTTGATTGTTTAGAACACATTCAATATTGTTTACCCACCTTCATTTGATTTTGAACATCATGATGGGATAGTTGTGGAAATGACATCCTTCAGAGAGAGCTGGGATATAAAGTCTGTTGCCCAATATTTTTGGAAAAATTCCATGATGACTTAAAAATAGGGTGATTGATATTGAAGACCACCATGGCCTAAGAATTTGATTAGAATTGATACCTCATAAAGAGGAGGATTTTCTCTTTCCAATTATCTATGGAAGATTCATCTAATTAAATATAAAGATGGTGTGTAGAAATAAGGTAATGAGTGTGCTATGTATACAATTCCAATCTAAAATCATAATCCTAACACCCGTGGTGGAGCATATGCTGCAAGAAAATGAGAACCACAAGAGGCACACACTTGGAGAAGTCGAGGAAGAGGAATATAAGAACCAGAAGAGGCTCACACTTAGAGAAGAGGAGGAAGATGAAGAGAACAAGAAGAAACTCGTGGTGGATCAAAATAAAGTTATTTAACTTCCATCCTATTTTTGAATCATTCTCCACAAATGCTACAAACATATAAAAATTGTTCACACCCCAAATTTCTTCTTTTTCCAATCCAAAATCCTCATCCTAACATTCTTTACAAATCAATTTTCTGTTGGGTTTTTCAATAGGAGAAACAAGTATGTTAATTATTATTTGATTAATATTATTATTACTATTACATGTATATTGTTTAATTATTCTTTTCTTATCAGTTGTTATGCGAATGCTGCATTGCAATATCTGTCCTGCACAAAGACGTTTGTATCTTATTTTTTGGAGACCCTTACGACAAAAAATGTATGCATCTACATTTTCATTTTTGATTTCACGTAATACATTTGCATGAATTAATTAGTTCTTACTTGTATTTTCAAGGTGAGGACTTTTGTTTCCAATGCATGATGCGTGGGCACATTCGAACTATTCTGAAACAAATAATAGCTTATTATCCTAAAGAGATTCTTGATAATATAACTAAACTTGGAGATAATTTTATGTGTAGTCTGGATATTGAGTATGATGAAGATTTACTTATGTTGTTCTAATTATTTTCTACTGATGTGTTTTTGTGGCATACATTTTTTATGTATAGAACATTAATAGTTGAAATGGAGTGAGTGAGGATGCATGGGACCTTTTGTTTCTTTGTAGGTCTCTTTTATTTAAAAATTTACATTTTACTTATCACTACAATTATATAATAATGACTATTTATCATATTAGTTTATTACATGTCAACTTGTGCTTAGTGTAAACACATCTACTCCATCCGTACCCATCTTACCAATATGAGTCTTTACATTCAAGATCTCAACGGAGCCGTAATCTATACTTGATGGAGATAACAAGTATTATTATGAGAGGTAATGCTTGACTACTTCTCCTTTTAAGAGATTTACACTATCTTTATTGAAAGCCACTATTTTTTAAAAAAGAGATTAGCTCATAGTTTTATCATATTTCAAAGAGATATTGGATCTTGCTGCAAACCTTCCTCCTTTCCACTATTTTCTTCAGCGCTACAACAAATGAAGCTCTTAACTTTTGTTAGTAATTTGACTTCCATAGGTTTGTAGTATCTGCACTAAATGGCATAAGGATTTTCCTAAGATGTCAACTACCTGTGGTAATTTCCTCTTCCATAGGTACCCCACCAATAAGAAACATATATAGAGATTTGCTTTGCTAATCCATTTTGCTATGTCCTTTTTAGTAAAATATCCAAGCTACTAGATTTTTCTAGAATGTTTGTTAATGCAAAAATGTAGATTTCAATTTTTTGCGTCATGCTTGTGTTGTTATGAAAATATCTAAGATTGTCTTCATGTGAACCTCCCTGAAATCCTAGAAAATTAAAATTGACCATTTCATTTTCCTTAAGGATAAAATCATTATAGTGTATGTGTTTTCCTTGGGCTTTATTTAGATTTTTTAGTGCAGACTTATACTTGAATTTTTGATTCAAATAGAAGTCCTATAGCTAACTACTAACCTTGATCAAACCCTGAGGCGAAAGGTGCTATCTGTAACACCCTGGATTTCTCCCAAAATCCCGAGGCTACCAAACACAAATAAAAACACAACTCTAGACATTATTAGAACTTTCAACAAAGTCTCCCCTGTAAACTGGGCATTCTGAACACACAATTCATAAAGATTTCCCAAAGATATCATAAAGCAGAATAATGAGCATCAAAGCCCATCCCAACGACAAAGAATGATAATCCATCCACAGATAATCCATCCACCAGACCAACACAACCTATTTAACTAATTACAATTTTAACAAATAATTGAAATCAACTAAGCTTATGCAAATATGGGGTGTGTGCGTGCTCAAGAAGAATATGCTATCCCCGCGCGCTTCCCATGCATGTTGCGAACATTTGGTACCTAAAAACCAAATAAACAAGAGGGTGAGTAATGATACTCAGGAAGTACAATCATAAGTAAAAGAACGAGTACAATACATGAATCCATGAACGTTCGTAAAAAAGGTCAACAATGAAATAGTAGTTTCCGTCTGAAACAGACACAACCTGAAACATCTTTTGCATTTACTAGTAAAGCCACACGGCATGGCATATGGCGCCGGCACTGGACGTACGGTCCTGCGCTAAGAGGGGACATCGAGTCCTTTGAGGGGGTGTGTATGTGACACCTGTCCCAATTTGGATATGGCCTAGTCGTGGCCCATGAGTGCATGTGCACATGTTTAGTACCACATTGCTAGTTAAGCAAGGGTGGAACCAGCTTATAAGCCTTTGCCCTTCAGCCATAGCACCTTTGGGTTAACCCTTTTACACAAAACGAGGCTGAAAGTGTAAGAAGGGTGCTATGTGTAAGCGGGTGAGCCCCTCCGGAAGGGTGTGGTGTTGTTAAAACTCAGTAATTATGGGGTTGTCTTAGTGTTGTTTGAGACACCTTTTGACTTTGGCTTTGCAAATGCAATAAAAGTACTTTGATTTTCTTTCCTTGGCTTCCTATCTTCGTCAATCCTCTTTTCATCTGTGGTGACCTAAGTCTTATGTTTAATCCTGGTCTCCATAGTATGTGGGTACACTTTGCTTACTATGAAAGGACTAAAGATGTGAGTGGCCATCTTCCTTCCTCATTGTTACCACTTATTTCCGTAGTTGCCCCAAATTGATGTAATCCAAGCGTCCTCTTTGTATATCACTTTGCAGTTTGTACACTTTATACTCCCTCCGTTCAAAAATGATAGCTATATTTTCATCAGTGAAAAGTCAAATTATACAAAGTTTGACCAACAATTATTCAAATTATATGCAAGTTTAGGACATAAAACTTATATCAATCTAATAGTCTCTTTAGGATGACATTGGTTTTCTAAAAAATTAAGACAAATTCTAATAGAAAATGTTGGTCAAATTTTGTATAACTTTACTTTTCACTGATTAAAATATATCTATCATTTCTGAACGGAACTTTAGACTGAAAACATGTTTAGGTTACTTTAACTGATACATTGCATGATATTTTATTAATTGCTTCTTCTTGTCCCCGAACTACTAAATTTTAATCATTTTTATCAAATGGTTTGGCTGAAAGGATTTCAAACTTTTGATGACAAGTTTAGTGCCATTAATGTTGGTACTGGTGTTAACAGACAAATTAGTGAGATGATCTTGTGGCGCCACCTTGGGTAGACATTGGCTGTTGGAAAGCTGGAATTCCAAATCAATCATTGAATCAAGCTTGGTTAGTATAAGCTGCTTTTTTTTTTGCATACTTTTGGACAAATTTGAGTGCACTTTTGCTTGACTTCTTTCAGGAAATACCTTGTCTGCATGATGAAATTGCGAAGGAGCTAATATGGGACATGCAGTGTCTGATGCACAAGTCGGTGTGCAGAGGAAAATCAGAGCTGTCTAAAGAGGACCATATCCCTACGAGTCAAGGACTGCAAATGCTCCTGAGTGGTTATGGCTATCATGTCAAACTAGAGATGGTGAGTTCACCACTTGGAGTCTTTAATTTTCACATACCAAAGCCTTTGATGCAATGTTTTGTTTATTTGCCATTGCGTTTTTTCTTGTAGTGATGAAATGCCACTCTTTGACTCTTCGTATCGAGGTAAATGAGCAGATTGTTGTTAGTGCATCTGCCTTATTTAATTGTGATGCTGCTGAGAAGGACAATTGTCCAGACATGTGCTCAATTGGGCACTTCATCAAGGATATGGACGATTTGGGGTGCACTGGAATTTGCGATTGTTTTTAAGATAATATGCACCCATGAAATTTGTGATTCGGATGAGGTAAACTATAGTTACTATGTAAATGTGTTCACGGCTACTTGCTGTGCATTCCAATATAATGGGAAAGTCTTGTCTCAAGCCAATGTTACCAAAAGACGTACTCCCTCCATCCTGAAATATAAGGCATAAGTTTGTCCTAAGTCAAATGAGATAAACTTTGACTAAATTTATAGAAAAGAAGAATAATATTTACGACAGCCAATGAGCACCAATAGACTCGTTATGAAATATATTCTGATATTTAACTCATTGACTTAGTACACGTTAATATTTTTCTCTAAAATCTTGGTCAAATTTTGAAAAGTTTGATTTAGGACAAACTCATAATATTCTTTATTCTAGAGTGGAGGGAGTACGGTTAAAGTTGCTGGAAGATGCAGATGGTTATGAAGATAAGATAGATAAGGCACTTGCTTGCGGATCTACAAAGCACTGGTGCGTGCTCATCAATCTAGGATTCATAAGAAATGTATATTGTCCTCCTTGGTTAAGAAAGCTAAAGAAGCTTTCTGAAGCTGAACCATTGGAGGTAGCGCTATGCCAGTGCCATCCTTGAGCACCAACACTCTGCTTCCAGTGTTCCACCCTTCGGCCTCTACGACGGCGTCTCCCTCCCCCTTGATGCGATCTGTGAGCAAGCTCTGCCAACCTCCCTACTCCCTGTCCAAAGCTACGTAGGCGCAAGTGTTGCGCTGACCTTGTCCACCAGCACGACTGAGACACCTCCGCGGCTCTATATTCTTGGCTCTACCATCGGCGCTTCATGCCACTACGACCACTAATATGTTTGACTATTTGTATTATAAATGCAACTTTTGCACTTAATTGTGAAATTTAAGACTTGGTATGCTATTTTGGCAGCTTCAAAAATTATTTATCAAATTATGCATGGATTATACCATTTATATATGTATTGTGCCAAATTGTGTATAAAGAATTATTGAGGCATACCTTTTGATAAAATTCTAGCTACGCCTTTGGCCACATGTATTGAGGGCACCTTCGCCGACACTGGATTTTTGTGATTATTTGAGTTTGTTGTCTTGTAAAGTAAGCTTGCCGCTGATCGCTCCAAGCTTTGGGCTTGTTCGGCTGGTTCGGCTGGTTTCCAGCAGCAGTACATTTCTCTCACAAAAAATCAGCACCAGCCACCAACCACCAACCAGCCAGCAGTACTTTTCTCTCACAGAAAATCAGCACCAGCGGAACCAGCCAAAGCCAGCCGAACGGGGTGTTTGTGCACAAGTATGATTGTTTATAGAGGGTTAATTGTTGCGCGTTCATTTTTTTTGAGTTTTTGTTGTGCGTTCGTGTTGGAGGCTCACGTTTTCACTTTTCAGAGTCTTCGGTCCAGGCCCCACCAGTCTGCAGTTGCAATCTCCTTGGCCAATTGCAAACGCTACGGAGATAACGCTCGAAAGCTACAAGCCCGTGTCTGGATTGGAAGCAACAGCAGCAAAAATGGCAGCGCCACCTCTCGGCCTCGCCCGGCGGGTCGCCGGCGTTTTCACCTCCCCGGCCGTGGCGCATTCCAGCTCCCGCCCCCGAGGTCTCCGCCCTGGTCTCCTGCCTTCAAAGGTGCGGGGCTTTACTTGAGCATTCTCCTGTTTGCTGTGCTCTGTTCCCCCCCTGAGGCACATCGTTTTGTGTGTGCAGAGATGGAGCGGGGTTGTGAGGATGGGGGCGGTGGTCGGAGGCGGTCAGGAGGGGGAAGAGGATGAGGAGCTGAGGCAGACCAAGGAGCAGGCCGCCGCCAGGAGGCGGTGGGAGACCCTGGTGCGGCTCATTCATTCACCTCTCTTATGGATGTCTTTCTGCTCATTTTGCTTGCTTTGCGTCTTGTGGTAACTGAGGGTGAAAATGGTGCAAATTTCACGGCTACAAACTGCAGTTCTGTCTGTTGGCTTGTTTGGGTTTTGCCTCTTTTGTTCTAGTGTAAATGCAATACGTGTTTGGATTCTGCTTCCTGGAATTATGTAATCTTTAGTGACGTGTCAATTTTTAAATGCTGAGCTGCTGTGTACTTGTATGACTGTGGAATGCTTTGCCTGAAGATTAGGGAGCAGAAAATCAAAAGCCTTACGCCCAGGGAAGCTGGTTATACGTTCAAACTGACAGACAAGGCAATTCTAGATGTCAGGCCGTCAAATGAGCGTCAAAAAGTTTGCCTTTCGACCAACTATAAACTATTTTTAAAGAGTAACTCTTGCGTTAGTCGTTGTTTACTTCAAAACTGGTGTGTTTCAGGCCTGGGTGAAAGGCTCTACCTGGATTCCTATATTTGATGTGGACACATCGGTTGATCTGGGCGGACTTAGCAAGAAAGTCAGCAACTTTGTAATGGGTATGCCACTAGTTACCATGCACATCCAAATTGTGTCCCAACTCTTGCACATTGTCTTGCTTTCCAGATGCTTTTCTTTTCTTTTCTAGATTCCTAATGGCAGCACTGAACAGTTGACTAAACTCTCGCATGATTATTGCATAGGTGGCTGGTGGAGTGGCAGCTCAACATTGTCATTTAATAAGTATGCTTCACATCAACTGGAGTTGGAACTATCTAGTTATGATCCTGGCAGGGTGATTGATTTTACTGATCGTAGATGAAATTGCTAGGAACTTTGTACAGCAGGTTGAGGAGAAGTTTTCAAAAGATACAGATATCATACTAGTGTGCCAGAAAGGACTTAGGTAATTTCTTGATCTCTTACTGAAGCTGGATCTGTTATTCATGTGAATGAGCCAAGCCAAAGCACATTTATAATTTTTCAGCTTGCTTTCATTTGGATGGTATGGATTCTTCATTGCCTTTTTTGTAGTACGTGTTTCTGGATCATGTGGAAAGGAAGTCATCTATTGTTTTCCTTTTACATTAGGTCATGCATTTGAACATCTTGAACTTCAACCGTTTATGCTGGCAGTTTCCTATTTGTGTTAACAAGTTGCTTTCATCCTATCACTCTTCCTGTCATTGCTCTGCTGTCTGCACAAGATTTTTAGAATAATGTCTGCACAAGATTTCATATTGATTAGTGCTGCATTTTCTACCATCTAGCCTGGAGTTGTGCAATTAAAGAACTTGGGCAGAATAAACGAGAGCTTGCGTACATAACTTTCCTATGATTGTTCCAATTTTTAATTTCCCTATGTGGACAGATCACTTGCTGCTTGTGAACAACTGTACAAGGCTGGTTTTGAAAATTTGTTTTGGGTTCAAGGGGGCCTGGAAGCTGCTGAAGAGGAGGTAGCACCTTTACGAAAAGAAATCACATTGATTCCTTCACATGCTTTCACCTTGCTTTTTTTTGTGAGCATCTACCAAATATGCCATCCTTTTCATTCAGGACTTTGAGAGAGAAGGTTCCCAGCCTTTCAAGCTTGCTGCTATTGGAGGGGTTTCAGAATTCTTTGGGTAAGTTCCACGGCCTGAACTATGTCAGTGGTTGCGCTTCGACCAGAATGCATACTCAGGGGGTGTTCAATTCCCCCAAAAATTTTTCACCAAAATTTTTCCCAAGGGAATCTTACATGCATGGAGTAGTAAACGTGTGTTAATGACAAAACCCATTCCATAACCCCAGGTAACTTTTCGAGACGAATCTAATGAGCCTAATTAGGCCATGATTTGCAACAGTGATGCTACAGTAACCATCCGCTAAACATCCACTAATCATGGATTAATTACTATCATTAGATTCGTCTCGCGATTTCCAGGCGAGATCTATAATTAGTTTTATTATTAGTCTACATTTAGTACTCCTAAATGGTAAGATTCTCTTGCAAAATTTTTCACCAAAATTTTTTCACCCAATTGAACACCCCCTCAAGCTGTTCTGTTGCTCTAAAAAAAATCAGAATGCTGGTAAAAGTATACTATTGCTACTTCTTTAACCTGACAGGTCAGATTTGATTTTTGACATGCTGTTGAGCATTGATATTGATTTTTTACTCCTTTCCCCAACCTTTCTGAAATCATGCCTAATATGTTTCAGCATTCTATACCATTTATTGTTCCATTAGTTATGACATAAAGCAGCAAATCGTTTGTGTTTCAGGCTTTCAGCATCCTACAACAGTTACTGTATGAAATAAAGGAGTAATTTTTTTTGCAATCTCTTCCTTCCCTCCAGGTGGACGGACCAGCAACGCAGGCAGGCTGCAAAGGAAGGACTGGGATACCGGCTGGTTTTCACTGGCCGCTTGGTAATTCATCTCAAGTATATGTCGCTGGAACCATATTTTTTTTGCAATGCAAGGCAAGGGGGCTTGACATTTTCTTTCCCCTGGAACTTCAGCTCGGAGCACTGGTGCTACTTGATGCTTTGTTCTTGGGCGCTCAAAGGATCGGCCCTCTGCTTCAAGAAATGCAGCCCCGTTGATATCCAAGGAACGTCCCTGAAGGGAGCTCTGCAAACGCGTCGGTGTGGTATTTTCTGTGTCGTCAGAGATGCCAAACAAGCATGCTGTTCGCGTGAATTCGCGCAGTATACTGGCGTTGTTTGTTGCAGGCACTTAGCATAAATAGGAGAGCAAAAAAAAGAAAAAAAACTTTTTTTTTCTTTTGCAGAGGCCTTCAAAACGTCTGTCTCTGCTTGGCTTTGGTAATCCGATTCCAAAACCAGTTGGGACTGTCCGAAAGTCAGATTGGTGTGGAATATTCTTTTGTGATAAGGGAGCATCAGATCAGATGCCAACTTAACCCAACCAGGGTTTATCACCCAAACCACGGTCGCCAACCCCTTCCTCCACCTACTTTCCTTCTTACACCTATCACTGATCAGTGGACCGCCGCAGTTTCTGGCCCCACATGACATTCCCACGAGCTCATGGCGTAAAGTTTCCGGTCGAACCTGCTCGAGTTTCCCACGGGCCACGGGCGCGCATGGTTTTTCTCTTTCGTGGGGTTTGGTCTTCCAGACAGGAAAAAAAAACGAGAAAAGAATACCCGAAATCGCAGTAGGGGCTCGACAATGCATACCACCACAGACAGGTGGTCCATGCAAATGTGAGCCCCACATGTCATTCACAAAATGGGTACACTGGCAAAA
>CM014270.1:56182143-56199397 GCA_004135705.1 Alloteropsis semialata
GGAATCTAGACTAATCTTGATACCTAGCTCCGACGTAGGGAATCTAGGCTTAAAGTATAGTCCGATAAACGATAATCTATTGAATAATCAATATTGATCTAGCTCCGACGTAGGGAATCTATATCAATCTTGATTATCCAGAGATAAATCGGTTGAACAGTATAAACGATAAAGGGCGATGCGCCTCAATTCAAAGCCTATACTAGTTCGATAAATTGACTAACTTACTGGTAAGCCGGAGATCAGAACTGATGCAGCCCGTCCACCAATGAGCTTCGTCGGTAACTACTACTAGGGTTTTTGGCGTGAAGCCGGGTTGTATTGATTGTGAGAATTATTTTTACAATGGACGAGGGTTCATATTTATACCCTGGTCATGGAGAGTCCTGATCGGACCAAACTAACTAAATAAAGTAAACTAAACTTAAGATAGAACGGGACTCCCATACGCCTTCTGAAAAGGAAATAGTCCCCGGATCTGATACGCTTCCTTCTCAGCCGATGCATCTTTCCTCTTGTACTCGTCATCGGATCGGACTCCTGCTTCATCAGACTCCTCTTCAGCATCGGCTTCCTTCTCTGCCATCTTTTGTCTGACCATTCAACGGGCCCACTGCGCAGTCTCACGTCACCACGTCACCATCTGACCCAGCATGTCAGGTGCGAAAATCCGGTGTCAACAGATGGCTGATTAGAATTGAAAGAATTACCCTAGTTGCCTCCTTGATAAGGGCATTGCTGATTCCACCCTTGTCCTCCATGTGGACGATAGTTGTTTTTGCCGTTCATGTACAACGCCTCTTCCAGGGTGGCAGGACAATAATTTCCTGAATGCCCAATATTTCCACAAACTTCACAAGTCATGTGAGAATCCATGGGCAAGACGGTAGTTGACATGGCAACTTTCTCTTGAGTGTAGTTATCCAAATTTTTCATGAGGAGGTCTAGCTTGGCAGTAAGCATATCTGCTTCCTTCACGTTATGCGTACCCCTCGAATGGGATTGGAGTCATTCATCGCTCCATCCTTGATTGGTCACCATCTTCTCAATTAATGTTATAGCAGCTTCAGAGGTCAATGAGAAGAAAGCACCTCCAGCAACAGCATCAATATGACCTCGGGATGTCGGAGTCATCCCGTTATAGAAGTTCTAAAGAATAAGCCAATTATCCATCCCATGATGAGGACAGGCCAAGATATATTATTGAAGCCTTTCCCATGCCTCAGGAATTGATACCGATGTAGCTTGCTGAAAAATCAAAATTCTCCCACGAAGAGCATTAGTCTTGCCCAACGGAAAGAACTTCGTGAGGAACGCAGCGGAACATTTTTTCCATGTATTAATCTCCGCACGGCTCATGTAGAACCCCTGCTGCACTCTCCCCAGAAGAGAGAATGGGAACATGCAAAAATGAATAGCGTCTTCACTCACTCCTCTAATGGTGAAGGTGCTGGACAGCTCTTCAAACTGTTGCAAATGGGCACTAGCGTCCTCGTTGGCTTTCCCACAGAATGGGCTAGCATGTACCATCATAATGAGACCCATCTTAATCTCGAATCTTCCGTTTCTAACTTCCACTGCAGGACCTTTCGGCACCTTGGAGGTAGACAGAGCAAAAAACTCACAGAGAGTCTTCTGAACCATAGCAGTTGATGTGGATGGCACAAAGGAAGCTGGTTCGACTGCCGAAAGAGTAACCTAAGGAGGAACGACACGAGATCGTACCTTTCTCACAAATGACTCGGGATCTTCAACAAAATTTGTCAACAATTCGAAATCAGTCATACACTACCTGTCTTCATAATCAAAGATAGAGAAGACATAATAACATTAGCCTGCCTGAGTAAAGATCTACCATCTATGCATATAGACATCTGCAAAGTGATTCTTTTAACCAATGCCTTCCTCAGCAACAGCTCCAGAAATACTTGTTGGCATTTCTTAACATCGCCACTAGAATGTTGTCGGGGTTCTCTACCGCCGGCAAGTAAATTTCTACGATCGCGTGTCAGGGACCGGATGGTGACTCAAGAGACAGGGGATTATACTGGTTCGGGCCTCCGGAGAGTAATACCCTACGTCCAGTGAGTGCCAATGTTCTCAAGTCCAAGTCTGTAGTAGGGGGTACAAACTAGTCGAGAGAGGGAGAGGGTCCCAAGTCCCTGTGCTGTGTGAGTGAATGTACTGTTCGTCCTGTGTTCGAATGCTCGTCCGTTGTGTGTGTTCCCCCCCGCACGGTGTCCCTTCGGCCCCTTTTATAGTCTCAAGGGAGAGAAGGAAGCGGGGAGGTAAAAAAGAGAAAATTACAATGGGAGTTTCGGCCCCGAGGCCTTTAACCTGCGCCGCATGCCGAGCCGTACAGGGAGCAGGTGTTGACGGAGTGGGCGCCCCGCCTGACCCGGGATCGTACACCCCGGGTGGTTGATGTAGATGACTTCTCGGGTAAGTCTCCGGGTAGTTTCTGGGTCGTGGTTGACTTGTTCTGGGCCTTCGGGAATTCCAGGTGTCCTCCTCGGGCTCCAGGTGTCGTCCTTGGCCGCCTGGGGTCGTCCTTGGCCGCCCGGTGTTACGCATGCGTTCCTCCCTGGACTGTAGCGTTCCTGTTCGGATGAGACGGGTGCCACTGTGGCTGCCGTGGCAAAGGACGGACGCCCATCATGCTCTGGCACGGCGGGTACCAAGTTGGTATGGCACCGGATGGGCCAAAGCGGGACGGAGCTGAGTAGTCTAGTCGAGCGAGGCAGAGACCGCTCGGAAGCGGTGACTCCCCGGGCGAACCGGAGAACCATTCGGAGGCGGAGAACTCCTCGGGCGAATCGGAGGACCACTCGGAGGCGGAGAACCCCTCGGGCGAATCGGAGAACTACTCGGAGGCGGAGAACCCCTCGGGCGAATCGGAGACTCGTCGGGCGACCTCCGAGCTGTCCGGACATGGAGGATCCGCTTGATTTGGGTCTTCGGCTTTTGTTTTTGTAGGGTGGATTATCGCCATGACGAGGACGAAGGGCTTGATCGGGTACCCCTGATCTAGACCCTCGTCAGTAGCCCCCGAGCCTGGGGGGAGTTAGGAACTCGCGCCCAGGTTCAGCCGTGGCGAAGGAGTGATGAGTTGTGATTCTTCCGGTGGGGGCGCGCGAGCGCACCCGCCGGGTGTAGCCCCCGAGCCTTGAGAAGAGCTGGAGCTCTTGTTAAGGTTTTGAGCCCGGGTAGTTTGCCTTGGAGGTTGTCGGGGTTGGGAAGCTTGCCGGGGACGCTTCGTTGGTGGGCCGGGCCGCTGCCCAACCGTTGATGGGCCGAGCACGGGAGCGCCGGCCTGGTTTTTCGCCGCGTGGAGGGAGGGCGCGCCTTTTGAGGGAGTCAGGTGAGGCGACGTGCGCACGTCGCGAGGCGCCGAAGGTGGGCCCGCGCATTTAACGCCGCGGTCGCTCCGCCGCGCCGCCTCCCCTTTTATAGCCCTGAGCCGCGGCCGCCTAGGGTTTAGTTTACTCCAATCTTTTCGCCTTCTGCCACGCGCTTCGTCTTCCTCGCCGCTGCGCTTGTTCTCTCGCGTCCCCCGCCGCCGCCGCGCTTGCGCTCTTCCGAGGGAGGAGAGACCACATCCCCACACAACCCACGCCACCTTCGTCCGGCGACCTCACGATGTCGGTCTGGGAGCGCTCCAGGGTGACGCAGAGGCAGCTAGAGGGGCTCGTGAGGGACGGCTCGCTGATGGAGGCCGAAGAGTGGAAGAGGCCCGGCGTGAGGACTCCCCCCGGCCGCCGGCCGGGTACGTCGTCTCGTTCGTCGCCTTCCACGAGCGCGGGTTCTCCGTCCCCGCTGGGAGGTTCATCCGCGCCGTGCTCAATGAGTACGGGCTGGAGCTCCAGCACATCAACCCCAATGGGGTGCAGCAGATGGCGGTGTTCGTGGCGCTCTGCGAAGGGTACCTGGGGATGGAGGCCCACTGGGACCTCTTCCGGTACTTCTTCAAATTTGCGTTGCATCCCTGTGAAGGCGGCGCCCCTGCGACAATCGGGTGTGCCGTGTTGAAGCTGAAGCAGGGGCGGTCGAAGGACTACATCACGGGGACCCTGATCAGCTCGAACAAGGGGTGGCACCCCGGGTGGTTCTACCTCAAGAACGACCCCAAGAATCCCCTCCCGGCGTATACCGGGAGGTCGTTTGAGAAGGCTCCCGACAACTGGGGGTATGAGCCCGAGAAGAGGCTGCAGGAGAAACTCCTCGGGAATATCTGGAAGGCCCTCGCTCGACTCCGGGACGCGAACGTGTCCGCGGCGGAGGTCATCGGCGGGTACCTCTCGAGAGGTATCGTACCGCTGAGGCGGCGCACCCTCCAGATCTGGCAGATGACTCCGGCGAAGGCCCCCTACGTGGGGACCGTGACGATGGACCCCCTGCCCTCGGAGGCCGAGGTGGAGCGCCGGGTGACGGCAGCGATGGGGAGGGCTCATGACGCATATCCACCGCCGGACCTCCTCCCCATGCTCCCGAATGCCCACACCAAAGCTCTGGTAAGGATTCCTTCCTCCGCCTTGAACTCAATCCCGAGTGCTTTTCGGTTTCCTGATCCCGAGCTCTTTAGGTGAAGAGCCATGACTGCTCCTACTCCCTGCCGCCGCTTCCCGAGGACAGGGCGAAGAATCGGGCCGAGGCCGAGCGGGCCAAGGCGAAGAAGGACCGCCGGGAGAAGTGGAGGATGAGTGAGGTGGCCAAGCGGGAGAGGAACACCGAGCGGGCCAAGAGGAGGAAAAGGGGAGAGCGGGTCTCTGAGGATGAGGACCCCGAGTCGGAGCCCGCGGAGGGGGACTCGAGGAGCGAGGACGACGAGGAGGATGAGGATGAGGACGCGCCCCCTGCTAAGCTCAAGGCGGTCGCCGTGGTGACAGCTTCGCCTTCGGCGCAGCAACCGGGGTCTAGCGGGAGAGGGAGGTCGCCTCCGCCGGACGCGGGGAGGAACGAAAGTTCCCGGTCGAGCCGGCATCGACGGTCCTCCGGGGACAGCCAGCGCGAGGGGCGCGGCCGCACGCCCCCGTCCACCCGTCACGCGCCCGAGGAGGGGAAGAGTTCCCGACGGGACACAGCCTCCCCCCGTCGGGAGAGAAGCCGGAGCCGGGACCTGTCGGAGCGCGCCCACAAGGGGGGTTCGTCGTCGGGGGCGTCGCGCTCCCCCAAAAGGTCCGCGCCACGAGACGACAGGCGGCCGCCGCCAGCCCCTCAAACAACGCGGGCGCAGAGCGGAGGGCGGGACGCGCCCCGGACGCCCGTACCTGCCGCAGGGTCAGATCCTGTTGGGGGCAGGGCCTCGGCCGCGTCGCCCGTGGTGGAGGCGCAGGCCCCTTCCGCCCCGGTGCGGGCCACGACGGGGCGGCCGGATCCGTCCCCGGTCGAAGGAGGAGGCCCGACTGGCCAGGCGGCGCCCCACTCGGGCAGGGGCGCCGAAACCGCGCAGGTGGCCCCCGCCCCAACGGCGCTTGCGGGGTCCAAGAGGCCCTCGTCCCCGGGGGGCCCGGCGCCGACGAGTTCCAAGCGGACCCGGACCATCTCGTCGAGGTGAGTAATGCTCTGTCCTTCTCGAGTGGTTTCCGTCTTCATAGTCGCCATTTTTCTTAGCCGAGATCCTTGACCTGTGCCGCACCAGCCGGGCCGACACTCCGCTCGTGGTGGCGCCGAAGAAGATGCTGCGCTCGGCAGCGCAGACGCCGAGGCCCGCGGCGGAGCAGGCCGAGGAGGCGACATCGGGGCCCGTGGTGGAGCAGACAGAGAAGGCGACGCCGGAGCCAGCGGCGGAGCAGGCCGAGGAGGCGACACCGACGCTCACGGCGGAGCAGGCCGAGGAGGCGACACGGAGAGTGGCGCCCTCTGTGGAGGAGAAGGTGCCGGAGGGAGACGGCGACAGCCCGGGTGGGGCACTCCCGACTGGCCTGGTTGTCGCGCAGGCCGCTCCCTCAGAGGCGGCTGTCGCGGCGCTCCAAGCCGAGCTGGAGCAACAGCTGGCGGGGGCGGCCCTTCCTACCCCTCAGGAGGCGGCGTGCCACGCTGGGGCAGGGGAGGTCGCCCGGCTTGGTGACGCGGCCCTAACCGGGGCCGAGGAGATTGCTGCCGGGGGAGATGGCCGCGTGGTCGCTACCTCTCCCGGGACCGCGGCCGGCCCCAAGGAAGCGGAGGCGGGTACGACTGGCGCCCTCGAAGACGTTGCCATCCCGGCGGCGGCAGCTGCTGCAGCCCCCGAGTCCTCCTCCGGGGTGGTTCCCCCAGAGGTCGTCGTGCTCGAGGACTCGCAGGAGGGTGGCTCGCGGAGGATCGACGGCGAGCCCAGCGGGGGGCCGATCGTGGAGTCCCCGAGCCCTTCGAGCCCCTCGAGCGAGGGCCTGGACTCTCTCCGGGAGACTCCGGGGATGATGACGATGGATCGTCGTTTCCACACCATCGTACCCATCGAGAACAACCCGAACCTGCCGTGCGAGGGTCGGTTGTTGTGGTACGATCGTCAGAACCCAGGGGATCCCGTCTTCGAGCTTGACGACAAGTCGGAGAGGGAGCAGTGCCATCTTCTCGCGGAGGGCCTCAATAACATGAAGGAGATCTTCAATGAGATGATCATCAGGCCTTCCCGGGTAAGTTCTCGGGTTTCCTTCTTCTGGTCTTAGCGCCGTTTTGGGGTGTGTCTTACCGCTCCTCTTTCTGCTTTCATTCAGAAAATCATGGAGCGCAGCTCCGAGAAGTCCCTATTCCTCCGCCGGGAGGCCGGGCTATGGCCCGCCGTTGAGCAACTGAAGGCGGAGAAGGAGCATCTTGAGGCCCAGCTGACCGAGGCCCGGGAGGCCAGGGCGGAGGTGCTCGCCGATGCCGAGGAGGAGAAGGCCGCCCTTGAGGCGAAGGTGGAGGAGGCCGAGAAGACGGTGATGGAGGCGCTGACGGCCGCCGACGCCTCTAATCGGGAAAAGGCTGCCGCCGTGCAGGAGGTCGAGGGGCTGAAGGAAAAGGTGGCGGACCTTCAGAAAGACCTTCAGCACCGCGACCTCGACCTCAAGACGGCGAACAATCAAGTGGTCGGGCTGGCCGAGAAGCTGAAGGCCGCAGAGGTCGAGGGGGCCCGCCTCGGAGAAGTCGCCCAGAAGCGGGAGGAGGAGATCCTCGGTAAGTTATCCTTCCTCGTTTCTTGTCGGGCGGCTGCTTTCCGTTCTTCTCGAGTGGCCGCGAGTTTGCTTAAGGCTGTTCGCCAATGTAGCCCTGCGGAAGGAGAAGGCCGACTTGGAGGCCAAGCTCGAGTCGGGGAAGCGTGAGGTGAGCAAGGCCTTTGCTGCCAATCAGGAGCTGGTGCAGCTTGGCAACAACCTGAAGGCGGAGTTGGCCAGTAAGTATCGTGTTTCTGCTCGTCCTTCCTCTTGCTTTCCTCCCTGCGAGATGACACTGACGAAGAATTGTCTGCAGGAGCTGTCGAGGACCTTCGGAGGTCCAGGGAGGCGGGCGAGCAGAGCCAAAGGGCCCTCGAGAAGAAGTCCGAGGTCCATCAGGCTTTGGTCCAGGCCGTCGAGCACCTGTTCGAGGAGCTCAACGTCGGCGGCGGGCCGTCCCTGATGGATCGCCTTGCCCTTGTTGCAGGGAGGACTCGGGCGCAGGCCTCGGATCTTGCTCGGAGCGTGGCACGGAAGATCATTGCCATGTTCTTGTCGCACTACCCGACCATGGATCGGAAGGCCCTGCAAGGTGGGTGGGCCCCCGGCTACGAGGATGCCGAGTACGATGAGATTGAAGCCGAATCTTCCTCGTTTGCCGAGAAGGTGCTCACCGCCGCCCTGAAGGATCTCGGGCTGGAATAGGATAGAAGTAGAGGACTTAGTCATTTCGTTATGTAATGAACTTAACTCCCCTTCGAAGGGTAATTGTTGTTGCTCGTGTTTTTATCTGTTGCTTGCCATTTCCATTTTCTTTCGAATGCTTTTGGGGTCATGGATCGAGATGATCAGGCGCGGGAGTCTGCCCGTCGGACTCTGTTCCGCAGCCGCCGGGGCGTAGGAACTCGGGGGTTTGGGCGTTTGGACTCGCTGCCCCCGAGCAGTTTTGGAAGGTATGAGCAATGACAAACAACAGACCGATGCATTGAAAGCAACAACTAATCGAGGCGATTCCTTTATTGCTCTCGGGGAAAAAGGACGTCGGTCCGAGGACTTGGATTTTGCCCGCAAGTCAGCGCCGTAGCCGCGGGGGCGTAAGCACTCAAAACTTGGACAAGCGCGATCGCAAAGCCACTCGAGCTGATGTTTCTTTCTCGTAAGCGCAAAAGTATACCGCTTGACCGCGCGCGAGAGCAACCACTTGTCGAATTTTTGCGAAAAAAGGAGGGGCACCGGGCCCCGGGTGGAGCCCCCGAGCGAAGCTTGGCAAAGTAAATTGTGACAGCTGTTGTGGGTGCGGTATTCATTACACCCCACACATTGGCATTGCCATTCTGCGGACCCACATGAACCCTGCATTGACAATGAAGCAAATGTAACCCAACTGCTAAAGGATAAGGTAATACGTAGGCCTAGAGTATTCCTGACACTCATATTTGGTTTCAATTTTTAGAATACCAGGCAAGATTGCCCAGTTCCATTTCAGAGATACAAAACAACTGTTTTGCAGTTACAGCATATTGGATCACAGAAAGAATGCCGGAGGATGCCCAACCATCAGGGGTCACCAGGTGTGCCACTGCAAAGCAGAGAAGCACAATTTAGGCAGAATTACGAGCTACAAAAAAGTTTCTAAAAAAAAAGCAGACTAGCACGAAAACACAGATGAAGCTTCCGATCTTCAGAGTAGCAGAAGACTTCAAGCTTCAAAGAGAATCAGCTGCTAGACGCCCTGTCTGGGCCTCTCCTTCTTGACCTTCCTCACTGCCAGCCAATTTACTAAGGGGCCATAAGCACACCCTCCAAATAGGCGCACCATTGGCTTGAAACTGTTTGGTTGATTTCAGTGGATGTAGCTCACAACTGCATATTAATGATATGACCATTAATATGACCATTATCATAAGCTAAGTATGATGTTTAGCCCCTGAACTAGCCCCTCATATGACCATTATCATAAGCCCCAAATTGAGCCCCTGAACTAGCCCCTCATATGACCATTATCATAAGCTAAAGTATGATGTTTTAATATTAGGAAGTAAGACACAATATCAATTTTGAGCGAAAATATGTGACTTTACAATTTAAGTTCTAAAAATTGTCTCCATGTTGTTACCTAACTGGCTACCTCCAAGGTGGCGCGACAACGTCGCGCCCAAGGTTTTCTAGTTTCTACGAGACGAAATTTGGGTCATTCCTCGGGTGGCTAACGGGTCCACGTCGCCCGTTAGCACACAAGCCATCGGATCTGCCAAACCCGCGATCTCGAGCGTTAGATCGGAGACATCGCGGTCTCAGGCCTGTTCATCGGGGCACCTGCGAAGACTCGCGAACCCGTTCGGCCGAGGTCCTCGTCCCCTCCATGGCTCCGCCTCGCGAAGCGCTGCTCTGCACCCTCCGTCTGCCGCGCCGCCCGCCGGCCTCCGCCTGCCCCACCGCCAGCGCCTCCCTCCACCACTAGACTCGTTCGGGTGCAAGAAATCTTCCCACCGAGGGCGCAAGGGGTGAATACCACGCGCCCGCCCTTAGGTGAATGCTCGAGGCCACTGTTCTCGTCGATTCTTGCTGGTTTGTGCCCATCCTGGCATATGGGTTTCTCCGGTTGTTGCAAATGACCCTGTCACACCCGATTTTTGAGAACAAAATTGAATGCATCACATATGTGTGCCAGGATCAGTTCATCACACACATGCTGACTTCATCAGTGTACATATCACAAGACCATGTTCGAAAAGTAAAGAAATTACATAACATAGTTCACTCACGATAGTTCGACACAAATGTCTTACACGCACACCGATTAACTAAGCGGAACAGCTTCAGGACTCCATCCACAGGCTATCAACTGGTTGACGCGCCTAGATCTCGTCGTAGTCGCTGTAGTACTCCACTTCAGGGTTGACTTCTGATCAGCAGGTATTTAGCAAGGATGAGTACACTTATGGTTGGTACTCAGCTAGTGGGGGAAAATGCAAGGCCATCAAAGGGGTTCAGGCTCAAGCGGTTAGCACTTTTAGTTGGTCAAGTTTTATTAGCAAGCACCTATTTACTAGATATAAGTGTATACCAACCCAAATTAAGTATAAAGTATACCAAAAGTATCCATCCAAGACCCAGAACCATAGGTTAGATCATGTTTGAGTTCAATTATCATGTGAGGGTCCAAGCCGCTCTTAACCGTGAGCACGGCTGATATATCAGTTTTACACTCTGCAGAGGTTGTACACTTTACCCACAGCTAGTGTTCCCTTGTTCGCCCGGGTTTGCAAAGCCCTTAAACACTTCCTTTGGTGAGTGGCGAGGGTTCACTACGAAGCCTTTACAAAGACCTAGGCATTAACTAGTGGCCCGCTAGAGTTTCAGCAACGGTGAGGTCCATAACCCTCCCTAGAGGACGTATCTTAGCAAAAAATACTCCTACAAGAGGACCGAGCTATGACTGTGGGATATGGATACCCCTGGGCCCACTACCGACCGGATAACTAGTTGGCCTGGTCCCACGTCTGACAAGGATGTGGGCCGACCGTAGGCCGGCCCCACAAGGATCCTCGGCTTGAAGGACAAGATTGGAGAAGACTTAATCAGCAAGGCAAACGGCGACATTCTCGGATCTCACCCAGAGATCACGGAGATCACGAAGGATATGTTGTAACCGACTTGGATTAGTTTCCTGATTCGAGCCGGACATTAATTAGAAATAACCGACTTGTAAACCCTAGGCCGTCAGCCTATATAAGGCGGCCTAGGTCGACCCCCTCATTGATTCGATTCCTAGCTACCAGATCCCCCATTATAACCAAGAGCTCGCCGTTGTTCTCCGGAACGTGCCGAGTAGATCAATACAAGACCCCGAGCACAGGACGTAGGGTATTATACCTCCGGGTAGCCCGAACCTGTATAATCCCTGTGTCCCTGTGTTACCTCGAGCTCCCTAGTCCAGCGATCTTCCTTTGCCTACAAATCAACCATCTGGGTACCCCCGGGTGGACTGCAGGTCAATAGATCCGACAGTTGGCGCGCCAGGTAGGGGTGATCGCCGGGCAATACAACTAGCTCGATGGCAGATCGTCACTCCGTCGTCTTCCCCGACTCCATCAAGGACTGCGCCACGAACTTGGAGGGCATCAGTTTTTTCGCTAAGATCCACTCCGCCACCACCACCGCCTCCACCTCCACCACGACGCCCGACGCCCCCACGCCGACCAGCTCTGCGCTGACCTCGTCCCCGATCGCCTCGTCAGTCATCGCCCCGCTCCAACAGCGGCTCGATGCGATCTCCATCGACGACCAGGCTCCGCGCCTGAACACTCGCCAGAGACTCCCGCCCCCGGCCGAGCTCCTCGCCGGGTTGGATCGTGTCCAGGACACCCTGGCCGAGTGCATCACCATGTCGGAGGAGGCCCTGCGCCGACCCCGCAAATCGCTCCCGCTAGGGCTCCGCAGCCCTTCATCAATCTACTCGGCTCGACTCCGGGAAGATATGTCCCAGATCCAATCTGAGACGCCACCCCAGGCCACCCAGTCTCCGGACTGCGGCGAGTTCCAGGTCGCCACAAGCGTGCTCTTGCCGGCTCCGGCTGACTCGAGCAACGACTCCAGCTACACCACGCCTCCGGGGCGTGAAGTCTTCGTCTCTGAGGATTCCATTACTCAGGACGGAGATACAGATCTGGCTAGAGATCGCAAACGGGAGCGAAACGCCGCCCGAGCTCGCCGCCGTGCCGAAGAAGCCGCCCTGCCCCCTGCAGCGGCTGCAGCGGCCGGGAACCCTGCAGCTGCCGCAGCTGCCGGAGTGGTCCCTCCGGGGGCACCACCAAGACCGCCGCCTCCTCCTCGGGGCCCCCATGGGGTCCGACCCCAGAACCTCGATGGAGCCTTCGCTAGGGTGCCGTTCCGCACGCCCCAGGCTAACGTCGCCGCCGCTTTCGCCGAGCTGGGACACATGCCTGACACCCCTGAGGTGCAGCGGGCCCGAGCTCAGTTGGAAGCAGCCCAGGAGCAGATCGAGCGTTCGTATCGTGCTGCCAGATCCCGATCTGGGCGATCGAACTCGACTCGCTCGTCGAGCCATCGCTCTGCTCAAAGCAGATCGGATCGGGGTCACCTTCGTCAGAGGAACCCCCCGCTACCCGTCGTGGAAGAAGAGGTGGCCCAGAACCACCATGAAGACGAAGAAGAGGAGCGGCGTAACCCGCGCAATGCGGATCATCGCCGCGAACGCCACCAGGAGCGGCGCGACAGGCGCCAGCGTCATCAACCACCTGAGGATCTCCGTAATCGCATCAGGGACTACGCCCGGGACCTCCGTGCCGACCTCGATGCCCGGCACCAGGAACGTGACGCTGCCGAGCTCGAGCGCCGCGAACGGTATGACCGGGAATACGGCCGACCCGACCGCCAGCCGGTGGGAGAGGCTGGTGACGCTGGAGCAGAAGACGCCGAACGCCGTGTTGTTCATGAGCTCATGGAGCGCGAGCAGTATGACGCACGATACGGCCACCCGCGGGACGACCGCCGCCACTGGCGCGACGATGTCCGGCCCCGAGCCGACCCAGTTCGATCTCCCCGCCGCGACCACCACAACGAGGAAGTCTACGACGGCTTTGCCGCCTTCACCGCCCGACTCCGCGCCATCCGTTGGCCCGAGTCCTTTAAGCCAGCCCTCGTGGAGAAGTTTGACGGTCGCTCTGACCCCAAGCTCTGGCTCAAGACGTACCATACAGCAGTCAAGGCTGCCCACGGCTCCAACGACCAAGCTGCCGCCTACTTCCCCGTGATGCTAGGCAAAGAAGCACTCCTATGGCTTGAGGGCGTCCCCCGGGACACCATTGACGGCTGGGCAGACCTTTGCCATGCATTCACCAAGAACTATCAAGCAAGCTACACCCGGCCAGGCACCAGATTCGATCTGGATAATGTCAAGCAGAAGAAGGGTGAAAGTCTCCGAGACTACACCGACCGGTTCTTCGATAATCGGAACAAGATCGCTGATGTCCAGGACCGGGACGTCATCGACGCCTTCCGGCGCGGCCTCATTGACACTCAGCTGTTCCGCACGCTCTTCAAAACTAACCTTGTCACGGTCTCTGACCTGATGGAGGTGGTCAACTTGGAGGTTCGGGCGGATCAGGCTGAACAGGCCCAATTCAAGAGCAAACAGAAGCGCCCGGAGGACGACGACCGGGTTGACAACTCGAAGCGCCACGAGCCGTCACGTGGGCGCAAGGGAGGCCCTGAGCCCCTCGTAGCCGTAGCAGAAGCAGAAGGCCGGCCAGAACCCAGGTTCCTGCCCGAGGAGTTTTACGACACACTGAACGATCAGTGCCCTTTTCACAAAGACGCGAAGCACACTCTCCGCGATTGCCATGCATTGCTTAAAGAACTCGGCGCCCTGCCGCCAACCAAGAAGCAGCGCTACAACAACAACGGCGGCCGCTACAACAACTACCGCCGCGACGGCTACAACGGCGACCGGCGGGACGACTACCGCCGCAGAGAAGACCGCGACCGCCGCGACGACTACCACCGTGGTGAGCGCGACCGCGATGCTCCGGCTCGCCGGGATGATCAACGTCGTCACGACGACGAACGCCGACCACCGCCACCGCCGGAAGCGCCCAGGCGCGACGCCAACGGCGACTTCCAGCGTGCTGACCGCCAGGTCAACGTCATCATCGGGGGGCCCGGCGCCTTCCCAGATCGGCGCAAGGGAAAACTCCACAAGCGCGAAGTGAAGATGGTCTCCACCAAGCCGGTGGAATACCTCCAGTGGTCAGAGATGCCTATCGCCTTTAGCCGAGCCGACCACTGGGTTTACCTCCCCGAGCCAGGGTCTTACCCACTCGTCGTCGCCCCCGTCGTGGACAGGGTCCTCCTCTCTAAGGTCCTGATCGATGGCGGGAGCGCTCTCAACATCATCTTCACCAGCACTCTCAACAGCATGGGATTCGACTACAGCAAGCTCCTGAGCGCCGAAGATCCGTTCTTTGGCATTGTGCCAGGAAAAGCTTCCTACCCGATAGGAAGAGTCGCCTTGCCTGTTACGTTCGGCACGGCCGACAACTACCGCACGGAGTACCTGTACTTCGAGGTAGCTGACTTCAAGAGCTCATACCACGCCATCTTTGGCAGGCCCATGCTGGCCCGATTCATGGCGATTCCGAACCATACCTACCTGGTTCTCAAGATGCCGGCGCCTAATGGCGTCCTCTCCATCCGTGGAGACATCAGGACCTCCTTCGAGTGCGATGGCGAGGCTATCAAGATAGCCGAGCTATCCCAGCAACTCGGCAACGCCACCCTACTGGCGGAAGAAGCCCCCAAGGCGGCAGCCGGCGAGCCTGTCCTCCCGGAGCAGAAGCAGCAGCCCACGGCGCTGGCACCCGCAGACGCCCCCAAAGTGATCAGCTTGGGACTCGATGACCCCTCCAAGACGGCCCTCATAGGGCCAGGGCTCACTCCTAAATAGGAAGCGCTCACCTCCTTCCTTCGGGACAACTGGGACATCTTTGCATGGAAGCCATCAGACATGCCGGGTGTTCCGAGGGAGAAGGCTGAGCACTCCTTGGACTTGAGCAAGACCGCGAAGCCTGCAAAACAGAAGCTACGCCGATTCGCCCAAGAGCGCAAGGAGGCCATTAGGGTAGAACTTAATAAGCTCCTAGCTGCCGGTTTTATTAGAGAATGCAAACACCCTGAGTGGCTTGCAAACCCTGTACTTGTAAAGAAGCAATCCGGTGAATGGAGAATGTGCATTGACTACACGGATCTCAACCGCTACTGCCCTAAGGACCCCTTTCCACTTCCGCGAATTGACCAAGTCGTCGACTCTACGTCCGGCTGCGTACTCCTGTGTTTTCTCGACTGCTACTCGGGCTATCACCAGATAGCCTTGAAGACGTCCGACCAGGACAAGACAGCGTTCATCACCCCACGCGGCATCTACTGCTACAAGACGATGATGTTCGGGTTGAAGAATGCTGGAGCCACGTACCAGAAGGCCATCCAAGGCTGCCTGCAGAGCCAAATTGGCCAAAATATGGAAGCATACGTGGATGATGTCGTCGTCAAGACGTACGACGCCGACTCCCTCATCGCCGACTTGCAGGAGACCTTCAACAACCTGCGCCGATTCAGATGGAAGCTCAACCCCACGAAGTGCGTATTCGGGGTGCCGTCAGGAAAGCTCCTGGGCTTCCTGGTTAGCCAGCGCGGCATCAGGGAGCTTTCCTGACGGCACCCCGAATACGCACTTCGTGGGGTTGAGCTTCCATCTGAATCGGCGCAGGTTGTTGAAGGTCTCCTGCAAGTCGGCGATGAGGGAGTCGGCGTCGTACGTCTTGACGACGACATCATCCATGCATGCTTCCACTGCCATACGCAACCTCAAGGAGCCCAAGTGTAAGAAAGATATCATGAAGCTCACTGGAATGATGGCGGCCCTGAGCCGGTTCATCAGCAAGCTCGGCGAGAAGGGACAGACAAGTTCGAGTGGACCCCTGAGGCAAGCAAGGCCCTGGCCGACCTCAAGGAATTCCTAGTAACTCCCCCGGTTCTTACGGGTCCGACCCCCGGGGAAGAGCTCCTGCTGTACATCTCGGCTACCACTCATGTGGTCAGCACGGCCCTGGTCGTCGAGCGCCCAGAAGAAGGCCACCCATACAAGGTCCAGCGCCCTGTATACTTCGTCAGCGAGGTACTCAGCGAGTCCAAGGTCCGGTACCCCATCCTCAGAAGCTGCTCTACGCGCTCCTGATAACCGCCAGGAAGCTACGGCACTATTTCCAGGCCCACGTGATTCGAGTCATCTCGAATTTCCCCCTTGGAGCCATACTCCACAACAGAGACGCCAACGGGCGCATAGTCAAATGGTCCGTCGAACTCGGCGAACACACCATCAACTTCGAGCCACGGGAGGCCATCAAGTCCCAGATCTTGGCCGACTTCGTGGCCGAGTGGACAGAGATCCAGACGCCGACCCCTGCGGAACGGCCGGAGCACTGGAAGATGTACTTCGATGGAGCCCTCAACCTTGAGGGAGCCGGCGCAGGAGTGCTGTTCATCTCCCCGGAGGGGCAGCACCTCAAGTATGTTCTCCAGATACACTACCAGGCTACCAACAATGGGGCCGAGTACGAAGCCCTCATCCACGGTCTCCAGATCGCGGTGTCACTCGGCATCAAGCGACTCATGTGCTATGGCGACTCCAAGCTAGTCGTCGAGCAGGTGAACAAGAACTGGGACACGACCAAGGAAACCATGAGCGCATACTGCGCAGAGGTGCGCAAACTTGAGGCCCACTTCTACGGCCTCGAGTTCCACCATGTCCTTCGAGAAGACAACGTCGCCGCCGACGTCCTGTCCAAGCTAGGGTCCACCAGAGCCCAAGTGCCAGTCGGCGTCTTCGTCCAAGACTTGCGCACCCCGTCCATCAAGATGCTTGAGGACGGCAGCCCCGTACCCGAGCCGGCGTCACCTCCGGGTGGCCCGCCGACCAACGAAGTTCTAGTGGTGGAAGCAGACTGGTGCGCCCCCTTCATAGCTTTCCTCACAGAGAACTGGTCGCCGGATACGAAGGAAGAAATCGAGAAATTGACTCGGCGTGCGACAAACTACGTAGTCATTGGTGACGCCCTATACAGAAAAGCAGCCTCCACGGGAATACTCATGAAGTGTGTCCTCCGGGATGAAGGCATCACCTTGCTCCAAGATATCCACTCGGGCACCTGCAGTAACCACGCGGCGGCCGGCACACTAGTCGGCAAGGCTTACAGGGCGGGGTTCTATTGGCCGACGGCCCTGTCGGACGCCAAGGAGTTGGTACGCAGCTGCACCGGCTGCCAGTTCTTCCAGAAGCAAAAGCACCTGCCGGCTCAGGCGCTCCGGACCATCCCCCCATCTTGGCCATTCGCCATATGGGGACTCGACAACGTCGGGCCCTTCAAAACCGCTCCGGGCGGGTTCAAGCACATCTTGGTGGCGGTCGACAAGTTCACCAAATGGATCGAGTATAAGGTCGTGACCGACACCAAGTCGGCCACAGCTGCCAAGTTCATTCAAGAGCTTACCCATCGGTTTGGCGTTCCAAACCGCATCGTAACTGATCTCGGATCCGAGTTCACAGGGCACGAGTTCTGGGA
>CM014270.1:56200466-56211019 GCA_004135705.1 Alloteropsis semialata
GGTCATGCGCGTCCTTCAGGGCCTGATTGGCCTCCTTCAGGCGCTCGGATTCGGCAGCAAGGCCAAGATTGGCTGCTTTAAGCCCTCGCACCTCCTCCTCGAGCTTATGCTTGGCCCCGGCCAGCTCATCTTCAAGTTTCTTCTTGGCCCCGGCCAACTCGTCGATTCTCTTCTGAAGAGCAGCCTCCTTCTTCCTTGCCCCTGCAAGGAAAGGCCCATGAGCACAGGATGCTCGGAGATACATTAGCAAGCAATGTACGAAGGACTCACCTTCCGTGAGGACACTCATGTCGTTCATGAGATCCTCGTTGGTCTTCTGCAGGTCGGCAAGCTCCCGCTCCCTCTGTCTCTGGAATTCCTTGGCAGCCTCCGCCTCACGGATTCTATCCGTGCGGACCCGCGCCAAGGCCCGACGGTCTTCAAGGGCCTGCCGCCTGAAGTCGAGGTCTCTCGCGATCCGTTCCAGAAACCCTGTCACACAAAACAATTGGCCTCAGGGTCATTGTCCGCGCTACATCCACAACATGGCACTAGGGAGACATACCTGTACAACTCGGGTTAAGACGTCGGCCACGTTTTGCAGCTTCCGGAGCTCGCTCGCTTGGTCGGCGGCGTCAAGCTCCATCCGCTGCTCCAGAGTCAACTTCGGAGCCTGCGGCCCGCCCCCGTGCTCGGCCGCGATCGCCTCCGCTTGGGGAAGCACGCGAACGACTGGATCGGCATCCAGATCTTCCTCAAGGAGCTGGTTGTCGTCATCTTCAAGTGGGGGAGGGGGGCTCCTTGGCAGCTCTCCCATCTCCGTGCGACTCTCCGGGGTCCCCTCCCCCAGGGCGACCTCGGGCCGCTCGGCCTGCAGGTCCGCCGCCGGGTCACCCGTCCCTGTGACGTGCGGCGGACTCGGTGGGCCCGGCGGCCCCGACATGCCAACTGGCACTTGCTCCGGCACAACCAGGGCCATGCTCGACCCTGACTCCGCCTCTGTGGCGGCAGACCGGACTGGCGGCGCCTTATCACCAGCCCCCGGGCGTGGTAGGGTGCCAACCCCCGATTGGCTCCCAAGCCTGCACTCAACAAACCAACAGATCAAGACTTGTGCATCAAACAATCAGAAACTCAAAGACTACTTACCCGCCCTTGCGCGGACGCTTGAATTGAACGCCCCGCAACACCTGCGGAGACATCTGGCTCGGCAACAAGGTCGCATCCGGCCGCAGCCCTGGCTGGGCAAAGATGCTCTTCTGAGCCCCTGCAGCCCGCTGTGCAGGCCGTTCTGACTCAAGCCCCAACGGAGACCTGTTGGCGCTACCTCCTGCGTCATCCGCAGCCTTCCTCTTCCTCCGCGCCTCGGCCTCGGCCCGCGCGGCTTGCCCCAGTCTCAGATCAGACTTGGGAGACTCTTCTCGAGCCACCCTTTGGGCCGGGGTCAGCTTACGCACGACGTGGCGCGACGGCCGCCCCAAGCTGACGCCAAGTATCCGCGTCACCGGATCCTCTTCCGCCTCCTCCCGAGGAGCCGGGATGATGCCGACCTCCTCCCAGTCGGCCGGCCCCTCATCAATGACTTGAGGCATTCGGGATGCCTCCTCCACCGACAGCAGCTTCTCCACCCGGACCTCGCCCTCGGGCAAGGGAGCCGGACGATAGTACTTCGCCGCTCGCTCCTGTGAGACAGACAAATAACAACAAGAATCGGTCGTCAGAAATTCAGCAGCTAAGCAGCAGGATACACAACATGCATGAGAACAATGAAATTACCGGTGGAGGAGGGTTCTTCAAAGAAAATGGCACAGGCGTCCCCTCGTTGTGGATTTGGCCCCGCATGAACCCTGAGATTCTTTCACATATCTCAGGAACAGGAACTGTCCGGGCCTGCTCCCGGGTCGGGTCTCGGCCACCCTGGAATTCATACCCAGGATGCACCCGGTCCTTGATTGGTTGCGTCAATCGCTGAACGAAGGAGATCATCACTGCCACGGCGGACAGCTTCCTCACCTTCGCCTCGGCGATCAACTCCAACAGCTCCTCGGCTTCCTTCAACTCGTCGCCTACGGGAAGTGATCCCCAACAATCCTTCTCCTGTGGCCGGTGCCCAGTTCGAGCAGGAAGAGTAGGGGGTGGTTCGCAACATAAAACCACTCCTGCCGCCAGTTCTTGTTGGAATCATTCATGTCCAAGATGAAGTATCTCTTGGACATGCCGGGCCTCAGCGCGAACCCGGCTCCCCCAGTGATCCTGGCAGGCCCCTTGCCAGACCCCTCACCATAGGTCTTCATCCGGTACAGGCGCCGCCACAGACCAAAATGTGGTGGCACTCCAAGGAATGCTTCGCACAAATGGATGAACACAGAGATTGACAGAATTGAGGTAGGGTTCAAATGACTCATCTCAACTCCGTAGAAGTGCAGCAGGCCGCGGAAGAAGTCACCAGTGGGCAATCCGAACCCACGCTCGAAGAACGGCGCGAAGACTGCCATCTCGGTCTCCGAGCGCTCCCATGGTCGGGCATCGTCGCCGGCGGGTCGCCATTGCAGGATCTCTCGCGGCCCAAGCACACCCCGGCTCTCCATTTCCTGGAGCCGCTCCTCCGTGATGGAGGATTGGCCCCAGGCAGGCTCCTGTGGCGGCACTCCCCCAGGCACGGAGGTTAGCTCCGGGGCCCCCCCAGACTGGGCCACGGCCTTCCCCTTCGCGTCCGCCCCGGCGGCGGCCGCCGGCACAGCAGAATCGCCGCCCTCACGGGCGGCGGCATCCCCCGCGGCCCCAGACTGGCCCGCGGAGGGCGCCATCTCCTTCTCCGCGTCAGCATCGCCACCCACAGCGGAAAGGGATGCACCTGTCACCCTCGTCGCCGGCGGCATCTCCTCGCCCGATGCGGACGTGTTCGTCGCCTCCCTTGGGTCCGCCATCTTCGTCACGGGGGCTCAGGGAGGACGCAGGCACGTAGCGGCGGCGGCGGCGCTTGAACTCCGGCGGCGGCGCGTGGATGGCGGGTGAATCGCTCTCACAGCAGCTCTAAGCGGTGGTGGAGGCGCGGGATGTTTCGCGATTTGGAAATGACCGTGGTAAAAGCCGGTGGTGAACAGTTCGATTTATCCCCTTCCGTCGATCCAAATTACCCTAACGGCGCCGCAATTGACGGATGGAATCCGCGGGGGTTCCGTTAACCGCGCATCAACGGCTCTCCGCACGCCAACGACTCTTTCCCAAGGACTCGGCCAGCCCCGACCCTCGGGGACTCGGCGCTCTTGACTCCGGTCAATGGGTCTCCGGACTCGGCCAGCCCCGACCCTCGGGGACTCGGCGCTCTTGACTCCGGTAAATGGGTCTCCGGACTCGGTGCCTTGGCACGTCGCCAAGAGGATTTTGTAATTTGTTACTACGGTGCGAACCTACGACGCCTCTCATGACCCCCGGGTCCAGGGACACAGATATTGCGTTTTTAAGCAATCCAAAGGAGAAAAGATTCAATACAAGGATTACAAATTACAAAGAGAGCCGGTCATATGCCGGTTACAGGAATCAAACACATCAACCGTCAAGATGACGGCCTGGGGCACTCGTCCCTGCGCCTAGTGCTGCATCCGAAGCAAGCTTGGCCCACATGAGCTCGTCGCAAGCTCTCTTGTAGCACCACTGCAGCCGTCGACGGGACAGCACCAACAGAGGGTTGATAGCGAATGCCTCCGGGTATCCCTTGCTCTACAAAGCATTTCACCCCACATGGCCCTCGTCACATGGGAATGCAGGGGTGAATGGGACAGCATTCAGATGCTGATCAACACCTCAGTATCTTCGCAAGCACTCTTCTAGCACCAAATTATCCAGTCCCCATGGTTTTTCCCCGGAGGATGAACCCAGCACATAGTCCCCAACATGTTCAAGTGAAGTGGTTGCTATGGCTACTTTCTGATAACTACAAGGCCCTGAGCCTCGGTGCCTATTTATAGCCCCGTGCTATATAATCGCATGTGACTCCGGTCGCACTGTTCAGCGCGTGAGCCTTGTGCCACGCAGCAGCTCCTTGTGAGTCCAATGCCACGCAGCAGCTCCTTATGAGTCCAATGCCACGCAGCAGCTCCTCGTGAGCCCCGTGCCATGCAGCAGCTCCTTTCTTCGAGGCGCTCAGTCCGCCCTTACCACCTTCAGCTTCATCCGACCACGGGATTGCCCTGTGCATCCACGTGAATACTATTTTCGTCGTTATTTGGCGAGCTTATCCTTTGGGCGGCCTGACTGCCCCGACGCTTGGAGATCATTCTCTTTTGACCATTAGCCCGACTTTTCTAGTCGGCCCAATGCTCGGGGACTACTCCATATGGAGGGCTCCTTGCGTCGCCCTCCATATGCCCCATCAGGATGTGTCACTTTTCCCAAGTGGTGCAGCTCCTCGGTGCCCGACTCGGCCACGATTCGGCGCTACATCACTCGAGGCTTCGCCCCGGGTTCGCCCTAGGGTCATCCCCGGATGGCCTGCGATTTTCTTTTTTGAGCACCGCCAACCCTTGTGCCGGCCTGCCGACCAAGGCGCTTCAGCCGACCTTGATGGCTTCGCTTCTTCATCAACAGTCCGACACGCGCCTGCACGTTGCTCGGGGACTTGTCGGATATGGGTACCCCTGGGCCCACTACCGACCGGATAACCAGTTGGCCTGGTCCCACGTCTGACAAGGATGTGGGCCGACCGTAGGCCGGCCCCACAAGGATCCTCGGCTTGAAGGACAAGATTGGAGAAGACTTAATCAGCAAGGCAAACGGTGACATTCTCGGATCTCACCCAGAGATCACGGAGATCACGAAGGATATGTTGTAACCGACTTGGATTAGTTTCCTGATTCGAGCCGGACATTAATTAGAAATAACCGACTTGTAAACCCTAGGTCGTCAGCCTATATAAGGCGGCCTAGGTCGACCCCCTCATTGATTCGATTCCTAGCTACCAGATCCCCCATTGTAACCAAGAGCTCGCCGTTGTTCTCCGGAACGCGCCGAGTAGATCAATACAAGACCCCGAGCACAGGACGTAGGGCATTATACCTCCAGGTAGCCCGAACCTGTATAATTCCTGTGTCCCTGTGTTACCTCGAGCTCCCTAGTCCAGCGATCTCCCTTTGCCTACAAATCAACCATCTGGGTACCCCCGGGTGGACTGCCGGTCAATAGATCCGACAATGACCCCTTCACTGGCCCCCTCCTTGCCCTTCCGGTAAGACCAACTAGTCAACCCCAAGTCTAATTAATCAGCTAAGCCAGAGCCATATTAGACTGTGGTTGTACTGTTTTCTTGGGTGGTTCTCCATGTTCCAATTAACCATAATGATCTTATAGTTAAGCCAGAAAGTAACAACATAAATGAAATCATGATTAATTGAGTAACCAAGTAACAGAACCAGCCCAAGTGTAAGCAAACTAAGCATTGATCTAACCAAAAAGTAGCTAGGTGGTTCAAGGTTCAAGGTAAAAAGATTCTAGTCATGTCCTAAATAGGATTCCCATCAAAATTAATGCATTGCAGTAAAGTAAAAGTGTAATTAATGAATGTAAATGGGACAAAAGAATAATCATGAAGAGGGAGGCCACTTGCCTTCCTCAAACTGTTGCGGGTCTTCTTCAAAGTGTTGCTGCTCTTTCCCTTCTTCGAACGGCACGCTCTCTAACGATCAAACAAAGCAACACAACAATATAAATGAAAACAGTACACCAAATAGTACTAAAAGTACAGAACAAGCATTCTAAACTAAAGAGCATGCAGAGACGAACGCGTGGACACTAAAATCGCCTAAATCGGATTTAAAACGACGAAGTTACACTAAAAACAGGGTTGCAGGGACTAATATGCAATAACAACTAAGTTTGCGCACTGTTTTGAAAGAAACCGAGGGCATAAACATAATTTCATATACAAATACAGGGGCTAATAAGTGAAAAGGTCAGGGTGGACGGCGAGAACTCAGGGGCCTAAACAGAAGTTGTTAGGGTATATGTATAAATATTTTCTACTGATGACGGACTGCGGGTTGATTAACAGAAAGTCCAGGGTCTCTTAATCAAAATAACCAGGGCGGGCCGGTCAAGCCGGAGTTGACCGGTATCCAGGGATTCATCCGGGCCGTTGATATCAGATTGAACGGTGAAAAAAGAAAAGGGGCGCCGGCGACCTTCGAGCACGGCGGCGCCGCCGTGTCCACGGCAAGACCTCGCCGGAGAAGGGTCTGCTGGACGCTACGGTGCACTAGGAGATAAACAAATGGCAAGGGGGCGTTCGGGAGGACATGGCGAACTCACCAGAGGGGAATTCGTCGGCGATTGAAGAGCGAAGGAGGTCCGTCGGCGAGGAGAAGCGGTTCCGGCGGTCCTGCTCAAGTCCGGCGAGCGATTAGGGCTTGATTAAGAGGAATGGATGAAGACAAATGGCACTGGGAGGATACTTGGGCCATGGCAAGCTCACCAGAGGCGGTTCGGGTGTCGGAGGATGACCGGCGTCGAGGAGAAGCGGCAGCGGGCTCGGTCGAACGGCGGGGAAGGAGCTTGTAACAGTCCAAAAATTTAAAAGTGTTGTCAAGCTCAATCCTTGTCATGACTACATCATAACCACATGCCTTGATAAAATTTTAAGTACAAAAATACACATGAAATAGCACCTTTTCTGTTTATGTGGTTTAAATTGCAATTAATCCTAGATAAATGCAATTAAAGTAAACAAAATATTCAAACAAGTTAATTAATACAAGTATATGTCAACAAAGTCAAATGGATTTAAAAATTGAGCTTAAACATGTTAAACTAATAGAGGAAAATTTGAATGGACGTTTAAATTCAAACTTTGATCAAATTCATGAAATTTTCACTATAACTCCAAATCGGATAAGTTTTTGAAAACACCCAAATGACAAAAGTTGAAGATCTTGATTTTATCTGCAACTTTGTCAATATGACCTTGGCAAGGTTTTGCACGATTTTGGAGTTAGTTTGTGCCAAAAAAAAAAGAAGAAAAGCTCTCTTCTTTCTCTCTCCCTCACGTTCTTCTTCCCTGAGCTCACGTACAGGGGCACGAGCAGAGTTCGGCATCCACCTGGCCGGGTGATGCCTGGCCTCGCTAGCTGCCAAGCCAGTGCTGGCGCTCGCGTGCCCGGCAAGCCGTCCACACTGACGCTGCCCAATCCCTCGCCAGGACATCTCCGCTCCTCCACGCCATGGCAGCCCTCGGCCTGCAGATACGAGCCACGCGGCTGCCGCGGCCGAACCAGCAAGCACCGCTGCCCCGGCCAATGGCCGCGCGTGCCTCCCACTCCCTTCAGTCGCTGCGCGGCTATAAATTGCGCCCCCTCCATGTTCTTCCTCGCCATTGCTTCTCAAGAACAGAAGCTGCGAAAAAAACCCAAATCCCCGGCCATCCACCACCTCCCCCTCCAATTCCTCGCAGCCATGGCTCCCTGGTGTCCTCCTCTCCGTCCCTAAACCAACGCCAGCCCGAGCCCTGTCTTCCCACGCTGGGAATCGAAGATTTTGGACCACCATTGTTACTGACCCGCAAAGCTCGAGCTCACCGTGGAACTCCACCCTGCAGCCATCCTCCGCTCAAGCTACTCCCCAAAACTGAATCGCGGTGAGTTCCTGATGCCCGCACCCTCGCTTCCATCTCCTCCACGCTGTGCCGTGACCCTGCCCCATGAAAACCATCGCCACCAGTCTCTGGCCGCGAGGGGGCTGCACGTGGCCGCTCCCTGGGCCGGCTCTAGCCGCCGCTGCACCGTCCTTGGACGTGCCCCAGGCTCCCGCGCGCGCCTTTGCTCAGGCCGAGCCGAGCCGACGGCCAGACTGCTGGCCAGCAACTCCCCTGGAAGCATTTCTCTGTTCTAAGTCACGTACTGTCTAGAGGTAGAAGAAGGGTATGGCTGCAAAGAAATAGAAGTTAAGGGGGTTTTGCAGAACTTTCCAGGGGCTATTTCGCAATTAAACCCTAGACACAAGGGCCTAACTACAAATGTATTTCGGAGTTTCTGTTTATTCAATGGTTTAAAAGGCTGAAAACGGTTTAATGCATATAAAATCGTAGAAAAATGCTAAAAATGTGAAACCACTTTTGTTAGCTTCCTTATGAAAAGATCTACACAGTGGTGTGTCATGAACTCATCGAATCTTGGCCTAAGCTTTTATATTCTTTTATGTAACAAAAATGCTAATGGAACTAAAGAAATGCATAATAATCATTCTGTGTATAGGAAAAATATGAAACCACTTGGAATAACTTTGTTTTGATCATTAGAATATACTGGGCATGTTGTTCAACATATCTTATATATGTTTTCCTATAGTTTTTGTGCACTTATGGTTTAAGCAAGATAAAATCTAATTAATACCTCTGTTGTTTATAAAATGTTATAATTTTTATGACATGCTCCTCTGTGATATTGGAACATTCTGTAAAAATCCCAAGTACAGAAAGCATGTGTAAATTTAATTATGATTTATTCTTATTACTAGTTGTTTTATAGTAAACAAATCCTTAAATATTCTGTACACCTTAGAAAAATCCAAAAAATTCACAGTAGCTCCCTCTGTTATAAACCTAAGTACAGTAAAAATGTCAGCTTTTTTGGATGCTTGTAGATCTAATTAAATTTTTCCAACAGTAGCTACTAATGGCTGTCCAAATAAATATAAAATAGTGAATTAAAGTATGGCAAACACCCTGGAAAACATGTTTAATTGTTTATACTTCAGAAACATGCTTGCTGTAATCTTTATTCATGCAAATATGTTTCCTATGCTTTATTCGCTAAACTATGCAAGAAAAAGGCTTAGAAATAATTAAATAAGTGATATCGATGAACACTTAATTCTAATATAAATATACTCAGTTAATTTCCTCCACCTGTCTAATTGAGTTGCTGCAATCTTAAGACTAATGGGTATGCTGGTGAAAACACTATGAATCTTATGCATGTGCATACGTGTAGATTTCGCACTAGCTGACGGAACCTACGAGCTGGTGGCCCGGTCCGAGAGTGAGCAGCTTGAAGCCGACGCTACTCCGACTCCCCAAGACCAGGACCAAGTGCCGGGTAGTGCCCCACGCTGTGACGAAGGCAAGCACCGGAGCATGTGACCCTTATATTTGGAAATGTCATTACTTTTCTATGTTTACCTTGCTTGTGCATTTAAGTTTCAGGAGTTGTTTGAAACCTTAGATGCATGATCCATAGGTACCCAAGTTCTTAGTGGTAATGCTAGGTCGTTAGCTTGCTATGCTAAAATAGGACTCGGTAGAAGTCGAGTGATTTCTTGTCACTCGCGAGAAATAGGTTCCCCCCTTATGTTGGAATCATGAGGAAATTAGTGGATGGGTTTTATGCGAAAACCCGTGGTGGTTGATCGTCCCATCCACCTACTGAATTTGGTTAAAGATAAATGTGTGGCGATGTTGGTCAAGCTTTTGAAAGTACTAGTCGTATGCCGTGAAATAATGGAAAGCGGTAAACCGATGTACCAACTAGAACTGACATTTGACTTTTCCCCACTCCTTTGGGCGAGGGCGAAGATGGCGGGTGTAGTAGTGGTCGCAGGCCAGCTCTGCCTGGGGCATCTGGGGTTGCGGGGCTTTGCACCCGATTGGAGTGGGCTCTGCGCAAATGGCAGGAAAAGGCGGGAAAGGTTGTTGCGTGAGGACCGGGGTGTCGCTCACGTGACGTACGATTAGGTTGTCCCATGCATGGTGTAAAATCGACTTAAGTTGTCCGTCCTTCGCGGTTACATGAAGCTGCTTGATCTCTTTTCACACTATATTAAATAAGAGGAATTATGGAGATGAATGATGAATATGGTTGAAGTATGATATTAATTGTTTGTCACCACCATGATTGAATTAGTCAGGTGCAAACCTAGTTAATGGTTAGGCCCACAATAAAGGGATGCTAAAACTTGAAAACAAGGACCAACTCTTAGTCGCTTTTGGCAAAACAATCCCCTCAGCCAAAAGCCCTGCATGTCTAGGAGTCAGAATATTCTTATTCCAGTCGGGTAAGTCTTGCTGAGTATTAGTATACTCAGCCTTGCTTGTGGCTCAACTTTCAGATGATGATGATGCCTACAACTCTGTTGATGCTTTGACTTGGCCATGTACCCTGCCTCCCGGTTGGACCGTGGAGCTGGAATCGTCCTCCCCAGGAAGGGAGAACGAGGAGTGATGTCATGTACGGGCTTCATCATGGCACCACTAGTATCGTCGTCTAGAATTATCGTTTTATTTCCGCTGTGCAATGAACTCTGGTCTGTAATAATGAAGTACTAAAACTTGTTTTATGTTATCCATGTGAACTATTGTGATGTAATAAATGGTGACTTGTATCATCTGTGCTCACCGTCGAGTGAGTCTCGCTGCTATCGGGTTTCTCGATCAATGATTACCGGTAGTTTAATCGGGACGTTACCCGACAGGCTAGCACGATTAACTCGGTTGAAGTGTTTGAGGACCTAAAGGATTGGTCTCATGTGCTTGAACCGGATTAATTGGGGCAGGTCTGCTACAGAGCTCCGGTGGTTGCTTCGGCTCCGGG
>CM014270.1:56211282-56229963 GCA_004135705.1 Alloteropsis semialata
GGTTTGATTTTTGTTTGAGTTAGATTTGGAGAATTTTGAGAGGAATTTGACTAGGATTTGAATATGGATTTGGATAAGGGATCACTCAAGCAACCAAAACACATGCAAGGCATGCTATGCAACATTCACTTATTGAATTAATCTAATTAATTCTTATTCAAGTATTTAGGGCCACATTTAAATAAAGAAAATTAGTTTAAACCTAAATTAAATCTAAACTAATCAAATCTTGCTAAATTTTATTACATGATGGAATTTGGGTGTTACAAAACCTACCCCCCTTAAAGAGAATCTCGTCCTCGAGATTCGGATAGATCTAGGTAAAACTGTGGGAAGTCTGCCATGAGCTCATCTTCTCTTTCCCATGTAGCTTCATCCTCCGAGTGATGACTCCACTGCACTTTGCATATTTTGATGACTTTATTCCTCGTAGCTCTTTCGGATGTTTCCAGTATCTTGACCGGGTGCTCTGAATAGGTTAGGTCATCTTGCACATTCAGCTCTTCTAGTGGCAATTGCTCCTCAGGCACTCTCAAGCACTTTTTCAACTGAGAAACGTGGAACACATCGTGAACATCCGATAGTCGCTCGGGTAACTCCAGCTGATATGCCACTTCACCTTTCCTTTCCAAGACTTGAAAAGGACCGATAAAGCGAGGTGACAGCTTTCCTTTGACCTTAAATCTGTGTAGTCCTCTAATAGGTGACACTTTGAGATACACATAATCTCCTACTTCAAAGGTCAATTCTCTTCTCCGGGTATCAGCATAACTCTTCTGTCGGGACTGAGCGGTCCTGAGATTATCCCGGATTATCTGGACTTGTCTCTCAGCTTCTTTCAGAATCTCTGGTCCAAAGACTTGGTTCTCGCCTGTCTGACTCCAGTACAAGGGTGTTCTACACCTTCTACCATACAGAGCTTCGAATGGAGCCATTTTAAGACTAACTTGATAGCTGTTGTTATAAGAGAATTCCGCGTATGGCAAACTCTTATCCCAACTGCCTCCATGCTTAAGAGCACAAGCTCGTAGCATATCCTCCAGGATTTGATTCGTTCTTTCAGTCTGACCATCTGTCTGCGGATGATACGCTGAACTGAAGTTAAGCTTGGTGTCCATCGACTCATGCAGTTTCTGCCAGAAACGAGAAGTGAACTGAGTACCACGATCAGACACTATCTTCCTTGGCACACCATGAAAACACACAATTCGAGACATGTACAGTTCTGCTAACTTGGCTCCCGAATATGTGGTTTTGACTGGAATAAAGTGAGCAACTTTGGTCAGTCTATCCACAATAACCCATATAGAGTCATAACCATCCCGAGTGCGAAGCAAACCCACTATAAAGTCCATGCCAATTTCTTCCCATTTCCACTCGGGTATCTTCAGTGGCTGTAACAGACCTGCTGGCCTTTGGTGTTCTGCTTTCACTCTCTGACAGACATCACACAAAGCCACATGAGTTGCTACGTCTCTCTTAAGACCATACCACCTGTTGACACCGGATTTTCGCACCTGACATGCTGAGTCAGATGGTGACGTGGTGAGGTCGAGACTGCGCAGTAGGCCCGTTGAATGGTCAAACAGAAGATGACAGAGAAGGAAGCCGATGCTGAAGAGGAGTCTGATGAGGCAAGAAGTCCGATCTGATAATGGATAAAAGAAGAAGGGCGCGTCGGCTAAGAAGGAAGCGTATCAGATGCGGGGACTATTTCCTTTTCAGAAGGCGTTTGGGAGTCCCGTTTTATGTTAAGCTTAGTTTACTTAGTTCGCAAGTTAGTCTGGTCCGATCAGGACTCTCCATGACCAGGGTATAAATATGAACCCTCGTCCATTGTAAAAATTATTCTCACAATCAATACAACCCGGCTTCACGCCAAAAACCCTAGTAGTAGTTATCGACGAAGCTCATTGGTGAACGGGCTGCATTAGTTCTGATCTCCGGCTTATCAGTAAGTTAGTCGATTTATCGAACTAGTATAGGCTTTGAATTGAGGCGCATCGCCCTTTCTCGTTTATACTGTTCAACCGATTTATCTCTGGATAAGCAAAATTGATATAGATTCCCTACGTCGGAGCTAGATCAATATTGATTATCCAACAGATTATCGTTTATCGGACTGTACTTTTAGCCTAGATTCCCTACGTCGGAGCTAGGTATCAAGATTAGGCTAGATTCCCTACGTCGGAGCTAGAATAATCTTGGTTACTAAAGGCAGTTTTTGCGGTTTGTTCGAAGTTGCTAGATTGGTTTAGATCTACGCCATGTGAATCAATTCTACTTCTTCAACGACTTTGAGCATTGGTCTTGGTCCGATTTAAGCAATATTTATCTTACAGCATCGTTCTAGGTCCGATCCTGCTTTGTGGTTTAATCTAGTTGTTCTTTGAGTATTACACTGGTGTAGATTCCCTACGTCGGAGCTGGATCTTTGTAATACGCTCAGATTAATCTTTGATTGTCATGTTTGGTTTAGATTCCCTACGTCGGAGCTAGATTCATCTTGATTAGTCAAAGGAAGCTTTGGTTATGCCTTATTGTTATTTGAATGTTAAGTGTGGTTTAGATTCCCTACGTCGGAGCTAGGTCATGCTTGATTATTTGATAGCATATCTTAGAATCAGAACGATCCTGTTAATGTTTTATCTGCTTATTTGCTTAATCTGGTCAACACCTGTGCGAGCATCTTGTTTAATTGACAGGTTGATGAGTTGAGTTTGACTGTCTAGCTATCTGATTTGATCATAGCTGGAGAAATCTAGATTCCCTACGTCGGAGCTAGATTTCTCTGAAAAAGTTATGGTCCGATTGGCTAGTTAGATGATCCGACAAGATGAGTCAAACTGGCAATTAGACAAGATGGACAATGTATCGGCTTACACTTTGATTATATGATATCTTGTTTCAAGACACAGCTGATCCATTACTTTACATATTGGCCTTGTTTTATGCTTTACTTTATTATTCAAAGGCTGATCTGTTATATCAATCAAGGTCCGATCCTGATTGGTCCGATTCTGAGGTCCGATTTGGTGTCTGATTGAGGTCCGATTACTCGGTCCGATTGACGTCATCAATGAAGTCCGATTTTGAGGTCCGATTGGTATCGGCCGACACGTGTCTGATTGGGTCTTGGCTAAAATTCGACGTTACTCCATCGTCTGAAATAGAGCCGGCACAATCAAAGAGCAATTTTACTGTTTTATCCCCTTGTCAATTTCAGGTCAAATTGACTGGCACGCTGCGAACCTGAACTGGAGTGTGGGCTGGCACTGGAGTGAAGCAGATCTCCCTGGTCTTCGTGTGCTGCACGCGGAGGATACCATCGCCGATTTTCCGCGTCAACACCACCAATATTTTTCCTTCAAATCTTGGTACATCTTAGTACTACCGGGGTGAATGGAATAGACAGTGTCATGAGCTTCCTTCAGAATTACCTCACGAAGACGGTCATTGTCAGGTACACAGATTCTTTTCCTGAACCAAACTGTCCCTTGATCATCTTCAGTGAAATCTGTCGTTTTCCCAAACCAATCAAGTTCTTGATCTCCTTGATCTTAGCATCTGTCAACTGACCTTGCCTGATTTCCTGCTCAAGAGTGGGTTCAATCTCCATAGTCATTGCTTCTGAGTTGTATAGAATTCCGAGATTGAGTCGTTCCATTTCCCAACACAATTCTTGAGGCATCAGTCGAGCTATAGCCATGTTAGCTTTACTCTTCCGACTCAAAGCATCTGCTACGACATTGGCCTTGCCAGGATGATACTGAATATCCAGGTCATAGTCCTTTATCAACTCTAACCATCTGCGCTGTCTGAGATTGAGATCTCTCTGAGTGAAGATGTACTTCAGGCTTTTATGATCCGTGAATATCTGACATTTATTCCCAATCATATAATGTCTCCAGATCTTCAGTGCATGCACAATGGCAGCTAACTCTAAGTCATGAGTTGGGTAGTTCTGCTCATGTTTCCTCAACTGCCGAGATGCATAAGCTACCACTCTTCCTTCTTGCATAAGCACACAACCAAGACCGAGACGGGAAGCGTCACAGTAAACATCGAACCCTTTGTGTATATCTGGCATTATCAATACTGGGGCTGTGGTTAACCTCTTCTTCAATTCCTCAAAGCAATCCTGACAAGCTTCATCCCATTTGAACGCTCGTTCCTTTTCCAACAAGGAAGGAAGTGGTTTCACGATCTTAGAGAATCCTTCAATGAATCTGCGGGAGTATCCCGCTAATCCAAGGAAACTCCTGATTTCAGACACATTCTGAGGTGGTTTCCAATTCAACACATCTTGAACCTTGCTGGGATCAACTGCTATACCTCCGTCGGTGATGACATGTCCGAGGAAAGCAACTTCCTTCAACCAGAATTCACACTTGCTGAGCTTGGCATACAACTGATTCTCCCGAAGCTTCTGCAGTACTAACCTGAGATGTTCCTCATGTTCTTCTTCATTCCGAGAGAACACCAAGATGTCATCGATGAATACCACTACGAACTTGTCAAGATAATCCATGAACACCTTGTTCATCAAGTACATGAAGTATGCTGGGGCATTGGTCAATCCAAAGGACATCACTGTATACTCAAACAACCCATATCTGGAGGTGAATGCTGTCTTGGGAATGTCTTCAGGTCAAATCCTCAACTGGTGATATCCTGATCGCAGATCGATCTTGGAAAACACTTTAGCACCTCTCATCTGATCGAACAGATCTTCAATTCTGGGCAGGGGATACTTATTCTTGATGGTAGCATCATTGAGAGCTCTATAATCAACACACATTCTTCTAGTGCCATCCTTCTTATCAACAAAGATGACAGGGGCTCCCCAAGGTGATGAGCTAGGACGGATATATCCTTTTCCTAATAGCTCTTCTATTTGTTTCTTTAATTTACATAGATCCTTAACATCTAACCTATAAGGTCTTTTGAATATAGGTGCTGTGCCAGGTAAGAGATCAATGCGGAACTCAATGTCACGGTCGGGTGGCATACCTGGTAAGTCTTCCGAGAAGACATCGGTGTACTCATTCACAACTCTGGTCTCCTCCAAAGGTGTTCCCTTGACTTGGTTCACGGTTGCCACATCCTTGGATGACATGTTTGCCACGAACTCAACTTGATCTCCGTTGGGACTGGTCAAGAGCACTGATTTCTTGGCACATTGAATAACTCCTTTGCATCTGGCTAACCAATCCATCCCGAGAATCACATCGATTCCACTAGACTTTAACACTATCAGTTTTGCTGGGAAATCTACCCCATGATTTTCAGACTCACCCGCGGGCATATATGAGTAGCCTTCATCTCATTGCCCGGGGAACTAACTAATAGTGTTTTCTTCATAAGGCTCATAGGTATATTATGCTTTTCCACAAATTGCTCAGTAATGAAAGAATGTGAAGCTCCAGAATCAAACAAAACTGATGCAGGTTCAGAGTTGACGAGAAACGTACCGAGCACAACATCTTGAGCATCCTGGGCTGACTCAGCGGTGACGTGGTTCACCCGACCACGCATGGAGTTCTGCTGGCCCTTGTTGCCCTGGGGTTGCTGATTCCCATTGCGAGCTTGTGGAGCTTGTGGACCATTGGGCCTCTGACCCTGGGGGTTCTGCATGTTGCGCTTGGGGCAGTTATTGGCATAGTGCCCCACATCTCCACACTTGAAGCAGCCGTTGGGTGGGCGCGGAGCAGCATTGTTGTTGTTGTTGTTCCCGCTGTTACTGCCATTGCGCACTTGAGCGCCTGGGGGACCACCAGACCTGATCTGCTGGAAGTTGGGGTTGTTGGGGACCTGCTGGTTGAAGCGCTGGGGCTGCTGGGGTCCACGGTACTGCTGGTTCTGGAAACTTCCGCCTTGTCCTCCAGAGCGGAACTGAGATCCCGGCTGAGAGTTGAAGCGCGGGCGGCTGTTGCTGGACTGTCCCTGAGCCTGGGACTTCCTCTTGAGCTCACCGAGCTCCTTGCGGGTGCCCTCCAGACCAATAGCCTTGTCCAAGAGCTTCTGGAAGGACGGGAAGGTGTGGCTCTGAAGCTGGTACTTGAGTGGGCCGATCAGACCGTCCAGGAAGCGGTCCTGCTTCTTCTCGTCGTCATCCACCTCATTGGGCGCGTAACGAGACATCTGGATGAACCTGTCCCGGTACTCGCTCACAGACATCTGGCCTTGCTTCAGCGCCAGGAACTCGTTCTTCTTAAGCTTCATCACACCAGCAGGGATGTGGTGTGTACGGAAGCCCTCTGGAACTCCGCCCAAGTGATGGTGTTGGGGTGAGCATGGGCAGCAGTGTAGGAATCCCACCAGTCAGATGCGGATCCCTCCAAGCGTCCGGCAGCGTACAGGACCCTCTCACGGTCAGTACACTGCGTAATGTCCAACTTCTTGCCAATGATCTTCAGCCAATCATCAGCGTCCAGGGGGTCTGCTGAGTGGGAGTAAGTCGGCGGGTGGTGACTCATGAATTCCCGGTGCCTGTCCCGGGCCTGTGGAGCCATCTGAGGAGCGTGCTGGTTCTGCTGTGCTTGCATGTTGTGCACAGTGTTAGTCAGGTCCTGCAGCAACTGCATCTGGGCTGCCAAGAACTGCTCCATTGCTGGGTTTGGGGGTGGAGGCGGTGCTTGATTCTGCTGGTTGGCAACGTGAGCACGTCGGACACTGGGGATGTCCTGACCTCCGCCTCTCCTGGTATTTACCATCTGATTGTTAGAAGAATATTTTAGATAAGGCAGATGTGCAGATAAGAAAGAAAAGAACAGAGCCAGAAAAGATATGAAAGAAGGTAAACAGAGCCAAGAAGGAACTAAAACTGACTTTAACTTAATAATTTAAAAATGCATTTGTGGCCATCACTCCACAAAGCATAGCATTCAGTACAAGAACTCCAACTCAAACATGGTTCAAACAAACAAAGAAAGATACACATCGTACGTCCTCGCAGGAACGGATCTAACGCGACAACTACTCCTGGCGATCCTCAGCTCCTACAACACCGGTGACGTAGCCTGGCTCTCCGGGGCGAAGCCTCTTGCGCGGGGGTGAAGCGGTGGGGCAGTCCGACTTCGCTGACACCACAGGTGGCGCTTGGCTCGCCAGCTGTGCCTCCAGATGCTTGATCCTGACCATGGCGCTGAACAGCCTCTGGGTAGTGTCCACCAAGTCAGTCGCCATGCGCTCCGTCTCCGTGTTGAGTCCACCAGCAACACGGGCGATGTTGGTGAAGCGGGGCTCCACTCGACCTCCAAGTGGCACGTAGGTGACCTCCGTGCCGCTAGCACGCCTGGGAACGTGGCGGAACTCCGTGACACAGAGCTCTCCACGGTGTGTGTGGCACAGGGACCACAGCGCTCTCCTGGCGGCGCAGCCGACAGAAGCCTCGGAGGTGAAGCAGGGTATGTCGGAGTCGTGAATCTTCACCGTCTTGTACAATCCGGGGGTCGAGGTCTCCTCTTGGATGTGGACTCGGGTGATGAAGAAGTCCGGAATCCCTATGTTGGTGATCCGCTGCGTCTCGTAGAGTGGCTTGACGTTGTTCCCAACTCAAGCAGTACCTCCACTAGCATCTTGGGGAAGACACCAGGCTCCTCGACGGAAGTCTCAAACCCATAGGTTGCTCTCACAACCTCAGGCTCTCGAACAGGCACCTCGTTCTGGCCAACACCAGAAGCGTCGTCCTGCGGTGCGTCGTCGACGGGAGCGTCATTCTGCTGTCCCCCAACAGCAGGTGCTGGCACGTCCTGGGGAGCAGCAGGTGTAGGGACCTCCACGGCAGCAGGGGCAGGGACCTCCACAGCAACAGGTGCAGGGGCCTCCAAGCAGGGGCAGGGACCTCCACAGCAACAGGTGGTGGCACCGGTGGAGCGTCGGCAGAAGGGTCCACCGAGACGAAGTAACCGCCACCCTCGTCCTCGACGAAGTAGTGGGTGATCTCGGGGTCCTCCTCCTCCACACGTGCCGTCGCTGGAAGCCTGGGGGCTGGGCGCGAAGGAGCGATACGCCTCCTGCCTCCAGTGCTCTTACGAGCGGTCTGCCTCGGCCTGACCATCTGTAACAGAACAAGGACAGAACTAAGTACGAGATCAAATAGATAAGACAAGTCAAGAGTAAGTTTTTATGTAAATAACATTTTTCCTAAGAGCAGAAAGGCTGACTAAGACTGAAAAAAATCCTCAACTGTGACCATTTCTAACTAGGTTAGTGTCCTACAGTCAACATAGCTCTGATACCACTTCTGTCACACCCGATTTTGAGAACAAAATCGAATGCATCGCATATGTGTGCCAGGATCAGTTCATCACACACATGCTGACTTCATCAGTGTACATATCACAAGACCATGTTCGAAAAGTAAAGAAATTACATAACATAGTACACTCACGATAGTTCGACACAAATGTCTTACACGCACACCGATTAACTAAGCGGAACAGCTTCAGGACTCCATCCACAGGCTATCAACTGGTTGACGCGCCTAGATCTCGTCGTAGTCGCTGTAGTACTCCACTTCAGGGTTGACTTCTGATCAGCAGGTATTTAGCAAGGATGAGTACACTTATGGTTGGTACTCAGCTAGTGGGGGAAAATGCAAGGCCATCAAAGGGGTTCAGGCTCAAGCGGTTAGCACTTTTAGTTGGTCAAGTTTTATTAGCAAGCACCTATTTACTAGATATAAGTGTATACCAACCCAAATTAAGTATAAAGTATACCAAAAGTATCCATCCAAGACCCAGAACCACAGGTTAGATCATGTTTGAGTTCAATTATCATGTGAGGGTCCAAGCCGCTCTTAACCGTGAGCACGGCTGATATATCAGTTTTACACTCTGCAGAGGTTGTACACTTTACCCACAGCTAGTGTTCCCTTGTTCGCCCGGGTTTGCAAAGCCCTTAAACACTTCCTTTGGTGAGTGGCGAGGGTTCACTACGAAGCCTTTACAAAGACCTAGGCATTAACTAGTTGCCCGCTAGAGTTTCAGCAACGGTGAGGTCCATAACCCTCCCTAAAGAGGACGTATCTTAGCAAAGAATACTCCTACAAGAGGACCGAGCTATGACCCCTTCACCGGCCCCCTCCTTGCCCTTCCGGTAAGACCAACTAGTCAACCCCAAGTCTAATTAATCAGCTAAGCCAGAGCCATATTAGACTGTGGTTGTACTGTTTTCTTGGGTGGTTCTCCATGTTCCAATTAACCATAATGATCTTATAGTTAAGCCAGAAAGTAACAACATAAATGAAATCATGATTAATTGAGTAACCAAGTAACAGAACCAGCCCAAGTGTAAGCAAACTAAGCATTGATCTATCCAAAAAGTAGCCAGGTGGTTCAAGGTTCAAGGTAAAAAGATTCTAGTCATGTCCTAAATAGGATTCCCATCAAAATTAATGCATTGCAGTAAAGTAAAAGTGTAATTAATGAATGTAAATGGGACAAAAGAATAATCATGAAGAGGGAGGCCACTTGCCTTCCTCAAACTGTTGCGGGTCTTCTTCAAAGTGTTGCTGCTCTTCCCCTTCTTCAAACGGCACGCTCTCTAACGATAAAACAAAGTAACACAACAACATAAATGAAAACAGTACACCAAACAGTACTAAAAGTACAGAACAAGCATTCTAAACTAAAGAGCATGCAGAGACGAACGCGTGGACACTAAAATCGCCTAAATCGGATTTAAAACGACGAAGTTACACTAAAAACAGGGTTGCAGGGACTAATATGCAATAACAACTAAGTTTGCGCACTGTTTTGAAAGAAACCGAGGGCATAAACATAATTTCATATACAAATACAGGGGCTAATAAGTGAAAAGGTCAGGGTGGACGGCGGGTTAGAATATTTGAGAACTCAGGGGCCTAAACAGAAGTTGTAAGGGTATATGTATAAATATTTTCTACTGATGACGGACTGCGGGTTGATTAACAGAAAGTCCAGGGTCTCTTAATCAAAATAACCAGGGCGGGCCGGTCAAGCCGGAGTTGACCGGTATCCAGGGATTCATCCGGGCCGTTGATATCAGATTGAACGGTGAAAAAAGAAAAGGGGCGCCGGCGACCTTCGAGCACGGCGGCGCCGCCGTGTCCACGGCAAGACCTCGCCGGAGAAGGGTCTGCTGGACGCTACGGTGCACTAGGAGATAAACAAATGGCAAGGGGGCGTTCGGGAGGACATGGCGAACTCACCAGAGGGGAATTCGTCGGCGATTGAAGAGCGAAGGAGTCCGTCGGCGAGGAGAAGCGGTTCCGGCGGTCCTGCTCAAGTCCGAGCGATTAGGGCTTGATTAAGAGGAATGGATGAAGACAAATGGCACTGGGAGGATACTTGGGCCATGGCAAGCTCACCAGAGGCGGTTCGGGTGTCGGAGGATGACCGGAAGATGGCCGGCGTCGAGGAGAAGCGGCAGCGGGCTCGGTCGAACGGCGGGGAAGGAGCTTGTAACAGTCCAAAAATTTAAAAGTGTTGTCAAGCTCAATCCTTGTCATGACTACATCATAACCACATGCCTTGATAAAATTTTAAGTACAAAAATACACATGAAATAGCACCTTTTCTGTTTATGTGGTTTAAATTGCAATTAATCCTAGATAAATGCAATTAAAGTAAACAAAATATTCAAACAAGTTAATTAATACAAGTATATGTCAACAAAGTCAAATGGATTTAAAAATTGAGCTAATCTAAACACAAATTGAATTAATCTAATTAATTCTTATTCAAGTATTTAGGGCCACATTTAAATAAAGAAAATTAGTTTAAACCTAAATTAAATCTAAACTAATCAAATCTTGCTAAATTTTATTACATGATGGAATTTGGGTGTTACAGACCCCAAGGTTTGGTCTTGGTTTTTGGGTTCTAGGAATCGAGCGGCTAGATCCTTGCAAATCCGATTGATTCAGGCAGCATATGCATCCGGGGCACCTTGCGTCCTTCTGAATAGGCGTCCGCGTCCATCTGGGTTGCAGGCGGAGTGGAGATCCATCTGCCCTCACTTGAATCCATTAGGATGCTGAACATCTGCCCTCACTTGAATCCATTAGGATGCTGAACATTCCATTTGTTTGATTCGTTGTTTGTGCTGTACTGACGCTTAGACCAGTCAAAATTTATATTGTTGAGCCTTTTGTGTTTAGGTAAGGGCCTCTTTGATAGAGCTCTATCTGATTCTGATTCTCTATGGGAGCTGATTCTCCGAGAGAAATGATTCTGTGGCTGAGAGTGATTCTCTTTGATTCTCTAGGAAAATTTCTCAAAATCAGGATGGAGAATCACTTCACAGAATCAGAAGAAGCTACTTTTTTCAGCTCTCAGCCCCTTAGTTCATTTCAGAGAATCACTTCTCTCTGAAAAACTGTTTGGCAGAGCTCCTGCTGGATTCAGCCGAGAATCAGCTCTGGGAGCTCTGCCAAACAGAGTTTCGTCCTTTTTCTACAAACTGAGGAAGTCAAATTAATGGGGAAACAGTGTACTCCTGGTATTGACCTCACAATTTCTAATAAGCGAGTTATACTTCTTCGCACCAAGGTGATATTAAACTACTCTTATTCTGTTTATGCAATCCAAATGCTACAACATGTTTTGAGTATCCTTTCTTAATTTGTCGAATGAAATCAGTTTTTTTTTCATGTAGCCAGTGTATAGTTCCTCTGCTCTAATTGATATGATGAGGCCAAATGGTTCATCCACAATTCCTGTCCTTAATGGTGACCCATTATCAGCTTACCTGACTGATAGGAATCCAGGTAAAGATTATAATTCAATGTTAAACTTGGTTGTGCTACTGCTACTTGTTGCCAATACCTAATAATTGATCACTATTTTCTGTCACACTGCAAGAAATTTCTATACCTGATGTTTTCTGTTATTGTTGGAATTTACGAGATCAGGGTGCTAGAATATCTGGAGCACGTCACATCTTTGTTGCTGGGGACACCGGGCATGCACGGCGTTGGCAAATCCACACTTCTGAGGCTCATACACATAGATCACACACATATGGGCTGATTGGTTGCCCGCATATGGGTGAACCAGGCTCTCCACATGCAGGAAACGAGTGATTGGTTTCCTGGGCAACGGGCGCAGGCCGGCGAGATGCAAAAAGGTCTCCCGAGCCTGGCTCTCCGGATACGGCTGAAAAGCTCGTTTCTCCTAGGCCAGGCTCTGGTGATGCAGCGTGAGCACCTGGGAAAGGCATGGCGCATGGAAACCAAGAGCTATTTGTTGTCTGAGCAGGTAACCAATCAACAGCTGCAGCGAGCCAGGCTAGATAGAGTCTGCAAACCAAACATGGACGTCTTGCATGGGCGCAGCCTGTCCCTAGGGAGCCTGGCTCTGAGATTCGGACCAGGCTGGGTAGATACGTGAACCAATCACGCCCATAGTGACTCATTCGATTCCCTAGGGAGCCTGGCTCTGAGATTCGGACCAGGCTGGGTAGATACGTGAACCAATCACGCCCATAGTGACTCATTCGATTACGTCTTCTGCTTAGAAGTGGGCAATGGATATACAGCGGGTACGGTCCATACTGTTCTTGCCAAGAGCATACGTTTAGTCCGGTGCCCTCAGATGTCAAATGCCTATTAGCCAAGATTATCGCCAGCCGTCTTAAAGATAACATTTTTGTTGTTGCTGGATGATGTGCAGGATGGTATTGATCTGTCAGCTATAGGTCTGCCAATGGCACTAGGGCACTGACAACAAGTTTTCTTCGCGACAAGAGACCAGGCTTTCTGTGCCAAGATGGGTTGTGTTGCAGGAAACAACATCCAATAGAGGCCCTGTTTGGTTCTTTATAACTCTAAAAGCGCTAAAAGGAATCTTGCATGCATGGAGTACTAAATGAAGTCTATTTGCAAAACCTCTTCACGGATGAGTGTAACTTTTCGAGACGAATCTAATGAGCTACAGTAATCCATGATTAGCTACAGTGACGCTACAGTAACCATCCTCCGATCATGTGGTCAAACACCTCATTAGATTCGTCTCGCGAACAGTAACCATCCTCCGATCATGTGGTCAAACGCCTCATTAGATTCGTCTCGCGAATTAGCACAGGGGTTGTGGAGGTAGTTTTGTAAACTGCCTTTATTTAATACCCCTAATTAGTGGTCAAAGTTATAAACAGTAGTACTAAATTTTATAACTGGTGGATCCAAACAGGGCCGTAGTGCTTGGGAGAAGATGTTGCATGGGACCAGTTCAGGTACTATGGGCCTGTTTAGTTTCCACTAAAACTTTTGAAACTTTGAAACTTCACTATTCATCAAAGGGAATCTTACATGCATGGAGTATTAAACGTGTGTTAATGACAAAACCCATTCCATAACCCCCGGTAACTTTGCGAGACGAATCTAATGAGCCTAATTTCGCCATGATTAGACAACGTCGTGCTACAGTAAACAATCTCTAATGACGGATTAATTAGGCTTAATAGATTCGTCTCGCGATTTCCCGTCCATCCGTGTATTTAGTTTTATAATTAGATCATGTTTAGTCCTCCAAATCTTCGATTTAGAATTGGAAACTTTCTTTCGCAAATTTACAACTCTAAACTAAACAGGCCCTATGTGGGTTATGAAATCCTCAATGCCAATTGCCAATTCAGGGATCAAGGACATTATGAAGCAGGTAAACTTGTCCATCGAAAATGGTACCGTATTTTGCTAATAATATACTACCTTCTGTTTTTGAAACACCATAAATTTAAAAATGGAGGGAGTATACCATATCTGAAAACCTTTACAGTGCTTCAAGTGTTCTACTGATCTCTTTTCAATGCTTCCCTTTCTTCCCAAATTGACCTGCAAAAGTATTTTCTGCAGGTGGTTGCAGAGTGTCGATCCTGGTTTCCAGTTCTTCTGTTCTGTAGAACCATTTCTTTGCTGTCGCTGATCTCTGAAATGCAAATCTAGCCATTTAATTTGTTGTGGAGTTATTAAACTAAAAAATTAGTGGCTCAGCCTACTGAATTCGTGCTTATAATGTGATTTTATTCCTTAGATCATGTAGTTTAAAGAAGAAAATAAGATTTCAGCTTTCAAGTTATTACAGGCCCCAAACTTTTTTTTTTTACTAAATGTCATTGGAAGACAACTTCATTTCTTTGTTCCTCGTCCTTTACAGAAGACCAAAGCTTGATGTATGCCGCAAAAGTTAGCTTGAAAGAGTATATGTAATGACAAATTAAAATCATATATTTTCTCGAAGACTAAATGGTCAAACATATTTATGCTGATACTCATCCTAGATAGCAGTTTTAGTTGATCAAACCCATATACTGGTTTCTCAATCAAATTTTGAAGCTCGTTGCTCCCACCTAAAAACTTCAGTGGCTAGCGCAAAAATGGCGCGGCAACGGTTTCTAGTGTCTCTGGATCTTTGGCTCTGTCATACACCGCCGTAGAAGCTCCGAAGACACCTCATACCGTCGCTTGCCTGTCGAAATTGCCGCAGCAACAGATCGCTAGCCAAGGCCAGACCTTCCCTGCAAGCCAAGGCCTCTAGCGTCTTTGGATCTTTGGCTCAATCATACACCATCATAGAAGTTTCAAAAAAAAAAATCCATGTGTCTCTTGCTACCACAGCCACTAATGCAACTCCTGATTCTTTTGAGGTGGCCGCGTTGACGATGATCAAGTGAGGAGCACCTGCATGTTCTCCATCCTTCACCAGCCAGCAGAAGCGCGGCAACAAGTGAGGAGCACCTGCTTGTTCTCCATCCTTCACTCGTGTTGATAATGAGCTCTAGAAGAAATTTTGAATTGCTTTCCGCCTAACGTGCCATCTGTCTGTCTGAGCTGGACGGGTTACCCGCTCTCTATTTTCATCCTCTAAAAAAATATTTTATTTTGGTCATCGAGATTCTCTACTCTATATCAATTTCTTCCGCACTCGTTATCCTCTATAGTCTATACATCTTCCCTCTATACCAACTACCATCCTGATGAGTCCCACCTGTCAGATTATTTTTTCTTTTTTTCCTACCCTCCTCCTTTGTCCTCCGGTACTCCTGTCCGCCCCGCCCATGACCTCCCGCCCGGCTCCCCTCCTCTCTCTCTCTTCCCGCCGGCTTTCGGGGTGGCGCGGCGTTCGGGGTACCGCGGCGACGTGTCGTCCCGTGCCTAGTGGGCCGTGACGAGCCGTCCGTTTCCCGTCCATAGTTAACGAGGGTGGTACGTGGGCCGTTTTCTCGATTGTCTGCTCGTGACACCACACCAGAGAGTCAGAGACCTGACACGGCCACACGGGAAACGGGACGCGGTCTCAAGCCTCCTCTCCCCCTCCAGATCCACAATACGAGACCGCATATTCCACCCGCAAGGCAAGGTCGTCATCGTCTTCCTCATCCCCTCTCCATTTCCCTCTCCCCGTCCCCGGGCTTCTGTGGAGCGGGATTTCGGTGCAGCCCTTGGTCGATTTTTTCGTTTTCTTGGTAAGCAAACCCTATCGTTCTCCTCTGCGGTCTCTCTCTCTCTCTCTCTCTCTCTCTTTTCTGTGCTTTGACCGTGAGTCCTCGAGCCCAGATCCTTCCTTCCGGGATGGATTCTTAGATTCGTCCAATTTGTTCCGGATTTACTAGCGGCATACGAGCTTAGTTTCCGAATTCCCCAACCTGACCACACGCCGAGTCCTGGCGCCCCTGGTGGAAGGGGTGGAATGGAAATGGATGCTTTGATTCATATGAATCTCGCCTACGAGCATAATATGTAGATCTTGTTTCTTGCTCATCATCTTGTGTGTTTGATTCTATTTCGATTGCTGATTAGTTCGGCCATGTTGGTTTTGCAGCTGGGGTCGCGAACCCCACTCCGTGAGACACGTCCAATCTGTTCGACTCTTTTATGAGTCCACAATACACCCAGCATGAAGTTTTTAGAATACACCCCCTTCGACAGGTAAACATGGTTTGTATTTTCTGTTGCTGTCGGTTGCTCGTCGTGGAATTAGGATTCGATTCTTTCTCCCCAGTTTACTAATTCTGTGCTTTTGTGTATCTTCGTCCAGCCTAAATTTGTTCCTCGACCAACTCAACCTTGGAGATTGTACAATCAGAGGAAACCTTGAAGCCTTCTCATGTAAGAAACTAGGAACATGCTCCATTGCATCTCTTGTTGAGCATGTGATACATGTTTCCGATAAGATGGTATATGAATTTGCAGGCAAGCACACTGCGACGGACCGTCGGCTTTCAATAAGCCTAGAACATGAGGTACATGCTTTTCACAGACCCCATGAATTATATTACTATTGAGGTCATTTTTCTTCTAACAGCTCAATGTATCAGCACATGTGTGGCCTCCTGTCATTTGTTTAGGAAGCCTTTTCCTCTCTTTGTAATCATAATAGAGTGAAATAAGTATTGTGATTAGCCACATACTTTCAGACAGTTTTTTAAGCCCTGGTTTTGTTCTCATTTTTGGGTTTCGATGCCCCCCTCGCGTTTACTTCCAGATATGGTTTGTTTGTTCATAGAATCATAGTATATATCACAGCATGGGGGACATCCTGCGCAAAATGTAAGAAATTGGCTTGGATGTCTCCTTACATGTGTGCAATTGAGGCAAAGTGTTGTAGATATCAGTTGCATAAAATGTAAGAAAATGGATTGATTCGGTTATGACCTCATTGCTTAATGTCGTACTACCTGAAACTACAGTCTTGTGTTCTTTTCCACATGTCATTTTAAGCTTTATCTTCTACTCATGTTGTAGTCTGATTGTGTCTTGAACATTGTTTTTTATTTGTTGTAACTGAATGTTGCGAATGGTATATCACAGTTGTCACTGTTGTAGTTTGTATTTTGTTGTTTTGTAATGTATCTCCCTAGTAGCTGTAGAGCATTTTACTGAGAGAGACAACATTTCATTCCAACCATTGTTGTTTCTTTGCCAGCACTGAATTGGTACATGCAACTGTAATTATTAACTTCTCTGTTGTGCTTTCAGATTCTTGATTACCTTGGCAACTCGTCTGATAGTGATCCTTCTTCACCAGTGGAGCACTTATCCTCCAGATCAAGGTTAGGATGTGTGGAATACCTTTTATTATGCATGCTTTCTTTTGACATGGCCTAACTTTTTGTATTTGATGTCTGTCCAGCCGGAAAACATTGATATACCTCGTTCTTACTCTTGGCCACATGTATCCAGATTATGATTTCAGGTAATTCTGTCTTTATAGCGAGTGTGTTCTAATAATCTGGGAGGAAGGATATTTGGGTAATGTCATAGTCAGCTTCTTTGGGGGCGATATGGCAAACCCGCTTTTGTCCTTCCTTCCAGCCTAAAGGGGGTGTTGTCAGATGGTATGACAGACGGATTAATAACCGTTGCTCTTTGAGCTGAGAGTTCAATTCTCTCCATTTCCCTTGGTCTTTGGTATTGATACATCTAACTTTCTTAAGGTCTCCTGGCTGTCATGCTACACATTCATGATAGCACGGCCTTTAGATTAAATTTAACATCCTTTTGTCAACATTTCTTCACTTATCAGTGCTGTTCGGGCACACTTGTTCTTCCAAGAAGAGGAGCTGGAAAGTTTCAAGCAGATGATAGACACCTACTTATCTGATGCTTCTAGGGTAATGCTTTATTGTTTCTTTTATCTTGTGATTTTTTTGGCTCTGAACATATAAATATATAATTTTTTAGTAAGATTGCAATTTCCAAAAAGGAAAAATCAAAAGGCATAATGTCACTTGGCTTATTCAAAATCATCCTGAGGTTTAGCTAATTTAAAATAAACCTTAGTGCTTAGGGTGGATGTTTTGCCTTTCTCACTGATTTGATATGCCAAACCTGAAATCGAACTTCTGTTCAGCAATGGGCAGCAACAAATGAGGGCAGTTCTCTTCTGGACAGTATGACCAAAGCTATTGATGAGGTCAGGATTCATTCATAATGTTTGGTACGTAAGTTGTATAGTTCTTCGATTTTATGTTTACACCTTATGTTTCAGGTTATCAAAATCAGAGAGTGTGACATCTATAGCTATAACCCAGACTCTGATGGAGATCCAGTTCAAGAGAAAGGGGCCATGTATGTTCAAGTGAACTAAGATACAAACGCGATGGTTAGCTTATGCAACTAAATTAACGCTCTAATATGGGTATGGTTTTTCCTTGTAGATGGTCATTCTACTACTTCTTCTACAATAGGAAGCTAAAGCGAGTTGTGAGCTTTCGATGTTACTGCACTAGGTAGGTGCTTACTCCATTTTGCAATGCTCTGATGGGGAACACAACATAGACATCAACAACTTAATTGTGTATTTTTCTTTTGACGCAGCAAATTATCAGGAGATGACTTCTTAACTGGTGCGGCATCTGATGGTGAAGAGGAAGATGCCTTGATTGACATGGACATATGACTGACCGCATTCTGCGTGTAATATAGAGCGTATATGCCGTTCCTGTTAGGAAGCTTTTAACTTCCCTCTTATCGTAGGCTGTGAATACCATGGCCCTTGCTAGATTTGTGTTGAATATGTGGGTTTGAGACTTGGTAGCGGCAGACTTCTATCCCCAAGCTTGTCCCGTCACGGTAATTTGGTACTCTAGTGTTTGCTGGAGCAGGATTCTATGTTCCATCTAGTTATCTAATAAGATATCTCAGACAATTGTGTGAATTGAATTGTCAAGTTTACTCTATCGTTTATTCACTGGTGC
>CM014270.1:56230963-56269979 GCA_004135705.1 Alloteropsis semialata
GCAAGGACGGAGGCAGCGACAGTCGAGGCTGCGAGGCGAATGGGGCAGGGTGGCATAGGGCCTCGGCCGCGCGCTCCCCTCATTGGCTGCGTATACGGCGCTTGGCGGAGCTCACCGGTGGACGAGCAAGTAGGCGCCGCGGTGGAGGCCGAGCCGCGGTGCGGGCCGCCGGTTCTCCTTCTATGCTCAGGCGCGGCGCGAGGAACGAGTACTGGCCTGGGAGGTGAAAAGACGGCGCAGTCTATGGAATCCAGGCGACGGTGACCTCGCACAGGGACAAGCAGACGATGTGGGTGCGGAGCCAGTGAGTGACGATCCATCATCCGCGACATGCACGGTGGGCGAAGGGCGGCGAGCGCTGGGGCGATCGCCGGGGCAAGCACCAAGCGGCACGGCAGGCGGAGGGAGGCGCAGCGCGAGCGGCGGAGGCCGGAGGGGAAGGGAACGAGGGCCTCAGACAAGCAGGTCCCCGAAGGTTCGCGCGAGTCTCTGGGTCCGCGGATTAACATGCAGCACCCGCACCGACCCGCATCGAACGACCAAGCTAGCGAGATGGGAGGATCCGACGGCTGGAGCATTAACGGGCGACATGGATCCTCTGCCCACACGCGGAATGACCCGAATTTCGTCTTGTAGAGATAGAGATTGGAGGCCTTGGCTTGCAGGCAGGGCTGGCCTTGGTGATGAGTGATTTGCTCCTGCGACAATTCAGCTGGCAAGTAACTATCAAGGGAGAAGAGATGGGTCTTATGGCCATATTATTCAGGAGATTAAGGCCAGGATGTTAGAGTTCCAAGTCGTCGAGTTCATCTAGGAAGGAGCGAGAATCCAACGTTGACGCATACCCAAATCTGAGAAATCCCCAAATGATCGGACTATTTAGCCCCGACCTTGGTTCCGACGCACGGCAACGTTTAAATCGCGCTGCCAATTAATCCTCCGCCCGCACGCGCGCCTCGGGGGAAATACGTCCGTTCCGCTACTCCGTCTCCAGCTACAAGTACTACTCGGCATGGAAAGTGCCATCGCCCTCTCAAGCATCGTTGCCTCAACATGGAAAGTGTGGAGGAGTCTGAGCGCCATGGCTGTGAGGAGCTCTTCTGCGAGTCTGACGAAGTTCATGTGGTGCTCAACTCTTTCGCCGGCGACACAGAAGTTTCGGATTCCCTCGACGCCTCGGATGTCGAACCAGTTGCCGTGGTTCCGGATTCCCTCGACGCCGCGGAGGTCGAACCAGTTGCCGTGGCCGCGGATTCCCTCCACAGCGGCATCTTCTTGATTGGAACCACCTACAACAACACAATCTAAGTGAAATCGAGCAGAATTATGATGTGAAATCGAGCAAAACTAAACAAAAACGACAAATACCTCCTCCATCAGACCACACCATCGCATATTCTAGTTCATGAGCAGGACCATCCCACTCACCAATTTGGCTCCAATCTATAGGTGGCTGAACATTCAGGTCCAACTCTTGTGAGGCCATGGCTTGTTTGGTTTTCACTGATAGACGCAGGGAAGAGAACGGTGGAGGACTGATGGTGTTCCTTCACTCCCTAGCGGTTTATATAAAGGTTGATCCACCTGTTTCAAACTTTGAATCGAAAATGAAAACAGGGAAAATGCGGAAGGATTAGGCGCCATTTTTTTCGGCGAGTTGAGTCCGAAGGAAAATAAATGGCGCTGGGGAAAAGAATTCGCGGGAGGGGAAAAGGAGGAGGCGCGCGTGGAAAAGATTTCGCGGGAGGGGAAAACAGATCGGTGGAAAGTTTTTTGACGTGGGGCCAAGGTGTTAATGCGTGGGAGCCCAAGAGTTTCAGCCTTGATGGCTCGTTTCCACGAGGAGGACTCCTGATGACGGGATTGAATGAGTGATAAGCTGAGTAGTTTTCCTTGGTCTTTGGGCCAAGATGAAATAGTCCGATCAAAAGAGGATGGAGGGAGTACTATAATCTAGCTAGAAAGCGAGATTAAGGCCAGGATGTTAGAGTTCGAAGTTGTCAAGTTCACCTAGGAAGGAGCGAGAATCCAACGTTGATGCATATAATCTAGCTAGAAGCTTCGGGTATATTGTTGCAGGCCAGCATATGTGGCGGCTACTGTAATTCATACAATGTTTCTGCCTAATTAAGGTGGATAACTGAAAAAACGACAATTCATCAATGTACAAGCAAGAAAAAAGAAATAATGTAATCCACAAATTGATCCAAGCTGGCAAAAGTTGCAACTTCCATTGAAAAATATCAAATCTGTCAAAGCAACCAATAGATAGATCAGCCAGTAACCATAAAAGTAAGAGAGGACAGAAGGAGCTCGCTGTTCTTCACGATCACAAGTACCGTTATCAAGACAGCGACATGCTCGCAACATTCAATGAGTGATCAAAGATGCTATAATGCAATAGTAACATGATTGACAGTGAAATGCTTGTGATGACATCTTTTATCTTGAGATATGTAAGATTACACTCTCATAAATATTCGTTGACCTATAAATATTCATCAATCTATAAGCAGGGGCGAATCTATCGGTGAGGTGGGCAAGGCTCGAGCCCCCTACCACCTTTTCGACAATGGAACCCCTCCATATTTTTGAGGAAGAAGAAAGAAGCAGAGAAGGGAGAGATGAAGAGAAAAAAAGACTAAGCCGCTAGTCCCTAGAACATCTCCAAGAGTTCCCAACATTTACTTCCAACAACTAGTATTGCGAACAAAGGTGAAAAACAAACTCCAATAATGCTCAACTGAAGCCCCAATGTTTTTGGCCTCCCAATAGTGGCTCTGTTTGCACTCCTAATCCGGCGAAAAACCTGGCTTTAGTGTTCACGGCGCTGTCGTTCACGCGAAAAAAAAAACATGGATACTGTTCATGCGACAAAAAATCAGTTGCGGGCTCACAAATAGATGACGTGGCAACAACTAAATCTTTTTGGGAGTCAATTTTTTGGAACTTATTGGATGAAAGTGTTTTTTTCTTCTCCTAATAATTTTTGGCGAGATCCAGAAACCAGGTTTTTGGTATTCTTGTGTTGACAAAAAACACTGCAATGGCCACATCCAGTTTAAAATGCAAAATGCTTTCGCTAAGTTCAACAGAAAAGAATCATTTACATTGAAGATTCTAATCTATCAACTAATCAACTGTATGTAAAAAAACAAAAACAAAAGAAAAACTCTTGATGCCGCACAAATCTGTGCAGTTTCTTAAAAGAAAAAGAATGGCAAAATAAAAAATTGTTTTTTTCTTCCTACATACTGTACCGCTGTACGTTTCCTACATATACTGTACCGTTGGGCCAGTGCTTGCTAGTTGCCCTTCACCAGTCACCAATTGTTGCAGCGATGCAATGGAATCACGCGTCATGGGAGCACCGTCTTGAGCTTGTAGTTCTTGGCGAAGCCGCTGTACACGACGAAGTTGAGCGTGCACATGGCGGCCATGGTCCAGAAGAAGTAGTCGAGGTGTCCCTGATTGAGGTCGTCGCAGATCCACCCGGGGCTGTCTGGCGTGGCCGTGAACGCCGCCACGACGGCGTAGATGAACGAGCTCAGGTAGCTCCCCAGCGCAATGGTGAGCAGCGCCAGCGACGTGCACGTGCTCTTCATGGTGTCCGGCGCCTCGGCGTAGAAGAACTCCAGCTGCGCGATGTAGCAGAACACCTCGGCGCCGGCCAGGAAGAAGTACTGCGGGAGCTGCCACGCGATGGTGATCTCCTCGCCGCGCGCCGCGCTGGCGAGCCGCTCTCATCTCCACGAGCGCCGAGACCGCCATCGCCAGGGCCATGAGGAGCCGCCCGGCGCCCATGCGCTGCAGCTGCGAGGGCTCGCCGTCGCCATTGGAGGAGAAGCCCCTCAGCGCCGGCGCGATCACCTTGCTGTAGAGGAGCACCCATGTGAGGACGCAGACCACCTCGAACGAGGCCATCGACGCCGCCGGCACGGACACCGACAAGATGCTCATGTTCATGACGCTGCCTTGCTGGATGAAGGTGGTGTTCATCTGCGCGTACGCCGAGGACATGATGACGCTGGTGGCCCAGATCGGCAGGAGCCGCAGCAAGATCTTGAGCTCCTCCACCTGCGTCACGGTGCAGAGCTTCCACGACGATCCGGCCTCCTCCGTTATGTCCTCAAAGTCCGACTCGGTGATGATGGCCGCCTTGTCGAGGAACGAGAACTCGCCGGTGTGCGCGATCTTTGGCTGGGGATCCACCTTGTCGCTGACCTCGTAGAGCATGCCGGCGTCGGCGGGCACCTTGAGGCTGATCTTCCGGCAGGCGGCGACGACGACCTGGCTCAGGCGCCTGAGCGGCGTGCCGGTGGGCATGCGGCGCTTGTACATGGGCGTGGCGAGCACGAAGGTGCCGAAGGCGAGCGCGATGCAGGCGGTGGCGATGCCGAAGCCGAGGCCCCAGCTGACGTTGTCCTGGATCCACACGATGAACAGGCCGGAGACGATGGGGCCGAAGTCGACGCAGAGGTAGAACCAGCTGAAGAAGGAGCCCTTGCTCTCCCGGTCCGTCGCGTTGTCCTCGTCGAACTGCTCCGCGCCGAACGGCAGCAGCGACGAGCGCACCCCGCCGCTGCCGATGGCCACGAGGTACAGCCCGATGAACGCCACGGTCTGCGCGCCGAACACCGACGAGCCGCCGAGCACGGCGGCCGTGGGCAGGAACGCCGAGAAGGTCACGAACATCATCCCCTGCAGATGAATCTGTTAGCATCTTGGCTTCATCGATCGATGGGCATGGCATGGATCAGGATGAGCATGAGCTGCGTCGTACGAGAAGGTAGACGGCGAGGGAGACGAGGATGGTGTTGTAGTTGCCCAAGAAGGTGTCGGCGATGATGGCGCCGAAGATCGGGGTGAGGTAGCTGGTGCCGAACCACGTGGTGACTTTGGAGGCGCTGGCGAGGTTGCTGCCATGGAGGACGGTCTCCAGGTACACCACCAGGTTCGTGGAGATGCCACTGAACGCTGTGCTCTCCAGGCACTCGAACCCTGCACGCAGCAGATCGAGACAGCATCATATATATATGTCAAACATAGTGTTGCAGTTCTTATATTTTGTTTATGCAAATGATCTTAGTAAAACTAGCATTTTTATTTCTTTTTTTAAAAGAAAAAAGGGGGTAGAATTTTGAACATGGATGGAGAGGCTTGCCCACCTAGAACAACTGTTGGTGCCTTGCTGCCTGCGCGTTTTTTATCCTTGAGGAGCGGCACGTCCAGGCTATCGTCCTGAATCTTTGGCCCGTGGCTCTGCAATGGAGAAAAATCGAACAAATTGTCAGTGATGTGAGAATCTGTGTAGTTTATCTCTCCATGCTGAAAGGTCATGGAAATGACGCACTGGCACGATGTGGATGGCATCTGCATCTGATGTTTGTTTACCTAGTCTCAAATCCCAATACATTCTTGAAACCTTTAATTTCTCTAAGAAACCTCGTGCGCAAAAAACAAAAGTTTAATACTACGTGCTTAGCAAGAACTGATCATTTCAATAAGTTTATGTCCCCTTTTCTCTATTCTTCAGCGCAGATTTGGTCTATGTTGATGGCGATCAGGGTGAGCCAACAACAAAGGTTCCTTGCGAAAAGTTGCATTGGACATTGGCATCACTGTAACGTCACGGGTTTATCCAATGTCGAGCGACAGAAACACCGAAACTGAAATCTACTCTACATCAGAAATGTTTCTCTTCTATTCACCGATGCTGCCACTACTGCGGCAATCGATGGGAATCCGCATGAACAATGCTGCGTGCACAGTACAGGTAGTTGCTGACAAGAATGCATCATCGCTGAAACGGCTAGCTTGCCTAATCACCAATGTGGCAGAGCAAAGGGCAGAGATCTCTGGACCGGTTACCTCGGGCAGGGGATCCGCGCGCTCGCCCCTCTCCATGGCGTCCATGTCGCCGACCCTCGTCGAAAGATGGCGAAGCGCGAGGCGTGGTGACTCTCGGGAATGGGAGTGAGCTGAGGCTGAGCTGCCGCGAAGAGTGTGAGAGAGTGTGAGAGAGATACAGCCACGCTTCTCCTCACTTCGGCGCTTTACTCCGGCCGCTGTCTGCTCTGAACTTCTGATGATGTGTGATGGTGCCAAACTGCGAGGACAGGCGGCGGCTTTATATAGCGAGCGCCGGCGCGCCCGCAATCGCAGAGTGAGGTGGCGCCGTGGCGGAGAAGAGATATCGCGCGGCACGCGAGAGAGGTGGGTGAGCCGGGGGATCGATCGGTAACTGTCGCCGTCGCCGCGCGTAAAATACTCATCACCTACGGACAGGGCAACACGCCAACACTTGCGATATACGAGCTCTTTTTCCTGCGCTGCAAGTCTGCAGCCGCAGCAGCTGATGTCGACCTGGGTAGAATGGTCGCGGGCTCGCCGTCGCCGAGCGCCGGAAGTCTCAACGCAGTAGGTGGATACTGTCTGATCATAGGAGGTGGTTGCCAGCATCAGGCTTGCGGTTGCAGTCGCATCGCTCTTCGGGCAACGAGCTGAGCTCCAATAATACCGTAGGATAAAACTACCAGGTCAACGTAAATTGATGAAACAACAAACTGAGGGTTCTAGCCTTTCATAGCCACGTTGACTGCATCAAATCTTTCTCTCTCTGTATTTTATCTTAGAAGCAGTGCCTTGCACTAAACTCAACGCGATCTCCTTGAAATTGGTATGGATGTCCATATTCACCATGGTCTGGTGACCACAGATTGAGGTGGGGAGGGGGATGTGTGCCGATGGAAACATTGACTGCCCTGTTTGGATGTGCTAAAGTTTAGTACTTGTTAGCACTTCTCCATCATCTAAAATTTACGAGTCTTGGCTAAACTTTAGCACCACCCATCAGCATTTGTGTTTGGATGGACTAGTGCTAAATTTTTAGCACTTTTAGGCATTAGCACTAGGGATCCAAACACCCTGTTAATTGCAAAAGTTTGGTCATGTGAAGTTTTACCTCCGGTTCTTGAGTTCAGAATCTCCTGCATGGGAACAAAAAACTCGTGCCACAAGATTCATATAATATCTGTGTTGAATGGTGAAAACTGCCTGCTGCCAACGCGAGACTGCTGGTCGTCTCTTCTAATAAATTAAACGCATTATACTATTCAACACAAAGATGATTTTAGCACATGCAGAATTAGAAGAACCTTCGTGTTTGATCAGAGGACCATTATTCTGATTTTGTAGCTCTTGAGAAATTTCACCTCTTCAGGTGTAAACCAAACTTGTATTTTTTTTAAAAAAATCCACCTTTTCATTAATTCTTCTTCTGTTCCACACAGTCATCAACGTCTTTCTTGTTGGAGACCTTCTTTCTGTTTGAAACTTGCTTGAAGCAATCAGAGAAGTTGCAAACTGATACACAATGGTTGGAATAGTTCACCCTTCATATATGCATGATGACTAAAACTACTAAACTAGTCTGGCCTGAGCCGATTGGTCGGTACAACTAACACTCGATGAATGCTACTCACGTCTTACCAGCACCCAACTGTACCTAAATCCTCCCAAAACAACATGCTCTCGAGACGTTTGACCATGATACCGTGCTTGAAAAGGTTGGTACATAAGTAGGTGAGTGATTACAAGCCACAAATAGGCCTTACCAGAATCAGAAGAGAAAATACTCAGAGAAAATGCATTTCAGATTGCTGTCTGGTTTATTGTGGACAGTTTGAGGATTTTGACATTATCCGGATATGTCTGACCCGGTGCTCAACAACTTCAGCTAACAGATTTATGAGCACAACCACCTACTGGCTACAGCTTGTCTATAATTTAGTTTGAACACGTGGGACATAGAACATCCACGTCACACTTGCAATATACAAGCATCAAAACTCATGAATTAAAACCCCCCGAAAGGTTGAATTCAACTCGAGGCGAAAGTACTCACCCATAATTTGCATGCTCAGCAAGTAAGCAATTTAGCTTGTGCAAAGGATTAAAAAGAGAATCATCCATACTTTACATGCTTATTATAGAAAATCAATAAATATATATGCAACAGAATTACAGGCCGCAAAATAGGCCCTACCAGAATCAGAAGAGGAAATGCATCTAAGACTGCTGAATTTCTGTTATGTCTGACTCGGTGTTCAACAACTTCAGCTAACAGATTTATTACGTACCACAATCACCTACTGCATGTCTCTATATATAATTTAGACCGAACACGTGGAACTTATGAATTAAAACCCCAAAATGGTTGAATTCAGCTCGAGGCCAACGGAATCCCCCATAATTTGCACGCTAATTAAGCAAGTAAGCGATTTAGCTTGTGCACAGGATTAAAAGAAAGGATCATCCATACTTTCTATGCTTACAGCAAAGCAGTGCATATGCAACAAATTCATCAGGCCAATGTAAGCAAGAGCCAGGTAATTAATCAGTAGTAAAGGTGCCCATCGTCCAAGTTTGGCGCAATCCACAACCATCTTCCTCCAGCCGTAGTCAAATCCGAAACAATTGTGAATACGCTTCGCCGGCCATCAGTCAGGGACTCAGGGTAACGGAACAGCCAAACGAACGCCGAAGTGAGGAAACTGAATTGAAACCTTTAATTTTATTCACCATTTGGCCAGCTCTAGCCCGCGACAAAACACATGCCCCGGAATAGGAATCTACCGTGGTTCCTAGAAACCTAGGTCGTCAGCTAATGTTTTTTTGACTCCGTCTTCTGCTCAAGGATGCACAAATCGCGGAGTTCAAAGTCAAGGCGAGGCGAGTTCAACGCAAGGTGGGCCCGGTGCCGGGAGCGCGTGGACTTCAAGTTCTCTTTATTAATCGGCCCGTACTCGTGCCGGCCCACCTTGCTACGTAGCGGGGCATGCCCGCCCGATGGTCGGTTGTCATGCCAGCCCATGCGTGATCGCCACTGGGCCATGCCTTGCTTGGGCCGTGCCCAAAATAGCATGCTCCAGACCGGCCCATTTTGCCAGCTGCCACTGATGGCGCCATCCGATGAGCAGAGCAGGAGAAGAATATGAGCGGCTCGTTTTTTTTAAAAAATTTTACGTTAATGCTTGCGACGTTTCACAAAGTTAATAAAAACTGTGTTAGGTTAAAAAAGGGGAAACAGAATAACTTGGCTATGATGATCCTGTGAACGGCGGACACGGCACACGGGAGACGGGAACCACGCTAATTCTTTACGATGACATTTTTTTGTCCAGTAATTTGCCCAAATCACCGGGACATTCGCTGTTTGCACAAAATACAGTAGTTCGCACAAGTTTTCCGTGCTCTGCCAATTTTGACGGCGCAGTGCCAGTGCTCACAGTAGGCTCCCGCTGTTCCACGATACTCCGAATTCTTGGTGTCAATAAGGCGCCCTCGGCGGCCAGGCACAACATCCACGTCGGCAAAAAAAAAAAAAATCACCGTACGATTTTGAATTGACGGTGGACACATTTGCCGAGTGCTCGCTGATTCTGGTTAAAAAAAAAACCACGTGTTAACTCAGGTGGTTCTAGAAGCCTCTCAACTTCCTGCCGCGTGACTCTAACTAGCCTAGCTTCTGTTAAGTTAATTGACTTGGGTATACATGTCTTGTTGTCAATCGAGGCGCCCTCGGCGGCCAGGCACAACATCCACGTCGGCCAAAAAAAAATCACCGTACGATTTTGAATTGACGGTGGACACATTTGCCGAGTGCTCGCTGATTCTGGTTAAAAAAAACCCACGTGTTAACTCAGGTGGTTCCAGAAGCCTCTCAACTTCCTGCCGCGTGACTCGGGCGTGTTTGGATCAGATTCACGCAGCTCCACTCCACTAACTCCACCATAGAGCAGATCCATCGTGGAGTTGCAAAACGTAGAGCACCTCTTGAGGAACTCCACGAAAAACGTGAATCACGTTTTTCGTGGAGCTACAAAACGTGGAGCTGATGGTGTTTGGCTTGGAATTGTTGGAGCAGAGCTAAAAAAACGTGGAGCGGAGCGGATCCAAACACGCCCTAACTAGCCTAGCTTCTGTTAGGTTAATTGACTTGGGTATATATGTCACATAGCTAACTAATTGATTACTTTCCCTATTGATTCGGCTTATGACAAAATTTATTTTGGGTTACTGAACAAATGTTGTTCCAAATCTCACATGGACGTGTCTCTTCTAGGGATGGCAACGGGTTAGATAAGCATTTGCCTGACATCCTTTGCCCATGCCCGTGCCCACCGGGTACGGGTGGGGCAGGTACCTATTGGATGAGAGTAAAAAAATATATCAACAAATTGGGTGGATACGGGTCAGGTATCGGGTACCTATCGGGTGAGAGTAAAAAATATAACAACAAGTTTATATTAACATGTACCGTAATAGTTTGATAGCCATGTCGCCTTGTAAACAACAAAACAGTTCAAAATTCACAATAACCAATGACTAAGTTATTTATACAATTGAAAAGTTAACACAAACACACACAAGTCTCTTTCCCATAAGCCAAATAAAAATTACAACATAAGGATAATTATTGTATAGCCACGCACAAATGAAATAATATACAAGTGTGCTTAGAGTTTCTTTAGGTTTGGGTCATATTATATGTTGTTGGACCTTTGTTAAGTGAAAATTTTAATCAAACTTTATATTGCGGGTAACCCGATGGGTGCCCGCGGGTGAGTTTTCATGCCCGCGCCTTACCCGCGAGTAAGAATTCATGCCCATACTCTCTCCCGCGGGCGAAAATTTATACCCATATCCTTGCTCATCAGGTACAAAACCCGCAAATAGAATTGTCATCCCTAGTTTCTTCACTATGGTTGTTGGTTTGCTTGAACATCGTGCCCCTGAGGTAAATCTATGTTTATACAATTCACCTTTTAGTATGCTTCTTTTATTTCAGTTGATTAATATCTACTTATCTATACTATAAAGAGAATAACTTTTGAAGACAATTCTCACCTAAAGCCTACTCAGCCTTACCCCTCACAGCTTTCTTAGATGGGCCCACAAGGCAGACCGAAAAGTTTGACGAAAGGGAGGGGGGGAGAGGGAAAAATTGATCGCTAGAAAATACTTCAAGCATTTTTTGGATTGTTTTTGTCACCGCAGCTCGCGCTTACCCGCCCGCCTTTACCCGCTCGTGAAACTTATTGACTGCCCGTCAATCACGCCTCCCGCTTGTTTCTCCTTTCCTTCTCTGCTGCCCGCCTCCCCCCTCCCCACCAAATTCCATCCCCATCTCGATCTGCAGGTCACCCCCGCCGGCCAAGGGCCTCGGCCACGCCGCACGGGCCGTCGGCCTGAGGCCCTGTCCGCGGCCCAGGCGAGCCGCCGCTGCCGGCGTGAAGTGCCCCCGTCGCCTGTGCATCTGCAGGTCGCGCCGCCCAGGGGTGCCCGCCGTCGGGCTCAGGGCCCTGCCGCCTGGGGACATCAACGCCAATCAAAGGGCCCTGCCGCCTGGGGACATCAACGCCAATCAAAGGGAGGTCACCCCCCGTCGGCTCTTGTCTAAGCGTCGCCCCGCTGCATCGCTCGCCGGAGGCCAAGCTCGCCCCGCTGCTGCGCTCGCCAGAGGCCGAGTTCGCTGGAAAGGCTCAACCTCATCCCGGGCGGACGCACGAGGGTCAGGAGGGAGCTGGGAGCGGACGGCGGCGGCGAACGCACCAGCGAGAGGGACCATCGAGCTCATGCCGCGGCGGCGCGTGCTCCCCGGGTTGCGTGAGGCTATCCTCCCACAGGGCCGCAGAGAAAGAGGCCCCTGCACGTCGCGCGAGGTTATCCTGCCATCGGGCCGTGGACCCGGCAAGCTCTCTGCCGACGCCACCGAGGAGAGCGAGGTGCTCCTGGAGCGCCGCTCCAGGCCGCGGAGCAGTGGCAACGCCTGCTGCAAAGCCCCCGAACGTCCTCCCCCGGAGGCTGTCGGGCTCCCTCATTGGCGAGACGACGGCAAAGTCCCGGCCATGGCCAGCGGCCTGAGGGCCACGAACCCGCGGTACCCACTTTCCCGTCGCCGTAATTCACGCGGTTTCCAAAATCGTTGTCGCCGTAATTCACTGAGTGACGATGCTGAGAGACGCCCTCAACCTCCTAGATGAACACCAAAATCCTCACCGGTCTGCTCTTGTGTGTGATGCGGCCGAGTGCGACGAGGCTGTTGCAGATACGATCTTCTCAAGGGCTGGCTCTCCATGCAATGCACAGGTATATATAATATGCCTTTCTGCTGATCCATGATCAATGTGCCAATCAAATCAACTGCCCCCTCTCAGGCACGTCATATGTCCTTTTTGATTTGGTTGCAATGCCATTTGATTTGACTAAGCAGTAAACACTCAGAAGGGGAGAGGGGTTTGGTCACCTTAGAGGTGCAAAAAAATAAATCAGGTAGGTCGAGCATATTTGGATTTTTCATTGTGCTCTGATCTATATTTGCACTGATAGGTCTCCAATTTTGCACTGAGATGTTACAAACACCATCAATCATGCTTTTTTTAGTTTTTTTTGTGATAGTTCGGTCTGCTCTGTGTAAAATCTTATTCTCTGCAGATCTAAGGGAGAAGGAGGGTGTCTGGGTGAATTAGTTGCTTCAGATCAATCTCCAAGAGGTAAGATCAATTATAAACTTTAGAGTTTAACCAAGAATCTTCATATTGAGAATTGTGGTTTTTTCAGCTAATATTTAGTTCTATTTTTTATTAAAAACATCTAAATTTTTTTTGAGCAGAATTAAAAACATCTAAATTGTAAATCTCATTTTGCCCCTTTTTTTTGAAACTGCTCATTTTGCCCCCTTAGCCATCACTGCCATTCTCATTGGAATTGAAAAGATTATATAGGTTTGCTTGAAATAAGGCCTGAAGTCTTGCCATTTGTCAATCTATTTAAACAACTATGTAGTACTTAATTACATATTTTCATTAAATGGTTATATTTCTAAAATACTTCAATTATGTTGCAGGTTTATGATAAAGAAAAAATGCAATTGCTCTTTTCCCTAATCCCAGGTGCTCTGGCTCTGCTTGATCTGGATGGTGCATTGCAGCAAATGAGGGACTTGGATGATGTAAGTATTCACCATTTGATTTAAGATTCATTCTGAGTGTACATCTAGGACATCCACAGGTCTTCATGGAGCATCTTTTCAAAATTTGTGCCATTTTAACCCAGTGATAGTTTTTCATAAATGTTGATGCCTTCTCTTTGATACTGTTGATGATTGTTTGAACGTTGATATTTATTTATTTTCTTATTTCAAGTGCTTAGATGCTTAGGTGGTGCCCATGGTCTCTCAGGCTGGCGAGTAGAGTAGAGGGTCACTTTCCATGCTTGGTACACAACAGGAGGGCTTAACATGAAGTTATTTTTTCCCCAAAATTGATTAAGCGGCTCATCCATATTTTCTCTATTTAGTTGCTTTGAAGAACTAGCTGGCAACATATTATGTATACTGTATAAGCAATTTCATGGTCTCTCTTGATTTCTAGATTATCTTCTTATTGTTTGATGCTTGTGTGCTTGCTTCTATCTATTTGATCCACACCCAAGGATTCTTTTTTTACAACTCACCCAGGGATTTATGTGAGCGACATTGAAACTAACTATTTGCAATACCTCACACCACTTTCAGGCAGGACAATTAATGATGCATGGTGGCATTTGTCGAAGTTTAGCTTTGTCTTTCATGCATGGACATTTTCCACATCTACATTTTCGTGCTCATTTTCCACATCTACATTGAACATCACAAATGTCACCTGCTCATGTAAGAATATCAAACACACATGCAAGTCTATTAGGCTTGTCTCCAGATCCCTGAATGACAAAACAGTTCTTATCAAAATGAAACCTGAAGATACATAGTGCCTTTTAAGTAGTTACAATGTTAATAATTGACGGATTTTTATTTTTGACAAAATAATTGATTCGCATCTCATTAGCTGAAACATGCTGTCAAATGGTTCTCCTAGAAGTGCTTTGAAGTTTTGCTCGTGCTCCTCGGTACCATGAAGGTTTGGTTGTTTGTAAGATGCTAAGACCAAAAATCATTTTCATTAACATGGTAATCTTGCTAAAATTTTCTTGCAAACAACAATCTGATTGACAGCTGACTATTGAAGTTTTGTGTGATGCTTTGCTTTTTTTGGTCAAATAACCTGAATTGCCCTTCAACTAAGCCAGGTAGGGATGTTAAAAGTGTTGATTAGCACCTTACAAATTTTTACTGGTTTCAGGTTAGAATATATTCATAAAAAAGGTACACTACAAATCATGCTTTTTTTTTTCTGTAGAGCTGTTGGAGGAAACCCTTCTAATGGTGAGAATCAATGCACCATAGACATTCTTGCCACATGGAAGAAGCTTCACTTGGTGTGGCAACTATGTTGCCCACTTATTCAGAGAATGTAGTAATGTGGGTGTTAGTTTAACTTTTGTTGGGTTGAAAGAGAAGAAGGTAATTGCTAGAGAGAAGAAATAATGAAATAGAATTTTTCACCTTTTATTATTTTTTCACGTTTCCAATTTGCTAATCAAATTATTTTTTCTTAATGAGTTCTTGATTCAGGTTTTGGTTGTTTGGGTCTGATGACCTCTGTGCTGGTACATTGTGTTATCTTTTGCACCACTGTAGAACCCACTGCAGAAAACGAAAACAATATTACACATTAGGATAAGCTTCTTTAAAAAAAACATAATGGGAATCGAGACTTGAATCCATGGCCTCAAATGCCACAACCTTGTGATTTGTACTAGGCTGCATACTTGTCACTAATCTGATTTTGTTATTTTGGATTGTTAAATAGAAGCTCTTTTCTACAGACTGGAAAACATAACAGAGGCTGGGCTGCTCATGGAACTGTCATAGGACATTTCAGGCTACATTAGAAGGGACAAGAGACAAGTACCAACAGTATTGCCTAAATATTTGCTTGGACTCGTGGCCTAGAACTGCATGGTGTATTTGCTTGACTGGTTATTCAGGGACACCATTAGTTTTTTTAATTTGTTGAATTCTTTGTTTGCAAGGTCGCGTGTGAAACAAATGAGATGATCGTGTTTTGGTAACTGAGTATAGTTTACACCTGAAGCAGAGCATTTGAGGTCCTAAACATGTGCAATGATCTAAATAATCAATTGTCCTTCTGTCCTATGAGAGAATACTTGTAACCGGCGATATGATTATGGACAAATGTGAAACTGCCAGCAGCAAGATGCATCGAGCCATTGGTGTCATGGATCGAAACTCTTATACAGAAAAAGCAATAAAAATGAGTTAAGTTTGCTATGATCAGGTGAATGCGCGGCTGATGATTGTACACATGCAGCTATACTTGGTATTAAACTATTAATACTTGAATAATTTAGGTTCATGTTTATGTATGTACAATGTTCAAGTTTAATAATTTCTCTATTTACTAGATTGTGGTATTTTGCCATATATAATTTTTTCATATCAGAATTTTCTTTAAACGTGCCTGCGGCACGTGCTCATCCACTAGTATTTTCTAACTATTGTTAATTATCTATTTGCATAGATCTGCTTATCCCTTACATCATGATTATACTATTATTTTATACAAAGCAGAATATAACACAATCAACATGCTGCGTGCACGTTAGTTTCACGTCTATACTGCACCCGCTGGACACGGCCATACACGCTCGTTTCGTCACGTACCGTTTTGCAGTCACCGAGATCTGGGCCCACCCGTCAGTAGGCAGCGGTTTCGGTACGCTACGTCAGCGAGCGGAGGGCCCCAGCCAGGAGAGAAGGACAGGCACGGAGACGGAGGCGTCGGTGGCGGTGTCGCCATCATCCTGCACGCCACCACCGTACGAACCCGAGGACGAACACGCCGCACTCGAGCACGCACCGCACGCAGGCAGCGTTTTCAACACGCACGCCAGGACAAATCCAGCGCTGCTCCCCGAAGCAGAAAGCACAGCACAGAGCTCTCGAGCTCCTCCGCTCTCCAGTCGCCACCGCTCGCCAACCCAACCCCGAGAAATACCTCCCTTCCTCCCGAAGCTTCCTTCCTTCGTCCCCCAGCCCAGGGACGACGCGACGCTGCTGCCTCTGCCTCGGCGCGCGTGCTGGTGGTTGCCAGTGGCGGTGGGTGGGTGGGAGGCCCGTTGCTGCCGGCGCTGGGATGCCCGCCGCGACGGCGACCGCCGCCCGCCTCCGCTCGCCGCTGCTCGAAGCGGCCCGCCGCTCGCGCGACTCGGCCCGGCCCCGCCTCGATTGCCGTTGCTGCCGCGCCCGCTGACGGACGTCCACCCTCTCGGCGCCCGCCATGGACGCCCTGTCCCGCCCCGCCGTCGTCATCGACAACGGCACCGGGTACGCTCCCCCTTCCATCCCCTTCCTCTCTCTAGATCTGCGCGACGGCGGTTAGGCGCGCCGCTGATCTGGCCCGGCTCTTGCGGCAGGTACACGAAGATGGGGTTCGCGGGGAACGTGGAGCCCTGCTTCATCACCCCCACCGTCGTCGCCGTCAACGACTCCTTCTCCGCCTCCGCCCAGCCGGCGCCCAGGGGCGCCCCCGCCAAGGGGAACTGGCTCGCGCAGCACAGCGCCGGCGTCATGGCCGACCTCGACTTCTACATCGGGGAGGAGGCGCTGGCCCGGTCCCGCGCCAGCAGCACGTACAGCCTCAGCTACCCCATCCGCAATGGCCAGGTGGGGGTGCTGACTGACTGACGCGCGCAATTCCTGCTGCTTTATGCACGACCTTCGTGCGACTGATTTGGGCTGAAATGGACTCTGCAGGTGGAGAATTGGGATACTATGGAGAGGTTCTGGCAGCAGTGCATCTTCAATTACCTGCGGTGTGATCCCGAAGATCATTACTTCCTTCTAACTGAGAGTCCTCTGACTGCTCCGGAGACCCGGGAGTACACCGGAGAGATCATGTTCGAGACATTCAATGTGCCTGGCCTCTATATAGCAGTACAACCGGTCCTCGCGCTTGCTGCTGGGTACACTACCACCAAGGTTAGTCATTGGAGCCTACTCTTGTGGTTTCTTTCTTGAGCACTGCACATGCATACCTTGGGCTAAAAATGTGTGGCAACCGAATGTCATGTTTCAGTCCGGTTGAAAATGGGTGAAGATACATCCATTCTTCATTGCCGTGTTCCTTTCTTTGCTGTTGAAAGACCATCATACTATCGATATTTATGAGAAACTTCATGCTTTGCTTTCAGTGTGAAATGACAGGTGTCGTAGTAGATGTGGGCGATGGAGCTACCCACATTGTTCCTGTTGCCGATGGCTATGTCATTGGGAGTAGTATCAGATCCATTCCGCTTACAGGCAAGGATGTTACCCAGTTTATCCAGCAACTTATGAAGGTAGCTTCCTCTGCTTATTAATCGTCACAAGATGGCACTCAAACTTTTCTAGAGCAACTACAATTTGTGGATTGAGCTTGATTTGGAGGAGAAGTGTCTATAACATTGGTCCGTTCCTCGTGTGACAATGTATCACACACTGAATTTCACTTCTGCATTTTGAGGATAGAGCTGCGGCATGCTATAGAACTATTATCTTTTTTTTATATCACATAAATCTGTTTGATTAACGAAGATAACAGTTAGGCCTTTACGAGTAGATGGGCATATATTAAATATCATTTTTTGTTGACATTTAAACCGTACGGTGGAATGACTTAAATTTGATGTGTATATACGAAGGAAGCAGATATCATCTTGCAAAAGATGACACCAAACACTGATCCTCCTATTCTTGCATCCAGGAAAGAGGTGAGAACATTCCACAAGAAGAATCTTTTGATGTGGCAAGGAGGCTTAAAGAAATGTACTGCTATACTTCTTCGGACATTGTGAAGGTATTAATTACACTTACTGCCTTGTTATGTTATTCGGTGAACATGTATATTTTGATCCTGAAGAAGATGGATAATGATTAGGAGGGGGTTCTGTCTTACACCATTACTGACTGGGATCTGAATTCTTAATAAGCAAATCTGAACATTTTTTTCGAAACAGTGCATATGCATTCTTTTTGTTTCTTATTTTTCCACTGGAGATTGTTTTCCTTTAAATATGATGTATCCACTTCCCTCCATGGATTTTTTAAATGGAAGAGATGGCTTGAAAGGAAAATATTCACAATCTACCTTATTCTTGTTATTTCAGGAATTCAACAAGCATGACAGAGAGCCCTCAAAGTACATTAAACACTGGACTGGCATCAAACCAAAAACTGGTACAAAGTACACATGCGACATTGGATATGAGCGATTCTTGGGACCTGAGGTAGCTGATTTTAATAAATGAATATACCATATGTAGTAAATTCTACTACATTGCTAATTCTGTTTCTGGCTTACAAGAAAATTTTTGTAGTTGATTAAAGTAGAAGACCATGACATGCAGAACTCCCTCTCGTTAATTTAGTTCACTTTATGTCAGTTGTAACTGAGTTAAGTTGGATCCATTGGATAACTAGTTTGAGTTCAAGCTTTATGGCCATGAATGTAACAACAATGCAAACCTTTTTGGGAGAGCACTGAAACTTTTTTTACTTGCTCATCACTGCTCATTTTAGTTCAACCTTCACATAGTACTGCCATATGTGTGCAGATATTCTTCAACCCAGAGATCTACAACAATGACTTCACCACTCCTTTACAAGTTGTTATTGACAAGTGCATCCAATCATCCCCAATCGACACGAGGAGGGCTTTGTATAAGGTATGTATGATCAGAATGTTTCTTTTCTTTTTGGTTCTAAGACACTACAGCAAGTTTGAATTTATTCCCACTGGCACAGAATATTGTCTTGTCTGGAGGATCAACTATGTTTAAGGATTTCCATAGGAGATTACAACGGGACCTAAAAAAGATAGTGGATGCACGGGTCCGTGCATCTAACACTCTTATTAGTGGAGATCCAAAGGTATGAATTTTCTTATTTGCTCATATTCAACTTCTAAGTGAAAAAAGCTGAACCAACAAAAAGTTTGTTTTGGCTTTTTATTTACACCTAAATTCTATTGATCTTCAGGCCCAACCTATAGAAGTGAATGTAGTCAGCCATCCTATTCAAAGATATGCAGTATGGTTTGGCGGTTCTGTGCTTGCTTCTACTGCAGAATTCTACGAGGTAATTTGAGCTTGTATTACATATACAATGCGTCTAGCATTGCATGCTACATTTTCTGGAAAAGAACCACACAGCACCTGAAATTTCTGAAATGCGAACTTATCTACCTATGCAAGTTGACTGATTCTTGTGGAAAATTTGAAGTATTGATGGCTTGTTGCCTTGTTGTGACACTCCTTTTCAGTATCTGAGTTACAACTAATTATGTCAATTCTTTCCCGCAACCAGGCTTGCCACACAAAAGCAGAGTATGAAGAGTATGGCGCAAGCATCTGCCGATCAAATCCTGTTTTCAAAGGGATGTATTGAATAGAACCTGGTGCATTAAAACCGGAGAGGAGATCCTCAAGCTGGACATCACCAAGTCATCCCCATGCATTCAACTAGCGCCTGCACATACCCTGCAACAATGGGGGGACTGATGGTTGAGGTGGGCCTGATGACTGATCCACTAGAAGCGTCGCCGCACTTGTTGTACAAACCAACCAAAGTGAGCATAGATAGACCCATATTGCACCTATATATTTCTTCATTGCTGTGTTAGATGCCGGTAGCCTGGCAACGGCTGTCACCTGCCTGATCGCGCCCAATCGGCCTGCTATTGTACCATACAACCTTTGCTAACTTGTGGCGCGTTGTAACCTGTAGCGTCAACATTGTTGTTTCTGGTGATGCGGCGTTGCGCCTTGTAGATCTACACATGCTGATTCGTTTAACGATGATGTTCTTTCCCGGTCATCTGTTTTCTTGGGACTTTTGCGTTTCTGCCCTCGTTTTGGAGGTCAATAGTGATTTTACCCTCATTTTTTTTAACCTTGCGATTTTGCCCCTGCTATTTCAAATCGAAGATAGACTGTAGTTAACGGTGTGAAAACTGCTGTGAAAAGACAAAGTTATCCTTGCAGATTTGCCCTTACTTTTTGTTGATCTTTGTGATTTTACCCCTGTTTTGGTAAAAAAAAACCGGACAGCATTTGGGTTAAAATTTAAACAGCATTCTGACAACATTTATTCTAAAAATAAAGTCAACAAAACTAAACCATTTTTTGTCAAAATATTGATAGCATCATGGTAGAAATACTACCAGTCAACAAAAGGGACCAGAATAAATGTTGATACAAACTGATTCAGTCCAACATAAACCACCAGATCGCATATATGGTCAACAAAAGTTCCAGATCACATATATGGTCAACAAAAGGTACATATCACACATCTGGGAACATGCCAACATGTTCAAATGTCACCCCATCGGCACATGCAAATAGATACATCACATTCAAGCATCTAAGCCTAACAATGCAGACAAGCTCCCAAAGTTTCTTGCTCTTCCCCTTCTCCTTCCCCTTCCTGCTCCACTTCTTCCCCTTCCTACACTTGCACTTGCACATAATATTACAAAGAGTAGAAATTGGTTAGTAAACAAGTTGATAGTAAAACAAGGAATAAGCAAAATAAATTGAAATGTGTAAATCCATGACTCACCCCTCTTCCGATCCATTTTGTGAAGTTGATACTCCCCTTCCCCTTCCTGTTGCACTTGCGCTTCATATAACAAACAGTAGAAATTGATTAGTAAACAAGCTGGTAGTAAAACAATGAATAAGCAAATTAAACTAAAATGAGTATAAATCCATGACTCACCCCTCTCCTAATTCATTTTGTGAAGCTGATTGTGTTCTCTGCTTCTTTTGACTAGCAGTAAGACCTCCTTGACAATGCTTGGCCGTATGGCCTAACTCATGACACTCCGAGCAAGGTCTCTATTTCTTACTAGTGCCGGCCTCATCATACGCCTTGATCCTAGATTTTCTTGGTCTCCCTGGTTTCCTTCTCAACTTGGGCTTCTTAATTTTGTAGCCTAAATCAACATGTGGTCAGCTGTCCTTGGATGTCATTGGATTGAATTTTCCTGCATATGTCTTCCTGAACCTTTCAACGGAGAAGTATTCATGGACAAAGGCATCCATCGGCACATGCCTACTTAGTTTTGCAATGAAAGCTAAAGCATGGCTACATGGCTTTCCAGTGACTTGCCAAGCCCTACAAGTACATGTTTTCTGCTCCAAGTTGACAGCATGCCTGAATTTGTTCACAGTTACTTCAGCTGTCCCAGCCCCACATATAAGTACCTCATGGTCTTTGATAGTCTTAGATTTAGCATTTAGTTCATTTGTAATGGAAGGGTTGCAGCCAACTCAGAGTCATAGCTGCTATCACTTGGAGCCACAAGTGAATCTGTGTCGGAGTACATGCCCTCCTCATCAACTCCTACACTCTCATATGTGGCTCTCTTCTTTTTGGATGTGGATTTGGCTCTAACATTTGTGGTTGTCTCACTTATGACTCTAACATTTATGACAGTCTCATTTGTGGGCAATTTATTCCTCACAGAAGGGTGGAACCTACGTTTTGTTGGTGAAAATTGCAATGGGCCGTCAAAATCATTTATCTGTGCGACGATGCGGACTACTCTCTTCTCTACATTGAGTTCAAACCACCCAAGCAGCTGTTGATCAGATTTTATCTCAATAGATTCATTGTCCAAATCACGCCACAATGTTATATATTGCTTTGAACCCCACAGAGAATGTTCAGCTATGAAGTCAACTAATTGCATCAGCCCATAGTTATGCGTGTCAACAACATGAATTGGCAAAGATTTACCCTGCTGCCATGTCTTTGGCCCCCCATCAAGCAAACTGAAATATGACCAAACTCTAACAAGAAGTTGCAAATCCATGTGATTTGGCCTACAAATCACAGCACCGAATGTAAAATTAGCTAAATCGCTCTAATCATCTCAGTTATTTCACCCTACGGTCCCATTTCAACGCAAATCTACAGCACACAAGGTCAGGATGAGAAGTTCCTTTGCTTACCTGCTTGAACCCGTGCGTGGTGCCTGCATCTCCGAGCTGGGGCAGCGCTGGGGTTGGCCTCCCGCTCGTGCGCCTGCACAGGAGCCGCGCCGGCTCCCACCCGAGCCGCCGCCCGTGCGCNCCGCGCCGCCGCCGGCTCCCGCACGAGCAGCCGCCTGGAGACTCCCGCACGAGCAGCCGCCGTCCACTCGCCCTACCTTGCCTAGGGTTTCACGGGAGAGAGCACGAGATACGAGAGAGGAAACCAGGGAGACAGATAAGGTTCAGGGGTACCAATGTCTTTTCCCGTTCCTTTTAGTATTTTCCTCATTTCTTTTGCTTTTTTTTTTGAAACTAACCAGGCAGGAGAGCTGCCGATTATATTAAAAAGAAGAATAAGCCCAGACTGGGCAAACAAAAAACAACAACACCGGCCGGTTGGATTGGATTATATTAAAAGAAGAATAAGCCTCATTTCTTTTTGCTTTTTTGAAGCGGCCCTCAGCTAACGGAGTTGTAATCAGGGGCAGACGGAGAGTTCATCTTTGAAAAGTAGGGTCAAAATCGCTAGATTCAAAAAACGGGGGCAAAATCACCGTTCAACTTCAAAGTAGGGGCAGAATCACTAAACTCCCTTTTCTTTTTTAATCCTTGGCCGTCAATTGTCACTGCGTTATGACGCCCTGACGCGGCAAACAGCACCGCAGCGCCGAGACATCAACAACTGGGAATGGGACTGGCAGATCGCGTGTCTCCGAACAATTCGAATGTTCGGAGGCTCGGCCCCCAGCGCTCTGGCGTGCGTTGATGGAGCTCACGCCAGAATGGAACAGCCTCCACGGGGCACGGCTCGCAGTTCTGACCAAGCCGTGCCGTGGAGCGGGCGCGATACAGCTCCGGCACGATCAGGATGCGCTGTGCGCAGAGCACCGGGCACGACAGTTCGCTCGTGCGTGCTATGGTCTAAGCCGTGGTGACCGTAATCCGTAAACATCCGTACTCCGCTGGCTTCCGTTAGGATGACCGATGACCTCACTCCCCATTGCCCAAATTTGAATCTGCGAGCTGCTATCACCTCTCGAATCTTATGAACGCCTGGCACTAATACTAGTATAGAGCGATACCTGGAGCAGAAAATTGTCACTGATTTAGTTATACAGTAATCAAGTCCGGCAACAGAGCGGACGCCGATTAGGTGAACTTCATGTCAGACAAGTCATCAGTCAGCACTGGTGTCAAACAGAGGCATCTCCGCATCCGCACCAACAAGGCAACAACCTTCAAGTCACTTCAAAGAGTTCAGATAAGCCAAAGAGTTCCCCTAATATTTACAGCCTACCATGTCCAAGCTTACCACTGCTCTGAATAAGGCGCGATCAGAATGCGGGTGAACCCGCCGAAAATGTTCAGGCGAATGCTGGTGGGGTGGGATCAGTTGAGATCAATGGGAACTTGCATTGGGGTGCTCAATCTTTCTATGCCCCCGTCGAGCTTCAGGCCAAGCTGGCCTCTGATCCCTCCCCCAAAGGCGCAGAGCTCGCCGGATTCCATCACTGCGAATGTGTGCGGCTGCCCCATCTCCGAGTTCAGCCAGAACGAGGCGTTCGTGGGGCAGATCTGCGCGACCTTCTTGTTCAGCGCCTTGAGTGGCTCGACTATGCTCGGGGTCGAGAAATCTGGGCCCTCCTCTGGCTCATCGTCGTCCTGAGACCAAACAGCAGGCATATCAAAAACTGTGATGCAGATGAAACATAGCATCAATGTGCATAATTAACATGAATATGCCAAGATCATGGTTTTTAGAATTGCTAGTCAAGCCCATTTACTGCCTGCCACGGTTATCACTTATCAGTAGTTGAGATACAATGGCTATATTTTCACATATACACAAGAAAGAATGAACAAACCTGAAAAATCAAATTCAAGGATTCGCCAGATCCAAAGGAGTACACATCCCCATTATCTGTGACAACAAAGGTTGTGTATTCACCAGTCGAGAGATGAACGCCCTTCACATTGCGCAATCCTTCTACCACTGTGGGAACAGCCTTGTATTCCTCATCACCATGCCCCAAACAACCAGTGTGTCCCCAACCCCAGGTACAGACACGTCCGTCAGCACCAAGGGCTGCTGCATGCCAAGTGCCAGCTGCTATTGAAACTGGTTTAAAGCTCAAGGACTGAAACTGTTCAATCAACTTGGGCATGCCCTTGTTAGTTTTGCATCCATGCCCAAGCTTGCCCCCTAAACCACAACCTATTGAATACACAGACCTGCACATATTCAGGATACACTGTTAAACATTTCCAGGCATGACAGGGTTCATGATCAATCGCATATTAGGTTTGATCAAAATTACAGAACTGAAACTCCAAATTCGAAGATAAGCGCCTTGTTCATTAAGAAAAAAAGGGACTCAGTAACATACTGGTATTTGAGAAAAATAGACACAGGAGCAGAACCTTACATTCCATTTGGTTGGTATGCCAACATAAGGAGGTAGCAATTTCCTGCAGAGATATATGCAACAGGAACATTCTCAAGTTCAGAGAGAAGACGAGGCTCAACATCTGACGCATCTGAATTATGGCCAAGCCTCTCAGTTTTGCCCCATGAGAAAGTGTAAACTCGACCCTCTCTAGACAGTACCGCAGAGAAGTAGCCCCCTATGGCAGCTTGAACTACAAACACACCCTTCAATGACTCCACTATCTTAGGAGTCGTAACCTCACTAGTATGAGCAGCCTCAGCTAATTCTGCACGCCTGAAATTATCCTTCCCAAATGCATAGACACTTCCTGTGTCACTCACAAGCATTGTCCGTCTTGATCCAACTGCAGCTTGTGTGATTCTGATTCCTTGTAGAGACCTAAAAAGAAGGTGACAGTTACGGCATTGGTAAATAATAAAATAGTCCCATTTCAGAAAAAAAAATCTGAAAGATTACCTGATAAGACATGGCTGGAATCGGTCTTCTGAATCCCCAAGGCCAAGCTGACCGGAGCAATTGGCCCCAAACGAATATACATCTCCTTTTTTGGTTATAACTATACTATGGCCTGGCCCGGCAGTCACCCGAGAGCCGTTCTTCTCTCTAACCAAAATATACCTAAGAACATGCTTCCAGGAGCCTCCACAGTGTTGTTTCAGACACTCCTTTTCTTCTTGATTCATCAGCTTAAACATGGTCCTTTTCTGGCACATATCAAATGCTGCTAGCTCCGGAAGTGACAATGCAAAGTTTGGTGCAAAATTTGCAGGTTTACTGAAAAATGTACATGTGGCCTGACACGACAGAGAGACTCAACTCATCAGTAGCAGCGTCTGCTAAAACAAAGCACTGAGTGTAGTTGTATGACTTGCCTCCAGAGTGGCGAGATCTTTCGGGTCCAGATCACAGGCCGAGAGCACATGGAGGACAATGGAGGGGCTCACAGCAAGGGGGAATTCACCTGGGATTCCATCTCCATAGCAATGGCGCTGTGAGCGTTCCAGAACTGTTGGCAAAGGAGATGAATGGGTGGTCGACTCATCAGCAATGATATGGAATTGCATTGCTGGTGAGGTTACACTAGCAGCAGCATCCATGGGACACTGCATGATTCTTGCAGTGCTGCTGCAATGCACAGATGAATGGGAGCAGAGAAGTCAGTCTGATAAGAAAACACAAATGGCAGGTAAGCAGTTGGACAGTTGAATACAGGTTAAGCAGCATATCAACTTCAATTAAGTGAAACTGTGAAGGTGCAGAGATGATTAATGAAGAAGTTAAGAGAAACTGGAAGAGGCCATCAACGACAACAAATAATTAGATGAGCACATTCACAGTTTCTGATACTGCTAAGTTGTTTTCTACAAAAGACAGACTGATGATAGGGATAAGGGGAAAATTGAACACATATATCGACTGAAAACAGAATCGCATCACCAAATCACCAAGAACGCAGATCAGTCCCCAACGACAGGGTTTTACACTGGATCATCACCAGCACAGCGCGAAAGCTCAGGGAAGACCCGAAGTGGAAGTGTGAAACAAAGATGATCCGTGATCAAATCACAGCCCAGCCAAGGTTCCACCGTGCAATTCACACCCAGATGGCCAGATCGCCAAAATCCCATCCTCAAACACACCAAACATCTCGATTCCCCTGCCCAGCACCGAAATCCCCATTCCCCAACGCCGCGCACCACCATCGACGCCGCGGAAGAACCGGCGGACGCAGCCAAGATCTCCCCAAGCCATGAAAAGAACCTTCCTTTCCCACCCGATCGGCCCGGCGCGGCCGGGAAACCGATCCGATTTCATCAGATTCCCCCAAAACTTCCCATCCCCTCACTGTATTCCCACATCCAAAAAGTCCCCAGAAAACCAAAATTCCGGGGAGGAAAATAAAAATCAAGGGGCAGCCGGGAACATCGAAATCGCACGGAATTAAGCGAGGCACAGTCCGATCGTCGTACTCGGATTTATCTGGCGATTTGGTTCATCCGATCCTCGCAGGCCGCGGCGTTGCAACCTCGGGAACACGGGTGGGGGCGCGGAGCGGTGGCGAGATGTCGGTCCTGGGAAGTTAGTTTCAGAAAGGGCGCAGCGGATGCGTCACTCCCGTATTTATAGATGCGTGGGTAGGTGCCACGTCAGCGTTGTCCGGCTCCACCCCTCGGCCACTGTTTGATACTGCCGCCGTATTTGTCATGTTTCTCTGAAGAAGATAATTTGGGGCCTGTTTAATTCGTGTGAAAGAGTGAAAAGTGTATGTATTGGGTTGTGTGTATAGAGAGAAGAAATAAACTGACACGGTCCTCGATGTAGTACGAGGTAGGAAAGTGACGTGAATTAAACAGGGCGGGCATGTTTGGTTTGCTTGCTACACCGGCCAAACCATACAGCCTGTTCGGTTGGCTGGTGGCTGGTGGCTGGTGCTGATTTGTTGTGAGAGAAAAATACTGCTGGCTGGCTGATGGCTGGTGGCTGCTACTGATTTGTTGTGAGACTGAAGTACTGCTGGCTGGTGGCTGATAAGGCAAGCGATTTTGGCTCGCCCACATCTTTTGGCATTCATTTGGTTTGACGTCTGCGTTTGGCTCGCCAACTTTCGCCAACGGAAAGACAACTGAAGTCACGGGCGAGTTGTGGGCGCTCTGGAATTGGCATCCAATGCCTACGCTCAGGTCAACGTGGCAAAAGAAGAAAGGTTACACGAAGATCGAGAAAGTAGGATTAGCTGCACTTTTGTGCTAATATATCTCACTTGGCTTATCTAATCTCAGATTTGTTTGTAGATTAATATTTTTGACAATTAAATGTACAAAACGAGATGTCATTTGACTATATTTTGACAAAAAAATAAATAATGACATGTAGGCCTCACATGTCATAGTAAGAAGCTAATTTGGCTTTGGCAAAATTTGGTTAGGCTATAATCCAGACATAATTTTGCCAACGGTTTGGCAACACCTATGATTTGGTCATGACCAAAATTTGGTAGGGCTAGACAGGCCACAAACCAAACATGCCCAATGAGCCCGGATGTATAAACAGTGAGCAGTTGAGCACGCCTGGCTCCGAGGGTACCTGTATAAAGTCGTTAGTTCATCACAAAGGTCCTCATGGGAATGGAACTATTTGCCAGAGAAACTGGTCCGGCAATGATGTGAACAAAGGGAGCGAAGCAGAGAAAGAGGTAACTTTTTTTTTACGACCGTGCCTTAGCACGTATTTCATTAAGCAGAAAGCAGTTTACAAACAGTTCTTGAAGCCGACAAACAGAACTTGGCCGGCCCAAGAGCACAAAGGATTAAAAAAAGAGAAACACTGAAAAAAAACAACCAACCTCACAACAACACAACACACAGCCAACAATAGAAGCAAGAAAGGGGAGGACACACCAAGCCCAACAACACTAACATGCGACCTAAAATCTGAATATGCAAAAAAGAGATACACCATCACTAAGGAAGCCTACAACACGGTGGCAAAGCATCCACCGGGCAGCACAATCATGACGGCAAAGCATCCGCCAGAGAAGAAGAACGGCGGCAAAACATCCGCCCAGACCATGGCGAAGTGTCTGCCCAAGCAAACGGTGGCAAAGCATCCACCACAACAAACGGTGGCAAAGCATCCACCCAACGACCACAACCTGGGCGGCGAAGCATCCGCCCAGAGCAAGCACCAGCAGCACCACGATGGCGAAGCATCCGCCTGAAACAAGAAGCGGTGGCAAAGCATCCACCCAACAAGAACTTTAACCAGCCTGGTGGCAAAGCATCCATCAGATAGTAGCGACCAAAACAACCAAGGTGATGGAGAGCGAAGACGAGCGTTGGCAGGTTCAGATGGAGCAACATCCCACGGGAACAGAGATCGCCGCCACCGCAGCCGAGACCCGATGGCACCAAGAATCCCACGGCAGGTGCAGAGCTTCCAAGACAACACCTCAAGGGAGGGAACGACACCAATGGCGCCGCTGTCGTCCGACACAAGGTCAAGATTTTCACCCGAAGAGCTCATCAGAGAGGATGAAAGGAAGGGGGAGCGGATGACGCCTTCAAGAAGGTAAACGACGCCCAAGGGCGTCGCCATCATCAGCCCGCAAGCGGGCATACGGCTTTCGCCTCTGCCCCCTTCCTCGCAACGACCTGCACCTTCACCGGCAGGAGGACAAGCAGTTAGGTGCACCGAAGCGCCGCCACACGAAGAGCCACCACCTGCAGAAGAGGCCAGCCACAAAGGAGGGCGAGATAAGCACAGAGCGATGACGATGGGAGCAGGCCGCATCAGGCCAGGGGCACGCGAATCCAAGCCCAAGGACGGCGGATCCGGGCCTAGGGGCGGCAGATCTGGCCCCCAGCTGGCGGACGGAGGCGAGTCCCGGCCTCCCGGGGAGGAGCCCAAGGCGACCATGGCGACCTAGGGTTGCGAGGTAGGATGGGGAGAAGAGTTTGGGGCGGGAGAGAGAGAAGGGGGTGAGGAGGTGGCCGCCGCCGCCGCGAGCCAGAAGCAGGCAACGGCGGCGACCAACGGGGCGGGAGGCGGGGGGCCGGCGGTGCCGGTGCAATCGCCCCCGCGTCGCCCGCACGAGCAACCCAGGGTCGGGAGAAGAAAGAGGTGACTTTGAAGAACAATATGGTATGTTAAAATATAAGCGGATTTCTTTGGGGTTGAATTGGAGATGGATGCAGCTAGTATGCTCCATCGCATACTCCTATTGTAGTCATAGATTTACCATGCGTAATGTGTGCATGTGGTTCAGTGCCGACGAGGTACTATGACTTCCAACAAGTTTCTCTTCACATAGTTTCATTCCTGTATAAATAATCAAAATTTGTTTTTTTTCTGAGATGTATATTTTCTTTCAACGGTGCATGCACACTTTTCGAGCATCTCTAGCGATTACCCAATAAATATGTCCCAATAATCACCTAGCGGGGATGTCGCAATATCTCTTTCTTAATTATTGTGGGAGTTGTTTTTGCAGTTCTCTAATAATCTTGTTTCAATCCAACTACCGTTTTGGGATAATCACAACTCCCTCTCTATTTGAGGAGAATTAGGTGGATTATTAGTTTATTTCAATAATTATTGGGACAAGAAAAAATAAAAGGGATATGTTATAGCACTTCTTTTTGCAAAAACTCTCCTAGTATGTCTCTTATTGTCTGATTTTTTCCCCTTTTAAGATTGACTTTAATTTGGAGCATCCAGGTCATTTGTTATAACTATTAATTTGTCGAAAAAATCCTAGAAATTAAATACACTCTGTATAGGGGAGAGAGAGAGAGGGTAGGTGCAAATAGTTGAATTCCATCATAATCATGAGCACCAACTAAGTTTATTTAAATGTTTGCAAACAGAAATCATCACCAAAGTAAGGTGAAGTTTCTCAGTTGCCAACGAAGATGTCAACAGATGAGAATATGAAGTTTTTTTAAGGGAAATGAGAATCTGAAGTTTTGGTGCTCGAATCACTCTCTCTCTCTCTCTCTATCAGAATCACTCTCTCTTGGTGAGCCAATAACCCAGTACATATAAAAAGGAACAAATCACTCCATCGGATCAAGCATCTCGTTCAGGATCAATCAAAACCGCCACTCATTGAGGATTTGCACGAGGTGAGGGCTATCACTTTTGTTTAGACGAGTTCCAGAGCCAAGCAACTGAAAAGCCTATCTTTCTTTTAAGGCCCTGTTTAGTTGAGGAAAGTTTCACAACTTTTCACTATTCACTCGTCACATCAAATATTAGGATACTAATTAAGGATATTAAATATGGATTAATGACAAAACCCATTCCACAACCCTTGAGTAACTTCGCGAGACGAATCTAATGAGTCTAATTAGGTCATAATTAGACAACGTCGTGTTACAGTAAACAATCTCTAATGACGGATTAATTAGGCTTAATAGATTTGTCTCGTGATTTTCCGTCCATCCATATAATTAGTTTTTATAATTAGATCATGTTTCACTACTACAGAAAACATTTGTAAGCGCCAGGTTTCTTTTAGGACTAAAAGGCGACGCGCCCCTACAAATGCGCGTGCGCTACTGTAGCTAAGGGCCGCCCCTATAGATGCATTTCTAGGGGCGGGTCATGGCATGAGCCGCCCCTACAAATGCTGCCCTTTCTAGGGGCGGGTCATGCCATGACCCGCCTCTAGAAATGCATTTCTAGGGGCGGGTGATGGCATGACCCGCCCCTAGAAGTGCATGTTTGTAATTTTTCAATTGAAATTTGAGATTTTTCAAAAGACCTCGGATGAGAAAACAGTCAAAATAAAAGTTGTAGATCACAATGAGTTATGAAACTTTGTAGTTGACAACTTTTTCATTTGAAATCATCTTGTCAATGAAAACTAAATTTGAATGTTCTCAAATTCGAAATTCAAATTCTATAAATGACCTTGGATGGAGAAACTACCAAAATGAAACTTGTAAATTTCAAAAAGTTATGAAACTTTGTTAGTTGACAACTTTTTAATTTGAAATCATTTAGGGCCTCAAACAAGCCATTTACACTCGGTTTAGTATAATATGGTAGGAACCAAAACAACATCTAGTCACAGGTGAGAGTGTGGTGCAGTGGTAGAGGCGGCTATGCATGAGGGAGAGGTCGTGAGTTTGAATCCCACCAGCCGCGGAGCACGCGAATTTTACGCGAAAAATGGCACGACTTGGGACGGTTGGGGGATTCCCAAGTTAAAATAATTTTTTTGTTATTTTTCGATTTATTTCTGGTCGGCAAAAATGAATTTGGCGTGTGCCGTAGCATTTCCAGGGGTGGGTGATCGGCATGCCATCACCCGCCTGGAAACCATCTTCAGGGGCGGACCATGCCATTACCTGCCCCTGAAAACACGTTTGTTAGGGCGGGCTACTAACCCGCCCCTGCGAATGGCTATTTTTAGCAGCCAAAAGCCAGGACGGATTTCGGCGTCGCGTCGCCCCTACAAACATGTTTTTATCCGCCCCTACAAATATTTTTTAGTAGTATTTAGTCCTCCTAATCTTCGGTTTAAAATTACTACGGTAAATTTCGTGAACTTTCTCGCCGACCCTAACTCTCGGTACCTTTTTTTTAAAAAAATAAAGTATCCTTTCTGCTCAAGGGTGATGCACGTTAATGCTCTCTTACAAGTGAGCATTTGACGCGCGTCGCTTTCGTACAAGGAAGGCGCAAATGGGCACTTGCAATTGGCTGATCCGTGACTGCGACATGACCAAGTTTTAACCGCAGGACACGAAGGGACTGTTTGCATCCCATGCACTAGCACTAGCATTAAAGGGAATTCATGCACTAGCACTAGCACTAAAGAGAATTTTACATGCATGGAGTACTAAATAAAGTCTATTTGCAACAACCTCTTCACAGATGGGTGTAATTTTTCGAGACGAATCTAATGACTCTAATTAATCCATGATTAGCTACAGTGACGCTACAGTAACCATCCTCTGTTCATACGGTCAAAGGCCTCATTAGATTCGTCTCGCGAATTAGCACGGGGTTGTGGAGCTGGTTTTGTAAACTGCCTTTATTTAATACCCCTAATTAGTGGTCAAAGTTATGAACAGTAACTAGCACTAGCATTAGCAGTGGCCTCCAAACAGCCCCGAAAACGCGGAGGCCCATCGATGGGTGAAGCGGACTGTCCGGTGCGGAAGTGCTTAAGGCGGCAGTGCCGCGCCTTGGCAAGGATCATGGATACGCCTCAGATCCCACTTGGTAGAGCTCCCAGAGTCCTGAATCAAGCTACCAAATAGTTTTTCAGATAGAAACGATTCTCAGCTGATTCTGTGAATTGATTCTCTGAAATAAACTAAAGGGCTAAAGTTGAAAAAAGTAGCTTCTTTTGATTCTGTGAAGTGATTTTCCATGCTGATTTCGAGAGTTTTTGCTAGAGAATCAAAGAGAATCATTTTCAGCCACAGAATCACTTCTCTCGAAGAATCAGCTCAGGTGTAGCTCTACCAAACAGGCCCTCACAAACTGAGCGAGGTGGGTGTCTGAATATGTGCTTGAAATGGGTTGGCACCATGATCTGAAGTGAGTGTGGAAGTAGTTTACACAAAACTATTTGCTTGCGCACATCCATGTGTTCTAGCTATTCACTCATTTATGAGCTACCATGTGAACAATTGGCTCTAGGCCTTGTTTAGTTCAGAAACTTTGCATTGGGAAGCGTGTAGCGAGATGGGGCATGTTTTCCAATGCAGAAACTTTTTGCAAAGTTTGCGAACTAAATAAGACCCTAGAGTACATTTTCCTCGAATACGCACGATTGTACGTATCATTGTATTAAAAGGAAATATGATCTAGAGTATATCAGAGTATGATAATAATTCAATTGAATGCATAGGAGTGCTTTGACTGTTGAGCTGGAACGTTTACAAACTGTAAGCATCACAGATACGATCTTTTACACTTAGACCAGTCTCAATGGGGAGTTTCATGAGAGTTTCATAGCATTAAATTCAATGACACATCAACAAAACTGCTGACTTGACAAGGTAATTTATAGAGTGGGTTTCATCAGATGTGAGAGGCATCTCAGTTATCTAGTTCTCAGTTTAAGTAACTGTGCAATGAAACTCCTCATTGAGACTGGCCTAATAGATACACAAGATTATTAAACTTAATGACTCGACAGAGTATCATAAGATGGATTTCCAGCACCATTCTTTGCACAACAAAGAAATATTGAAAAGCTATGGAGTTCCAGAGCCATGAATATTGTAAAGCGCTTCTTTCTCTTAGGAGGACAGTACGTGGATGTTGATGCTACAACCCGTGCAAGCGTCATACCGCATCTGTTTATTGCCTTTATCACTTTGTTTATTTCTTTCTGCTCAGCGTGATGCATGCCAAATTGTAAAGTGCCCTCTTACTCGGCGGGCAGAGACGCAAACGAAACGATCACTATTGTTTTTGGCTGGCTCCGTCGTCTCACGCGCGTCGCTTTCGTCCAAGGAAGGCGCAAACTGATACTAGCAAGTAGCAACTCGTTGAGCCGTGACTGCGACATCACCAATTGAATTCACCATCTGATGGCAAGCGTCAGCCGCAAAGCCACGAAAAGAGGGAGCAGGCGCCAGAGCCCACAAAACTGCAAGTCCGTAGGCATGTATGGTGCATCTGATTTATAAATTGTTCGCGTATTTACATTCCTTGCACTAAATCTATAAAACAATATCTCACTTGCTTGTATTTCGACAAATGAAAAAATTTGTGACATGTAGACTCCACAACTCATCTTGCTGAGGCCACTAATGATGATGTGTCCGAAGGCGTCCTGTTCTTGATGGTGCAGGAGGGCATGGTATATCTTGAATTTTTTTTTAGTTTGGTATTATTTTTATAGAAAATAGCAGCTGTAGGGGTATAACTGGGGTAATTGCAAGTTTGGTAACCAGTCGGCTACTGAACAGCCGACAGGGGGCATATCGGTTATCCAGCGGCCGATATGTACTTATCGGCTGCCGAGTAGCCGACAGGTTCCTCCCACGTGGAATTGGCCGCCTCCACGTAGGCTGTCGGCCCACGCAGGGGCCTATCGGCTACTGAGCGGCCGACAAGACTTATCGGCCAGTCAGAGGCCCATAGCTGCCTTTTACCCCGCCGTCATCCCCTTCCTCGCGTTACTGTGCTCGGATCTCGCGCAATCGTTTTCGCAGCGCACGGCGGCCGGGCGCTGGGCGAGCAGNGCGGCAGCGGCAGCCGAAGCCCGACCGGCGCCGGAGGGGCCGGGGCCTATCGGTCCCTCGGGGGCCGACTGCCGCCGACACCGGCGCTCCCAGCGACCGAGGCCGACGCCGGTAAGCCTTTTTCCTTTTTTTGTTTATTTTAGGATTTATAAATTGTTATAGGATTTACAAAATTGTAGGAAATGAGTTAGGATTTAGAAAATGGTAGAAATTGATTTAGGATTTAGAAAAGTGTAGGAATTGATTTAGGATTTAGAAATTGATTTAGATTTTATAAATTGATTTAGGTTTAGAAATTGATTTAGGATTTAGAAATTGATTTAGTATTTAGAAAACTGTAGGAATTGAGTTCGGATTTAGAAATTGATTTAGGATTTAGAAATTGATTTAGGATTTAGAAAATTGTAGGAATTGATTTAGGATTTAGAAAAGTGTAGGAATTGAGTTAGGATATAGAAATTGATTTAGATTTTATAAATTGATTTAGGTTTAGAAATTGATTTAGGTTTTAGTAATGCAAATAGGGTTTTTTCTGGTTAGTTAGTAAATGTATTATATGGCGAGTTGCTAACGTTAAGTAGCATGATATTTGCATCAGGTATGCATTCGGAAGTAGTGAATATCAGAGTTCATCATGGGAATGGTTACGCCACGTTTTGTGATTCTGGGGTAGACTTGAGCAACTATGTATTTGTTGACACAACCTTGACAAACCCAATACAGATGCGACGGGAGGAAGTGTTAGGTTGGTTGCATAGTATGCTGCAGGTGAACCCGTCGTATTTTAGGCTGAAAGTGAGTGGGGTGGTTCCTAGGCAGCGTGAGCATGGTTGGAAGTGGGAACTATATGTGCTTAGGAACTCAAAATGTTGGAGGGCATTTGTGGACATGGCGTTGAATGGTCCGTTCAAATTTCCCCTGGTGGTTCTTGTTGAAGCGGAGATGGTAAATAACGAGCATGGTGATAACGAGCATGGTGAGAGCAGTAGGGCAGAGGCAGTTGATGAGAGTGATGTGGGTCAGGCGGTGGTGGAGAATGTTGTCATGCAGCCTGTTTTTGAGCAGACACATCTAAATGATGAGGACGACGAAATAGGGGTGCCGGTGGATGCTGATCAGGGCGAGGTGGATGAGGAAATTGTTGATGAGATGGAGTGTGATGATGATGAGTATCGGACCTTTGTAGATGGAAGAGATGGGAGAAATTTTGAGGATGAAACAAGTGTCCCTGATGAGTGGAACAACTATGACTTGGATGGACTGACGGTTAATGATGGACACAATTCGAACTGGGAGTATGGTAAGCTTGAGATCATGAAAGGCCAAATGTTTCATGACAAGTCTCATCTTCAGCATGCAGTCAAGAAGTGGGCTTTCTCAGAGAAGAGACCATTCAAAGTGGTCATTTCAAACCCTACTACATATGATGTGAAGTGTATGTGCGAAGGATGCCCTTGGCGGGTGCACGGTTATTTACCGAAGGCAGAGAGCAACTTTGTAGTGTCCATCGTTGTCCCGCACTGTTGCAAGTTGCAAGGTACTGTACCGAAGCACAAAAACATGACTGCCGATTTTGTGGCAAATGAGATGTATCCAGAGATCGTGAAGAAGTCATCTATGTCTCCGTTCCAAATCATGCTTGCTATAGAGAATAGATATGCTTATGAGATATCATATGACATGGCATGGAGAGCCAAGCAGAAGGCGTTGGAGTGGAGATTCGGCACGTATAAGGACGCTTACCACCATTTGCCATCTCTATTAGCATTGTTGCAAAGTAGAAACCCTGGAACTATTATTGATATCGATGACTACATAAACACGAATGGTGATCGCATTCTTCGCCGCCCTTTTGGTCATTCGGGTGCATGATTGAAGCTTTCAAGCATTGTCGTCCCGTGCTTTGCGTTGATGGCACTTTCTTGACCGGACAGTACAAAGGGCAGCTTCTCACATGCATAGGGACTGACGCGGACGCCAAGGTTGTTCCCATTGCCTTTGCATTTGTGGAATCGGAGAGCACGGACAGCTGGTTGTGGTTTCTTAGCTTGGTGAAGCGGGCAGTTGTTCTTGAAAGGCAAAATGTTTGCGTCCTCCACGACCGTCACGCGGGTATATTGGCAGCCGTGAAAAGGTTGCAGGAGAACGATAGGGTGGATGTCCATTGGCCGGACCTGCATAGCCGATGGTGCATGAGGCATTTAGGGGCGAATTTCTACAGTCAATTCAGAAGCAAGCGTCTGATGAACCTTTTCAAGACTTTGTGCAAACAGAATCAGAAAAATAAGTTCGATGAGATATGGGAGGAGCTAGACAAACTCACTACTACCCACATGAAGGAGGTACGCAAGCAACCGGTTGTGGCACGTGACGAGGAGCCGTGTGGACTTGAACCCCTTCCTTTCGAGCATCGATCAGTGACGAGGAGAAGGAAGGGTGGAAGGTCGGTGAAATCCTTTACAGATTGGATAAAAAATGAGCCACTTGAAAAGTGGTCATTGTTTTATGACACGGATGGCTCTCGATATGGCATCATGACAACAAATCTGGCTGAGGTTTATAACTGGGTGCTAAAGTGTAGCCGGGCTCTACCGTTGACAGCAATAGTGGAGTGTATACTTCGAGGGACTATAAAATATATGCGTCAACGGTTTCGCGATGCATCTAGGATTGTCCAGGATCCTCAAATGGTTTTTTGTCAGAAGATGACTGAAATTATTGAGAAAGTAAGTGCAAAGGGTAATCTTCACCGTGTGCATTACATTGGTAACCAAGATTTTGTGTATGAGGTCACGGTACGTGACAAGGGGGGCCATGGCCTTGGTAGTAATAAAGTTGTACATGAATGCCAGCTATGGCCAGAGGTGAACTTTTGCCAGTGCACATGCAACAAGCCAAAACTTCTTCACATGCCATGTTCACATGTTTATGCTGCTCGAGCAAAGGCTGGTGTTACAACGTCTTTTATGTCCCCTTACTATCTAAAGGAGGTGGTACAAGCTACTTGGAGTGGTGAGCTTTTGGGCTGGAGGGCGATTGCTGATTTTAGTAAGCGCCCACCTGATGGCCCTGACTGGGTTCCTGATCCAGCTACAATTGTTGACAAACGTGGAAGAAGACAGAGCCGCCGTATTAGAAATGACATGGATGCAGCTGAGGCCAGAGGTGGACAGAAATCATGCTTGGCATGCGGCGGGGACCATTATCGTAAGGATTGTGATGGTTATCCCACACACAAAAAACCAGACGGCAGCAGCGAAATACATCCCCAAGCGCAACCCGAAGAAGAAATAGGCAGTTCGCAGGTTTTATTTTTAATGATTTTTAGTTTGTGAGGAGTGGTCGTACTCTTTTCCTCAATGTTGAGGTTTTTAATGAGGCGACGGACCTTTGTAATAATTTCTATAATGTTATTAGAACCTTTGTAATAATTTCTATAATTATGTATCTTCTTTTGATTTGTAATAATGTATCTTCTTTTGATTTATAATTATCGTTTCTGTAATTTGCTAATTTTTGCAGGAATGGCGAATCTTGAGTTGATAGATCCGATTGTCGACGCGAAGCACCGATCAAGGTTGGTGGACAATAATCTTCCACACGCGCTCCGTCTGAGGACGCACGACGAGTGTTGGCGACTTGATGCACGGTGGCTTCCTAGGTACTTAACGTCGCACAGATTTGTTGCATTTAAAATTTAATTTATTTAATCATCCTAACATACTCCTTTACATGGCCCTGTCCTTTTTTTTGCAGCCTCACTGGGCGGTAGATACAGCCCGCTTGACGTACCCGCAGTTTGTTGCCGGGTTCGACCAGCTCACGCCAGACCGGGTTCGTTGGCTCCCGTACACCCCTGCTGCTGTACACACACGGGCGTCTCGAGGTTTGTCCACGCTTTGCTACCGCGACCAAGCTTTTTGGTACACGAAGAGGTACCTAGTCTATGATATCTGTGTTGAGCCGTACTGGCCTCAGCGAGTGTGGCGTCAGTTTGGGATGAGGCAGGACTTCCCGGTACCTCGTCAGCAGTTACACACGGATCACATGTTAGTCGCTAATTAATTTTTTATGTTGTTTTACATCTTTTATGCAATGTTGATGTTTATATGTTTGTACTTTGGCAGGATGACGAGAAAGGGCCAAGGAGTAGCGTACGAGGGCATTTGGGCTACAAAGATGGAGACCTGGGCCGCGCAGTGGGATGATGCGGGGCATGACCTTCACGACCCTTTGCCCCCTTACGACCAGGAGACCTACGCGGCCTACCTGCGTTGGTTCCATGGGGCCACACGTTGGAGGGTGTTCCCGGTGCCGGACACCCCTGCGGCACGTCAGCCGACGATCGAGGACACCTTCGCCCCCGAGCCAGTCGCCGCGTTCCATGCCCTGGTAAGTTCAGGTACATATCCCATTGCATTCTTCTTACTCGTCAATACTGTAAGTAACTTGAACTAATTTTTCAGACGGATATTTGCCACGACGTTGGCGAGGAGTTGTACGACTTCGCGGACCGTATTCAGGCGGATCCACCTCGTGTTGCTAGGAGTGACTTGGTGGGTGCTCTCCGTCGCCTAGCGAAGAAATGCATGGATGGCGTACGACGTGCTTCGTGTAGGGCGACCAGAGACGCACCCATTCCTCCACTCCGGGTCACGCCTCCTTCGACCAGTAGGGCGGCAGACACGGCACCTGGACCCTCTGGAGTACGGACCCCGTCTTCCTGGCCCGAGTCGGCACCCATGACATACGGTACATTCCACTATCCCTGCTACTACTACCATTTTCTTCTCTACGTAACGACTACAATTTTAACTTTAAAATATTTTGCAGGTGTTTTGCCACCAGTGCCTGACTTTGTTGCAGCAG
>CM014270.1:56270979-56285041 GCA_004135705.1 Alloteropsis semialata
TGTTCAGCATCCCGGCTGACACGGCTCGTCGTCCAGCTTAGAGAAAGCTCACACTTGCAGCCAACCATTCTATTTTGACGAATCAGGAAGCAAAGTCAAATGCAGCGCTTCATCTCGCGCAAAGGCAATAACAATTATTGGTACAGATACAGTGAAAACTAGTCAATCGAAGAGACGTAAAATAATCTATACACAATTGCAATTGCTCGCCGGCCATGAATTCACTAAGACCAGCGGCTTCTCTGCATTCTAAGAGACGTTAACACAACGACGGAATCCCGGTACTGATGATCCGTAGCTCAATAATGCTTGGATCGGTCAGTCCAGCCGGAGCCCGGCGAGGTCGTCGACGTAGCTCCTGGGGCGCGGCACGGGCGTGCTGGCGACGACGGTGGCCGCATCAGTCAGCGCGTCGTCGTCCCCGCTAGAGATGCCGTTGAAGAAGGGGTCCTCAAGGAGCTCGGCGGCCGAGGGCCGGTTCCGCGGCTGGCCGATGCAGCGCTCGATGAAGCCGCGCAGCTCGGGGTCCTTGAGGCGCTTGAGCGCGGCGGGAGGGACGCCCCGGGTGACGTTGTGGAAGATCTGCACGACGCTGCCGCACTCGGCGTAGGGCACCTCCCGCGTGACCATCTCCAGCACGCACATCCCGTACGAGTAGATGTCCACCGACTCCGTGTACGTCTCCGTGTAGAGCTCCGGCGCCATGAACTCCGGCGTGCCCAGGATCGTGTGCGCCACGTGCGTCTTGTCCACGATCGCCGCCAGCCCGAGGTCGCCGATCTTGACCTGCAACGCACGCGCCATGGGCAGTTAGAAATGCAAGCCACCCAGCAGCTAGCTCCGACCGAAAGCAACATCTAACAGACGAACGCGGCATCCAACAGGCGAGGCAAAGCAAGCGGCGCGTGCCGAATCTCTCTCTGCGGCGCCCGCGCGGCGACGGCTCTTGCTTGTCGCTGCAGCTACTATGGTAGCTTAGCTGGATTAGCGAGAAAGCGATCGTCGCAATTAACGTAGCAAAATTAAAGCGGGCATCGCAAGCGTGCATCATTTGGGCGCGCGTCTCCTTTATTCCAAAGGCGCAGCTCAGAAATAGGCGTATCTTAGGTTCCAGCTCGTGAGATGCTTTCGGATCTCTCTCGCCGGAACGCGGAGAGCTACAGCTGCTCACAGGAAAGAAGCGGAAAAGGCAAAACTAGAGGGGCCCGCCGCTAATCACTCGTGCCCTAAAATGCGCGGGTCGGTGTACATCTTGAGCAGCAGCACCAACAACCAACAATAAACTGGCCCAATTCAAAATTTAAATTCAATCTATACAATATCTTATTCCCATTAAAAATCCTAAAATTTGGTCTTGTGATTGAAGAGTAGAACAGAGTCACGCGGATAGGCTCGAACTCGAACACGATGAAAAATCGCTAGAATTGATGAAAGAATCTATCAAGATTCAAGAGGAGGGAGCAATTTGTGGAGGAGGGGATTGGGATCAGGGGTAAGGCGATTACCTGGCCGTTGTTGCCATTGATGAAAACGTTGCTGCAGTTGAGATCGCGATGGATGATGCAAGGGTCGTGGGTGTGGAGGTGGTTGAGGCCCTCGAGGATCTGGCGCGCCCACTTCTTGAGCGCCTTGACGGAGACGTGGCGGTGGCGCTGGCGGTACTCGCGGAGGCTCCCCGAGGTGCAGACCTCGGTGATGAAGTTGAGGACGCCGGCGTCGCGGTCGAGCCAGACCTTGTGGAAGCCGATGATGTGGTCGTGGTGGAGGGAGCGCAGGAGGCGCACCTCGGCGTGGAGGCGGTCCACCATGCCGGGGTCGCGGTCGGCCAGCGCGCGCAGGCGGACGCGGTTCCACGCCACCTCGATCCCCTCCTCCTGGTCGAACCCTCGGTACACCTTCTTGACGGAGCCGAGCCCCAGCACGTCGGCGTACCGCCCGAACCGCCCCGTCGGGTCCACCTCCTCGAACGCCTCCTCGCCCTCGACCACCCGGTCCACCGCCATGGCGGCGCGGCGGCTGCGGCGTCGGCTGCGCGGGGCACGGGATGCGACGCGACGCGGCGTGCCGCGGTGCGCGCGAGTGGGGACGCGAGGCCGGCTGGCGAGCGGGCGCGAGGAGGGGGGAGGAGCGGACCGTTGCGACGGCGGCTATTTATAGCTCGGGAGGTGGGGATAGCCGGATAGGGGAGGGTTGGTTGGCGCGGCGCGGAAGGGGCGGGGCGCGTCGTGCCGTGTTGTACACAGGACAGGAGGACACGCCTGCACCAGGCGGAGCCGAGATGGACGAGGTGGGGGCATTCGAGTCGACGTCGTCGGCGACGTATTGCGTTGCGCTTGTGCTACGCGTGCCTGTGGGCACGTACACCGGGGCTATTGACCGCCGGGCTTGCGCTCGCTGCCGCTGGGGCCACGAGGCGCGGGAATGGCGTGGGTTGTGAAGTCGTCACGTGGACTCACCACCAGGCGAACGAGCGGCCCAGGCCCACGGGGTACCTCCGATTCGATTTGGTGTTTTTTATCTGGTGATTTGGTTGCGTCTTTGACCCGAGACTCGGTAATCCGGTTGCCAGCCTGCCATCTTGGTTGATCTGTTTTTACAGGAGGTGGCTAGTGGCCAGTGCCAGGTGAGGTAGGATTACCTGGCCAGAGCGTATCCCTCAAGTTAGATGTGATTGGGCATGGCGTTAGAGCATCTCCAACAGAACCTCTTTTCCTTTTTTCTTTTTTCTGTTTATAGGGGAATCCCCTTTCACAACTCAGTGATATAGGGAAGAAGTGCTACAGCAGATCCCTTTTCCTCTTTCTCCTTTTCATTCATCTGACAGGTGGGGCCCATATGGCAGTGTCACATCAATTTACTTTCTTTTTTTCTCTCTCTCCCTCCTCTCTCTCTACTGCCATTGCTCACGGTTACCCATGGCTGTGCGATCTTTCAAAAAACAAAGGGAAAATTGGCTGGTGGACATCGTTAAAATGCGTCTTTTGCTCCAAGCCACTCAAAAATTATGTCTTTGCTAGAAAACACTACAATTCTATGTCAATATGCTGTAGGACACTGAAGCTATTATTATATTCAATTTTAATAGTAAGTTACGTGAAATGACTAATCTACCCTTCCTCTCTCTCTTTACGAGTCATCTTCGTCTTCCCATCGCCGGCCTCTTCTTCTCAGACCTCGGCGACCAAGCTGCCCACCCTCTTGTCTGCGCCGAGAGCAGGCCGAGCCGGCCTCGTGCCCAAGCGTCGGCCGGTCCGCCCTCCCAATCCTTCCTCACACCCGAGTCCCCCTCCATGGGCTCGCCCGCTCAGGCCTGCCATGGCGAGCAGCCGAAGCCGCAGGTCGCCCCATCCAACCCATGGTGCCCTCCCCTTCCTCGTGAGCTCAATGGGCGCCACTCATGACGAGCTCGCTCACAGACCCACCCAACCCACCTCTCCCTCCCTCGCATGCTGCACATGGAGCGCTGGGCTTGGCGAGCTCGCTAACCGGCGGCTGCCCCTATCCGCCCCTTCCTTGGCACCCGCTCCCTTGCTGGCTTGCTGCGTGCCTGTGCTCCTCAGGCTGCACGCAGTGCTCACTAGGGGCGGCTGCTGCAGGGCCATCCGAACGGCCGGAGCTCACTCGTCGGCTCGTGGCCACTCTGGGAGACGGGGAGATAAGATGGGAGGAACTTAGGAAGAATGCAGGGGTAATTTGTCCTGTGTGAGTGTTTTTTTACCTATTTGAGTAGAAAATATTATTATATTAGCTATAGTGTCCAGTAGCAAATTGACATAGAATTATAGTGTCTCCTGGCAAAGACAAATTTTTTTAGTGGCCTACAGCAAAAGACACCTTCCAACGGTGTCCTCTGGCCAATTTTCCCAAAAACAAAACCCATGGCTGTGCCTGAGATGGCGGCCGGCCTGGCCTGGCCAGCACGCGGCCGTGCCCCGCTCGCCCAACCCGAGGCCACAGCCGGCGCCCGGCACGATGCGGCCTGCCCGCCTTGCCGGGGCGGCGGTCGCTGGCGCGACGCGGCCTTGCTCGCGCCCTCGGTCAGGCGTGGCGGCCGGCGTACATAGCCTGCTCGTGCCCCGCGGTCAGTGGTGGCGGCCGGCGCTGCCAGTCGCGCCTGCGGCGGGGGGCGGCGGTGCCAGCGCGGCCTGCTTGCGCCCGTAGCCAGGGGCGANGCCGGGGCGGCGGTGGCTGGCGTGACGCGGCCTTGCTCGCACCCTCGGTCAGGCGCGGCGGCCGGCTTGACGCAGATCTGGGTCGGTGGCGACGCTTGCCGGAGCTTTGCCACGGCGCGCTTCGCCACGAGCAGTGGTAGGCAAACCGGAGACATCTCGTGTGTCAACAAATCATACTCAAGGATTCTGGCACCGGCCATCGAGATCTTGAAGTAGAGCGCACCCCCAAGGAGGAGGCTGTTCTCCAACTCAAAATGGGGATAGTGTCCCTGAGCATGGATGGGCTTGCTCCAGCTATTCGCCTCGGATGAATAGACGGAAGAAGAAAGCTTGTCGGTGGTTGCCACGACGACGAGAGGAAAGGGCCACTGTGGCAGTCGACATGGTTGCAACCATCGCTCGCTGAGGCGCAGAGCACGGCCGCGTTCCAGCTCGACGTCAACCGTGGGCACAGCGGCCCTGTGGGCAGTTCCCGCTGCACGTCCGTGATGGGATCCCAGACGACAACGGCCCTGCAAGGGCAAGGTCGTCGCCGCAGCGGCAGAGGAGGACGCGGCCGTGGCCAGAGTGGACTGCTATCATGTGGCGGCGCTTGGCGATGGGGCGGCGGCGGTGAGCTAGCCATGCCTGCGCCCGCGACATGGCAGGTCGCAGCTTGTCGGCGGCGGCGGCGAAGGCAGCGCACGACCGGCAGTGGCGGAGACAGCCCGCCGCGCGGTCGGCAACGGCAGCGGAGGCAGCCCGACGTGCGGACAGCGGCGGCGCGAAGGCAGTACACCCGCGCTGTGCCGTGCCTGGAGCCGGTGCCTCGATCGTGTGGTCCAAAACATCTCCATCGTGTGGCCCAGAATGAAAGGAAGAAATGGGAAATGGAAAGAGGAGAGGGGCAAATCCTAAAGAGGGGAGGAGAGGAGATTAAGGGGATTGAGAAAAAATTAAAGGGAAAGGAAAATAGAAAGAGGATATATTAGAGAGAGATTTTTTCATCTCAATCCCCCTTTAACCAGAAATAAAGAGAAAAAGAGATTGGTTTTTAAACAAACACGCAGTGAACCCAAAATCGAACAGCTGTCTCTCGTCATAGTCACTATTGTAGAAGCTCCACTGGTTGTTGATGCGAGTGGCGAAGTTTGCCCAAGTCTCCTCATCTTGAAAGCGTCCAAACTAGCTACTGCGACTTAGCATTACATTGTAGTTGGAAAGCTACCCAGAGGGGTACCAAGAAATATCTAAAGGTACTTTTCTATTTTATGAGATACCAACACGTAGTTTTCTTATATTTTGGTACATGTCGTATCTATTTTGGTATCACTTGTAACCTTCTCAACCATATCGGATTTAGTCTGAACGATGATACTTATTTATTTCAATCATTGTAAAATTCCTTGTATTATAGAGATGATCATAGAGATCGTTTAGTGTGATGCCGTCGTTGCCGGCGGTGATTGACGCGATGCGGTCGCGGTCTGCCAAGCCGACGCGCCGGTGGTTGAGGATGAACGTGATGATTTCCTTATCACGAAGAGTCTGCCCAGAGGCAGTTAAGGCGTCGGCGAGCTGCTTGACCGCATGGATGTAGCTGATGATGTGTTGACCTTCTATCATCGGGATAATGGCTACTTGTCGTTCAAAGAAAGTTGTTGGCTGCTCAAAAATAAAAGTAAATTAATAGGATTCAGTTATCTAATACATTTAATTTAGGAAAAAAAATAAATTACCTCCCTCAATTATAGCCAAAGTCTGGATAACTCACTAAACTATTTTCCGTTCAAATTACTCTCACGACTATATCAACTAGCTCAACTTATATTACCACTTAATAGAGTATATCACACTTCTTATTTCTTATTTAAATAAACCACTAAAAATATTTAACAATTAATAATACATGGAAAGCAATCACTTCTAAGCCTTCGGGTCAACAGGTCAGTATGGGGAGTTAGTTACCCACTGCCTGATGGAATCACCACAAAAGATAAATGTCATGTTCAAACATGTTCTAGCAAAAATTTCTTATTCTATTTCTCACAATTGGAATCGAGTGTGGTGTTGACATTTTAAATGGATGTACACCATTTTCTCACCTGGTTGCATTGTTTATCTCCTAGCTATGATTTATGATTTATCTCCTAGCAATTCCATTTTCTAAAAACCTATGATTTATGAGGGTTTTTTTTTAAAAAAAAGAGAGGCCGTTTTCACCTTACATGCAAGCCAAATTATATATTCATACCATACAACTAGTAACTATAATTTAGCTGCAATCTAGTATAGAAGCTTAAGAAATAACTCATACCCCAACAACACATTAACATTGGCAGGATTTCGGTTCCTGAAAATTCTTAGCTCACTTGGATCTAGATACCGGTAGTTCCAAGAAATCCTAGATCTGTAACCGGATGTATGCTAGGTGTGTTTAGACAAATCATTTTGTTTATAGTTTACATAAATATGAATATTTAAACCATTTTAATTTAATATACAAATTACAGATCCAACCTAGATCTTGAAAGGGCCATTAATGTTCACATTTTTCTTCATCTCAGTATGGGTAGAGCTTAATAGTTCATACTTACCATGTTTTTGACGTTCTGCAAGGTCCACCTATCGTGTTTCTTGCACCATATTTGTGATTCATCATTTAAACTGATTTCCAAATTCTCCAATGCAGTAAGCTTAGGATGTACAACCACAGACCTCCGGTCACCAGAAATTGCAGAAAGAAATAGTAACCAAGTGGATAGTTCTTCTTGATTGCTACTGGAGACATCTATCTTCAGTGATCGCAGTGATACCAGGAAACCAATGCTGTCTGGCAATTTCTTCTGTTGATAGTTTGAAATTTCTAACACCTGAAGAGCAGGGAGGAATTTGAACAGTGCCCATTCATTGGGTAGCAGCTGGCAGCTTGTAACATGCAGTTTTAATAGCGTCAAAGAGAATAATGAGTCTCTGTCGTATTGAGTTGCTATAACTTCATCACTTGCTTGAATTCTCCATTCAATTGCTCTAGGGAGGCATGGTTTCAACCTTAACTTGGGGCAGTAACAGATTTCCAGCTTGTGAAGACTGGGGAACATGAACTCACCATTTGCTGGAACCTTGGTGGTCCACTCCTCCAAGGTACCAAGTTCTACCAATGTGAATTCTTTTAGTTTCTTAAATGCTCCACTTCCCCCACAAATTTCAGTACCCAGTTTCCTGAAGATAGGCATTCTCTTTAGAGTCAACTGCTCTAGATTTTGTAATTGGCCAAATGGTGGTAAATGCTCACATCTCGGTAGATCTACAATCTCAATGCAAACAAGATGTGGTAGACATGATGCCATGCTCATTATCCATCCAGAAAAGGAAGTTGCTATGTAGCCTTGTATTTTTAAAGACATTACACTTTCAGGAGGTTGAAATTTTTCAAGCAAACTCTCATCCTCCACAAAAAAGCGTTCAATTGCTGGTGTCCATGCCAGAACCAATTTGGCGAGCACTGATTTATCTGCCAAATTTACAGCAGCTGCTTCTTCAACACTTGTCACATTTTCAAGGCATTCGATTTCAAGCTCTGAAGGATATACAGATTGGAGGAGCGCAACATTGCTGGACATGTCTGAAGCTGTTCTTTCAACGATAAACTTGGGCAATGTTAGCATATCATTCTTAAACCGAGACTCCCTGACACGCTGTTCCAACCAGCGTGAGCACCCTTGTATTAGCAAAAACTTCAGGTTAGTCATTTCACGTAGGCTTTTTGGAAACCTCTCAATCCAGTGGCATCTTGAGAGATCTAAAGTATGGAGATCTTTTAGATTGTTGATGGATTCAGGTATATGCATGAGACTTGGACAGCGGGACAAGTTTAGTACTGTAGCTTAGTGAGACAACAGACAGTCTCTATATCAAACCATAGATTAAGTCTGAGGCAACCTGATAGGTTCAAATACTGAAGTTCACATAGCCTTCCAAAAGACATGGGCAAAGAACAAAGATCAGTACAGTTTGCCAGATCCAAATGTGATAAATTTATCAGCTCACCAAATGACTCTGGTAATGAACTAAGGCTACTACAACCACTTAGTTCTAAATGTAGCAAGCTTTTGAGTTTGCCCACCGACTCAGGTAAAGTATTGAGAAGTGAGCAATTTGCCAGGTATAGATCTGAGAGGTTCATCAGATCACCTAATGATTCTGGCAGTGAACGCAGGTTACAGCACCCTGATAGGTCCAGATGAAACAAGCTTCTGAGTTTATTTACTGAATCAGGCAAAGTATTGAGAACAGAACAATTTGCCAAGTTCAAATCTGAGAGGTTTGTCAGGTTGCCGAATGATTCTGGTAACGAACAGAGATTACAACACCCAGATAGGTCTAGGTGTAGCAAGCTTCTGAGTTTGATTACTGACTCGGGCAAAGCTTTGAGAAGAGAACAATTTGCGAGGTTTAAATGCGAGAGGTTTGTCAGGTCACCTAATGATTCTGGCAGCGAACGAAGGTTGCAAGACCCAGATAGGTCTAGATGCAGTAAGCTTCTGAGTGCTTTTACTGAGTTGGGCAGAGTTGAAATTTTGGAGGACCCACTTATGTTCAAATACAATAGCTTCGAAAGGCTAGTGAATTGCTCAGGAATCGATTCATGTTGCATGCCACGAGCACCAAGGTACCTCAGTTGCTTCAACATACCAATAGAGACTGGAAACTTTCCACTTGAAAACTTGCTTAAATCCAAGACACGCAAGGATTTACTAAACAAGGAAAACTGAATTTCACCACAGTCAAAAAGATGCAGAGCTCTTATTTTGGTCGGCACATAATTGCAGAAATCGATTTGGCTCGCACAGTTGACTATTAATGCATACCGGTGATTTGCATTTACAGAATCATATCCCTTTTCACCATCCACGAAGAGCAATTCATCGCCAAGAACAGAGCAAGCAAGGTCATGAATCAAGTCATGCATGCTAAGCAGCATAGAATTCTTTGCGTCCACCTTCGTAATCTGAAATAAATAGGTTAATATTAACTCAACTATTCCAAAAAAAAAGGGGACAGCCTAATCTTTTAGTTCATATCTTCCAAAAAGGACACTCCCAGAGTCACCTGAATTTGATTATCTTGCTTACATTTTTGGAAAAAGTCTACTTAACCCCCTAACCAATTGATGTCCGTCTACTTTACCCCCTCACCTATAAAACCGGGTATTCTGTCTCCTAAACTATGCAAAACCATACAAATAACCCCCTAGGGTAGTTTTCAAAAGCGGTTTTGCCTACGTGGCATGCCACATGGATGTGACGTGGCAACAACATGTTTAAAAGTCTATTTCACCCCCAAACTATCGAGGTTTATCTACATAACCCCCTCAACTACATAACAGGATACTTAGCCCCCCTAACCCCCGGACTACTTTTAAACTTTTTATTTTCTGATGTGGAGCACTACATGCATGGAATATGACGTGACATTTGACCCATCCATCTCTCTCACACACGCACAAAAACACATCCCACTAATCTTCTCGGCATTGTTCTAACTCCATGACAGCGCCACATCAACTTTACCTCCATTTTGTATTATTGTCGCTCCGTGATAATATCATGAGTTAGAATAGTGTAGAGATGATTAGCAGAACATCCAACCCCATCGTCTCTAATTTGTTGGTAGAGTACGACAAGAATCCAAAATGGAGTCAAAGTTGCAACAACATGTAGAATAATATAAAGGAGATTAGTGGGGTGTGCTTCTATGGGTGCGTGTGTGAGAGGAATACGATCAATAACATGACTCTTATCATGTAGTGCTCTAAACAAAAAGAGTCCTGTGAGGTGACTTCGACGGTATTGAATACTTGAGGGGGATTAATTATTATGTTATGTAGTTGAGGGGGTTATGTAGATAAACCTCGATAGTTTGGGGGGTGAAATAGACTTTTAAACATGTTGTTGCCACGTCACATCCATATGGAATGCCACGTAGGCAAAACCGCTTTTAAAAACCACTCTAGGGGTTATTTGCATGGTTTTGGATAGTTCAGGGGGTAGAATACCCGGTTTTATAGGTGAAGGGGTTAAGTAGACGGACATCAATAGATCAGAGGGTTATGTAGACTTTTTCCTTACAATTTTTAACCCGCCTACCCCCGCACCTGCCCGACCCACTTATATTTCGTTTCCTCATCCATATTCTGACATGCTGGCTTGAACACCTCTTCTACTATCCTTGCCCAACCCTAAAGTACCCATGCAAAAGAAGTATGTGCTCGTGATTCGTGAAAGAAACTTGAAAGTAGTTAGATGTCACCAAGTGGTGCTACATCAGCAAAGGAGCCTATCAAAATATCACTTGCGTGGAGGGGGAGACCGAGACTAAATTTCTATAGTACTTCTACGTTGTTATAAGGTAACTTATAAAGGGAAATCATACCAGGGGTGGCTTCTAGGATTTGGAATTTTGCCATTCACAAAGATAAGGATAACACTAGTCAGATACACTTATCACTCACCACGGATGTTTGCCTTGAGTATTGGAGAAAGGACATTCCCAGTAGCTCGTTTACACAGTTTTCTCCAATCTTCTCAAGTGTTAAGTGCTTTCCAGGGCTGGATTGAATGAACCCAAGAGATATCCACTGCTGAATTAGATCACCCCTAAGTATTTCACAACCTTTAGGAAATATTGAGCAATAGGAAAAGCATAGCTTCAGGTAAGTAGGCATCTGGTAATAAGTAAGCTTAAGCGATGGCAGCACATCTGTGCTTGAGGATCCAACCCAAATATCACTATCTCTAACATCTTTCCACTCTTCAACACTTTTGTTGCGCAGCATGAACCCAAGAGCTTGAGCTGCCATCGGCACTCCCTTGCACTTCTTTGCAATATCCCATCCAATTTTATCCAACACATTTTTATCTTCAACAAAAGTGCAACCAGATTGAAACGCAGTATTTTTTAACAATGTCCAGCAATGATCATCGGATAATGGATTCAGCTTGTACGGTGTAACCGTACCTATGTTCCTTGCAACTTCTTCAGTTCGTGTTGTTACAATGACCCTAATCTTGCTTTGCTCCTTGAAGTTACTTAACATCAACATTAATTCAGTCAACTGAAAGCAGTTGCTCTCCCATACATCATCCAAAACAATTAGGCAATTTCTACCGCTCAATGTCTCTTCAAGACAATTACTAACAGACTGCAGGTCATCCAAACCCTCCACATGTCCTTTAATTTGTGATATTATACTTTTGCCAATCATTTTCAAATCAAAATGGGGAGACACATAAACCCATACTCTTTGATCAAAATTTTGCATCCGGTCATCATTGAAAATCAATTTAGCTAGTGTGGTCTTACCAATACCCCCAAAACCAAAGATAGGGAGTACCAGTGTTTCTTGTCTGTCATCTAATTTTAGCAATTTTACAATTTCCTCCTTCTCTTTCTGCCTTCCAACAATAGTTGCTCTACTGATCTTCGATGTTGTTTGTCTCTTCTTGATCTCTTCCTGGTCTGTTGAACAGGTGTCTAGCATGAATCCAAACTGTGACCTCTGTGCTGCTATGTTTGTTAAGTTTTCCCTCATATTCTTCAGCTTTGTACCCATAGAAAACTTAGCAATATAGCTAGAGATCTTCCCCTGTTCGATATGGAATTAAAATTTGATACCAGAATCAATAGAGAACAAAAACGAATTTCCGAAATAACTTTTTTAATAGCTTTTCAGCAGAAGAATACAACAAATAGAAAACAGCTTAGTTATTCCCTCCGCTCTAAATTATATAGTTCTCCTTAGTTCATCCAATCCATCGTAAAATATGCTTTTATAGTACATTTATTTGGTATTGTAGATGTTATTATAGTTTTCTATAAGTATTATCAATATTAAACAAGTTTGACTCATGACGAAACTACAGCAAACTATAATTTGGAATTGAGTAGATTAAAACATATGTTAGTTATTCCATATCATCATATTCTCTCTAGTTAAGATACTAGTAAATATAGGCTATTACGAACAAGTGTCTTCCCTTAAAGCACAGGGGAGAAGATTTACCTGTGACAATTTGTCCTCAATTTCATCGAGCATGTCGGAGATATCGTAGGCGGCGTTCTTGAGCATCTTGAGCCAGAGGTTGACTGCTTCCTCCCTCACGGACCGCCTCTCGGCATCCCTGAGTACTGCCTGCGCCAATTCTAGCGTGCTCGTGATGGCCTCCAGGTCTTTCTTCAGATTCCATCGCGCCTTGATCTGCGCCCCGACGGCGGATCCCAGCTTGCGCAGCACCTCCTTGAGCACCGCGGACACGAGCGCCTCCCCGACTCCGGCCATGGACGCGACGACTACGCAACAGCAGGTCCACGCCGCCTCATCTAGCTTCCCTCCAATAAGTGCAGGGCCAATAGTCCGGACCAAGGATAGAGACGGAGGGACGCGGAGTCCCACCTACGCGCACGCGGAATGGCCGCCGAATAGGACGCTGCTTCCTTGTTTCGGTATGGGCTTTTGTATTTGTTTTAGCAAAAGGTATGGGCTTTTGTAGGCCCAATCCACAAGATGCTCTCCGTGTACTGGCAAGAATTCTTGGACTCCACTTAGCAGGCCCTACACAAACAGGAGGATGTGGCGGCCCGACGGGGAGTCAGGCTCAAATGGACGGCCTCTAGTTCTGAACTTCAGGACCGTGCGGTCTCGTGCGCATCGTCGGACTCCCGACAAAATTCAATTTTTTTTTTTGAACGGACGGCCAAAGCTTACGTTTTCCCGAATTTTTATTAGAAGAATAGAGTTGACCCAATTTATGAGGAAAACCGGGTCCGAAAACCATACAACTTTGGTCCGAAGACCGCACAACTCGAGAGGTATAACCCCAAACAACTTAGGTCCATAGACCATACAACTTCGGTGGGTTGGATTGGGCCATCAACACGTACCGCTCTACTCAATTCAAACAACTTCTAAGTTCCCCTCATCTCAAAGCCGATCCACAACTCAAACTCAACTTAGTGTGCTCGATCGGATTGGGACCTCGATCCGAGCCATCACGAACAACTCTACCCGATCGGATTGGGACATCGATCAGGCACCATACAACCACTGCCACAGACTGAATCCTCTCTTCTTCTTTTTTCTTTTTTTTTCTTCACTACAGAAAGGAAAAACAACAACAACAAAAAACAAAAAAATTATATATATATGCCCTCACAGAAGCAGCCATCGCAGAAGCACTCCGACGGAGGAGCCTGACAACATCGTTGACCTCAGGAGTCACGGCACGCGCCAAAGATGCACGACGTCGCCTTCAGGAAGGACATGACGCCAATGGCGCCATCGACGTCGTCCCAAGTAGGGATGGGTTTTCACCCGCATCGTCGCGCGGCGCAAGAGACGGCCGGCACCACCCGCCACACCACCATGGTGCTGCAGATGAGCCGCCGCACGGCCGCTGCCAGCAACACCACCACGATGCCGCTGGCAAAAGACCGCGCAAAGAACCGCCGTCGGCCATGCCACCATGGCACCACCGACACACCGCAGCTGGAGATTTGCGGCTCGGAGCAACAGATACACCACCATGGCATCTCTGGTGCACCGCTGCTTGGCCACCACCAGCCACGCCACCGTGGCGCCGCTAGCACACAGCCAAGCAAACCGCCGCCGGTCGCGTCACCATGACGCTGCCAACACACCTCCATACCAAGCCGGTCATCCTCCGATGCAGTCGCCGATGAGCAGAGCCCCGCCGCACCGCCCGGGAGCCACAGGACCCCATCCAGCACCGCCAGCAGGGGCCACCGCCGTCGGAACGCACAGTGGCCCGCGCCGCCGAGGCCGAGCGCAGCCGCAGCACCCGGCAGCAAACGTCGCGATGCGCCACGCCCCGACCAAAGACCGCCGCCGC
>CM014270.1:56286041-56369040 GCA_004135705.1 Alloteropsis semialata
CGAAGAAATTGATACCATTTACCCAGAGGAGAAGCCAAAAGCCGAGAGAGACAGCAAAACTATGCAAGGGGCAACAGAAACCAAAGAGGTGCAATTGCAGCCTGACGTCTTCGATAGAAAAGTCATCATCGGCTCAGATCTTGAGCCAGACGAAGAAGAAAGACTCATCGAGTTCTTGAGAAATAACAAAGATGTCTTCGCATGGTCAAGCAAAGATTTGCCAGGCATTGACAGAAGCATAGTTGAGCACAAACTATCAATCAGCCCTGACATGAGGCCCAAGAAGCAGAAATTGAGGAAAATGTCCGAAGAAAAAGTGAGCGCAGTCAAGGCCGAAGTGCAAAGGCTGCTCGATGCGAACGTTATACGCGAAGTCGAATATCCCAAGTGGCTAGCAAACACTGTGCCCGTGAAAAAGAAAAATGGCAAGTGGAGAATGTGCATTGACTTCACCGATCTCAACAAAGCATGTCCCAAAGATGATTTCCCACTTCCAAGAATTGACAAGATTATTGATCAGGCTGCTGCAAGTGAGATGATGTCTCTCCTCGATTGTTTCTCTGGTTATCATCAGATCTGGATGAAAAAGAAAGAGACTACAAGACCAATAATTTGGTGTAGAAACCAGGCGATTGGGCACGAGGAGAGAGAGAGAGAGGTGAAAAATTTAGACGTTGGAATGTCGCCGTTAAAATGTCGTTGTTGGAAATATAGGCGTTAATATATCCATTATTAATACGAATGTAGCTATTGGAAACACTAGTCCACTGCCCCGTCCTCCAATACGAGTTAGCAATTTTGAGAGACATAAATGTTCTAATTATTGAAAAATAATCCATCGCTAACAATCCAAATTACTTTACCGTGCTACATCTTATTTTATTAACAGAAAAGGTCCAAATTACACCCTCCCTCAAGTACGAACAATGTCTGAATAACCCTCTAAACTATATTTTGCTTTATTTTACCCCATAAGCTATGCTATTTGGTCTAATTTACTCCTCAATAATTTTTTTATTTCTCCACACACATATGAAGTCTAAAGTTAATTTTTTTTAGAATGATAGAGGACATCATAATGTATGTTAGAAAAATATATCATAAATTTTCATCATTATTTTCATAGGGTAGAAATATTTAATAATAAATTAATTCTTGGAATGCAAATTACACACAAAATAATGAAGAAAAAATCATAATATATTTTTAAATTTTTGTAATGTCTACTATCATCTTGCAAAATTTTAAACTAAGATTCAACTTATGTGTGGAGAAACAAAAATATCAAATTGTATCGAGGGTTAAATTGGACCAAATGATATAGTTTAGGGATAAAATAAATCAAAACATAGTTTAGGGGTTATTCAGACTTTTGCCATACATGAGGGGAGTAATTTGGACTTTCTCCTTAATTAAAATACATATTATAACATTGTACTCGTATATAAATATCCTAGTCCTTGTGGGTTTGTGAGAGACTTTAATTAGCAATTACTTATTAAATCTTTTCATATGTGTTCATATTTTTTCTTCCACTTTTGCATGGTACATCTATAAGTGTTTTCCATGTTTAATTTTTTTTCTCGAATACGCAGGAGAGCTGCGCATCATTGTATTAAGAAGGAGAATAAAGTTGATTACACAACGCACACAGCAATGTGTGCAGGACTCCGTACTATCGTTGGTTTGCTATTACCTAGCCGATCAACCAAAGAACGAGGGCTTGGGAGGACCTAGGGACCGAGAGGACTCATGCTAAGTAACAAACAAGCAACCTAGTTTAGAAGCTCCCGCCTGGATCCATAGCTCGCCTTCCTGTCTGATCGAGCGAAGCAACAACGACGCCGTCATCTCTTGACTGCGGAAGACGCGAGAGTTCCTCTCCTTCCAGAGTTGCCAGAAGGTCAGCTGCACCAAGGAGTCGATGCCGCGTCTCTTGGTCGCAGGCACCTGGCGGCGTACCATCCTCCACCAGTCCTGCAAGCTCATGAGGGGAGTGGGTGTAATGTTTCGGACGCCTAACTCGGATAGTATACTCCACCAAATTTGCTGGCTGAACGAGCATCTGAAGAGCATGTGTTCAGTTGTCTCATTCTCCTGATCGCAGAGGGAGCAAGTCTCGCGCGTCTGCAGCCCATGTCTGATCCGACGATCAGCCATCCAGAGGCGCTGCTTGTAAGCCAACCAGACGAAAATTTTGACCCTTAAGGGGGCCCATGGTTTCCAGATGAGCTCGGCTCTGTCCAACTTCATGGCACCGTGGTGGAGGGCTAGGTAAGCCGAGTTGGATGTGAAGAGTCCATCAGCTGACCACCTCCAGATGTAAACATCGTCTTGGTCCTGGTGTAGTTGGATTTGTTGGATCTGGCCACAGAGTTCATTGAACTCACCGAGCGCGCTTGAATTCATGGCTCCGGTGATGTCGTTCTTCCAGCGGTGTCCCTCCAGGCCTTGGGCGACCGTTCTTGTTGCTTTGAACCGTTGTGGAACCAGACTGCATAAGGTTGGTGCCCATGACTGCATAGCTTTCCCATGAAGCCAACTGTCAGTCCAGAATTTTGCTCGTGTTCCACACCCCAGCTAAACGGTGACGGAAGCCTGGAAGAATTGTTGAGCGCGGCCGTCGACCTTGACGTGGAAAGCTGCCCAGGCGCGTTCCTGGTCCGTCCGTTGCAACCAGTGCCACCTTGTTTGCATGGCAATAGATGCTAGCTCCAAATCCAGGGCGCCGAGTCCTCCCATCGGCGTCGGCTTGCAAACAGTAGGCCAGGCCACCATGCACTTCCCCCGGATGTCTGCGTCGCCTCCCGCCCAGAGGAAGCGTCGGCAAAGCGAGTCGATTTCCTGGATGGCCCAAGATGGTAGGCCGTTTGCCATCATGGTGTAAATTGGAATTGCCGAGGCGATTGACTTGATAACGATGAGACGGCCGCTTCTTGCCATCAGTCCGCCTTGCCATGGCTGCAGCCTGGATGCAACCTTCTCAACGACCGGTCTGATGCATCCTTTTGGAATTCTGCTGGTCGAGAGCGGTAGACCCAGGTACTGTATCGGGAACCCCTTGATCGAACACGGTAGTTCAGCATGGAACTGAGCTAATTGTTCGTCAGTGGCGAAGATAGGTGTGATGGAGAATTTGTTCATGTTGATGCATAGGCCCGATGCCTCTCCGAACATCCCGAGAATTGCAGCTACGGCTCGCCCTTCGGAAGTGCTTGGGGTCGCGAACATGATAACATCATCAGCATAGAAGCTGCAGTGATGCTTGATTGCGTCGTGCCCGGCCTGGTCAATCACCTCATGGCTGGCTGCCTTGTTCACCAGCCGATCTAGGATGTCCATGGCAATGATGAACAGCATGGGCGACAGCGGATCCCCCTGTCGCACTCCTCGTCTGTGCTGAATTGCGAAACCCGGCTGTCCATTGAGAAGGATCTTTGAGGAAGCAGTTGCCAGCAAGGAGCTGATCCAAGTTATCCAACGCGGTGGGAAACCCCAGGCCCCAAGCACTTCAAGAAGGAAAGGCCAAGACAGTGTGTCGAATGCCTTACAGATGTCCAATTTGATCAGCACCTTTGGGATTTTCTTTTTCCGCAGGAGTGCCGCTGCACATTGGATGAGCTTGTAGTTGTCAAGGATGGACCGACCCCTTATGAACGCGCTCTGATTGGCACCGATTAGGCTCGGCAGGTGCGGGGCCAGGCGTGTCGCAAGGAGCTTGGAGACCAATTTGGCGAAGCTGTGGACCAGGGTGATCGGCCGATAGTCCTGAGCCTGCTGGGCGTTTGGTACCTTGGGTAGCAGGACAACCAGAGCACTGTTCAAACACTTGAAGTTGTTCCTTGGATTTGATGTGAAGGAGTTGATCGCCCAGATGATGTCCCCGCGGATGACAGTCCACGCCGAGCGGAAGAATGCTCCGGTGAACCCGTCTGGCCCTGGGGCCTTGTCCGCAGGCATGTTCTTGATTGCTTCCCAGACTTCAGCTTCATCAAATGGAGTAACGAGTTCTGAAAGGTCAATGGTTGGCAAGCCAATTGCATTGAGATCCAGGGTGTACTCTCTTGAGCCGGCCTGGCCCATGATGCCCATGTAGTGCTCATGCAGTAACTCTGCAATCTCGTCCGGCGTTGTCGCCGTCTCGTCGCCGTTCTGCAGCAAGGAGATGTGCTTCTTTCTCCTGTTCCCCCGGGCGTGCATGTGAAAATATTTTGTGTTAGCGTCGCCTTCCTTGAGCTGGAGTACCCGTGATCGCTGGCGGGCAATGGTTCGCTCAAGGGAAGCGAGGCCAAGGCACCGGTGTTTGAGTCTCCTGCGCAGGTCAGCTTCGTCGGTGGAGAGGAGCCGTCGGTCCTGTTGCTGGTCAAGGCGTAGAATCACCTCCCTGGCTACCAGAAGCTGTTGCTTGATGTTCCCGATCTTCTTGGCAGCCCAACTTTGTAAACTTCGTGCAGTGTTCCTCATCATTTCCTCCAGCCGCCTGAAGGGGTCTGTGGTCGAGTCAGAACAATGCCAGCCAGCCTGTACTGCCTCCAGGTATCCATCGAATTTGGGCCAAAAGACCTCGAAGTGGAACCGAGCTTTGGCCTGATTGATGCATTAGTTTGTAAGAGCAGGGGGCAGTGATCTGAGGCATCAGAGGAGAGGCCTTGCAAGTAGCAGGAGGGAAAGGATTCCTCCCAGTCCACAGAGACCAGTGCGCGGTCAAGCTTCACCAGCGTGGGAGATTCGCGTTCATTGCTCCAGGTGTAGGATCGCCCATGTAGCAGGAGATCCTGCAGCTCGAGCTCTGCAACGGCTTGTCTGAACTTGCGCATTGTGCGCCTATTGACTCGGGCGTTGTTCTTGTCCGATTCCTCAAGGATGAGGTTGAAGTCGCCGATGATCGCCCATGGTCCATCGCAAGCATCGCGAATCGCGGCAAGCTCTTCAAGGAAGAGTTCTTGCTGTAGATCTTGCTGCGGTCCGTAGACCGAGGTTAGCCACCAGTCCGGGCTGGACTCAGTATGGACGCGGACCGTTAGGGAGAAGCAGCCGACATGGACGTCGGATAGCCTGGCAACCCCGCTTCAAGCGGCAATGATGATGCCGCCACTAGTGTTCGAGGCGGGCAAGAAGGCGTAGTCAAGAAATTGCATTCCTAGCATGGAGAGCATGAGCTCAGTGGTTACATGATCTAGCTTGGTCTCCTGGAGGCAGACCAAGGATGCACGACATGAATCGACCATCGACCGGGCGTCGTCGCGTCGGGCACGCGAGTTCAACCCTCGTACATTCCATGACAGGACGTTCAGATTCATGGGCAGAGCACAACCGAGAGGGAGGGGGGGTGGCGGCCAGCGCCTATGCCTCAATCGGCCTGGCCGAGGTCACGACGTTGTTGCAGAAGTTGTCGATGGCGCGGATGTGCGTCTCCTGCAGTCTGTTGTCGAGGATCTTGTTGTAGTTTGCTTTGACAGTGGGGGTTATCGGCGCGTTGTCGGTGACGAGCTGTAGACGCCTCATCAGGATGATCTCCCCTCGTTTGGCGGTCGGGACATTTGCCAGTTTATTTGAAGCGAGACGCGTACTGCTGCGCCGGGCGGGCAACACTCGGCTAGGTGACGTAATGATTCTGGCAGTGAACAGAGGTTAGAACACCCAGATAGGTCCAGATATCGCAAGCTTCTGAGTTTGTTTACTGAGTGAGGCAAACTCTCGAGACCATAACAATTTGCTAGGTTTAAATATGAGAGGTTCGTCATTTCACCGAGTGATTCCGGCAATGAACGAATTTGATAGCACCCAGATAAGTCCAGATGTAGCAAGCTTCTGAGACTGTTAACTGATGGAGGCAAAGTCTTGAGTTGATAACATTTTGCCAGGTTTAAGTGTGAGAGGTTCGTCATCCCGCCAAATGATTCCGGCAGTGAACAAAATTGATAGCACCCAGATAAGTCCAGATGTAGCAAAGCTTCTGAGACTGTTAACTGATGGAGGCAAAGTCTTGAGTCGATAACAATTTGCCAGGTTTAAAAGTGACAGCTTCGTTAGCTCACCAAATGATTCTGGTAATGAACAAATTTGATAGCACCCAGATAAGTCCAGATGTAGCAAGCTTAAGAGATTTTTAACCGACGAAGGCAAAGTCTTGAGACCATAACAATTTGCTAGGTTTAAATATGAGAGGTTCGTCAGTTCACCGAGTGATTCTGGCAATGAACGAATTTGATAGCACCCAGATAAGTCCAGATGTAGCAAGCTTCTGAGGCTGTTAACTGATGGAGGCAAAATCTTGAGTTGATAACATTTGCCAGGTTTAAATGTGAGAGGTTGGTCATCCCGCCAAACGATAGCGGCACTGAACAAAATTGATAGCACCCAGATAAATCCAGATGTAGCAAGCTTATCAGATTATTTACTGACTGAGGCAAAGTCCTGAGTTGGTAACAATCTGCCAGATTTAAATTTGAGAGCTTCGTCAGTTCACCAAGTGATTCCGGCAATGAACAAACTTGATAGCACCCAGATAAGTCCAGATGCAGTAAGCTTCTAAGATTGTTTACCGATGGAGGCAAAGTCTTGAGTTGATAGCAATTTGCCAGGTTTAAATCTGAGAGGTTCGTCAGCTCACTTAATGATTCCGGCACTGAACAAAATTGATAGCACCCAGATAAGTCTAGATGTAGCAAGCTTATGAGCCTGTTTACTGACCGGGGCAATGTCTTGAGTTGTTTACAATTTGCCAGGTTTAAATATGAGAGATTGGTGAGCTCCCCAAATGATTCTGGTAACGAAGAAAGATTACAGCATTCTGATAGGTCTAGATGTAACAAGCTTCTGAGCTTTGTAATCGAGTCTGGTAGCACTGAAATTCCAGAAGACCCACTCACGTTCAAGTGTATTAAGTTTGAAAGCCTAGTGACAAGCTCAGGAATTCTTTTATGATGCAAGCCAGGAGCACTAAGGTATCTCAGCTGCTTCAGTTTACTAATAGATGCTGGTAAGGTTCCACTGTGACACTTACCTAAATCCAAGACACGCAAGCATTTACTAAACAAATCCAGTTGAATTTCAGCACTGTCAAAAAAATGTAGAGCTCTTAATTTGGCAGGCACATTATTGTAGGAACTCATTTTTCTCGGAAGATTGACTACTAAAGCATATCTGTAATTTGCATTGCCAGAATCATTTTCTTTTCCACTATCCATGAGAAGTAGTTCATCACCAATGACAGATCTACCAAGATCATGCATCAAGTCGTGCATGCTTAGCAACATAAATTTTGCTGTGTCCCCCTTGGCAACCTGACATGTAGGTTATGTTAGTTCAACTTACTGTGAAAGATAACCCTAAATTTAGTTCAACTTACCTCGAGCTGGGTAAGCAATATATATAGATATAGATGAGTCTCCGACTCAATCCCTGCTGGGTAAGCAATATATATAGATATAGATGAGTCTCCGACTCAATCCCTTCTCCTTTGCCTTCTTTCCTGGCCATCCTGCGCCAGCCGCCTTAGTCCACCATGGCAGGCGGTTGCCTCGCTGCCACACCGCCCATCCACTGTCCACCGTCCTCCTCCGCTCCACCCTTTCTAACCGTGTTCAACCTTGCCTTAGTCACTAGGCGTATGCCATCGAATGTTCGGCGGGCCCTGCCGCTCTTAGCACGGCGTGCATCCACTAGCGCCAGCAAAGCGAGAAGAAGGCAAGAAAGGCGAAGCAGATCGTGCGGCCCGTGATGGCTGCATGAATCGCCAAGCAACAAAAGCCATCAACCTTCCAGACTTCTGGAAGCTAGATAGGTTTTTCGAGAACCCGCATACGCAACTTGGACGCAGAACAGATGTGTATATATATACACGATACATGCTTGGCTTTTATAGGCCTAATCTGCCAATCTTAGAAGGCCAGAGCCCAGAAGAGAAGCTCACATGCTTAAAAAAAAGAAAAAAGTCCATTTTCGGTCATCCAACTCTTGCCTTTGGTTTTGGCCATCAAACTTCAAAACCGGGTATCTTTGGCCATCCAACTATCAAAACTGTTCAAATTTGGCCATCGCGCTGTTTTGATGAGTGGTTTTAAATTTTTTTATTTACAATTTAGTCCTTAGATCTTAAAATAATTATTACTTTTTGCCCGTACCTCCGATTTAGGTGATTCTTGCGGTCACGCGTTCATAACGGTGAGCTTTATCTTTTAAAATGGTCTTTATACTATTTTATCACTATTTGTTATATTATTCTTATGTTGTTGTGTAAAAACAACAATATAAGAAAAGTAAAACAAACAGTTCATATTATTTTGTAACTGTTTGTTTTACTTTTCTTATATTGTTGTTTTTACACAACAACATAAGAATAATATAACATATAGTGATAAAATAGTATAAAGACCATTTTAAAAGATAAAGCTCACCGTTATGAACGCGTGACCTCAAGAATTACCTAAATCGGAGGTACGGGCAAAACGTAATAATCATTTTAAGATCTAAGGACTAAATTGTAAATAAAAAAATAAAATCACTCATCAAAACAGCTCGATGGTCAAATTTGAACGGTTTTGATAGTTGGATGGCCAAAGATACCCGGTTTTGAAGTTCGATGGCCAAAACCAAACTGAGGCAAGAGTTGGATGGTCGAAAATGGACTTTTTCCTTAAAAAAATGGCAATCAGCTATTTGTTTTTTGCAAAATGCTAATTTCCATTTTATGGGTTGATTTTAACTATTTTTCTCCAATCATGATGTGACAAGTCATCACAGCTCATTTTACTAGGAGACACACTGAAAACAAATTGATTAAAAATACTGATGAAATCTGCTGAAACAAACAATGAGCGATAATTAATGATGAAATCAGTCAAAAGAAAAAACACGAACACACCCCGTGCGGCCTGCATAAGATTTTGTGGAAGATGTGCCAGCACTACGATCCTCTTTCTCCTCCTCGCTCTATCGCGGTCACGCGCAGCGGCGCTTGCTCTCGCACGCAGCCACCGGACTCAGGTGCGCGCCGCCGAGAGGGGAGGGACGGGAGGCGGGGGAGAGCGGCTTGATGGCAAGGTCATTGCCGACCGCGGGCGGCAGCGTGGTTAGGATAAGGGCGCGCTCGCAGTGGTTCTAAAATCAGCCCCACCAACCGTGGGCGCGCCCACGTGGGATTGATCGTTGTTAGCTTCGGCCCTGGCGCGTTGGCTTGCCAACGCCACGCTCCTAGTTGAGAGAACGGGGCTGCCATTGGTCGGTAGCCGTATTTCAGAGAATACCCCACTTTTTTTAGCAAAATATCAATTACCCAACATTAAATATACACACATGTACAGGTTATACTGGGCCTAAATCATCATAATTGAGTTCTAACTCAGGCCCAACAATGACCATGCGCTCCCCGGGGGCTCCTATATGTCTACCGGAAGATGTGTAACCAAATCATCTAAAAAGCCCAGTTGCAGCAATGAAAGCCCAATAGTGGTATTTCTGTTTTCGTTCCGCTTGCTAGACTTTTTTTAACAGCAATTGCTACTAGTAACGGATACTAGTAGCTGATCTAAAAAAAAGCGCAGATACTAGTAGCTTGTGTATCATTTATTGCTGGGTAGGTGGTTGCAAGTGGGAAAATAAACGGGTGGGTACCAACTCACAAATTGAAGTTTGAAGTTGCAAATTACTAACATAACTTAAGAAATGTAGCTTTAAAGTACACATTATCGATAAGACAATCCACTTCTATAGTCTGAAAAATTAAACAGTGAAGAATTAATGTAGCTTTTGCTTGGACACGTGATCTTCTACAGCAACTTGTGTCGAAGCAGTGTAGTCGAAACCTGTGAAGAATGAAACTATGCTCAAACTTTGTTTATATTAACTTCAAAATAACAAACCAAGAAATATTGAACATTTCCATCGATGATCATTACAATAATATAATTCAAATAATAATATAATATAATTCAAATGTTGAAACTTCTCTCAATGTAAACTAACTAGCACAGACTCCTATGGCAGGGGGCACCTGGTCGGCCGCAACCAACACATGCTTCTGAACTCGATAGGACGGGGTCGCCCCAACAACTCTAAACCCTAACCAGTACAACTGTAACGTCCCGACCCCCCGGGTTCGTGCCCGCTTACGCCTGGCAGCTCTCTAGGACCTTAAGAATCCCCTCACAGACCAACACAAGTCTTTTCTGCGCACTTTGACCTCACTCATGTGCACCCAGGAAGAACTTCCCGGTCGGTCACCTATCCCGAAATTGCTCCAGGCCAAGCACGCTTAACCTCGAAGTTCTTTCGAGATGAGCTTCCGAAAAAGAAGTTGCAACTTGATGGTATAAGTATTCTATCAATCCTATTAAGGCTTGGGCCAAGATGTCATATCCTCCTCCTCTTAGAAGACCGACGTCCTCGTCGGTCAATCCCCAAGCTGGGAACGTCCTCTCTTGGCCACGTCCGTGTGCCCAGTGCCAGCGCATGTGCCATGCTGTGTGACCACTCTGGGCCCACACCAGTCATGTGCACCATGCCTGCGCAACTGCGACCCCACGCGCCCGTGAAACCGCGAGAGTCAGCTCTGATACCAATTGTAACGTCCCGACCCCCGGGTCCGGGCCCGCTTACGCCTGGCAGTTCTCTAGGACCTCAAGAATCCCCTCACAGACCAACACAAGTTTTTTCTGCGCATTTTGTCCTCACTCATGCGCACCCAGGAAGAACTTTTCGATCGATCACCCATCCCGAAATTACTCCAGGCCAAGCACGCTTAACCTCGGAGTTCTTTCGAGATGAGCTTCCGAAAAAGAAGTTGCAACTTGTTGGTATGAGTATTCTATCAATCCTATTAAGCCTTGGGTCAAGATGTCACAGTACCCCCTGCCATATAAGGCTAAATTGCTTCGGCTTCGGTCCCCGTGCCATAGAAGGCTGTACTTGTTAGGGTTCAGGGTTGTTGGGGCGACTCCGTCCTATCGGGTTCAGAAGGATGTTCGGGGTTTGGGCGACCATGTATCCCCTGCCATAAAAGGCTAAATTGTTTCGGCTTCGGACCCCCTGCCATAGAAGGTTGTACTAGTTAGGGTTCAAGGTTGTTGGGGATGACTCTGTCCTATCGGGTTCAGAAGGATGTTCAGGGTTTGGGGCGGCAATGTATCCCCTACCATAGAAGGCTAAATTGTTTCGGTTTCGGTCCCCCTGTCATAGAAAGTTGTTGTGACATCCTGGCCCAAGGCTTAATAAGATTGATAGAATACTCATACCAACAAGTTGCAACTTCTTTTCCGGAAGCTCATCTCGAAAGAACTCCGAGGTTAAGCGTGCTTGACCTGGAGCAATTTCGGGATGGGTGACCGACCGGAAAGTTCTTCCTGGGTGCGCATGAATGAGGACAAAGTGCGCAAAAAAGACTTGTATTGGTCTGTGAGGGGATTCTTGAGGTCCTAGAGAGCCGGCAGGCGTAAGCGGGCCCGGATCCGAGGGGTCGGGACGTTACAGGTACATGATCACTCCCTGAACCGTACAACCTTCTAAGCCCGATAGGAAGGAGTCGCTCCCAACAATCCTGAACCCTAACCAGTACAACCTTCTATGGCAGGAGGCAATTGGTCGAATCAGTAAAGGCTTCTATGGCAGGAGAGACATAGTCGGTCCTAACGAGTACGACCTTCTATGCCAAGGGGATATGGTCGGCTCTAATCAGTACAATCTTCTATTACGAGAGGCCACCGCAATCGGAGCTCCATGCACCACCGCACCATGTTTCAAACGTTACTAAACTAGTATGGCTAGCATTTTAAGATATGGGATCCAACATTTTGTAAATCAAATTCAACATTTCAAATAAACCATTTGAACATTTTTAAAGAAATGCTGAAATACCTCATAACAATGCTGAAAATAGTTCATAAAAAAGGTTGAGCGAGTCCATCCAAAATATCGAACTAGTTCAAATGTTGCAATTGTAAATAGAATTGTTGAAATAAAAAATTCAAAGGTTGAATAATTTTAAACCTGTCAACATTGTGAAATATTTAGTTCAACATTTTGTCAAAACTAGGCAACATCTTTAAATTACTATTTCAACATTTTCACACCAAAACATTAATGTATGTTGCACTAGTCCAGAAGCATGAATTTAACACAACAAAACACTAATTCGTATCTTTGGTTAACTGAATACTAGCCGTGGAAATATTTAGTTCAACATTTTGTCAAAACTAGGCAACATCTTTAAATTACTATTTCAACATTTTCACACCAAAACATTAATGTATGTAGCACTAGTCCAGAAGCATGAATTTAACACAACAAAACACTAATTCGTATATTTGGTTAACTGAATACTAGCCGTGTTATTAATTTGTTAATTTTATTATAGGTTTTGTGACCTAGTATGTTTTAAATACTAATATAGTATAATCAACTTGTCAAAAGACTAGGTTCAACATTCATATAAACTTAGTTCAACATTTCGGATGAACTAGTTCAACATCTATACAAATATTGAAATCATATATTCAAAATGTTGAAGATACATATTGAAATGTTTATATTGTGCACTTTGAATGTTGATTTTTCAAAAATATTAGGAATAAATTAAAATATTTTCATATTGGGTCTTGTTTTGTTGCATAAATTCTCAGTAGCACTATGGTTCAAACGGAATACAAAACGGATCTACGGTTTGAAAGAAAAATGCGATTAAACTTTCACACCCAAAAGAAATCTCTTCACCCAGCAGCCAACTGCGCACCTACACGTGTGCTGCTGCACCCCAAAGCTGCATGCGCTCGATGCTGCTGTCCCCGCTTCTTTGAATCCTGTCTGTTCGTTTGGCCTCACACCAATCTCAAATAGTGAAAAATAACTTGAATAATTTCTTTCGAAAGATATATAGAAAACCCGTGCGCTCCCCTCGTCAGCTCTGACCGGCCCACAAGTGACCGCTAGCCCCATCAGCATCAGGCATTGGCATTGCATGGAACCTGCGAATCCACTGGCGGGCGAAGACGGACTGGATTAGGAAAGAGCTGTACCGATCGTGGAGAAGAAAAACATTAGATACAGTTGGGCCGTACGAGCCACGCGCCATGTCCCTTTCGTGGCTTCCGTTCTCCCCCCGGATCGAGGGGCGGCGTCACTCGCGTGGCAGCGCCCGGCTGCTGCGGCGAGGTCGCGACGTGGTGGGCGGCGGTGCGGCGCGTGGGTGGCCGCGTGCCACTGTGCTGGCTCTTGGCGGGCAACAGCCTGGTCCGACGTCGGCGATGGGCGTCCGTCGCATGGTACTATGGCTTGCCAGTCAGCTCGCCAGCCCGGCCGCGCGCGTGGCTCTGGTGCACGGCGGGGACCCCATAGTCCCGATTCCGACTAATCTCTTGATCTGTCAATCGGAGATTGGCCAAAAATAAAACAACAACAAAATAAACAGTATCACGAAGGATAAACCCCAAGCCAACAAGCACATGCTGATCAACCATGTTAACAATGGGGTGACAAGGCTTTTTAAGGCAAAGCATGTTAACAAGTGTAAGCAACCACCAGCCAGCGCTAACGGCCTGATCCACAAAGATACGCGTCACCACCACCGCCAGTCCGCGACCCAACCCCTAACATGCCAGGAGAGGGCATCGATCCAAAGCCCTGATCCGGCGAATACCCTAAATTGTCGCAGCGCTCGCCGGGGGATCGGAATCGCGATCCTCGCGACGGACGCCATGTAGCGGCCGGGGGGCTCCGCTGTCACGAACGGAACGGGCTGTGGGTTCCGGCCGGCGCGAGAATAATAGCGACGCCGACGCAAAATGCTCCCGCGCCGCCCCCGCCGAGCACGTTCCGCCGCGCGAGCCCGCTGCGACATGGCGCGCCGCCCGTGGCCGCGGGGAAAGTTCTCCGGATAAAACAAAGTTATCCGCGCACGCGCAGCCAGATTCCTTGGCCGCTCCAGGTCATCGGACTTGCGCCGACTCGATCCGTTATCATTGCCATGATGCCATCGCATCATCACTCATCAGGCCGCCCCTTATCATCATCATCGTCAGAGACCGTGTGACCAAGGCACAGTAACCAGCTAATCACAGGAGTACTCCAGTTTCTTTAACTACATTCTTTTTTTTTCGAAAGAGTTTCTTTAACTACATGTCTCATGGTTGTGCAGAATAGATTATTCCAAGACTGTTTTGGGTGAACTGGTCGGCGCAACTTGCACAAGGGATCGATAGAGTACACAGCTGATGTGACTTGGAACAGGAAGGGAGTTGGAAAGATGAGTTGAGTGTGGATTAAGCCCCAGCAGGCCAAGATCAACCGAACCCAACACATACCTTTGGTCCTACTCAAAACATGCGCACACGGTGCACGTACATACAACTCTCACTCACCATCATCACCCGTCTCAGTCGACCATCTTTCCTTGCGTTCAAAACAAACGGCAGTAAAGCAACCAATCGCAGGGCCCCGAACTACAACTAAATAAACCAAACCAGCGGTGGCCAACCACGATGCCCAATCCCCAATCAACAGTCTAATCGGGAGGCCGGCCGGCCGGCTGATGGCCTCGCTAAGCTAACCGACCACCCCAATCATCGTGTCCTTGGCCATCATCATCAGAAGCTCATCATCTCCGGCGCCAACCCTCCCATGTGCCACCCAAATGAACCTCCATGCAGCTTGCAGAAACGTTTCAAGATTGGCCGTTGCACCAGTACTATAATGGCAACATGCTCGTCCTTGTCAGTTTTTTTTCCCAAAAAGAAATTGGGCCCTACACTTCGGACTTTGCAGAGATTGCATTGTCGTTGGGCTCCTGGGCCCTGTGGACTTTAACCAAGGAGCACGCTCCTAAAGCCAGCCTGCCAGTGCCGGCCCTCTGCAACGGCCTCTCCTCCTCCTATAAATTCACAGGGATACACACCCCCACAAAGAGCCTAGGTACTAGAACTGCGACAACAAGCAGAAGCAGTCTGAATCAATCTTCAAGAAACTAGCCATCGGAGCAAGAAACCAGCAGCTGCACTTCTGCAACCATGATCAAGCTGAGGTACTCCAAGAGGCTGTTCAAGAGGAGGCCCTCGACGAAGCAGGCGGCCGCTTGCGGCGGCGGCGGCAATGGCGGCGCGGCCGGTGCCGGCGGCGGAGGTGCCGGGCAGATAGAGTGGGAGGTGAGGCCGGGAGGGATGCTGGTGCAGAAGAGGGACGGGAAGGGCGGCGAGGAGGTGATCGTCGTCAGGGTGTCCACCGGCTTCTCATGGCATGATGTGTCCATCGGAGCCACCTCCACTTTTGGTGAGTACGCATATTTCTCCCTTCTGATGATTCCTCTCTCTGATTTCTAATCCGATTTGAGCGCCTTTTGACATATATTTGATTTCTTTTGGAGTTGTTGATAGATTGGCGGTTTGTTCTTGGAACTTGGTTTGCCATAGTTTCCTTTTTGACAGATCGAGTTTCCATCACTCTAGCCTTTCTTTTTTCTAGTTTCCATCACATAGGAGGAGAAGAAGAGGAAGAAAACTTCACTTCTTCCTTCACATTAATGAGGAGAAGAAGAACAAAAGAAAACTTCACTTCTTCCTTCACATTAGTGAGTGCAGTTGTTTGGTAGGTGTTGGATGCAGTTAAGAATACTTGACCAGAGTGAACTGCCAAGTACAGCAGCGTCCCTGTACTTGGCATTTCCTATGCAAAATGCGTCTATGGACAGCTCTGCTCCCAACTTTACTCCTCAGATGGCCACAAAATTTCAGAACGAAACCAAAAATGGTCTCGAATCCGTATTCTTTTTATTTGAAAACTTAGATCTCCAAAATCCAAATGTGATATTTCCACGCTTCTGAATCGTACTATGATTTCCAATATTTTTTGCACTAGTTGACAGCTAGGAAGGTCGGCTGCATCTTCTTCAGAACTGCAGTACTTCTATTCCAGAAGTATGTTGGCGCAAAGACATTTCAAAAGTCCCACCCCCTAACATGCGTACACACTCTTCCACCGGCATTGCCAGCTCATGCTCATATACATGCAATGGCAAACTGCAGTTGCAGGCATCTGCCATCTGTCAACATGCAAGAGAATCAGCCAAAATTTAGGGCCTGTTTAGTTGGGAAAGTTTGGAAAGAAAGTTACCATTAGGAAGCGTGTTCTGTAAGAGAGGGCACGGTTGTCAGTGTGAAGAAATTTATCATTTTTTGGTAACTTTCACTGAACTAAACAGGGCCTTAAAATTGCACACATGCTGGAAGCTCCAGCAATCTTCTTTTCCAGTGTAAATGATGATGTGTGCATTTACTGTATTGATTCCGTTAAAATATTCCCTATTTGTTTGTGCTGTACTTAACAAACTCTTTTTTCCCTAAATTTTCAGGGGAGCTGAAGGTAATGCTGTCCATGGTGACTGGTCTGGAGCCCAGGGAGCAGAGGCTGCTGTTCAGGGGCAAGGAGAGGGAGGACACCGACCACCTCCACATGGTCGGAGTGAGAGACAAGGACAAGGTCCTGCTCCTCGAGGACCCAGCCCTCAAGGAGATGAAGCTCCGGGCCCGCGCCGCCCAAGTCGTGCCGAGCCCGTGCCAGCCTTTTATCCAAGTGTAGCCCAGCCCGGCTCGGCCCATCATCATTCTAACTATCACTTCACTACTGCTTATTTTAGATTATAAGCCGTACTATCTAGTCCATCGTGAAGGTAATTTTAATTTCTGGAGGGTTTTTTATATCCGGAATCCGAGGGGTTTGTTCTCTAAACCCCTCTTAGTCCACTCTTAGTGCCACTCCATGGAAGGGCTAAGGATCCCTGAAGGTGAGAGTGAGAGAGCCTTTTAATCATGTAGTTAATTACAAGTGTCAGCCATGGTGGTTGTGAACTTGATGTGATGTTGAGCCTGGTGTTGGGCTTCTTTTTATGGTCCCTACTACTTTGGTCATTTCTCATTCCAACAATCCAGCATGGGTGTCATGGATTGGAATGAGAGAAGATTGTATGCATCTTGTGTTGCTGTTCCCAATGAATGGATGAAACCAAGTTCGTGTCCCTTTCCATGATGCAATCTGCTCCTTTTGTTGATCTTTGAGGTTGTTGATGGCGACGTCTGCATGGAGAGCGAATCATGCCGATGCGTCAGGTTCAAGAAAAGGAACCTAAGATGTGCAAGCAATGTGATCGTGAGGGTGGACAATGTGATCCGTTCTTTTTGTGACTGGACTGTGCCATCGATGTGCTGTGGACATGGTGGTTGGCGCTTGAGATTTCGTATCGAGCCCTTTGGACTGCAGTGGAGGCGAGCTGAGAGTACAGATTGGTCGCTGATGTGTTCCCCATTGACAGGCAGCGGCAACCTTCACCTCACCTGCAGGCTTGTCAGCATCAATGCAGAGTAGAAAAAGGGTGCTTGGCTTCAGAACGAAGGGATTAGTACAAAACTCGCATCAGATGGAGATTGGTATTCCATCCATAGCCCTATCTGTGCCCACAATTGCAACTACGATCAATAGATGAGCTGAATTCATGTTTGCAGGTGCAAATAGCAAGAGGTAGAGTGACAGTCAGTGGTGCTCAGTACTAGTAGACGCCATAACAAAGCAATAGCTATATGCTTGCAGGTGCAAATAGGAGTCTCTGAAAGTTTCTGAAGAAGGCAGCGACAAACTGATAACCAAGAAGGGGTAGGTTGAATTATGTGATCCGGCCCCAGACCAAGGATCTAATGCATACAGACATACAGGGTCTGTTTACTTCACTCATTTTGCATAACGTTTTGCATAATACGCGTTTCCCAATGCACTTCTTCTCTCTGTAAACACTATGTATAACGCCGGAACTAAACATCCCACAGTCAAACAGTCCAGCAATCCCTTTGCCAGCTTGCCTAGCTGTAGCAGCGTCTGGTCTAATCGATCCACTAATGGCTCGACGTGACTGTGATGTCCGGTATGGAGAATGAAATCATCGTGTAACGAACGCTTCAGGTTCAAGAAAAGCAACTTTATACGATGGGGAAAATGCTGTCCCGTTCTGCTTTCTGTTGCTGTGCTGGCGTGCCGCTGGTGTGTGCTATGGACGTTGGGTGTTGAGATTTCAGATCAGGAGCTCTGGACTGCAGAGAGAACAAATCGGTCGCCAGTTTGTTCCCCAGTTGCAGACAGGAAAACAGCGGCAACCTGCAGCTGGTTGCTTTGCACTCACCCCCTTTCGTGCTTGGATCGTGAGAACGAATGCAGAGTAGAAAGGCTGTTTGGCTTCACAAGAAAGAAACTCGTGCAAGGTCTGATGGAGATGGAGATTGTCGTTTTGTCAGCTTGCTGTTCCATCCACAAGTAACCATGTTGCATCGCACCCAAGATACATTGATGCTTGCAAATCTGAACGGTAAAAGATACACTGGACGCCGAAGCAGGGCCACGAGAAAAAACAAACACATCAGTAGTAAGTACACAGTACCATGCCTATTCGCATCGTACACAGCCTGTTCGCTTGGCTTATCAGCCACCAGCCAGTAGTACTTCAGTCTCATAACAAATCAGCACCAGCCACCAGCCACCAGCCAGCCAGCAGTACTTCAGTCTCACAACAAATCAGCACCAGCCACCAGCCACCAGCCAACCGAATTTGTTCACATCAGTAGTAAAACTGGATCGCTTTGCACCGTGTTCAGATAACCCAGGACAATTCTTGGATCTATTGGAATCTTGCATGCATGGAGTCCTAAATGAAGTTTATTTACAAAACCTTTTCACAGATGAGTGCAACTTTGCGCGACGAATCTAACGAGCCTAATTAATCCACGATTTGCTACAGTAATGCTACAGTAATCATCCTCTAATCGTGCGGTAAAAGACTCATTAGATTCGTCTCGCGAATTTGACAGGGGTTGTGGAGGTAGTTTTGTAAACTGACTTTATTTAATACCCTTAATTAAAGGTCAAAGAGACATTTAATGCAGAGATCAATTTTTTGATCCCAAACGAACACGGCCGACCCATGATCAAAGATGTAGACAGGAAAACCTGACATCCTAGTAGTGCACGTTAGATTCTCTTGTCTCACTGTAAGCAATGCCAAGTCCACTCTACCGTCTAGTCCCAAACTCCCAATGCAGTTGTTGACCTTGCCTTGCGAAAGCCCTCATCATTGGGCACCAGATTTTGGGCCCGTTTGGTTTTCCAGCGCTAGATACTGTTCACAACTTTGATCACTAATTAAAAGTATTAAATAAAGGTATTTTACAAAACTAACTCCAGAACCCATGCACTAGGAACCCTGAAGAATCTAATGAGACCTTTGACCGCATGATTAGATGATGGTTACTGTAGCATCACTGTAGCCAATCATCGATTAATTAGGCTCATTAGATTCGTCTCAAAAACTTACGCTCATCCGTGAAGAGATTTTGCAAATAGACTTTATTTAGTACTTCATACAAGAAAGATTTCCTGCTAGCATAGATGCTAAAAAACCAAACAAGTCCGCGACGAGCTGGTCAGTCTGACTGACAGGCAGCCATGATCCCTCGGTAGGTACGTACGACGCTGCCCTTTCTGACCTTTCGAGGAGGCTGTGCCCTTCTTTTCCAGTTCCTCTTTCTTGGGCTGCGCCATTGTTCTGTTCTCCGTGGAGAAAGGCAGTTTTTCCTAGCTAGAAACTGTTCACAACTTTGATCATTAATTAAAGTTATTAAATAAAAGTATTTTATAAAACTAACTCCAGAACCCCTGCATTAGGAACCCTGAAGAATCTAATGAGGCCTTTGACCATATGATTAGAGGATGATTAGAAGATGGTTACTGTAGCATCACTGTAGCCAATCATCGATTAATTAGGCTCATTAGATTCGTCTCGAAAAGTTACGCTCATCCGTAAAGAGGTTTTACAAATAGACTTCATTTAGTACTCCATACAAGAAAGATTCCTTCCGTGCAGGATGCTAAACCAAACAACGCCAAGATCAAAGCCCGATCCTGGCATGACTGTGCCTGGACTTCCTTTCGCAACTCCCGCTGGATGGAACGACGATCACGCGCATCTGCATGGAGCCACGCGCCGCACGCGTGATCCGTGGTTTCTTCGTCGCCTGAGCCATGGACACGCGCCGCGTGAGGCGAGCCTCTCCGACTGCAACTGCAGCAAGGAGGCGGGAGCTCGGCCTCGGCGTGCCCCCGCGGCGGAGGCGGCTTATTGACGATGCGGCGGCGGCAGCGGGGTACCACGTTTGGGCCTTGTGGCAGACGCAGTCGTGTGTTGTTGTTGGTGGTGCTGGTGGTGGAGCCCAGCAACGGCCCGTCACCTAGAACAATGGCCCAGTTTCTTTTTTCTTTTGAATTTGATCATATCAATTATCAAATTTCTCTCTTTCCCATTTCGAGCAGGAAAAAAGGCGACATTACTGCACTCTCAATCTGGCATTTTGGTTCAGGACACCCAGTCTGGTAAATCTCTCCAACAGGATAACCAAAAGGAGACCCAAACCCAAAATGGGTCTTCGACTACACTGTTTCAGCCTCCAATAGAGTATCTATACCCAAACCCAAAATAGGTTTCCAAGAGAGACACAACCTAAATCTGAGTATCCTCTCTTCTGAAGACCAATTCGTAGAGAAGGTTCTCTTTTGGGTCTTATTGTTAGAGAAGACCAAAAATGGGTATGGAACCATTTAACTGTAGCACTATGCAAACGTCGAATGTGTCTTGTATTCTGGGTGTCATTGTTAGAGATAGTCTTACTAGAGACCACGAGGAAAGCAATGTCGCCAGCTAATTTTGTAGTACTTTTTCTATTTCTGTTTACATATTGTATTAGATTTGTTCTCAGTCAAACTTAACTTTGACCAAATTTATAAAAAAAGATAACATTTACAATCCAAAATTATTTCATTAGATTCACTGTGGAATATATTTTGATAGTGTATATGTTTAATAGTTGTTGCTATTTTTTATCAAATTTATTCAAAATTACACAAATTCGACTTATGACAAACCTATATGACATGTAGAAAAAACGGAGGAAATACCCTCCAATTGGTGATATCATTGCACTCCCAAATCGGCGACACTACTGCACTATACATAATATAATTTACTAGAGACCATAGGGGAAGCAAGCACACAATTGGAGGGGTTCGCCTTAAAAAAATGTACGTATTAGTACAACTCACGTGAAACACTCTGTACATAGGTTTTCAATTCAAGTAAATTCCACTATCATGACACTTGACACTAGAGTAATACTCCTGTGTTTGAATGTACATTATTCCTTTACAAAGAACCACCACGCGTATCGGGCAAATCTGACCTACCACCCAAAAAAAAAAACTAGTGCACTCAAATTCAGTTGAAACCTGGTTTGTTCAGCTCCAGTTCATCCAAATTTGGATATTTGAACCGATTCCAGGGTCCAGATCTAGAAATATTTGAGTCCAGTCTCCATCACTGCAGGTATGAGGTACAGGTCCAGCGCCTGCCTTTTTGAGTACTGAACACCAGTCATCTCCCTCCTCCTGTCTCCTTTCCACGGCCATGTGTTTGCCCGACGAGGCGAGACAAGTGAAGAACGCATCTGGCCAACGCCGACCACAGGCTCCCTCCGTTCCTCCTCCTCTCCTGCCTGCCTCCCTGCCCCGCCTGCTGCAGCTGCAGAGCCCCCGGCTCTGCTCTGCTCAGTTCGCCAGCAGCACCCACCTCCACCCCACCAGCAAAGCGAGCTCCTTTTTACTCCCCCAAATCTCTGAGTAAACAATCGCGCAAGCAACCTCGCTCCGCCGGCCTCCCGCAAAGTTCTCGTTCTCAGGAGTCAGGTCCCAGACCACGCAGCATTTGACAGCGCGAGGCGGTTGCCCAGTCAGGTCTGCTTTTCCCTTGGTTACTTTTCTTGCATTCCTTTTTCTTGTTTTGTTTAGTTAACAGCCCATAACCACCGGCAATCCAATCTCCAGACCCGGTTCTTGGCGATTCCCGTGTTGCTATTTGGTGCCATTTTCTTCAGTCCCCGTCTCCTGGCTCTGGGTTTGATGAGGAGCATTCACATAGTTCTCTTCCCGTTTTGTACAGTCTGGGGTGGACGGCTTTGAGCGGATTCGAAGGAAGGGGGTGAGATTGTGAGAAGTCTTCGACCAAGGTTGTCAATGGAGGCTGGGATTTGGGTATCTGTTTGGAGCTTCTTCAAGTTCCTGCCATTCTTCTTTGCGCTTCTTCTCCTGGGAATAATCAAAGGTGGACAGAACGCTTGCTCTATTTATGCTTTCTTCTCCTCTTTTTTGTGCAATAAAAGTATGGATTGGAGCTGTATTGGAGCTGCCATTCTTCTTTGGGTCTCGTACCGTTTTGTCCTTGCTTCACGAATTCTGCCAGTTCATGTGGTGTGTTGCATTTACTAGTTCGCTGTGAAGAATGGATGCTTTGTATTGATTTATTTTTTTGTCAAATACGCATCATGCTTGTACTGATGCTTGTTTCCTCCTTGAAGCCATTACTGTAGGCGTGAGTGATGAAGGAATCAGGTTGGTTGGACTAAGGTCGCATAAATACTCATATCACCAATGAAACAGTCCTTTTATAGGTTGATGTACACTGACATTTGATAATAAAATGGAGTAGTACATATTATCAGGTTAGGTGTATCAGTGAGCAATGCCATCGTTTATTGGCACACAGTATTGACTTTAATAACATCAACCATTTTTTTGCATCTACAGATTTATTCACACCATATATTTACTAATTACTTGTGCAGTTCTGCTTGATACGGGGTGTAAATTGATTTATGTAATAGTTGCAACAAGAATTTCTAGTGATATAAAATGAATGTGTATGCATGAGATTTAGGGGGTTTTTGAGAGATTGAATGTCTGTTAATTCTAGAAATCCACAGTGTTCTGATGGTAAATATTAATATCCTGACTACATTTGATGAACTGGTCGACTACTTGGTAATTTGTTGTCTCTGTTCTTATTCATCTAAAGATTCATGCTAATCTTGCCAATCCAGGTGCTTTGTTTGGCCCATGGGCATGGCTCATCATGACAATTGGAATTTCCGCACTCGTTCTGGGCTTGTGGCCTATGCATGTGATTTGGACATATTACTGCATCATCAGGTAGCGTTTGCAGATTTGCAGTCCTGAAAGAAAAGTCATGCAATGTGGTGTGTTTGGACATGCTGAATTGCTGATTACCGTTTTATGAAAGCAGAACCAAGATGGTAGGACCGGTCGTAAAACTGCTGCTTCTTATTGCTGCAACTGTGATTTTGGTTATATGGCTAATAATTGGCATCATGGGAAGCATCCTTGCTGGTTTGGCCTATGGCTTTCTGTCACCAGTGATGGCTACATTTGATGCAGTTGGGGAAGGAAAAGAAAAGCCACTTGTTCACTGTTTTTTGGTACAGTTTACCTGTAACGGTTTCACTATATTTAGCTTCATTCATACTTTACCTGTTTGACATAGTCAGCTAACTTGAAACTCAGGATGGAACATGGAGCACTATCACAGGAAGCTGTACAGTAGTCAGGGATGTGACAGACATGTTGTTACACTCATATTTTTCATTCATGGATGAAGTTCGTCTTCATGCACCTCCAGATGGCAAGCCATATGAAATAAGGTCTACTTTCTGTTTCTGTGTTCAGCCTTTTCCATTCTTCCCCATAAGATCACAACTTCTCTGCATTAATTCCCCCACTGATGCTTAGACATCTTTGTAACTTCCTTGGCGTTGAGCAGTAAGTGGACAACACAACATATAGTAGCAAAATTTTATTAAATGGTCATTGTAACTGTGTAAGATAGAAAAACTCTTTTTGTTATCTTGGTCAGCTTTTCTTACAAATATAAAAAAATTAAGGTTAATAATGCAATACACATAGTGTTTTCACAAAAAAAAAACACAAATATTTCATACTTGATAACGTTTGGAAAAGAAATGATATGGGGAACTGCCCATGTAAAATTGTAGTTCACTATCCTTTAAATCCTGATCTGTTTGCTAATATATGGACACCTTTATTGTGGTTTTGTTTTAGTTGAATTCTGTATGACACAAGGAAAATAAATAATTTTACATCCCCAGATTGCTTCACATTCCTGGTGCAATATTCGCTGCTTCCTGTGGACTTGTAGTGGATGCAATAATGTTCACACTAATTGCCTTGTACAAGTTCCCCGTTATGCTTTTGAAAGGATGGAAGCGGTTGATCGAAGATCTTGTTGGCAGAGAAGGACCTTTTCTTGAGACAGCTTGCGTGCCTTTCGCTGGTCTTGCTATTCTTCTCTGGCCATTTGCAGTTATAGGAGCTTTCGTAGCCTCCATTATCTGCAGTGTTCCTTTTGGCGCGTATGCTGCTGTGGTGGTTTATCAGGTATCGACAATTCTTTTTAGACTGGCAATTAAAATTTTCATTTCTAGCATAGCTATTGTGATAAAATATTACCTGATTTAACCTGGTAGATGTGGAGGTTTTGAGAATTGCATTCTTGTTCATGTGCTAGGAATCCTCACTTTGCTTGGGACTGTCTTATGTAATATCATCAGTATCCATCTTTGATGAATATACAAATGATGTACTTGACATGGCACCAGGATCTTGCTTCCCTAGGTATAAATGGTGTATTCTTTATTAACATGTTGTCCTTAAACTGTACATTTTGAATAATGCAATTATTCAAATTTAACTTTCAACGACTAGGTTTAAATATCGGAAAGACGAAGGTTCCTCACATGGTGGTTCACTCTCGAGGCCCACTTCATTCAAGGACAAGCAAGATGGAAAGAAAGCTCCGCAGCGTGTTACATCATTTAAAAGTAGCTTCGACGAGTTCAATCCATTCAAGGTAATCTTTTCTGGAAACTGGCAAACGAAATTTCATTGTGTTCCCAGTAAATAAGAATTCTTCATATTGACACTCCTTTTATATTGCTTTCACTGTATTCTATTATGGTGGACTTATACTGTTTGTTAGAATTTATAGATTATACTATGATATTCTATAATATTATTTAGAATTCGAAAACATTTTATGATTCTTTGCTATTTGAAACTTTGTGCAGTATAACTGATTTAAGAGCGTTGTGTAGTTGCTAGATCACCTGTTCATAGAGTGTAAGCACCATGGCAAGGATCTGGTCGCTGAAGGAGTGATAACCCCAAAAGATATAGAAGGAACAAAGGCAGGCAAAGTCAGCACTGGGGTACTTAATGTCGGTTTACCGGCATATGTTATTCTTAAGGCACTCCTCCGATCTGCAAAAGCCAATTCTGATGGTTTGGTTCTAAGTGAGTAAGAGTGCCCTCCTTCATTGCTAAAAGAGGCTTATAGTGACTTCTCTTGACCTGCAAGATTTTCCTGTGAAATATGCAGGTGATGGCTCTGAGATGACTTCTGACGATAGGTCCAAGAGTAAAATCTTTGAGTGGTTTTTCGATCCTCTGATGGTCATCAAAGAACAAATCAAAGCTGAGAACTTCACAGCAGAAGAGGAAGCATACCTTGAGAAGAAAGTTCTCTTGATCAGCGACCCAAACCGTGTCAAGGAGATTCTCATTCGGCTGCCATCGTTGAGTGAGCAAAAACAAGCAGAAATAGATGCATTTGCCCGAAGGTACTTCATTTTCTTTCAATTGCTAGAGTCGACGCAGTCCCTTTTCTGATTCTGTTGATCTTGATCATACTGCAAGGTTGCAAGGAATCACAAAGTCAATATCAAGGTACCCTACATCCAAGCGGCGCTTTGATGCCCTTGTGAAGGCACTTTCGGAGGAGCTTGCAAGGACTATGGGTGGCAGCCAGTCTGCCAATGGATCTCAAGTTCGGAAGATGAGAAGCAGTATCGTCCGAATGCTTAGCCAGGGATCAGTAGGGAAAACTACCGGCATCCAGGGTGATGATCATGAGGCCCAACTGACAAGTGGTGTTAACAATGAATGATACTTTGGGGGGGAACTGAAAAAATAGTGGGAAGAAAAGTTTTCTCCTATGTCCTTTCTGGGGCCAATCTTTCAAAAAAAAAAAGAGAGAGCGTTTTCTGGGCTATTTTTGCTAACTTTGTATAAAGAGCTGACGCTGTCGTATGAAGGGTTGCCCCCAACATTTCTCTTGGATTAGTTGTTTTGAGGACTGCAGCGATATCCTGTATTAGAAACAAAATACTCATTCTTACTTGTACCATCAGTAAGTAAGGTGACGTTGGTCCATTCTTTGCTGAACTGTACGCCTGATGAGCATTTATCAGTTCCTGTGAGGCTATGACTATGTGCTGTAGCATGTTTGTGTTCAGTGTCTTTGCACATGATCTTTAGTTTCCACAAGAGGAGAGAAACCTTAGTAAACGAGATGTGATGAGGAAAATAGGAAATAGTGTGACACCCAACATGCATTCAGCAAGTATCTTGGCTTCCTTGGCTAGCCCCTTCTTGCGGACCTTGACGCACATGCCCAGCCGCCGCGCTGTCGATGAGGAGGGACTCGCTACGAATGGAGGTGGCTGTAGCCAATGCGGCGAACGGCGGCACCACCGATGCCATCGTTGTCGCTGCGTACAGCACTGATGCAGCATTTGTAAAATCGCAGAGCTCTGTCCACTGCAGTGCAGTGCAGGAGGCAAGCGCAAGCGCCAACCGATTCCCACTCCACCAACCGCGGCGCCTGATTCGGTCACGAGGTGGAGTCAGTTGGCATGGTCTGCTCATCTGCTCCGCCCCGCCCGCCGATGAACATCCCCACCCCATCCTATCTGCTCACCAAGAAAGAAAGGATAATAGATAGGTAAATCGATCGACCGGCAGATGCTGTCCGTGGCGCGGCGGCCGATCTCCGGCGCCGTGCCCGCCGGCAAACTCCTCGGCATCCATCTCTTCCAGTGCCCCGTACGCCGTCTCTCTCTTCCTCTCCGCTCCCCTCATCTCCATTTCCACGCTCCTTTTGGGGCCGCCGCCTCCTCGACTGACTGCGACGGAATCGAATGGGCCAGGACACCGTGGGCATCGTCGCCAAGCTGTCCGAGTGCATCGCCTCCCGCGGCGGCAACATCCACAGCGTCGACGTCTTCGTCCCCGAAGACAAGCACGTCTTCTACTGCCGCAGGTTCCGGCTCCTCTCAGTCAGATTCTGCAGGACATGTGTCAGGACGTCTTCTTCAGTTGTCTAAATTATGTGTAGCTTTCCAGTGAATTTACGTACAACCCAAAGCTCTGGTCGCGTGATGAGCTGCACAAGGATTTCCTCAATCTGTCACACTGCTTCGGTGCACAGAGATCGACCGTACGAGTGCCTGATCTTGACCCCAAATACAAGATCTCAGTCCTTGCTTCAAAGCAGGTTTGTCAGTTTCCCATCATTGCCAGATACAGTATAGCTTCTGCTGAGAAACTGATGACCATGCTTCAATATCACACTCCAAGCTACATATGCATGTTTCCTCATGTTCTTTTGTTTTTGATAAATATCTATCTTCCCCTCTCCTTCTAGGACCATTGCTTGTTTGATTTGTTGTATAGATGGCAAGAAGGAAGGCTTCCAGTTGACATTAATTCTGTCATAAGGTGAAGGCAATATCTGGCTCCTATTTTCTTGTTGTAAAAAAAATGCCATTCTTCAGTCACACATGCTTCTATTTTTTGCCTACAGCAACCATGATAGACTGGAAGATAATCATGTGCGGCGATTTCTTCAGAGGCATGGAATTCCATATTACTACTTGCCAACCACATCTGGGAACAAGCGAGAGGAGGAGATACTAGAACTGATTCAAGGCACAGATTTTACTGTGCTGGCAAGATATATGCAGGTAAAAATGTAAACATATGGTTTTTCACTATCATACTTTTCCTAATCTCTTCTTAAGAATGGCAAAAGTGGGGAAAAGGAAAGCAGCGTTTGCATTGGCATAAAGCTTCAAAACTGAGATTGACACTTAAATATTCTCTAGATTTTCCTGTCTTTATTTTTTGAGGTGCTATACTAAAATCTAGCTTGCTGTTTGTGTTATGGACTCCCAGTCTGTTCCATATACCTCTTTAGCTCTCCAAACTGACGCAATCAAGCCTAGCATTTACCTGTCCTCTAAACAAATATTCACTAGATCTATAATGTATTTTGCAATAGAACTGATAATAAGCTATGCATATTTTAAGATTATACCATTGTTCTTTTCATCTATATGGGCTTTGTGTGATCATCCAATCTCCATTTCGTGCATAGACTTTGTAAGGTTAACACTGAATATGGAATTTTATCACCAACATATCTGTGTGACATATCATTTTTCTTTGCAGATACTATCAGAAAGCTTTTTAAAATCATATGGCAAAGATATCATTAATATTCATCATGGCCTTCTTCCCTCATTTAAGGGAGGGCATCCTTCCAGACAGGTATCTAAGCTATGAGATTTGGTTTTGTGAACCTTTCCAGAAATGCTAATAAGTGTCTTTCAGGCCTTCAATGCTGGCGTAAAGTTGATCGGGGCAACTAGCCATTTTGTCACTACCGAACTTGATGCTGGGCCAATCATTGAGCAGATGGTATTCATACCTTTCACAAAACAGTTTATCCTAAGTATCAAATTGATTGATCACATCATCAGTCGAAATTGGTGGCTAACTGTGTGATACATGCCAGCCTTTGTCAAAGTCAACATGGAATCATTTTTGGCAAACAGTTTTTGGAACCCCCTTTTATTTTAGTGTAACCCCTAGGAGGTTAAATAGTGTCAGCCTTCATGGAACCCTACTATCATGCCTGATCACTTTCAATCAGAACTATGCACCGTTTGTTGTGTAGTGAAGATTCACACATGTGAAATTATGGTAAACCAATGTGCTTTTAATCTTGACAATTTTCAGCGGGCACTTGGAAACTTACTCTGTCGTTGTTGTTGCTGTTATACAGGTTGAGCGAGTTTCTCACAGGGACACGCTGCAGAGTTTTGTTGTGAAGTCTGAGAACCTTGAGAAGCAATGCCTGGCAGAGGCTATCAAGTCATACTGCGAGCTCCGTGTCCTACCATATGAACTGCACAAGACTGTTGTATTCTAAGCTATTCTTATGGATTGGTGTGATGTATAATATTTTTCCAAAAACAAGCAATAAAATGATTCATTTTTCTATATTTCCACAATCGATCCCTAGCTTTTTTTTGTTACTATGCACATCGTACTCTGGCTTGATATGATGGGCATATACTTGAGCAGCAGCAACAAATTATTCATTGAACACTTCTTCCCGATAGGCATATACAGCTTAGAAGTTACTGCTTACACTGATAAGACAACGCAACAGCTTCGCTCCTGGACTGCATTTGCTCGAAGGTACTTCCATTCATCACTCCTTTTCATGATAATTCTGAAAAATAGTGGTCCACTGAAAAGTTAGTGAAGCCAAGTTCTCCATAGTTTTTTTTCCCAGACAATTTTTGCTGACTTTGTAACAATAGCTGACACTCCTACGTTGCAGTGGTACCCTGTATCAGAATTCAGAAAGCTATGTAGAACTCTTCTCACTCGTGCCACCAGTTAGATGTGCAAGTTGGCCGATTCTCGCTGACTTGGATACCTGATGATTCTGATGAGCATTGGTTCATGTGAGTACTTAGTGCTCTTGCGTACTTGTGTTACATTTGCATAGTAAAATGATCTGACAGTAACCCGCATTGGCCATCTTTACTTTCCACAAGGACGGTAGATCTTCTGCATGCAAAGAAACTACGCAGATAATGCAAAGTAATTAGGAAAAGAGAACAGAGTTACATAAATTCTTGAGTTAATTCCATTCCATCCTTAACCACATTAGTGTTACATTCTGAATCGTAGAATCACCTGTTTTTGCTACACAACGGTGGAAGTAACAGCAACATTCTCGTTTTCAATCAGGAGACGATGGTAGCTAGATAAAAGTGACTAGAGCGAAGCTAGAAATTGTGTGAATCACGACATGCGCTCAGCAATATCTGAAACATCACAGGGCCTTCTTCTTGGCATCCTTGGCTAGCCCCTTCTTGCGGATCTTGATGCACATGCCCAGGCGCATGCTGTCGACAAGGGACTCAGGAAGAATGGAGACCAAGTACCACACGACAGAGTGCGGCCAGTACGGCATCGATCTAGGCTCGTAGCCAATGTGGCGAACAGCAGCACGAGCGTAGGTGTCCGCAGATGGAACCAGGAAGGAGGATTTCCTAATAGATGCCATCTTTGTCGCCACATACAGGGGCACCTGAATAGATTGAAGAAGTTCAGCTAAGAGTGCAAAAGTTCATATGTAATCCAGCTTTACAGCATCACTAACAGGACAGATGCAGCATTTTTAAAATCACCGAATCCAAAATTGATCGCCAAGCAGAGACGATTTGAGTTCGTTTTTAGCAGTAAGTAAATTCAGGGTCACTCTAGTTTGTAAGCATTATTACAAAGTTGAAAGAGCAAAGTTTTTTCCATTAGAAGGTCTTTCTAGTTGTTCAGTGAGATAAATATGTAAGACTATGGTTCACAAAGAAAAAGAGAACTTCAGAGAGAACCAATGATTCATTTCAATAGCACAAATCTGAGTTAGAATAGATGTTACCTGGCACTGCACATCAATACCCTTGCTCTTGTACTCAACATATAGACATCTTGAGAATTGGTCAACATACCTGAGAAGTAAAGATAGAGTTGCTTTTAATGTGCAATTAGTAAGTTGAAGGGGGTGCGCATATATCTCTATTATTTATTTTCCTAAAGGAGTGATATTTAAGAGGATAGATTGTTCATACTCCCTCCGTATAGGAAAAGGAAGTCGTTTAGGACATTGACATGGTCTCCAAAACATAATTTTGACTAATATTTTTTGCTATAATTTTTTTTTAAAATATATTTAAAGAGTACTTTTCTGAAACTATATTTCAATACGAATCTACTCATATCGTTTTTATATTTCTAAACTTGACACAAAAAAAATATTTACAGTCAAAGTTTAAAAAGTTTGACTTAGGACAATCTCAAAACGACTTCCTTTTCCTATATGGAGGGAGTATTTGTGTTTTCCAGCTAATTATGTACAGCAGCACAGAGACACACAAAACAGATGCAAAAGAAGGATCAATTGCTCATCTACAAGTGTTCTTAAGGAGTATGTTAGATGACTATACTTCAGTGTTTAAGTTTCTTGCTTACAAGTAACTCACTGCTTAGTTAACTTTCTTTTCATTTCCTCTAAATAGAGTGATCATACGTCAGATCTGAACAAACTGCACATTTTAAGCAATGACTTGTGAACTAAAAACTCACACCGCTGGTGCTTCCTCTGATCCCTAACCTGGTCTTGTCAGAATAGTTCCAGATCCTAACTAACACCTTAAAAGGCTAAGCAAGTACAGACAGCCAGACAGGTAAGAAAGGCGTGCTCCTTTGTTCTCAATCAGGCAATCTTACTTCCACTAACGCCATCTGTCCTAAAATCGAGCCAATTGAAGCTACAGCATGTAGAACTACGGCAGTAAACATGAATGGAGACGAAACAGAGCAGTAATTCGCGAGCAGAACACGAGGAACTCACGCTTTGGTGGCGGCGTAGACGGAGTAGAGCGGATCGGACGGCGTGACGGAGGCGGAGCCGGAGCCCATGTTGACGATGGCGCCGCGCTTCCTCTCGACCATGCCGGGGAGCACGGCGTGGGTGACCCGCGTGATGCCCTCGACGTTGACCCGGATCAGGCTGCGCATGAGCTCCTCGTCCACCTCGTGGAAGTAGCGCGCGTACGGGTAGGACAGCCCGGCGTTGTTGACGAGGATCCCCACGTCGAGGCCCCGGATGGCCTCCTTGAGCGCCTCCACGCCCGCGGCGAGGCCCTCGGCGGCGAAGTCGAGCACGAAGGTGCGCACCTCGGGGACCTTGGGGTGCTTGGCCTTGATCTCGGCGGCGACGGCGGCTAGCTTCTCCGGGTTGCGGCCGACGAGGACGAGCCCGAGCCCGGCCGCGGCGAAGCGGAAGGCGATGGCGCGGCCGATGCCGTCGGTGGCGCCCGTGACGACGGCCCAGGCGCCGTAGCGGCGGCGCAGGGGCTTGCCGGGGCGGAGGAACGCGGCGTAGACCCAGAGCGCGAGGCGGATGGCGGCGCGGAGGGCCACGAGGAGGCCCACGGCGGCCAGCGCCAGCGCCCACGCCGGCTGCGCGCGGAGGAACTCGACGTGGGCGCACGTGCCGGCCATGGCTGCCCTCGGATTCGAGGAGCTGTGGAGGGAGCACTGGAGCAGCCGCGACTCGATGCGGTGCGGTGCCGTGGTGTGGTGTGGTGTGCCGCCGCCGAGCTGGTGGGCTTAATAGGAGGGGATGGGCTTTCTCCGGTGGTGGGTGGAACCGGTGCACCAAGACTAACCGAACACGAACTTGAATGTTTGGTCGAGTTCGTGACTTCGTGTGATCGTGTCGATGAGCAGTTTCAGATTTTTGTTCCAATCTACCCCCTCACTAGATTTTTTTTTCTTTGCATACAAGTTGAGTTTAAATTTCAGATTTTGCCGGTTAACTTATAACACGATGCTCTACGTTAGAAAAATACATTAGCAAATTTTTATGATTACCTTTTGTACAATTTTGTAAATCTAATATTAATTTTGTATTAAATATTTCTCCCTATGAAAATAATCATGAAAATTTCTAAGTATAATTTGTTAACATAAAGCATCATGTAGCTGCTCACAACATTTGAACTCAAAATTCAACTCATACATGGAAAAATAAAAAAGAAAAATCTAATTAGGGGTACATTGGACCAAATTAAATAGTTCAGGGGAGTAAAGTGAGCCTAAATTTTGTTCAGGGGTTAAGCGGACAAAATGGATAGATGAGGGGTCTAAAATAGACTTTTTCCTTCTTTTTTCCACAAATCGATCCGTTCTCCTGTTCTAGGCATTGACTGACACCTGGGTAAAATCCATACACAGTTTACCGTCTTTTTAGCATTTCTTCCATTTTTCACAAAGATAAAAGTGTCGCCAAATGACTCGTGTTTCTAGTTACTAAATTATCATTATAATATTTGTTACATGTAAAGAAAAATATTGCTACATTGGTACACCTCCATTCGGCTACACTTTCTGAATTAATTATTTTGATAGTACCTTTAACCAGAACTGCAACCACAAACCACCACAATCAACACGATGATGGCACAATGGTGTTCTTTTCTCACTGAAGTACCAAGCTGGTGAATTCGATAAGACAATTTGTCTTTGGTTGGGCATGTTGTCACTAATGTTTACGAGGTTCGTCCAATGTAAAATCCACGTCACTGCTTCTGTTCCTAGTAAATATGATCAGTTTGCTTCATGTTAGTCTTGAAAAGATTTTTATTCAGATAAAGAATCGAATGGACCAAATGTCAACTAGCCGGCTGCTCTGCCTTTCTTGCAGCATACTCTGACTTATTCTCAATCGGGCGACATTTCTTCCTCATAACGAAGAAGGACCACTTGTCCAGTTCATCTCTTTGACCACAGCTCCTTTTTTTTTCCTTTCTTGATTGTGGTGGCTTGTCATATACTAATATGAATATGTTTCTTTGGGTCAGAGCAGGAGATCCATTGAGGCTGCCGCAGCCGTGCTGTGGCGTATTGCGCTTGCGCATAAGGCTGTCCGCACTGGTCATCCTCTATATCATTCCTCTAAAAGGCATATTCTGTCCTGGTCATCGAGATTCTCTCCTCTATACCACTTTCTCCCGCACCCGTCATACTCTATATCTCATACTCTATACTAACTCCCAACAGCGGCCCCACTTGTCATCCTCTATAAATTTTATCAAAATATATCCATCTGATCTTGTTTTGAAGAATTTATTGCAACGAATTTAATGGTGCAATCGGAATTTAATTTGGTTTTTTGGTTTGTGAGTTATAACATTTTTTAGTTAGTTGAAAACGTGGAGCCCGCCACTCACTCTCTCCCCTCTCTTCCGCGCATGCTCTGGCGGATGAACGGCACAGCGCTTGATTTGCCGGAAGCTGCGCCGTCCGCCAGCGTTCCGGATGTCTTACAGGACACCGCTGCAGCGCCTCGTCCGCCATAATCGTCCTGCAGGAACGCGGCAGTGTATCCACTGCGGACAGCCTAACAAGTCTGTTCAAAGTAAGCGCCATTGGATGGGTCAACAACGTCTGTTCAAAGTAAGCTGATGAAGCAAGCTTTATGTGCAACGGGATCACAGATTTTTGTAACATGGAAGGGGAATCACAGATCAAGCGAACAACACCCACACACACCTCTCGGCCACGCTCTTTAGACGTGTTCTTTGAAAGTTTAACCACGGAACGAAACCGTTTTCGTGTTTAGTAGGCTCACCCAAACACGTGGACAGCGGCAGAACAGAAAGCACTGACTGGGGACTGGGCCCTGGGGCAGCAGATCCAGATCACAGGCAGGCAGGAGGCAGCGCATGCCCAGTCCACGGTGCACGGTGCACCGGGAGCATCTTCTTGCTTCGCTGCTGACTCGCTGTGAAGGCCGGACGATGGGGACGGACGGTGCCGCGGCGGGGAAGTTGGGGCTCGCCGGTCTGGGGCGCTGGGGTTTGATGAGCTGAAATTAAGAGGCGGCGTTGGAGTTGGAGGTGGTCGCAGGTGGCAGGCGGAAATCCCAAGCTCCCAACGCCTCCCTGACTCCGTCTTTAATTCCCCCGGCACGGCCGTCCGGCGAGCAATGCAGAGCCACGCCACACGCCAGCGGGGGCGTGGCGCCGTGCCTCGTCACGGCGACGGCAATTAACGCACGAGCGCCTCATAAAATCCTGGGCAGGTGGTGGTGTGGTGGGATCCATGCGGCCAGCGGCGGCGGTCCGGGGCGCAGCGGCGCCGACGGAGACGCCGAAAGCGAGAGCGGCGGCTGCGTTTTGCGATCCATGGCTTGGCAATCGGAACGTGCGGGCGGATGGTTTGTCATGGTCCACGTCCAGCTCGTGACGCGACGTGCCGACGTGCCGTGCCGGCCAGCGCCGCCGCGGCGCTTGTGTAGTTGTGTTATGCTTTGCTTTTCCGCGGGGGAGGACAGAGATGCGAGCGTTGGTGGTGACTGGTGAGTGGTGAGACACACCCAGTCAGGGCGTGGCTTCTGGTTCTGGGCTTGCTGCTGGGCCGCGGCTACCAGCTCCGGCCCGATTGGTGGCGATTCAGAGGGTTTTGGTCTGTTTCAGGGCCAGGTTCTCAAAAAGTGAACACGAGATGATAAAGGCAAAAGGCGGGCGGCAAAGAAAGTCAAATTTAACCTCGTCTTAACTCTCAAAGTATAAGTTATATCAAGGGCGTGCAAATTGAGGCCATGTTTAGTTACTCCAACTTTTCAAATTTTTTTGAATTTTCACTATTCATTAAAAGGAAACTTACATGCATGGAGTAGTAAACGTGTGTTAATGACAAAACCCATTCCACAACCCCGGGTAACTTCGCGAGACGAATCTAATGAGCCTAATTATGGCCATGATTAGACAACGTCGTGCTACAGTAAACAATCTCTAATGACGGATTAATTAGGCTTAATAGATTCGTCTCGCGATTTCCCGTCCATCCGTATAATTAGTTTTATAATTAGATCATGTTTGGTCCTCCTAATCTTTGATTTAAAATTGCTACAATAAATTTCGCAAACTTCCAACTCCCAACTAAACAAGCCCTGACTCGATGTTCTAACTGCCAGCACATCTCTACATAACGAAATCTGCCCCAAGGAGGCACGTTTGGATTCTGCCCGCAGCAACCAAATCAATTCGTCGGCGAGCCAATTAATTGGCGATGGATTCGGCCGCCCGTGATTCGCCAGCGTGTGGGCGCGGAAAACACTGCGTTGCGGGCGTCAGCCGTTGGCGTGCCAACGTTCGGCATTAAACCAAGGGGGTGTTCAATTGGGTGAAAAAATTTTGGTGAAAAATTTTGCAAGAGAATCTTATCATTTAGAGTACTAAATGTAGACTAATAATAAAACTAATTATAGATCTCGCCTGAAAATCGCGAGACGAATCTAATGATGGTAATTAATTCATGATTAGTGGATGTTTAGCGGATAGTTACTGTAGCATCACTGTTGCAAATTATGGTCTAATTAGGCTCATTAGATTCGTCTCGAAAAGTTACCTGGGGTTATGGAATGGGTTTTGTCATTAACACATGTTTACTACTTCATACATATAAGATTCCTTTGAGAAAAATTTTGGTGAAATTTTTTTTTGAGAATTGAACACCCCCCAAATGCGCTCCAGCATCTTCGGTCAACTCCAAAAAAAAATTGGTAGGGTACACAACGGCAGTAAACCAAACGGCCCCGCTCCTCATTCGTCCACGTCCTCTATTTTATGTTTGCCGTTGGATCCACCCAAAGCGCATCTGACCATCCATTATATTTCTCTGTGCTGCTGTCCTTCCAGAGAGCTCGCACGGCTCCTGAAGCACATCGCTGCTGTGTTTCGTTGGAGGCTGAAAATTTTTTCAGGGTATTAAATACATTTTTGATCACTAATTAGGGGTATTAAATAATGTCAGTTTACAAAACTACCTCTACAACCTCTAGTAAATTTCCGAGACGAATCTAATGAGGCCTTTGAGCGCATGATTAGAGGATGATTAGAAGATGGTTAATGTAGCATCACTGTAGCAAATCATGGATTAATTAGGCTCATTAGATTCGTCTCGGAAAGTTACGCTCATCCGTGAAGAGGTTTTGCAAATAGATTTCATTTAGTACTTCATGCAAAAAAGATTCCCTTTTGCAAATTTTCTCAGACTCCAACTAAACACACTCCTTTAGGCCTTGTTTAGTTCCCACCTAAAATTCAAACTTTACTATTCATCAAAGAAAATCTTACATGCATGGAGTAGTAAATGTGTGTTAATGACAAAACCCATTCCATAACCCCGGGTAACTTCGCGAGACGAATCTAATGAGCCTAATTAGGCCATGATTAGACAACATCGTGCTACAGTAAACAATCTCTAATGACAGATTAATTAGGCTTAATAGATTCGTCTCGCGATTTCCCGTCCATTCGTGTATTTAGTTTTATAATTAGATCATGTTTAGTCCTCCTAATCTTGGGTTTAAAATTACAGATTCAAAAAAGTTTGAAAAGTTCAGTGAACTAAACAAGGCCAGTTGCCTCTACTTTTCAAACTTTTTTGAATTTTCACTATTTATCAAATGGAATTTTACACGCATGGAGTAGTAAACGTATGTTAATGACAAAACCCATTCCATAACCCTGGGTAACTTCGCGAGACGAATCTAATGAGCCTAATTAGGCCATGATTAGGCAACGTCGTGCTACAGTAAACAATCTCTAATGACGGATTAATTAGGCTTAATAGATTCGTCTCGCAATTTTCCGTCCATCCGTGTAATTAGTTTTATAATTAGATTATGTTTAGTTCTCCTAATCTTTGGTTTAAAATTGCTACAGTCAAGTTTGCAAACTTGACTCCACGAACTAAACAAGGCCTTACCATGCTGTCTGATATGCTACTTGCCACTTTTCTTCCACGTCCTTTCCTGCCCTTTTACGAATAAGCACGATATTGGTACACCCAAGATTTCTGATGTTATACTTAAGGGGTATCTGGATACCTAATACTAATATCAAAAGTTTAGTACTAGCTCCTAGGATCCTTAACCTGCATCGACTTCATTTTCGATGTCAACATTCTATGATTATTAGTGTAACAGACTATTTTTCAGAAAAATGGAAGTATCTAAATTTTTGTAGTTATTATATCAAGGGTAGTGTACCTACCACGTTTGGAGAATTGAGCTGTATTGTTATTCATATCATGACATCATGCTAATTGTTGAATAAATTACTACTAACTTAGGTAGCTTGTATAAACTTTTATCCTTTTCATGTTTAGTCCAGTCAAGTATTCTTTGAGTTGCTCACAACTTCTTATCTCCGATTGAACATTTACGCCTGATGATACTAATCCTCCAGCGACACATTGAAATGAACACTGGTCAACTCCAAAGTGGCTCGGCAAAGCCGTGCCTAGAATTCTAGTTGAGATAATTATCCCGCTCCAGGCACGGTCCAAGTATTTCCAGGATCAAGTGGCACAGCGTGAAACTGAACAGGGGCAGCAAGTTTTCTTATAACTGCAGCGTCACGGTTCACTTCATGGGCAAACAGACTGAACAAATGGACTGGTTCCAACCGTCTCATAGGGCAGATGCAGTCACAGACTCACAGCCTGCCTGACCTCTACATTTCTAGGATGTGGATCGTCAAAAGTCCGCCAATCACTGTCCGCGGCAGTGGTACTATGTACACCCAAAAACAGCAAATCCACATGGTTTCCACACGACTTCCAGCGAAACACGGTATTTACATGATCCACGAGGATGTTTGATGAAGCATGAATCCCTGATGCCTGCACAGGGTTAGGGAAAGGGGACTCAGCTATAATATCAAACTATCAATTGAATGACAGGTAAAATGTTAAAATCATAAACTGCAACCCACATAAGAAAAAGTGAAAACATGGGGTGGATTTTCGGACCTTGCAAAAGATGGTACACCACACACACATCAGTCATTGTTTCGTGATGTGGACAGTGTATACCGGTTCATCATCATAATCTGGCTCCTTGATAAGGGCGCAGAGATCCCCAGTCCGAAGGTTGTTTCCTGCAACAAAATGCTCCCAGCCAGCAGTGAAGCCCACAAATATGGGGTTCTCATAGTAAAGAACTGGCCATAGTCTCTTCATGGGATCTTTCAGCATTACAGTGTACTCGTCACGCCTTTTCGGTTTAGCAGCATTGGAAAGCGACTTCGGTAGCGCCTAGGGTAAGATGAAAAGAACAAGAGCTTAATGATATGTGATATTAATCAGGAACTATTTTTTAGTGAGCAGATCATAAGTTTTACCTAAGTAAAAACTATGAACAGGAGAATGAGGTCAAGAAAGGATCAAATCAAATAAACTAATAGCCTCAACAAATTATGATGCAGTTATTATCATAACAATAAATATTTAGAGAAATAAGATGTAATATTGTTAGTTATTGATACTTATCACAGCATACTCCACTGGCAGCATTAAAACTGAAGTTCAGTACTGCCTCAAGTCCATGCTAAATCTCAGCAGACAGATATGTTTTACAATAACCTACTGACAGATTGAGGCAACTCGAAAGATCATGGACTTCAGGCCTGAACAATAGAAGTCCACATGAATATCAGGCCTGAACACTATAAGTCCACATGAACTTCGGGCCCAAACACTATCTTGGATGATCATCAGCAAGGAGTTATTTCTACAGTTTAGACAGTTCAATTGATATCAGTAATATATTGCAGAATCAATCATCCATGATTAGTAAAAGCTCACAACACTATCTGAACTGCCTGCTGATACATTTTTTCTACAACATTCTAGTCAGCACGATTGTAAATAAACTGTATTTGTTGGACAATTTGTAAGTTGTAACAACTATATGACCTATATCTGGTTATTCAAGTAAGAGAGTTCAAGTAATCTACGCCTTTATCAGTCAAAGTAGTTATATCTTTCCCGTTTTAGTCTCAATTGATGAAAATATTTCTAGGTATTTTCTTATATGAACTGATGTGGGGATTTACTGCCCTCAAAGTAATCCTGCGCGTTTAATCTCTTTAGCTGTTTAAATAAATGTCTCCTTCAATATCTGTGAGGCCCTGCATATCAAGATGGAAGGGGTGTGCTTATAAATCTGAATATGCATCTAGAATATTGGAATAAAGTGGGATCAACCATTAGTTGCCTGAGCATTAATATTTTTAATTTGTTTTCCTTTTGCAAGGATGCTTTGAGTCCATGGAACATAATATATATAATAACATAAAGTGTTACAGAGCAGTAGTGAAAGAGGACTATGTTGTAGCCTACACAACTCACAAGCCATTTCCGAGTGGTATCAGGAATGCAGAGTTGCAAGCTGGTCTTTAGTAGAGAATGATCATCCAACTCCAGAATTTTGTCTTCCATAGGCAACAAAGGCTCTGTGATCGCACAGTTAATAGACTTTTTACCTTCCTGTTTGGAGAAACAATGTTCTGCATAGGTGAATCCAACAACCTAGTTAGAGATGCATTATCCAATAGAAAACCCATTTTTTTAATTTTACATTCAAACAGAACTTGATACAATGAGCTAACCTGACACATGTGCAACCACATGGTTGGCAACGTTGCTACTTTGTATACATATACTGCTCCCCGCTGGCTCCACTTGATCCATTTTTGTTTCATGTTGAACAACAGTTCCTACCAAATATAGATTCAGTATAAATAAAATAACAAGCATCTCCACAATAGACAGACAAGACAATTTTGAAAAATAAAATTTGTTGTAGTTGTACTAGAAAGTATAGTACATCACCACCTTTTCCAGTGACATTATGGTCAATTTCTGCCTGGCTACTTCCACACTTGGATATCCCATCAGGACTAGAGGGTTTCTCAACAGGCACTGTGAGCATGGATTCGACAATGGCACAAGTTCCTTCAGGTACAACGGGGTTTAGTCCTAGTGCACCATACTTATCTGGAACTACAGCATTCACAGACACAAGGATATGGTTCCTTTGGCTATTTACAGTGCTTCCCACGGGTTCCAGTTGTTCCCCTTGTGCTTCAATTTGAAGAGCACCTCCTATCAAATAGACGTTAAATGCATGATATAAAAATTACTTACCTCTACTATAAACTCTTTTTTGAATGAAACAGTACACAAACTTCTGACAACAGACATCAGCAGTAATCATAGAAAATTATGATTTGAAGCATACCTCCACCTATCTCATCGGTACTATGGTCAATATCTGTCCCGCCATGTATGGTTCTTTCAGCACTTGAGGGTTCTTTCACGGGCATGGTGAATACTGGCGGAACGCTTGCATGGTTGCCCTCAGAACAGGAGTACTCATTGACAGTGTTTAGTCCAACTGAACCATAACCATCAACATATTTGCTGTCAGCTTGTGTGTTTTCAGGTTCAATCAGTACAGTGCAATCCAGATCTGCTTCGTTCATAATACCCTTCCTCCACTTATTCTCCAAGCATCGAAAACCTACAGGAACTGCATATTTTCTGCAAAAGTTTTTATTGACATTCATCTTGCCATGATTCTGTTTCTCCACAGCTGTGATAGAATCTAAAGGAATGGAATCTATCCCTTCTTTGCATATTAATTCTTCATCCAAATCATGTACACCTAATTCATGCCCCACTCTATCATAATTTTCATGCGTTAAGGGAGCTGCATCAGTTACAATTATTTCAGAACTTGTTTTTCCTTCACTGCATGTTGGTGAAATACACTTGGTTCCGCACTCTCCATTAGGGGAATTCCCAACGCCACTTTGATCTCTTTTAGGGTCTTTGTTGGTATTAATAGCCACATGATGCGTTGAATCTGCATCTGATCTTGTTAGATTTACTATATCCTCATTGTGTGCTGAAGCTCCTGAATCCGAAATCAGGATTACTGTTTTTACTTTGCTGCGCAGTGGAGAGGTACCTTTTGTATTGCACTGTTGATTGATCAAATTTTCATTATTGTTAACTTGTGCCGCTGGTCCAGACCCAACCCTATCTTCAGCTCTTTCTGGGTCTTTTTTGAAATACAGCCTTTCCTGAGAGTCTATACCAAAAACCCGCACATTAAATGTTTCCCTAGCAATGTGTTCAAACAACAGAAACTCCCCCCATTTGATCAAATGGTCCGAAACAAAAATATCCCATCCCTGATGAAAAGCTAGGGAACCACCCACCACAGATAGCCTGACCTTTGAACGTCCTCCCTCTGAATCTTTAAGATAAACATGGTGATTATTCAAATCCCTCAACCTGGGTGCAACAGCTCGTGGTATGGTCTGCACAAACATATGCATGTTCATGATTTTAGAATAGGCATCATGACATAACACATGAACAAACAAGAAAAAAGACACTATTATTAACCCAAACACATCAAGAACAATGATAAGCTCATGAGCAACATTAAAGATGATAAGGCATGATCATAATAGAAAACAGTAAGAAACAAAAACCTACCATAAATTTCCAAAATTCGTAGCACATGAACTTGAAGAATGTGAAAGGAGATTGCCTATTGTTTTCCTTGCCACCGCCACATATCTTCTTTTCCTGAACCCTACCACTTTGAATCTTCTTATTAGTATCATTGGACTGCATCCTCTTTTCTTTCTTGAAAGGTGTGTGTGGTTCTTCCCTCCTCCTTTTTTTATAGTTAGAACCACTTGATGTGTCCATCTTCTTCTCTTTGGACACATTAGATGGCACATATCTCCCATTCGGTTTGTGACGCATCATTATCTCTGGTCTCTCAAGGGGCCTCATTCTCTTCTCCTTAACAGAAGGTGTGTTTGGGGCAGTCTTTTTATCAGTGTTGGTGTTGTTTGGCTTTTTCTTTTTCTTCTCTTCCTCAGAAAATGCTGTAGTCACCTTTCCATTCTTCACCCTGCTGCCATAATTCCACATCTCTTCATCTCCATCGCTCTGCAGCTCCTCATTGTTGGTCCTGTTCAGCCTTTTTTCTTTCTTTTCCTTCCAAATGAATGCAGTGGACACCTCCCCATTATTCACCTTATTCTGGCCACTCGGTATCTTTCTCTCCTTGCTGTCAGCAGCCCACTGTTTGTGTGTTTTGTTCAGCTTTTCCTTGTTCTTCTCCTTCTCAGATAATGTGGACTCCTTCCTGTTCTTCACCTTATGGCCACAGTTGTGCCTATTCTTTCCCTCCTCGTCGTCATCGATTTGCATTTTCTTCTTCTTGTTGTCAAACCAATTTTTTTCCTTCCTCGTCTTCTCAAGGGATGAAGTGGACACCTTCTTGGTACGCTTCATCTTATTGTGGCCATCCCATATAGTTGTCTTCTCTCCGTTCTCCTGGTCGTCAGCCATCATGGATGTTTGCCTGTTCTTCACCTCACTGACACCACACCTCATTTTCTATCCTTCCACATCATCATCACTTCGAATCTCCATCATGCCGCTCTTGTGATTCCTCAGCCGCTTCCAGCACCACTCATCCTCTAAAACCCCAATCAGATTCCGTTTCCTCCCCTGACCAATCAATGAAACTACCAGAAATATTGGTCACCTGAGGCAAGAGAGGAAAAAAAACCAGAGCAACAGCAACAGGACGGATTACTAGGAATCTAAGATCACAAACCCTCCCAAAACCCCACCGCAAACCACATATATCGGGGGCAAAAGAAAGCCGCCACAAACTCTTCAAAAAACCCACAGACAGAAAGACCCATAAATTAAACTCTACAAAAAGGAGAGAGATCTCCAAGAAATCACTCCCGTCCAGTTCAATGAAAATTCCGGAAGTAATCAAGAATCTCCAGAGTCGAGGGGGGGAATGAACAATACCTGTGCAGATGATCAAAGAAAGCACCAGGAGATCGAGAACAATCAGCCCATCAGAACCCGGTCCAGGACCTGGCGAAGCGGATATCGCCAGCCGGATCGCCTCCCTGTCCCTGGTGAAAATGCGCCTTTACTGCCGTGCTGCGGACCTGCGGCTGCGTCAGCGGAGGAGTCGCCGAGGAGAGGTATATCCGTTCCGACCCCCGAGGAAGCAGAATGAGAAGAGTCGGGCCGTTCCATTGACAGGGAGTGTGATGCTCGAGCCCCTCGGGGACAACGCACCATACAGTATTTTGGTGGGCTTGGCTGCCATTGCCAAACGGGGGAGGATCGGAGTTCTTGGGCCGTTTCAGAGCAAATGCGTAGAAACTATCAGAATTGGCCCAAGATGTATATGACACCCGAGTTCACTTTTTCCCCCCCGAGACGTATATGACATCCGAGTTCACTTTTTTTCCCCTCATGTTTGGTTTGGAATGTACTCCCAAAAAACAATAGATGGTGGGGGTCAAAGACTCAAAGGTACCAGTCAGCAAAGGACATATCAAATAATGCTGAATCATAAGTTGTGGATAGAATCTATCACCAGCAAATGGTGATTCCAGACACAATTTATAACAGATAATCTCTCTTGAAACATACTACAAAATGAGTTCTACACTCCGCACAAACTTCTATGAGCCTACATTGATTCTCTTTCATCCAGAAAGATTATCTTCAAGTAACTTTACATTTCCATGCACCACCAGTATCGTGCGAGTGTCTGTAATGCCTTATCGTGTGTGTGTCTGTAATGCCTTTCTTTTAAGGCAACCATAATTGTATTGACAAAGTGTAACTGTCAGCGTGTTCAGAATTCTGAGTTGAAAAATAAGGCATCCCAATATCAGGTATGGACGAGTCTTCACATTAAACGACCGGCATAGCATGCTCGAGGGTACTTCTGCTGCAGCTGGGGCCACTGCACGAAGAATTGGTCCGCTATCCATAGCTTGTACAGTAGCAAACCACTCAAGGAAAGCTTCTGCACTCTAGCAATGCTTTCAATGTAGAAAATGGAGGACCATCTCAAACCAAGCACCTGCAGAAAGACAGCAGCTCCAAACTATAACTAGACTGTATTGCATCAACTTGACATTTCGGATGAAAAAATTCAGCTCCTGTTCTGTAACAAAGAGAAAAGGCGGAAGTATTTATACTGCATCCAGTAAGCGAGGATAGAAGCTAGGGTGTGCGAGGGCAACCTTAAGAATGAAAGCAGAGACACACAGAGGAAAGCACGTCCCTGGACCATTGCAGAATATCTACAAGAGTAACAGATCGTGTTAGTATCTTTGAGCTCATGCTGCGCAATAGGCACTGACAAATTTGAACAGGTACACACCACTTGTGGTCTGATTCTTATTACTAGCCACATAGCATGCAGTGTAGCTAGCAATGTTGTTGCAATGGAGGTAATGTAAGATTGGCCTACTTCACGACTACGATATATCTGCATGAAGTGCGCATTCTTGATGGTCTTCTCTCCACTCTGAAAAAGGAATAAACTAGAATCATGTTCCAGAATTCAACTAGGTAAGATACTTCTACCATATCTAGTTCAACACAGCATAGTAATTGACCTCCACCTGAATCAGTGACTGCTCATAGACCTGAGCCTTTTGAAGACTCATATTGTCAGTAAGTGCAGCAACATAGTACCTTGGTGTGAACCTATCCTTCTGAACCGCTGTGACAACATTCATCATTTCTGCAGTATGCCCTCCTAAGAACCAAGTTCACAAATTAACAGATATTCCATCATGCTGTGTTATCTTTACGGCTTACTCAGAGATACCTAACGTTCTTCCAAAATCATACATACAGTCCGGTTAAACAGAAATAATTTTAGTCACATGTGATTGTAGTATTTACAGTTGAGCATGTGCAATTATGCCCTGTGATGTGCAAGATGAGAATGTGATATAATTTACCAAAACAAAGGGGAAAAGGAGATGATCAAATATGCATCTGCTTATTAGGAGATATAGATGTGCATTGAGATACCAGCCCGATAACATCAGTACTTGAACTGAATATCATGAACTGTGCACACTACATAAGGCCAAAATGAAAATACATCAGATGCAAGGCAACATGGATTTAGCACATGGGCAACAGTCTTTGGCAGAAAACCATGTGCAAATACATATAAAAAAGAATATATAAGAAAAAGCCTTAGTCAAGGCTGCAAGAGTGAACTCATAACTAGCCAAGGTTAATTAAATCTGGAATTGGAAAAGCATCATTAGCCAAGGCTGCAAGATAGAACTCATAACTAGCCTAGGTTAATTGACAATACTCTTGACGTGTGCTTATCAATATTGCACAAGGACATGTACTCTATATGGGTTGTTTAGTTTGAGGGATGAACGCTCATGAATTCACCACATGAATTTTGGTAGGATAACTCCAGCACTAATGTTTATACGAATGAGGAACGAGGCTGTAATGGATCACCTTATTCCTCAAACCAAACAACCCAACAATTACTCAAATTAGCATCATATACATAACTACTAACTAAAAGTGACGGACAACATTATAAGAAAGCAACACTACTTCGTTACAAATGTCATGGTGGTGTTGTACTGTTGTTGACTGAGATTTTGCCATACAATCAAGAACCTGACTGTCAATTTGAATTCATGATCAAAGTCAGTGACGAAGTAGTAGTTCCCGTATGTGTTTGGAGTTACCTACAGTAATTCAGTATCACCATTTCGTGGACACTTTTGATGTTGTTTGATTTACCAGAATAACAATACTTCTTAAGTGGCCACTGGCAACCGACAGGCAAGACGTACTCACCAGATCCGAGCACGATGAGACACCGCAATCCGGCGGCGGGAGACCTGGACGACGGCTGGCCGCTGCGCCAAATCACGTATACGAAGCGGACGGCGAGCAAGGAGGCGAGTACCGGAAGGAAGTAGCACGCGGCTGCCAGGGCATCGAGCCCCATCCGAGCCTGCAGAGATGGAGGCAGAGGAGGTGTCTGATTTATGGACGATGAAGCTTGCATCGGTAGGTATGTGCTTGTATGGGTCAGATCCGAGCAGAGATGGAGGCAGAGGAGGTGTCTGATTTATGGACGATGAAGCTTGCATCGGTAGGTATGTGCTTGTATGGGTCAGATCCGAGTACAAATAGCTTGCATCAGGGTTTGGGGTGTTCGGTTTCGAACAGCAAGAAGAGAAGCGAAGGGAAGAGGCCAAGAGGGGCTGGACTACCTCTATGGGATACTCGTCGCCGGCGAAGGCTGGCGCCTCTCGCCTAGTCGTCGCCGCCAGGAGGAAAGGAAAGGCCACGAGAATGCAACAAGCAGCACGGCAGCAGCGTACAGATTACAGAAGCCGCGAGCCGTGGGTGCTTTTTTTTTTCAGCCCAGTTCCGGATGAGGCTTTGGGCTGACAGGTGGTAGTAGTGGGCTATTACCTATTGGGCTCGTATCTCACGTTTTTACGTGGCCTAGCTCGAGGACCGACCAGTGCAGGCTTGATAATTTTGAAATTTTCTCAACCGAACACAATTACAAAAAAAAGATCGTTGATTTAGAATCAATGGAGCAGATGGGTGCGCTTTCCTGTTCCATTATTTTGTGCTCGGTTGAGAAAATTATCAAGCCTGCACTGCACTGAGAGCAGACGATTGATTTAGAATGAACATCTAAATAATAAGGGAAAATTCATAATCTTTGCTAAGCTTTGGGTAGTTTAAGTAATTGTTCTTATTAAATTTCATATTCATTGTCTGTCACCATCTATGCCTAAAACTCGTTTTCGTATGACATGTCGCCCTCATGACCTTTAATCGTTTTTCGACTATCAACAAAGGATTCATATACAAATGAAGTTTGACACCTTTCCCCCCTTCCACAAATAGCATTGGTGACTGCACCTATTCGTGTCCGATGCCACCACCGAATGCGCCAAAAACAACTGCAAAGTGAGAGATCTCGTCAGCAACAAATAAGCATTGCAGTGTCCTTTGTCTCGTTGGCCGTTCACGGTTGCCCTTGCGGATCTTTACGCCCTCACTGTTAAAAACGCACCACCGATGACGGTCATCTCCGCATCGATTTCAGTCGATTGCTAGAGCTAAAGATGATTGGCACATGAGCCTTGTGGTCCATGACAACCTTTTACCATGTCCTCCCACATCCTGCGTGTATTCATTTTTCTATCCAAAATTTTACCATATGATTTGATGAAACTTTTGACTTTACCCTCAAATAGCTCATCTCTAGCATTTGTTCCACCCTGCTCTCATGGTATAACTGGGATATATGATGATAAAATACTAATTGGACTTAATTTTGGAGCGAGTTCTTAGTCCACAAACTTTCGCTGCTCTACTACATTCGACCCGGACTTGTGATTGCGAAGGCGGGTTCCAAGTGTTCACAAACGGAACAGGGAAGCGCACCCATCTGCTCCTGTGACATACCGTGATCTCATCGTGTTATTGGGCTGTTGTTGGGCTGCGCCGCTGCGGGCGCGGAGTCCTTGGAGGAAAGTCGGGTGCCTGTTACCCACTGCTTGGTGGGCCCATCTCCCTCTCAATAAGTGGAAACGTCCGGTCTGACCGCCGCGAGTGTCTCGGGCGGGGTCAACGAAAGAAGACACTAGAGACACAGGGCACAAATCGATCTTGGGCTGCGCAGTGGATCCCCCGCAGGGTGCAGGTACTCGCGCACCGACAGGTGGGCCCTTGTCGCCGCGCCGCGGGGAATAGCCAACCAGTCAGCCCCACATTGACAAATCACCACAGCCAACTCTCCCACTGCCAGCTGGGTTCCACGTGTAAGCACGCCCTACCCCGATCCTCTCTCTGCCGCAGCCTAGCCTGCAGCATCATGGCTCAATGGCTCCACGCCTCCTCGCACCCGGGACTGGCCCACACGTCATCGTCTCCACCGAACCAGACATTCCACCCAATTCCCTGCTCTTCCCCGCGTCGCCGAACGCCGATGGCTTGATCGGATCCCCCCAACCAGGCCCAGATCCAGCGCCGCCGCCGCCATGGGCGACCACTCCGACTCCGACTCCTCCCCCAAGTCATCCTCCTCCTCGTCCAACTCCCCCTCCGCTCGACGCCGCTCCTCGCCGCAGCGCGGCCGGGCCCACTCCGACGAGGGCGGTAGCAGCGACGGCGTCCTCGTCGAGCTTCCCGCCCAGGTATGGCGCGAAGCTGCCTCCATTCCGATACATGGGCCCGGACTCCGGACCGGCGGCTTCTTAGAGAAGCTTCTCTCGCACTGCAGGAAGTGCGGAGCCCCGGGGCGGACCCGGACGGCGGCGTCCTCGTGAACATGCCAGCCGACGACGCCACTAGCGGAGAGACCTTCGAGGACGCACCCGACGACCTCGCCGCCGCGGGCTCCCGCTCCGCGCGCTCGCTGGACGAGTCCATGGCCGTCATCGACTTCCCTGAGGTGTCCAGCGCCGGAACCGAGCTTCGCAAGTACCAGGTGTTGCTTCCTCTCGCCTCCCCCCTCTGGATTGGATTGGCCTCGCGTGATTTAGCACATGATTTTACACCGCGCAAGCTATAGTGCGTGATGTGACGCACAGTGGTTTTGGTTCAGGAAGAGAAGGAGGCCTTTGCGCGGGAGGCAGTGGCACTCCGGAGGATGCTACAGGAGATGGTGGGGCAGGAAGCTTCAGTTTCGTTGCATGGGGAGGACCCGGATGAGACACCGTTGCATTCGATGCTGGACGACTGCTCTAGGCTTGTCCTTAAACTTAATTCAGTGGCACGGGCCAGGGAGCAGGAGATTGAGAGCCTACATGCGAGGGCTGCGGAGGCAGAGGTGTCAAGGGAGGTTGCTGATGTATACCTGGGTTCATGGAGGGAAGGGTCTGAGCAAGCTGTTGCGCGGATGCTTGCATCGATTGATGCTGTGGCTGGGCAAGATGATGCCAGCTTTGAGGGTGCTGACCAGGATGGGATTTCTATTCTGGAAAGGAGAACTTCATCTCTAGTAGAGAAGTACAGGCAGGTCTCGATGGGTATTGGACATCTTGAGCAAGTTTTAACAGAGGTGAAGCCTGGTTTTGTGGCCATAGGGCAAGGTGACCTTGCTACCATCTTAGGTATTGTTACAGAGGAATTGGTCAGTAGCAAGAGAAATGAGGTGGATTTCCTGCAGAGGCTGAACACTTTTTCTGAAGAGAAGAAGGCTCTTGCTGATGAAATTGAGGAAGTGAAAGCTGCTTGGGATGCAGCGAATGCAGAGGCAAGCAAAGCTAGGGCAGAGTTTGAGCAAATGGAGCATAAGTTATCAACGACCAAGGAGAAGCTCAGCATGGCTGTTACAAAGGGCAAGTCACTGGTGCAGCACCGTGATTCCTTGAAGCAGGCCTTGGCTGAAAAAACAGCTGAGCTTCAAAGTTGCATGGCAGAGTTGCAAAAGAAGTCTGATGCCCTGCAAGAAGCTGAGGGAAGAATTGAGGAGCTAAAGGTTTCCCTAGATGAAAGGACGTTTGAGCATGAGAAATGCTTGGATGAGCTTCGAGAAACATATAGTGCTTGGGAAGCTGCTAAGGCCAGCATTGAGCAACTAGATGAAGCAAACGGTGCCCTTACTTCTCTTCAGACCTCCCTTTCATTAAAAGATCGGGTTCTTCAACACATTGAAGAGATCATGTCAGAGGCAACATTTCCAGAGGATCTGCTTTCCTTGGAGATGACAGACAGGTTGGGATGGCTAGTTGAGCAGAAGAAAATTGCTGATATGATCTTCTCAGAGCACCACAAAGTTAATGATATCTTAAGCTCAGTTGACATTCCACATTCAGTCTTAACCGGTGAACTTGATTCTCAGATCAGTTGGCTTGTCAGCTCACTTAACCAGACCAAAGATGATGTAGTCCGGTTACATAGTGAGTCTGCTGATGTGTTGGCTAGACTGGCTGCACATGAATCAAAGTTGGTTTCAATGCACGAGGAAATTGACCGTTTGACAATTGTTCTACTGGAAGAAAAACAGGAAAAGGACATGCTTGTAAATGAGCATTCAGAATTGATGTCCCTATATAATGCTGCTGTTAATAAATTGTCTATTGTCTCTTCACAGAATAATGAGCTGATAAAGGCATTTGCAGAATTTTCTGATGTCACATTTGAAGGTAATGAACCTCTGGATACTGCCAAATTAGTACTGCAGAGTCTCAGCAACATCCAGCAAAGAACGAAATCCTCTCCTATCGAGACTGACAGTTTTGAGAAGCTGCAAACATTTTTATATACCCTAGATCAGGAATCATCACTCTGTAAGATAATTCTTGAGGAAGACATGATTGATAGATCTGTGAGGACTGGTGAACTGCAGAGAATGGCGGAGGAGATTCATGTTCTGCAAAATGAAAAGGACTCACTGCAGAAGGAGCTCGAACGGGTGGAGGAGAGATCATCATTGCTTAGGGAGAAGCTATCAATGGCTGTAAAGAAGGGCAAGGGCCTGGTACATGAGCGTGAGGGACTCAAGCAAGTCCTTGATGAAAAGAGCTCTGAAATAGAGAATTTGAAACAAATTCTGGAAGGGAAGAACTCTGAGATAGAGAAGCTTAAATATGCACTAAATGAAAATAAATCTGAAGCAGAGAATGTGAAAGAAGTTTTGGATATAAAGAACTCTGAGATTGAGAAGCTAAAACATGCTTTCGATGAAAATAACTCCTTAACAGATAATTTGAAGCATGTTTTGGACGAGAAAAACTCTGAGATTGAAAGGCTTAAACATGCTTTGGATGAGAGTTGCATGGAAACAGAAAATCTAAACCAAGCTTTGATTGAGAAAACCTCCGAATCAGATAAGATAAAACAAGAGCTGCATGCAAAGAACATTGATATTGAGAATCTAAGACATGAGATAGAGTCAAGAGAATCTGCCATGATGGACCTCAGAGAGCACGTGGAGCATCTATCTTCGCAGGCTACACATTTTGAAAAGCTGCAATTTGATATTGTTACCCTTAATGATGAAAAGGGTAAAGTAGAAAGAATGTTGGAAGAAGCCAGAGCTACCTGGGACACTCTTGCTGATTCAATATCAAAGCTTACTCTTCCTACTGATCAGCCTTCTGAGGAGCCTATGGAAAAAATTAGCCAGATTGCCCAATACATCCAGGAATCTCAAGTTGCTAAGAGTTATTTGGATAATGAGCTACATGAAGCAAATGAGCAAATTACCTTACATGCTAGCAGGCTTTCTGATGCCCTCTACACCATAAACGTGTTAGAAGATGAATTGAGAAAAGTAAAAGATCATATTTCTTCCATTTCTGAAGAAAAACGTCAAATACAGTTGCATAATGCTGCTGTAGAGGAGGAATTGGAGAAAACAAATGAGGAACTGGCTATAAATGCTAACAAACTTGAAGATGCCAACGCCACCATTGATTCACTACAAAATGAACTATCACAGGCTAGATCAAATATTTCTATTCTTGATGCTGAAAAGAATGAAGCTGAAGTGAAACATGAAACAGAAATCAATGCTCTTAATGCTAAGCTAACCAAATGTTTGGAGGAGTTGGATAAAACTCATGGAAACTTGCAAAGTCATTCAACAGAACATCATGGTTACCTCGAGAAGCTTAGCATGCTTGTAATGGATGATAGTCTGTTATCTCTGATGGCTGAAGAATTTGGGAAGACAATCATCAGCTTGAGAGATATGGCCCTTATTGTCAAAAGTATGCATGAGCAGCTTGCTGCAAAGGGATTTCAGACTGGCGCAGTCGTGGAGGTAATTTTCTTTTTATGATCATGTATTTTTTTTAGGCTTCTCTGTTCTGTGTAATAACAGTTTATTGGCTTATTGAGCTTGTTGGCTTTCCAGAGCTATCCAGAGTATTTTCAAGTTCCAACAATGTTTTCGCCAATGAACCGAGTTGTATGCTTTATTTAATCATCATTGCTTCTCATCTAGTTCTTGTGTTATTGGTCCTGTCAACTCTGTACTGTTCTTAGTGTGTGCAATTGCTTCCCACCAGTATACAAGATAGCCGAATGAGTAGAATGAGTATTCTAATTAAAAACTGTCAACATGTTGTGTTTGACCTTGTTAGGAAGATAGCTAATGGTGGCAAATGGAATCCACTATTTGCATGGCCATCTAGATTTGCCACATTATTTTGCCTGTATGTTATGTATGCAATTAAAAAGGTGGATCTTATACAACTGCAGACTCCCTCCCTTCTAGTTTTTCCTTTTTATCCCCCTTTGGTTTGCTTTGCTATTCTTATCAGGTATAGTAATTGTGCTAACTTGACCTCTTCATGATCATAAATTGTAAGCAGGATTCAGAACTTTCAACACTTCTCTCTCTTCCAGACTACAATAGCTTTGTTACAGAAAGATTGGTCAACAGCAAAACTATAAAAGGGAATATTGATGATACTTCATCCTTCTCTAGTATTGTTGAACAATTGAGCAAACAAGCTGAATACTTTTCTAGTTTTTTGAAAGATCTGTCAGCCTACATGAATGACAATATTGTGTTGGTGCTTCGTGCTCTGCAACTGGCGAGCAAAAACTTTGCTCATACTCTAGAAGAGCATGGCACCTTGAAGATTGAATTGGGGAACAAGGATGCTCATAACCAAGCTCAAGAATCTGAAGTTCTTTCTCTACAAAAAGAGCTGAGGGCAATGTCATCAAAATGTATTTATTGTATCCAACAGATTAAAACAGTCTTTGATGATGTGGTTGATCTAGGGTATGCAATAGAGTTGGCTACAGGCACATCAAGCATAGGATCTGAACTAGAAGGAACTGTATCTGATCCGAAGGACGAGGATGCCGATGATTATAACAAGGTGGCTGATACTTTACTGTCTACAGCTAAGAGACTGAAGACCAAATCTGAAAACTTATCTGCTATTAAGGGTTGTGTGGTAACTTCATTGGATGAGTTCAAAAAGAGGCTGAAACAAGCTGAATCAATTGCTGAAACTGCTTCACATGATCATCAGTTGTTATTAGAAAGGGTACGCATGCTGGAGCAAGAGCTCAAAACATTACAGGATGAATCCAACAGAATGGAACAAAAGATGCAGGAATACCAGGAAAGGGAGGGTACATTGAAGGCAAGGGAGTTAGAGTTGCTATCACATGAGCATACTCAGATTACAGCAGACAGAGGTAAAATTTTACTAAATTATAATTGAACGTTCTTACATTCTTAATGTTCTTTTGGTTTCAAACTTATATTATCTTGCCGAACTTTCTTTTTTGAAAAATCTAGGTATAACCGATGATGCAATTTCAAAAGATCAAATGGAAGCCCTTGTTGAGAAGATAAACAAGTTAAATATGCTGCCAGGCGAGTCAAATTTGCAGAGGGAAGATGCTGCATTCTCTAGTCCGACTGACAAACTCTTTGCTGTCATTGATGGATTCAGTGCACTTCAAAGTGAGGTTGAGACCTTAAGATATGAAAATGAAGATTTACAGCTAAATGTTGAATCATATACTCGTGAAATAGAACAGCTAAGGGAGCTCTCCAGAAATAATGATTTAAATAATAGGGTGTTGGAGTCCAAAAGCAGTGAACTTCTTGAGGCAACCGTTAGTATGGAGCGGATGATTCAACGGTTAGGATATCTCGTAGGGAAGGATGTAGTAGAAGATAACAAGCCTACTTCCACACAGGCTCTCTCATCAAAGCTGGAAAAACTAATAATTGCCTCAAGTACCGAAGCTGGGAATGCTAAATCCATAATACAGGAGCTAGGAGCAAAGCTGCAGTCCAGGGAAAAGGCAGTTGACGAGTTATCAACAAAAGTTAAGATGCTTGAGGACTTGTATCATTCCCGAGTAGCACAGCCCGATTCTAGTAAAGACAGATCATTTGAAGCATCTTCCTCAGCAATTGGTTCAGATATGTCTGAGATTGAAGATGTGGTAAGCCTTGTTTCTGCTTCTGCCTTTTTCATTATTTAATCTTCTTTTTAATCCTGTCATATATATTACTAGTATTCGTAATGTTTAGAAGTAATATATTGTTCTGTCATATATGGTGTTTCTGATATTAGTAGTCTGTCAAGCTTTTACAGCACAGGAGCTATACTTTGCATGCTTGTACAGATCTGTGCTGATATAATTTGGTCTTTTGAACTACTCTGCAGGGATCAATGGGCAAGGCATCAATTTCATCTGTCTCTACTGCTGCACATGCTAGAACAATGCGGAAGGGATCTTCGGATCATCTTGTTCTTAATATTGGCTCTGAGTCAGAACGACTAATTGCTGCACAGGATTCAGATGACAAAGGTATTGTAGCCTACGTCTTTTGGATCTATTTCCCACTATATTTTCATGTGTCAAAATAACAGTACTGTCTTTCTTGTTTTTGAAGGCCGTATAAAATCACTGCATACATCTGGCCTGATTCCAGCACAGGGAAAGCACATCGCTGATAGGGTTGATGCTATCTGGTAAGCTGATTAAACTATTACGAATAATGCTATCCTTGTGTGTTGGAACGGTGGACCATATGTTGGAAATTTAAAGAGTGCGGTGGACCATGCTCGGCGAGCGGCGTTCTCTCATAACCTTAGCCTGTAGTGCTCCAGCAACCTGCACTGTTTAGTTCTCCAGGTCTCAATTGATTTCACAGAACAAATGTCTGCCCTTTTTTCAGAGAGAAAAACAATGGATCCGTTTCTATGATGGTACATGATTCTGTAAAATGTATGTACAGCATAAGCTTTGAAAATGGTTACCCACACCCCAGTAATTGTAGCTGCTATACCCTTGGTATCCCTTAGTAATTTTTTTTGTTACACTGAGAAGTTACCAAAGGCCAGTTCTTAACACCACCTTCTTTTTCCAGTACTGACAGGAGGGCTTAACAAGCCCAAATCAGCAATAAGGTGCACACAGAACTTTTGGCCTTAACAAATACTGCCTTATCTTTCAACACCGATAGGACTAGGAGGGCTTGTCAAGTGCAAATCAGTAACTAGGTTATCTTGTTTTCTCGTTTTGTCTTTTCTCCTAACACAAATTGATTTTTTTTTTGAAATTACACAAAATCCTGATCATGGAGTTTTAGTGGCAGACTAAATCTTAGTACCTTCACAAATACTTTCGGTCTTCATTTGATGCAAGGATCAAAACAGCTTGCCTATTTTCATCATGCTATTATTTCTTTGTTTATGACTGGGCCCACTGGAAAGAAGAGTTAAATAGTCAAATTTATGTCTTGAAATGAAATGAATAAACCTTGTGATGTATGCATTCTATTGATTAATTGACGGCTTGGCTATGATGATTGTATATGAGGAGAATACTGCATCTTCTGTATCGAAGTCCATTTTTGTATAATCAACGTGTCTTTCTGCAGGGTCTCAGGGAGCCAAATTCTGATGAACCGGCCACGAGCGAGGCTAGGGCTTATGGTGTACTGGCTTTTCTTGCACCTATGGCTGCTGGGCGGCATCTGGTGACCTACTCATCATCAAATACCCAACCCACCTGATAGCATAATTGTAAAATAGCTCATATTTTGTAGTTTCTTCTTTCATTCATACCATACATACATGGTAGATGGTACAAATGTCATTCTTTACAGTTTCTCCTTTCTGCTCATGTTTGTACTCGAGCAGAGCCTGTTCGTTTGGCTTATCAGCCACCAGCCAGCAGTACTTCAGTCTCACAACAAATCAGCACCAGCCACCAGCCACCAGCCAGCCAACAGTACTTCAGTCTCACAGCAAATCAGCACCAGCCACCAGCCAACCGAACAGGCTGATTGCAGAAAATAACATTATCATTCTTTGTTATACTGAAGATTCTGTAGCAGTAGATGTGGCCCTGATGAGCTCCATCATCGTAAATTCGTTGATGAAAATGAAAGCATTTGCAGTACCGAAACCAAAATTCCGGTGGTGTTCTGTTTCCCTGTCCGTTTTATAGCAGACTCATACAGTCATACTGTCATTCAAATAATACTAACAAAAACGGGAGTTCATCAGAAACAACAAAAAATGATATTAAAATTGGCATTATTATTCAAAGATTTAACAGGGAAAAGACTGAAGTTGGGTTTCATTTTTATAATAATAGACCTGAGGAAGAAACATTACAAAATTTGTAATTGTGGGATAAAAGCGACGATGAATTTAGAATTTTGCGGTAAACTGGTATTTAGTCCGGTTACATAAGTATATAAATTTTTGGAGAAATCCTAATACATTGATATGAATGAGTTGTAAAGATAAATCGAAAATTTTGTATTGAAAACGCGTACCAGAAACATATCCCCAGCAAAAGACCTCGTCATTTTCCGGAAGCAAATCGAAATTTCTGAAGCTCAAAACCCTCTGCAACCTCTCGAACACTTCCGAGTCGTCTGTTCGAAAAGTTCGAGCTGTCCTCCAATGGAGAGCGCACCAAGCAGCTCCGCGCCCTCTCCGGGCGGCGGCGATGGGGAGACGCGCCTCGAAGCTCTGGCCCTAGCCAAAGTGGCAGAGGCAGCGGACGCAATCGCCGCCGCGGCGAGTGCCGGCGAGGTGGTCCGCGCGATCCACGCCGTCGCTAACCTCCTCTTCCTCGTCGACTCCACCGCCGTCGCTGGTGAGGCCCCGAGCCCTAATCCACATGCCTTTTGTCAAATCTCTCGTTCCTACCACTTCTAATCTCTGACTCGCGTGGTGGTTTGCGTGCGCTACCTTGCCTGCAGGTACAGTCGAGGAACCTTTCAGGACCCAGGTGAGGCTTTGTGATAGTTTGAAGCCTACACTCCTTTCATTTGAGCGGGATTCAGAGATATTTACGGAATTTTGCTATATTTCTGTGACGAATATGCTATCCTGTGAAGTTTGATTGATGGAAGGGGTCTGGACTTCCAGGAAATCTGTTTTGTCTTGTAGTTGCATGGGATAGCATGCCAACAATGAAATCAAATATTAGAATTATTGCGTAATAACATTGGTTTTACATTCAGATAATAAAAAGGCAGATATGCAACTGGAGAAATTATATTTTTGGAAAGGAGTAGCTTAACATTGAACTAGATTAAATGAGCCACATGATCTTTTGGTTGATTAGCATTTCTGAACTTATTACATGACACTTAGGTGTGAAGTTAGCACTACACATTTATGAATTGTTGGGACCTTTGTCTAGTGATAAACATTCAGGCCATTGCACTGAGTTATAAATTTGGGAGATAAGTCAGTGAACATATTCAAATACATTAGTGAAGATTTTCAAATACATGCACTTCTTTCTGTGTGATTCAGAAAATTGGAGTTCAGAGCCATGGTTTAGGATCCAGGATTCATCCCTTCGCTGTTTTTTTTTTCAGATTACTGAAGCTGTAAGCCTCAGCAATGCTGAAAGAGAGTCTTGGAGGCATGCCTTTTATCATGGCCCAGGGTTTCCTACTATGTCTAAGATATTGCTTGGGAGTAAGTGTACCACTCAAACTTCCACTGTATATTGCAATATTGTTTTGACATGTCTTGGTTACCTGACTCATTTATCTCCGCCGTCAGCTACAATCTCATGGCATGTATTAGTTATTTACAATCAATGAAAATTGACTCATGGCATGAATCATAAGGGAGTTTCTAGAGTTCTTTATAAACTTATTTTCAGACAAATTTCATTTCCAAACTCATGTGTATCCGATGTGTCCTGGGTGGAATGCAAGAGGGGCCTGCTTGGTGGATGTTGCTGGATAGTTTTTGTCCGAGGTGCTACAGTTTCATGTGTTCGTAATCTTGTGGAGAACTCTCACTGCCTATTGTCCTTATTTGCTTGTTCAATCATATAATTCCGGTCACTTTTTCTTAAAAAGGAAAAGAAATTCAAATATGGTTGTGGTTTTAAATGATAGGTGAATCCAACTTTTGTGTGAACACCAGTTGTTTGTCGCCCTCATTGTCTTTTACAGAAATCTGGTCATTATGTCCCCACGAACATCTAAAACATTCAGAAATTTATGATCAGTTACTAAGCATCCCTGTCACTTCATTACTCTTTAAGCAATTTTGGCGCTCTAATCCATTCTGCCACTTTGGTTGTCAGATGTTGCCTTGAAGTGGTTACGGAAGATTGATGCCTCTGCAAGAAACGAAATTTATGATTCATTTTTTGTCAAAGGATCTCCAACTGAAGTGATCCAAGCTCTTGTTCCAGCGTTATCTGAAAAAGAAAATTCTAAGGAGGACCATCGGGCATTTTGCTCGAACCTTGAAAGGTGGTGTTCATAAATAGAGCCCTTGCAGTTTATCAGAACTACAATCTGTTCAACTTTATGAGACATTACACCAAAATTCTTATTTCATGGTTCATCACTGTGGACTTAACTAGTGTCAGGCCTTTGTCACATCACATTTAGCCTGTAGGTGTTTATGTATGCACTGTTGTTCAGTATAGTTATTGCAAAAGCAATTGGGTTTCATCTTATCTTTAACTAGCGATTGTTGCTTCTTATCTTGGATGTTTAGTTTGCATGTGGGGTCATCCTTTTGCTCTCAGCTGATAACAATCCTTTGAATTTAAGGCTGTTACTTAAGAATTTACCCATTTCAGGCTACTGATTCTATGCTTCCTTGATAATAACGGTGTTTTCCAAATTGTGGAGGAGTTTACTCGTTCTAGTAAGCATGGTGATGACATGCTCAACCCAGATAGAACAATATTAGTTTCAAGGGTTGCACAACTACTTGCCTCTATTCCAGATAAAGCAAGATTGGGAGCTTCAGCTGCACTTGCATCACCGTATCCTTTTGCACTATGGTGGATCTTATACTTGACTAAACATTAACATTAGATTCTTTCTTTCTAAATTTTTTCTTTGTGGTGCTATGTTGCAGTGCACCCGGATCACAGATCATAGTTCAAACAATTGTGTTGATATGTTTTTGGCCATTATTTCTGCAGTCTGTTGTTTCCAAACTCAAATAATGTTTTTCTTCTCATTGTACTTGCAAAATTGTAAGTCCTTAATAAAAACCAAGATCATTCTTCAAGGATGTTGTCAGTCAACTTCTTGATGGAGCAGAAGCAGCAACTGCTGACAAAGATACTAATGAGCATTTTGCCTTGAGTTCTGTGTTCCACTTTGTGGGTGAAGTGCTATCTCGTGTTAGTCGCCGTGGGTCTACTGGTGAGGATTAATTCCTCAGAGTGCACTTTGATGTTTTGATTGTTCTATGAACTTAGAACATGTTTGGTTCTTGGTTTCAGGCATTTTAGTTGCTGAATTGATTCCTAGGATCCGCAATCACCTACACAGATGTGTGCCGTCAGATCATAAGGCCATAAGTCCTGAGAAGATACATCATGTTTCCCAGTCTCAATTTTGGTTCAATGTGGTTGAATCAATGAGAGATCAGCATTCCATTGAGAGGTTGACGGAAGAGCTATTGTGTCAACTTGCATCACAACATATAAGTGATGAGGAGGCTTATTGGATTCTGTGGACCCTCTTTAACCAGAGCTTCAAGCGTTTAACTGTCATGAGGTGAGATATGATTTTCCATTTTTCTTAAGCAACATGGAAGTGCATCTTCTGGTAGCTTAGCGAATATTTTTGTAGGTTCATCTGCATATGTGCCATGTAGTATGCTATATTGCTTTGTGAAGGGAAAGATACTTCAAAAGTTTTCTTTGGTCAATATTTGGTTCAAAATATCCAATTGACAACTAAAGAGAGCAATCTGTCATGTATTGCACTTTTCTTTCTTTTGTTGTATTGCTCTGCATATTCTAACTACAATTATTCATCTTTATAAATATGTATTATGAAATCCTTTGGGCGTCCTCTGAGGTGAACTCTGTGATGAATATTGGGAATTTCGTATTGAGTATGCCATCCTCAGTTTCAAATCAGATGCATTTGGGTCTCTCATAACAGCACCTATGTTTAGATCCATATTACTATGAGGGGCCATGTTTCATGCATTACTTTCATTAATTACATCCTACCTGTAAATGACTATTCAGTGTACATTTGGCGTGCCAAAAGAAAACTTAAGCATTTACTAACGGGGTATTTGGTTTGAGGAATGTACATCTATAATGAATCCATCCCATGAATTTTGGTAGGACGACTCCATCCCCCATTCTTATACGAATTATTGGTTTGTGAGGGATGAGGTGGTGATGGATCAACCCATTCATTCCACAAACCAAACAAATGAGTGCGAAGATGATGGACCACCCCATTCCTCAAACCAAACATCCCTTAAATTTGTAAAGTACTTCTATTTTTTTCTTTTCCTAAATAACGTAATTTCATCTCATCTTACTTTAGGGCGATGTTTGTTGACAAGTTTCTGCTCTGGAAAACATTTCCTTTATGCTGTCTGAGATGGATTCTTGACTATGCTGTCTTTGAATGCCCACCAAATTCGGAGACAGAGACCCCGATGCAAAGGACCCCAAACTTTTTTGGCACATTGCAAAATTTGGTCAGTATTTGGTCCAGGAAAGAGTTTGTTCAGTCATACTCAGTGGAGCAACAAGCTTGTATCCTTTGAGCCTCTGAAAATTATGTTGTTTCATTTTTTTCAATGCAAGTTATTGTTTGGCATTGTTCCCCTTAATAAATGCAGATATCACTGCAGCAATTGGATTATCTCTGGAAAAACTTACAAAAAAGGAATTAGAAACAACTAAAGATGTATTGAATTTCATTCTTCAAGGAGTAAGCTGTGAGTTCCCCCCTGTACATTACCTTAGCAGAATATGATATGAATAGCCATAACATCTCCTTCCTGAATGTTATTTTGTTACTATAGGCAGGTTAGAGAGCCCAATTGATTTAATACGAAAGATGGCTAGTGCTGTTGCATTGACATTTTCCAAAGTTGTTGATCCAAAAAATCCTCTGTACCTTGATGAGAACTGCTGTGAAAATGTTGATTGGGAGTTTGGGGTTCTATGTCCAAAGGAGATCAAAGCCCCTTTACATGCTGTAGAATCAAAAAATAAACCAAAAGCACGTGAGAAAAGGAGAAATTCTGGTGAGAAAAAGGCAAAAGCAATCGAACATGATATTCCAGATACGAGAGCGAAAATTATAGAGATCAAATCAGTAGATCATGATCAAATATCTGATACTGTTATGAATGGACAGTTTGAGGAAGAATGTGATGAGGAAAGCATGAACATCGATGCATCCAGTGATTCATCCCTGGAGCCATATGATCTATCAGATGATGACACAGATTTGCAAAAGAAATTCTGCCACCTATCTGATCTTGCAGCAGCACTGAGAAAACCTGATGATCCAGATGGTGTAAGTTCCCAATCAATATTATCAATTCTTTTCAAGGAAATTATTGCAAAATCCTGATCTTTCTTTCTTTTCTGCCCAAGGTTGAAAATGCTCTTAGTTCCGCTGAAAAGCTTGTGAGAGCATCACCTGATGAACTACGCCACAACTCAGGTGATCTTGTTAGAGCACTGGTGCATGTTCGCTGTTCTGATGTAGCAATGGAAGGAGAGGAGGATTCTGCTGAAGAAAAGAGACAGAAGACATTGGTTGCCTTGGTGGTAACCTGCCCATTTGAATCACTAGATGTTCTGACAAAATTGCTATATTCATCTAGTGTCGATATTAGTCAGCGCATTTTGATTATTGATGTTATGACTGAGGCAGCACAGGAGCTTGCTGAAACTAAAATTGTGAAGACTGAACAGCAACGTGGTAACTTGATAACTGACACTTCTCCCTCTTGGCTGGTTCCAAGTAATAGGGGACCTCCTGGAGCAGGCCCTTGGAGAGAGGTATCTGAACCAGGAACACTTCTAAGTTGGTCACAGCGCTATGAAAGAGAAGTCCCATCTAGATCAGGTCAAGTTAAATCAGGAAAGTCTCGTAAATGGGGTCTTGGGAAAGCAAAAGACTTGCAGGTTGAGTGGTCTAAAAATAGATTTCCTTTGTATGCCGCTGCTTTTATGCTCCCTGTGATGCAAGGATATGATAAAAGGTCACATGGTGTCGACTTGCTCAATCGAGACTTTGTTGTCCTCGGTAAATTGATATACATGCTTGGTGTCTGTATGAAGTGTATGGCCATGCATCCAGAAGCATCAGCTCTTGCTCCTTCTCTTCTTGATATGATAAGATCTAGGTATTCTCCAGAAGAAATATTTACATGTTGAGGTACTTGTTTCTTAACATAATTTTTCTAATTTTGATGTGGACTCTTTCGCTACAGAGGTGTTTCGCAACATGCTGAAGCATATGTCAGAAGGTCTGTGCTGTTTGCAGCATCTTGCATATTGATATCTTTGCATCCATCATATGTGGCATCATCTCTCATAGAAGGCAACCATGACATTTCTATCGGTTTAGAGTGGATACGCACATGGGCTCTTCAAGTTGCTGAAGCTGATCCTGATACAGAATGCACATCAGTAAGTACTGTGATCATTACTGGGAATAAGTATCAGTTATATATCACCGGTATCTATGTTATATGCGGTCCTTGCTCCTTGGCATATAGAGCATTTGTGCGATTGATTTTACCCTTTTTTGTCCTATAAAGTGCATGGTAGAGTACTACTACCAGCAAACAAGAACAGGCAAATGTCGCATTGAATTTGAATATTCCCTTCCATTTTAGTCTGCAGAAAATTTTGTCTATTGGTGAAATGATTTACTATTTGACTGCATGATCTTACCTGGGTATCACCTGTTCTGTTATCAATAAGCTTGATAGTCAATCATCTCCTGTATTCACATCGAGCGTTTTTTCAGTAATCCTGCTGTATAGAGAAAACCAATTACTAGTTATATATGTTGGGTATGCAATCGCTGTTAATGTATTGCTAATATTGTTTTTCTAATGTTTGGCTCTGTAGATGGCCATGACCTGCCTGCGGCTCCATTCCGAGATGGCTCTTCAGACATCACGTGCTCTGGAATCTGCGAATCGCTCCAAGACTAGCAGAGCTCTACCTAATAAGCTTGATAGCATCATTATACCATTTGGAAACATGTGATGGACTGTAGTGGTTAGTGGAGGATGCATCCTGGTGTTGTACATAGCAAATTATGGTTATATATGGAGTAGGCCTAGCTTCCTGGTTGCAGCAGTTGCTTATGTGCTGCTCCTGTGGCATGGTGAACCCTGCAGGGAGACAGAAACTTTTAATATTCTGGGATCATGCACGCAATGCTATTACATTGTTGTTCTTGAGTGAAAGCAGTAAGCCAGTCACTTCGTGCACTATTGGGTGTAACATGTGCTACCTAGGAGTATATCGGTAAACGCCCCCATTAGGCCTGTTCAATGCAAGCTCACATTTCCACGCTCCTGATATGGTAAATAGTTTCTTTGCTTTAGTTATGCCTCCTGACCTGGATGCTTTACGCACTAGAGAGCTTGTGAGCCACATCTGAGTCAGGCAACTTTCTGATCCAGATGTGAGCTCTGAAGATACTTGTCCATACATCTGAGTCAGGCAACTTTCTGTTTCAGACGTGAGCTCTTAAGATACTTTTCCAGGGGTCTCTTCGGAGACATCGATGGAATTGGAAGAGGAGGCAGCCATCGGCGGAGCTTCACCGAAACAACAGGGGGCAGCCTATGTAATTCAACTGAAAAATTTAGTGAATAGTGCTAAATTTACTATTTATTTAGTGGAGAATTAATTTGGCAAGGGAGGCCATGGCCCACCTTGGCTATAACTAAGCTCCGCCCCTGGAGGCAGCGCTGCAATCTGTGCGTTCGGACTCAAACTCGATCAGGACCTACAGCATGGTGCCGACTGCCGACTCCGACGCCGACACAGAAGTAGGGGGCGATTGGTTTCCTGCACGGCGCTAGCCTGGCTGGTTCTGCTGGGCCAGGCTCGCCGTGGCCAGGCTGAGGCCATACAGGTACCCATGATTGGTTTGCTGGGTCGTTAGAGCATTGGCTAAGCCGAGCTGCTGATTGGTTGCCTGGTTAGACAATGGATCCAGTGAATTTGTGCCTGCGCATGCACTCAACGCGCACCTGACGAGCCTGGCTCGCCAGAAACGCCGATTTTCTGCATATGCGATGAGCCAAGCTCTGAGGCCTGTTTTGCATGAGCGCAGCCAGGCCCTATGGCCAGTACAGGCAACCAATCAATCGGCAAATGCATCTAGCCGGCAGCGTTCACTCCTCCCCGCGCGCCCTGCTGTGGATTCGAGCAATGTCGCTCTCCCCGCAGATTTAGAATGTGTCGAGTACAGTACGTGCATGTGCACGGGGAGTCGGGGACCGGGGCATAGGACGGACGCCGAGTCGCCGACGCCCTCTCGCTCCGACTCCGACTCCGACGCGGAAAAACAACCGCCGAGTAACTCGATCGCGGGCGGCAGTGCGGCACATTTCCAACCTATCCGATCAGTCCGAGTCGGACTGCCCGATCTTGCTGGACGGCGTAAGCGTAAAGCGCCGGCTAATTTTGGTAACATTGCGGTCACCGGTCAGAACGCGGGTCGGACTCCGAGTCCGATTCCCATCTCGCAGGGCCAGATCGAGCGTGTGATACGGCGAGGCGCATGCATGTGCGTGTACAAATAGGACGGGGACGCAAGGACGACGTACCCACGGCACTTCCCTTTCCCCCCTGCGTCCTGCCTTGTTCTGATTCTTGCCTTGCGCCGCCGCCGCCGCCGCCGCCCCGGCCAGGATCTTCTTTTCGGCGTCTTTCTCTTGCTCTGTCGGCGATGGAGATCATGGATCCCTTCGCTCACGAGCTTCTCGCTCGCCCTCTGCCCCCCGCCTTCGATTTCTTCCCCGACGCCGCCGGCACCGTGAACACGGAGATCGCAATTGGACAGCTTGACGACTACCTCCGGGACATCGGCGTGCTCCCTCCTCTTTCGCCAACCACCGCCGAGGGTACGATGGACTACGGCGTGGACCTCCCGACGACCCACGAGCTGTACGCCGCCGCCACCGACACGCGCGTCCAGCTGGCCGCGCCACCGCCGGCGCACTCTGCTGCGTCCTACGATGACGGTGCCGGCGCCGCGGTGGCTACCTACGACAGCGACATCGACGCCAGCCTCCGGGCCATGGAGAAGGACGCCAGGGAGATGCCGTCGCCGGACTACCTCGACGCGCCGCGGGGCGACGGCATGGACCCCATGGCACGCGCCGCGCTGGTCGCGTGGATGTCCGGCTTCGCCCGGAACTTCGACATCGGCCGCGCCGCGCTCCACCGCGCCGTCTCCTACGCCGACCGTTTCCTCTCGGCGCGAGCCATCAGGGGTGGCGTCGGCATCGACTACCCGCTCCGCCTCCTGGGCGCGGCGGCCGTCTACGCCGCGGCCAAGCACGAGGACAGCGCCACCGCGCGGAGGGTGAACGCGAGGGACATCGCCGCCTGCTGCGGGTTCGCCGCGAGCCAGGAGGTGGTGGACACGGAGCGCGCCCTGCTCGCGGCGCTCGGGTACCGGCTCGGCCGGCCCACGGCGCACACGTTCGTGGAGCACTTCACGCGGCACGGCGGCCGGCGGGAGGAGGACCTGGAGTTGCAACGCGTGGCGCACATGATCGCCGACTCGTCGCTGCTCGACCACCGCTGCCTGAGGCTGCTGCCGTCGGCCGTGGCGGCGGCGGCGATCCTGCTGGCGAGGCTGTCCCTGACGCCGTCGCACGGCCACGAGCAGGTGCGGAGGTGGAGCAGGGAGCTCGAGGAGCTGACGGGGTACAAGCCCATGGACGTGTACGACGGCCTGGACTGCATGTACGGGATGATGTCTGATCCTGATTTCTGATCTCTCCACTGCTCTTCGCGGATCCGAAATACTACTAACTTGAAGGAGTAGTAGTGTGAATTCCGCCGTGCAATAAGCGCTGGGTTTAGCCGCAGTTTTGTGTGTCGAAATCTAGCTTTTGTAATGCCTGTATTATTTAGCTCGTACGCAAGTGAATATGTAGGCGTATGCACGGTTGTTTGGTTGCTCGCATATTTTTAGCCTGGTTGAAACCAGATTGTGTTTGGTTGCTTGTATGGATAAACAAATATACTATAGTTTTTATTAAGTGTAATTATTCACTAATAGTTCTTAGTTCATCTTGTTATATCTTAATATTGTTTAGAATATGTTAATATAAATTAATGTACACTAATTATGCACTAACACAAACATTAAATGACTAATTGCTTGCATCCGGTGAACCTGGCCCCGGAGGAAACTGCCACCATTCTCGTTTCCCTGGAGCCAGGCTGAGTGATGCGTTTTGCATCCAGTGAGCCAATTCATCACCCCTCACGAGGCCAGACGCATGTATGCATCGGGGTCACAAGTCCACAACAAGGTGTGCGTAGGCAGGGATGGCTAGGCAGGCGCATGCGAGCAGGCTGCTAACGCAGCCAGACAAGTAGGCAGACGCATTTGAGGGGGCGCGTACACCTTCTCATTCGGCAAGTGATTCTTCGCTGATTCCGTTAAGCTATTCTCTAAACTAAAGAGACCGAGAGCTAAAAAAAATAGTTTCTCCAGATCCTGTGGAGTGGTTCTCCATCTTGATTCTAAAAGTTTATGCTCGAAAATCAAAGAGAATTACTTTCTTAGAGAACTGGCTTATAAAGAATTGGAATCAGATAGAGCTTTGGCAAACAGGCGCTTAATAAACTACTCTGATTTGTCCTAGATAGTTTATTTCAAAAAGGGGTGAAGTCACAAAATTTTAGAAATTAGGAGCATATTCATATGGGCAAACTTGTCTTATTGGCTTGTTTGACATCGTTAAGGGGTGTTTATGGAGCAGGGGCAAACTCAGACTTCACATTCAAAAAGTAAGGTAAAATTGCAATGATAAGAAAAATAGAGATAAAATCAATTGGACACACCGCAAGTCTGCAGTAACCCTTTATTTTTTTTAATATATGTCTCCAGTCTTCGAACAAGAAGAGCAGCAAGATTTGGTCCTGCAAAGGCGCTCGCTCGATCAGTTCTGCACATCGAAATTCAGTTTTGACATGCTTGCGTGATTAATTTCCATGCCGGTGAACATGTACGGTTTTGCCAGTAGTTCATCAGCTTCATGTCATGACATGCAGTTGGAATCGAAATTGGAAGCCATGTTGGTAGGGATGAAAGTGGAGTGAATAATTTCCACGTCCAATCCGATCCGAATCCGATTTTTGCGCATATGAGGAAGGATTTTTGTATCTGCGCGGATATGGATAATCCGAATCCAATTGTGTGCGGATGTGGAGTAGGATATGGTTTTAGTGAAATCCGATGGATATGGATTATCTGATAATTGAACGCGGATTATCCGAACCTTATAATAGGATATCCGACTATTCTAGCAAACCCAAATGGCCATTCATAAACCCCAAACAATAAGGCACCTACGTAATTTAGTTTTATGTCGCTCCCTACTCATAAGTTTGAAATAAGACCTTGTAGTAGTTTTTGTTCGTCATCAAGTGTGGAGTCTTAGTGTCAACTCTGAAGATAATACTTGTGATTTGTGAACTATAAAGTTGAGTATTTTTCGTGTTAAGTTGCTACTTAATGGTTTTGGTTGAGGAACTATTGATCACAATAATAATCTACACGTGAGCATATATTATCCAACTATATTAATCCGTATATGCTCCGACACCGCTCCGACTCCGCACCATTTTCGATATCCTAAAAAATCCACATCCATATCCGTATCCGTGTAATATCCGCTCCGTTCCATATCCGACAAAAAAAATATGAATGAGGATATGAAAAAGGTATTATTCGATCCGATCTGATCCGCTTTCATCCCTACATTTGGCACTGCCTGTTTGGCTTGCGGAGCTGGAATTGGAAGCCATGTTGGCATGCACTCCTTGTTTTGCGATGTGGAGATTTTCCGTCTTACCGATTCTGCGTTTCAGTTGATAGAGTTTAACAGCTAAGCAGCTGATGGGCTTCCGGCAGAGCGGCGTTACAATTGATAGCTACAGATTTCACGGAACCGGCTCCTCGGTTATTGCCGGTTGATTTCCTTTCGGAGGAGAGGAAACTCTCGACAAATCTGGCCCATGGGCTATCGCCGATGGATGCCGTTTAGAACTGGGCCACGTTTTCATCCATAAACCAATCCGAGTCCATCAGCCCGAAACAGCCAATCCTCCCCGTGCGACCGAAGCCACGAGAGCCTGCCGAACCGAGCGGAAGAGACTCCCGGCGGCGAGCGAGATGGACGGCGGCGCCGGCGAGGATGGGAAGCAGGAGCGGCACCTGGTGCTGGCGCACAAGCTCTTCCTTCTCTCCCACCCCACCGTCGACGACCTCTCCAAGGTCGCCCTCCGCACCGAAGTCCTCGACGCCGTGAAATCCGATGGTAGCGTGCCGCCCCCTCTTCTCCTCTCTCCGCTTCCTCAGATGTGTGGCTCCCTGATGTGATTTGGATTTCGGTGGAACCGGCAGATATGGCTCCGCTGTTCGAATCGCTGGTCGCCGCGGGCGTGCTGGAGCCGGACGCCGCGCTGCAGGCCGAGATGCGTGGGAGGATCGATGAGGAGATCCGCAAGCTCGATGAGAAGTGAGTGTCTACTTCTTCTCGTATTTGGCTTCGCGTTGCCGTTGCCATGTTGATTATAGCCATCTAGCGCCTTGTTGATTTTGTGGTGATGATAACTCAGATTGTGCTATCTTAGCTTACCTTAGGTTGGATGCTAGAAAGTAAGCGGTAAAACTTGCCATTGCATTGGAAAGGTGTGGGCTATTGGATTAATTAGGCGTTCTTTAGGGTGAGAGGAAGCTTGTCTTCAATAGGCTGTTGGACAAATCCCAGATCAGAACTGTGCCTAATTTAGTTCAACACTTTTATGTCCACACTGATCTAGTTGGTATCTGTGAGATGGTTTGCATTGCACCCTCGAGTATGCTCTCAGCCTCCCTGCATCCACTGTCATGCACTACATGTTTTGAATATTGTGTTTCTGTTACATGGTATAACTGGGGTTGAGAAAGGGCAGTTGGGGTTCTAAAGACTACGCCACAGTATGTGCCTTTTATATTCAATCCAACATCAAACAAATTTCTGTACCTTCACTACAGGAATAAAAAAGTCAAGTAAGTTGGAATTTGTTCTAAGTGATCAGTGCTAATGAGGTTACAATGTGGATCTGAGTGTGAAGAAGGAGCATATGATAACAACCTACACTAGAAATATAACAGAACCCCTGAAGTTTCAACCTTGCAAATATGTTCGTCATTTCGGTGGTTATTTCTGATTTCCCATACTGCATGTATATTCAATTGCAAGCAAAGTTTTAAGTAATTTTTTTTGTTCCTCTAAAACTGTACTTCTTATCATGAAGAATTGCTGATGCTGAGGAGAATTTGGGTGAGAGTGAAGTACGTGAAGCCCATCTTGCCAAATCCTTGTACTTTATAAGGGTTGGTGAGAAGGTATGGACTTGCTTTGTTCTATAATTTATTCTGGCCTTGTTCACTAAAAGTGTGCCACTGTGTCCTATATGTTGTGTTGACACATTCTTGAACCATTATTTCAGGAGAAAGCCCTTGAACAACTTAAAGTTACTGAAGGAAAAACTGTAGCTGTTGGTCAAAAGATGGATCTTGTGTTCCACACTTTGCAGATTGGATTTTTCTACATGGATTTTGATCTCATCTCAAAATCCATTGATAAGGCAAAGAAGTAAGTTCTATCTTTATTTGTGAGTTCTATTCTGTAATATGGCTCACAGGTTAGTCAGTTACAATATTTGACCATGTATTTTCCTGATCAAAGCTTGTTCGAGGAAGGAGGCGACTGGGAGAGGAAGAACAGATTGAAAGTATACGAAGGCTTGTACTGCATGGCAACCAGAAACTTCAAGAAAGCTGCCAGCTTATTCTTAGACTCCATTTCGACTTTCACAACTTATGAGTTGTTCCCATATGATACATTCATCTTTTATACAGTCCTCACAAGTATCATCACACTGGATCGCGTATCTCTGAAACAAAAGGTATTTGAGCTTGTCTAGTCTGTTCTGTTTCCTTATCATCATATAATGGTTTCCCTAATAACAAGAAATTTGACAGGTGGTTGACGCTCCAGAAATCTTGGCTGTGATTGGCAAAGTACCTCACCTCTCTGAGTTTCTTAACTCCCTATACAATTGCCAGTACAAGTCATTTTTTGTTGCATTCTGTAAGTTTAGAATATAAATGACTTACACTTCCATTATTGTAAGATTATATTATGTGTTGCATTTGTATCTTAAAATGATATGGTCTATTATTGTTTCCAGCTGGCTTGACAGAGCAGATCAAGTTAGACCGTTATCTTCAGCCTCATTTCCGCTACTACATGAGGGAAGTACGTACTGTTGTCTACTCACAATTCTTGGAGTCATACAAGAGTGTGACAATGGAAGCAATGGCTTCTGCATTTGGTGTGACTGTTGATTTCATAGACCAGTAAGTTTTGTCACTCAGTTGCCGCAGATCTATCTACGCGATTTCCATTTACCATGCATTCCTGTTTGCTCTATACTGAACTGTATTCATGATCTCTTCTTTTCCCTTATTGTAGGGAGCTGTCACGGTTCATTGCAGCTGGGAAGCTTCACTGCAAGATTGATAAGGTTGCTGGTGTCCTGGAGACAAACCGACCTGATGAGAGGAATGCTTTCTACCAGGCAACCATCAAGCAAGGGGACTTCTTGCTGAACCGCATCCAGAAGCTATCACGAGTCATTGACTTGTAAGATATGAGCTCTGTGCTGTGCGCTGCATAAGGTTTCTCATACAGGACATGTTGTTCTGCTTAAGTGCTTATCCACCTAGGCTCCGAAAGGACATGAGCGGTGCTCACTGTAAGGAGGAGAAATCTCTTTAATATCAGTTTTATATATCCAGTATCCCAGGGTTTTAGGAAAACGCAGGTCAATCTCATGGATATTTTCTTTTGTGAACCTTGTCATTTGTGACTCTGGGATCAATATCAGAGAAGAAAAATCTGTAGCTCTGCACTGCTTCATCGGTTGTGTTTCGCACCAGTTACATGGCCCTCTGGCCTACATGAAGTGCTCTGTTATGAAATACCTCATTGATCATGTAGCAATGGTCCACAGGAGATTGTGAGACCAACAAGGCGCAAGACATTTTGAGGAAGAGCGCGATGAGGAAACATATGGGTTACAGTTTTTCATTCCTGGGGCTGTATGACTTAAATGATGATGACACGGGTTTGCAAAAGAAATCCGACCACCTAAGTGATCTTTCAGCTGAAACTGACGATCCTGATAAATCTCATCAGTTCAGGCTCTCTGCATGAATTTGCGTCTCTAGCTTGTATATACACGCACATGGTTCAGTTTACTTCACATCACAACCCGCGGATCCTTCTTCGGCTCCCTGACTCTGCCGGTCCGCGGATGAGCGGCAGGGGCATGGCTGCAGCGGTTCAGCTCCTCAGTCCTCACCGGCAAATTCTCTCTGCAGCAGTTCAGCCATGGCGCAGGCTATTAGGCAACGCAAGCAGATGAAACAAACTGAGGAGCGTGCTCACCGATGAGACCGCGCTCGGCTCGAGTTGGCGGGGCGGGCTCCGGGGAGATGGCGAGCGGCGACTGACCTGAGGCTGAGGTACGGTGGACGGAGGAGTGCGGCTGAACGCCGGGGGAAGTTCGATCTCGATCCCTTCGCTGTCATCGGCAAGACCGGGCCGGGCGGCCGGCCTTGTGCATGCCGTGGCACGAGGCGCGCAGCCTCAACCGTCGGGATCGGGTGCACCGTGCACCAGGATGGACAGCGGGACACTTTTGGGATGGTTCGTCCTCCGATCTTCGTTCAGGGGGCGAACACGTGTAGGCGACTCGGCAATGTTTTAAGACACGGTACATGGACAATGTTTTAAGACACAGTACACTTATGTGGAAATATTGCAATTTCTTTTTTTTAAGAAAACAATATTGCAATTTCTTTTGTAGTTCTATAAGGAAAGATTTTTTTTTGTTACTTTATACTACTCTATACTACTCATCTATACTATAAAGAGTGAGAGATTTGATGTCAAATTCTACACAACAATAAACCTACCCTCACCTCACTAGACGCCCATTTGGGCCCACCCGTAAGGCAGGACGAAGACCAAAAGGGGGGGGGAGAACGATTCCTTAGTTGTTTCCTAGCTGATTCATCCCATTTTTTCTCACCACGTTTCCTAGCCGTACCCGCCGGACCCACCCCTTCCCCACACCCATCCTTGCCCATAATTATCGCTCACCATTTATCACTGTCAATAATTATCGCTCACCACTTATTTCCGTCCATAATTGTCGCTCACCATTTATCCCCGCCCATAATTATCGCTCACCATTTATCACTGTCAATAATTATCGCTCACCACTTATTTTCGTCCATAATTGTCGCTCACCATTTATCCCCGCCCATAATTATCGCTCACCATTTATCACTGTCAATAATTATCGCTCACCACTTATTTCCGTCCATAATTGTCGCTCACCATTTATCCCCGCCCATAATTGTCGCACACATTTACCTCCTCCGTGATTTCCTGGCGCAGATCCTTGGCACGCAGGGCAATCCACATGTATTTATCCCCTCCATGATTTTCTCGACGTCTGCACCCTATAAATAGAGCGAGGCCTTGCGGCTCCTGCTACCATTCTTGTTCTCGCCTTCCTGCAGCTCGCCGCCCTCGCCTACTTGCACAGCACCGCCGCCATGTGAAGCTTGTGTCAGAAGCCGAGTGCTGCACTGCCGTCCTTTGGCCGCCCGGTTGGGTTCGACGCCTCCATTGTGGACCACCAAAGATGGACGCCAAGTCAAGATTGGGCCCTCCACTAGAGGCCGTCGCCCAGTGCTCCACCCGGCCACCGTGGGCGCCGCGTCCTTGCTATGGCCCCTCCACTTGGAGCCACCACATGCCACCGCCAAGTGCTCCGCCCAGCTGCCATGGATACCTTGCCCTTGCCATGGCCCTTCCGCTCGGGGCCACCAAAGGCCGCCGGTTGGAGCACCACCATGCCCGAACGCTGCGGTTGCCGCCCTCTCGGTGGGGCCCCTACCTCGCTTTGGCGGCTGTCGGCGCCTGGCGTGGCCCATGACCTGGCTCAACGTGGTCGCGCTCAGCGGCGCGGCCCCATGGTTGAGGGCGGCGAGGCCCCGCAGGGCTTGCAGTGCGGCCCTGCGGCTAAGTCTGGCAGTGGCGGAAGGCGCGGCGCCGCCGTGTCCTGGGCGATGCGGCAGCCGCGGAAGCCCGTCACGACGAGGGGGCGACCAGTGTTACCCCATGGTAGAGCAAACCCGGCACCCAGCTGCTCGTCTCTGCGTCCGACAGGGCATCTAGCAGTGTCGCGGCCATTCACAGGCCTGGCCCGGAAGGCAAAGCGGCGGTGCGAGCTGGGTGGCCTAGAAGGCAAAGCGGCGGTGTGAGCTGGGCGGAAGGCAAAGAGGGGTAGCGAGGGAGTTGCGTGCGTTTTTTCTTTCTTTCCAGTGTTTTTTCTCTCTCTTTTTACCCCTCTTTGTACATACCTTTTTTTCATTTTTTGTTCGCTTTCTTTTCCTTTTTTCTCAACCTTTTTTGTTTTTCATTTTTTTTGTTCGCGGGTTCATGTGGTTGAGTTTCACTGTTGTACGTGTTTTCTTTGCTAATGTTGTTTTTAGATTATACATGATAGAACAAAGAGATAAAATGCACTTGAAGCGGGTACTATAGGCATGTACAACGGTGGTGCATAGAATAATTATTAATTTTTAAGGTTGGAAAAAACCACTTGAAGCAGCTATTATAGGTATACTAAATTAGGAGAGAGATCGCAGGTGTATCAAAGAATTGGGATAGAGAGATATATTATTGATGGAACAACTTAGGGAGGAGAAGGAGAGAGAGAGAGGTGGGCGGGGCGGGGGGATGGAGGGGGAGGGGAGAAGGATCGAGGGCTTGGCGGGGAGAGGGAGAGGGAGGGAGGGAGAGAGAGAGAGGGAGGGTAGAGTGTTCTATTTTTCAATTTATCACGAATCAAAATTAGGAGAGAGATCACAGACGGATCAAAGAGTTGGGATATAGAGAGATATTAGTGATGGGACAACTTAGGGGGAGGGAGGGAGGCGGGGCGGAAGGGGGAAGGGAGGGGGGTAGTGAGAGAGGGGCGGGGCGAGGCTAGGGGAGGGAGCGAGGGAGGGATGAGACGGGGAGGGGGCGAAGGATAGGTAGCGAGGGAGGTGCGGGGAGGGGGAGGGAGGGACGGGGCTGGGGGAGGAAGCGGGGCTTGACGGGGAGGGGAGGGGCGAGAGAGGGGTGGGTAGAGGGAGGGAGGGAGGGGTGGGGCAGGACGGGGCCGGGGGAGGTTGAGGGGGAGGGGCGGGGAGGGAAGGCGAGAGAGAGAGAGCGAGGGAGTGAGTGAGAGAAGAGAGAGGAAAGGGAGTGTTTAGATCGGGGGTACCAATTTATACAAATGGAAAATTTAGATATGGTTATATAATCTTTATTTAAAAAGTATATCTCTATTGTAAATATGAAAATACATCTCCATTGTAAATATGAAAATATTTATTACTTGTTTTCTATGAGTACAAGTTTTTATTTACTATGTTCTTTAAAAACACGTGCCTGCGGCACGTGCATCTCCACTAGTTGATAATAAGTGGGTGTGTACTTATAGTGGTGAGTGTATAAGCGGGAGTGTGCGTATGTATTTGGGCGTCTGCCAGAGTGCTAGAGAGAGAGCTGTCTGTCACTTTTAAAAATATTTGGCCCAAATGTATAATTTTGTAGAATCGTTCAGCGTTATCCGTTTATATTTAAAATTATGTCTATTTTATAAGATAACTTCAAAATTGTGTATTTCAAGCAGGCATCACAATTTTCCCTTGAAAAATACATTGTGTTTTTCAGGATACACAATGAATCCCGAAATTTCTTTCGCTCAAAGTCTGAAACTCCTGTAGCTGTAGCCTCTCGCAGTCACGCACTCACGCTCTCTCGTCGAGACGCACTCCCGCACCTCGAACTCCTCTCTCCCCCGGCCACGGCGACTCGGCGAGCACGGGAAGCAGCTCCCGCACCCTCTCGTGGTCGCGGCGACGTCGACACGAGCCTCGAAGCCCGGGCCCTCGCCAAGCTAGCGGAGGTCATCGATGCAGTTGCCGCAGCGGCGAGGGCCGGCGAGGTGACCGGACTAATCCACGCCGTCGGTGCCTTCCTCTTCCCCGTCGACTCCGCTGTGGCCGGTGAGGCGCCAGACCCTACCTCCACACCGCCCCATGCCCCATCTTCCTATCTCTCTTTCGTATCATTGGAGGTCTCTGACGCGTGTCGTTCGCTTGCGCGTTCCTGCCTGCAGGTGCCGTCGAGGAACGCTTCAGTGCAAGGTGGGACTTTTAAAGCCTACACATTTCACTCGTTTGAGCGAATTTTTTTTTTTACAAAACTCGGCTATTTTGGAGCAGCAAATTTTGCTAAGAAGCTTGAGCGAAGGGGTCTTTGGAGAATAGGAGGTCAGGAAATCTGTTTTGGCCTGCGGTTGCATGTAGTAGCATGCCAAAATGGAATTCATAACTAATGAATTATTTTGTTGGTGCATTGGTTCTATCTTTAGATCACAAGAAGCCAGATATGCATCTGAGGTAGGAGAAGTTGTGTTCTGGAACTGAAAATCATTCCCTCCCAGCTTAACATTGAATTGATTAAAAGTGCCACAAGGTCTTTTGGTTGATAATCATTTTGAACCTCATATACATGGATGATTCCACAATGGTTGTTGAGCACAATATGTTACTGAGACATCTTAGATGAAAAGTAGCATATATATTTTTATCATATGTGGACATGTGTCTTTTGATAAAACTTTCATGACAGAGCACTCTGTTGTAAATTTGGGAGATACATAAGTGAAGATTTTCAAACATCTCCATTTCCTTCTGTTTGATTGAGAAAACTGGAGATAGGAACCATGGTATATCATGGAGAATTTACTGTTTTCTGTATTTTCAGATTATTGAAGCTGTAAGCCTCAGCGTGAATGAAAGAGTCTTGGAGTCTGTGTCTTTCATCGTCCAGCATTTAGTAAGTATACTCCTCAAACTTCTCACTGTATAATGCAATAGTGTTACAGGTAACATGTGTTAATTGCCCCACTTACTCCTAAGTATCCACACAAAATTAATAGTATCTGCCACTGCAACTGCATTCTCAAATGGCCATGTTTTGTTTGTTATCTGTCGTCAGCTACAGCCTCATGACTTGTATGATTGTTTGCAAACAACACAAAATTGACTTGTGTCCTTAATCGTAGTGGTGCTTCTAGGGCTCTTTAGGAACTTCTTTAAAATAAATCTCATTGAAGTATTGAATGTTCATCTCCAAACTCATTTTCTATCCACTGTGCCATAGGTGAAAAGCAACAGTGACCTGCAGCTAAAAGCCTTTACTGTATCCTTCTGGAGAGTTGTCTGTTGTGCTAGCAGGGGCAGACGCACGTTCACGTAAATTCTTCAAGCCAAGCTAATTAACAAAAATCTACCATGTTAAAACTTCGCTAATTCAGCTGTTCTTGAGGTGTGCCCTCACTCAAATTTTGCGCTGGGTCCGCCTAGAGTGTCCTGTGTTCATCTTGTCATGAACTCTTGCTGGCCTTTTGTCCTTAACTGCTTGTTCAATTATATATGCTACATATCACTTCTGTTTAAAATGAAAATCAATTCATGTGATGTTGCATTGTTAAACAAGAAGAAATCCAACTGTTGTTCAGACACTGGTTTATGGCCCCCATTAACTTTTACAGCAATTTGGTTTTGCACAAACATCTAGAACTTTCAGCACATTTTAATCAGTTGCTAAGCATGTTTTCACTTTGTTATTCTTAAGCATTTGTTACACTCTATCATCTATTCTTCCACTTTGGTTGCCAGGTGTAACCTTGAAGTGGTTATAGAAGATTCATGCCTCTGCAAGGAGCGAAATTTGTACTTTTCTTTTTTTGTCAAAGTAGATGCCAAGGAGAATTATCAGACTTTTCGCTCAAACATTGAAAGCTGTTTTCCGTAAACAAATCCCGTACCATTCAGCATCAGAACTACAATCTGTTCAACTTTATGAATTACTAGGCATTGCACCAAAAATCATGGTTCATCTTCGTGGGCTTCACTAGTTTCATGCCTTTGTCTCATTTAGCCTATGGATGTTTATGTATGCACTATTTGTTCAGCCTAGTTGTTTGTTCATTCCTCGCACACTGAGGAGCAAAAGCAGCTGGGGCACATTTTTATTTTATCGTTAACTAGTGATTGCTGCTACTTAGTTTGGAACTTTTACATCCATGTGGGGTGTTCCATTTGCTCTGGCCTGATAACTATATTTTGGATTTAATTTTGTTACTTATAAGTTTTACCCATTTTATGCTACTTATTCTATGCTTGCTATAACTATTGTTGCTCGACAATACAGGACTTTTTGCCCAAATCGTTGTGGATTTTACTCGTTCTATGAAGCATGCTGATGACATTCTCAACCCAGGTAGAAGAACAGTTATTTCTAGGTCTGGACAACTACTGGCATCCATCCAGATAAAACCAAGACGGGGGCCTTCAGTTCACTTACATAATTGTATCCATTTTTTAATCTAAACTTTTTGATCTGGAGTATCTTATACTTTACTAGACAACTAATCTGAGATTATTTCATACATAAAAAAAATCTGACATTCTTTTTTTACTAAATTTCATCATTTAATCTCTGTGGCATGTTATGTTGTAGTGCCCCTGGGTCAAAGATTATAGTTTAAAAAATGGATTCAATTAATTTTTTATTAAATTCTGCACTTGTTTTCAAACTCAATTAATGTTTTCATTTTTATTTTGCAATTTTAAATCCTTAACAAATCAGCTCATTCTTGAAGGATGTTGTCAGTCAACTTCTTGTTGGGGCTGAAAAAACAGCTATTGGGTTGAGCACTGAAAGATGATAATGAACATTGCGCCTTGAGTTCTGTGTTCCTCTTTGTCGGTGGATTGCTAGACCTTGTTAGTTGTCATGGGACTACTGGTGAGCATCAATCCCTCTTTGTGTACTTTGATGTTATGATGTGCGCACTGCTATAGACATAGAGCATGCTTGGTTCTTTAGCATCAATCCCTACTGTGGTAAATAAATTAATATAGAAAAAACTGTAGAAACTGAGTTAGAGGAAAGGTCAGAAAATATCTACAGGCAGGGTGAAAAAGATATCAGTAAAAAAGAGTGAGCGTGTGTGTGAGTTAGTGTAAGGAGTCTATCCAAGCAGGTTTCAGGCATTTTAGTTTCTGAAGTGTGTTAGGGTTCAAATCACCTAAATAGATGGGTGACCATGAAACCATCTGTGCTGACATGATCTAGCATGTTTCCCAGGCTCAATATGGTTGAAATTGAAGCAATGAGAGATTGGCATTCTATTGTAAAGATGATGGAAGAGTGTTACGCCAACTTGCATCACAACATATGACTGCTGAAGATGCTTATTGTGGGCCCTCTTTAATCTGAACTTCGTGCACTTGACTGTCATGATGTGAGTTGTGCCTCAGCCTATTTGAGTTCTAAGAAACATTGGAAGTGCTTATTCTGTTAGGTTAGCTACTTTTTCTCACTTCATGTGTGTATGTGGCATGTAGAATGCCACATTACTTTGTGAAGGGAAGCATACTTCAAAACCTTCTTTGACCTGAGTTTGGTTCAAAACGTCAATTTGGCACTTGAAGAGAGCAACCTTTCATGTATTTATTGGACTAAAGAGAGCAGTCTGGCATGAAGAGGAAGATTGTGATGAGGAGAACATGAACATTTATGCATCCAGTGATTCATCTCTGTAGCCGTATGATCTATCAGTGGATGGCACAGATTTGCAATTCAGCTGCCTGAGTGATCTTGCAACTGTACTAAGAAAGTAAGAAAACCTGATAATCCAGACGTGTAAGTTTCCAATCGCTGTTACATTTATTTTCAAAGAAAATATTTCCAAATCCTGATCTTTCTTTCTTTTCTGTCCTCAAGTAAAATGCTTTTATTTCTGCCAAAAAGCATGTGAGAGCATCACCTTGTGAACTTCACCACAAGCCACAACCAGGTGAACATGTTAGTACTGGAACATGTTTGCTGTTCAGATGCACCAAAGGAAAGAAAGCAAGATTCTGCTGAAGAAAAGAGACATAAGATGTCGGTCGCCTTGCTGGTAATCTATGCATTTGAATCACTGTTCATTCTCACTAAATTGCTATATTCATCTAGTGTGAGTGTTAGTTAACGTATTTTGATTATTGATGTTATGACTGAAACAGTTCAGGAGCTGCCTAAAGGTGAAATTGAGAAGACAGAACAGTGGCAAGGTAACATGATGTCTAACACTTGTTCCACTTGTTGGTTTTGACTTCTGAGTGATAGGGGACCTTCTAGGCAAGGCCTTTGGAGAGAGGTCTCTGAACCAGGAACACTTTTAAGTTGGTCACACTGGGATGAAAAGTTCCATCTATATCATGTCAAGTTAAATCAGGAAAATCCAATAAATGGGATCTTGGAAGATCGAAAAACTTGAAGGTTGAGTGAAGTCAAAATAGTTTGCCTGTGTATGCAGGTGCTTTTATGCTCCCAGTGATGCTAGGATATGATATAAGACCACATGGTGTTAACTTGCTCAATCAGGACTTCATTGCCCAATGTAAATCGATATACATGGTTGCCTGATTGGTGTCTGTATGAAGTGTATGGCTGTGCATCCAGGAGCACCAGATTTTGATCATGTTCTTCCTTGTATGATAAGATCTATGTATTCACAGGCATAAGAAGTATTTACATGAGTATCTTGTTTCTTACGTTGACCATTATTTTTCTAGATTTGTATGTGAAATTTTATTGTGCAGAGACTGTTTTGTGAGATGCTGAAGCAAATGTCAGATTGTCTGTGTTGTTTGCAGCGTCTTGTGTATCTCCTAAAGAAGGAAACCAGGACATCTCTACTGGGTTAGAGTGGATTCACACATGGGCTCTTCAAGTTGCTGAAGCTGATCCTGGGGCAGAATGTTACTCTGTAAGTACTGTAATGTTACTGGGAATATGTACATGCATTAGACTACCTATTTTGATTTAGTCTTTCCATGCAGAGACTGTTTTTTCAGTAATTAGTAACTCAGAGAAACCAACTAGTAACATGTTATATACAATTCATCTGCCTTTTGCTCCTTGATATGTAGAGCAGCTTTGGGATAGCAGTGTTCATTTTCTCTCACAATAGGGCAAAAGAGTGGACTTCAACCAGCAAATAAGTGCAAGATAAATGTTGGATTGAATTTGACGTTCATAGCCTTTGACTTTTATACAAATGTTTGTACTCTAGTATATGATTTTCTGACCACACGCATGATCTGAATTTTCTGTTGTCAGTGAAACATATGTACTACCATAACGAAAACATTTAGGCTTTTGGTAGTGTGACCATTTTCACTAGTCAGTAATGTATGGATAAACTGATTTCTAATACATGGTGGATATGTATTAATTATGATCTTCTCATGTTTCCGAGATGGCCATGACCCGCCTACAGCTACATTCCACGATCGCTCTTCAGATGCACACCCACGCTGCAGGGTGGGCGCCTTCCAAGCTAGACATAGCACTCAGAAACATTATGTGATGATGGACTGTATTAAGCAATGGAGAGATTTCTTCCTGCTCTGTTGTGCAAAAGTTACGCAGCTAATTCTGACGGGGCAAGTAGCGTCCTGGTAGCACCGGTTGTGTGTGGTTTCCGTGTCGCTGCAGGGAGGGACTGGAACCTTTTTTTTTTCCCTCCAATTTTGGGACACTTTTTTTCTGTAAATATCTTTTGCATTTTTTTAATTTCTCCGTCATTGTTTTGGGTTGTGCATGAACTCTCGTCCCGCGTGAGCTGGCAAGGCCGCGCGCGTTGCGGCGTGGGCATTCGGCTGCATGGGCCGCGTAACCTGGGCCGTCGGATCGGGCATCCGAGGCGTGGGCAGCGATCGGGCGGACGAGACGCGCCCGGGACAAGAGAGGGAGCTCTACAAGAGCCTGCTCGGTGGCGGTGCTTTCTTGCGTGCCCGCCGTCTGCAGCTGGCACAACTGCTTCTGCTTCTGGAGACGGTTTTTTTTATTTTTTAATCCTTTTTAAACTGAAAATTTAAAAAAAACCCCACCCGAACTGTATTTCCAACAAATAACCCTTTTAGTCGCGCCACACGCCGTGGCGCGACTTAAGAGGCAGTCGCGCCAGAGCATGTGGCGCGACTGACCTGCCACGTCGGCCGGCCCGGCCGCGGGCGGCCAGCGCGGCGGCTGACATGGCAGGGCCAGTCGCGCCACATGCCTTGGCGCGACTTAGTCGCGCCCAATTTCGTGGCGCGACTTAGTCGCGCCAAACGTCGTGGCGCGACTCGCCTGTATACACCCCCGAGCCCTTTCTTCTCCCTCCTCCCTTTCTTTCTCCTCGCACCCGAGCTCGGCTCTCCTGGCACCCGAGCACCCTCCGAACTCCCCCCTCTAAATCCCCTGTTTATTCCACAGATTGGAAGGGGAAACGGTTGTAAAACATTCCGGGAAGGTAACTCGTCCACTTTATCCGTGTAGATTTGTGCCATTTGCTTATTTTTCTGTATATTTGAAACCCTAGGTTATCCTAGGGTTTAGGTTGGATTAGGTAATTTAGTACGAAAGGGGTAAGATTAGTTGAGTGTTATCGGGTAATTGATTAATGGTAACGCTTTTGTATCGTGTAGATTGTGTTTCATGAAACGATTTCGATGAGATTTTAGTGGGTAGATATTGTTGTTAATTTTTTCAAGAAATGAGAATAACGATCTAATGTAGATCATTTGTAGAATGGTCTTTTTATATGGGGTTGTGGTAAGTAGTGTATTGACATTTGGTTATAGTTGGTCTTTTAGTAGTTTTTGTATAAGTCCATGAATGGTAATAGAAATGTGCCCATTAAATGTGTGTAGATGGATCGCTTAGTTCGTTATTTCTCCGGCGGTTCCGTTAATGAGAATGGAGAGTTTGAGAGGATGAAGCATGAAGTCAGAAGATTTGATAGCTCTCCTTCATTTGATGAAGTTTTTGTTCGAGCTAAGTCAATTTTCCAAGTTGATCCAGAACAGAGTGAAATAATCCTACATGGTAGATTTGATGCCGGTGACAAAAGGGCTCATTATGTGCTTATGAGAATTTCATGTGATGAGGATTGGGTTTTTTACAAGGAGTTGGTGAAAGGGTCCCAAGTTAGGTGTGCTGAATTGGTAGTTGAAGTTCGTGAGAGGGTGTGTGTAGAAAGTAATTATAAGGTTGGTGAGAATGAGGACGATGAAGAATATGATGCTGACATGGTAAATGAGCCAGATTCGGATGATGATTGTCTAGTGAACAATCACTTCGACGAGGGGAGTTTTGATGTTGAGGAGGAAGATGACGATGATATCTCCGTGGGATCAGAAGAAGAAGAAGAAGAAATGAGAGAAGCGTTAACACAAGAAAAATTGTTTGAGCCAACACCAATGAATGAAGCCCCTTTTGATGAGCCAACACAAGTTAATGAAGCACCTTTTGTTGAGCCAACGCATGGTGTACAAACACCAGTTGAACCGAGCTATGTGGTGCATCGACGCTCGTTTGTTCAACCATCTCCTATGGTTGAACCGTCATCTAGT
>CM014270.1:56369702-56398691 GCA_004135705.1 Alloteropsis semialata
TGCTACTTGACTTCTATTTCATATTTTATCAAGCTTTCTGATATCTATATAATCTGCAGTGCAGAATCTGTTCAGTTTACTTATTTATTTATTTTTGAAGCAAATCTGTTCAGTTTATTATTTTGCTATTTCTTTCTTGCAAGGAAATAAGGTTATATATGCTAATTGTATCCATAATATAATTTTGCAGGAGAGAATCCCAACTATGGGTGCATCTGATAGCACCCTTGTGTCATCCCAGATTACGAGGTTCACTTCTGCAGGAGAGACAGATAGAATTAAGTATGCTGTATCTTCTAGTCAAGGAAGAAGTAACAGGATGGAAGATGCTGTGAGTAATCTTGTGGTCTTATCTAAGTTTATTAGGATGGTAGTTTTTTTAAATTTTTTGAGCAAATTTGGAGGATAGTATTTGGAAATATATTAGAGTTTGCAAGTTATTGTGGTGAAATACTAAGCCTAATTTACATCTTTCATATTCTCTAGTACGCAGCAGTTCCAGATCTTGATGGAACTATGGACGCATCGTTCTTTGGTGTTTATGATGGGCATGGAGGTTTGGTTTTGTTCTCAAATTGTTACTACAGATTTTTAAGAACTTTGCCTTGATTATAATCCCAATAATTCACCTCTAGAGATACCAGAATGTACATTCAGTATTAAATTGTTCTTGTCCATGCCTAGCTCATTTTACTATTTATATTGTAATTTTAGGCTGGGAATATCCTGATGATTGTAATGGCCAATACAGAAAACTAAAAATGTCAAAGGACCAAATATTTCATGGTGGATTGTTGGCACTTAAATAAATTATAGTAAATATAAGTGGATAATTACAGCATAAACCTTACTTTTATTTTTGGAAAATGTATGTTGACTGTCCAGTATATGCTTTTATTCACACAGCCGGTGTTCATTGGTACTCTTATGATGCATATTTTGAAGTGATATTCAGCAACCTGTGATCTTTGATATACTATGACACCGGATTTTCTCATTTCGTCTTTTGCTTTTCGAAACATTTATTTACTGTAGTAGTTAGGTAAGATGGTACTGCTGAGTTATTATTTTTCTTTTTCAGGATCCCAAGTGGCCCTTTATTGCTCGAGAGTATTCGATAAGGAGCTCAAGGAACAGGAAGACTATCAAAACAGTCCTGTTGATGCAATGGAGAGAGTTTTTTTCAGGTTATTTTTGTGGAATGATTCATGCAGATCTTAGGTTACAGGAGTTCTATCTTTGTTCACAGTTCTACTTAATTTTTCCAGAATGGACCAGCTGATAGAACAATCAGATGAGTGGAAAATATATGCTAATCCTGGCTGCTGTATACCATGTCTCAAGAATGGTGTATGGCCGTTTAATGAATGGCCTCTTAACATGGTAAAATATCATCTCCTTAGTGTACGTTAAGCATTCAATCGGTAGATAGGTCGATAAAAAAATATTTCTTGGATAGTGGGCATGTCATCTGTAAGAAGGATGGGTGTGATATGGAGGCTTGGTCGTTTTCTTTTTGCCCAGACATGTGCTTTGGGGGTTATATACTTGTACCAATTGGCTGGTTTACTATGATAGGGACCAATTCTTAAGTTCTCATGGCACCGTAGTTATTATCTATCGCACAAAATCAAGCTACTTGGTAGCCTCTTCTTCATAAGGTGTTGAACTTCATATACTTTACTTTTCCCCAGGAGGAGTATGCATCAGAAGGTTGCACAGCATGCACTGTCCTAGTTAAAGACAATCAAGTAATTGTGGGAAATGTTGGTGATTGCCACTGCATAGTCTCAAGGAATGGGGAGGTAAGTTGATTACTTCCTTGTCACATGTCTTACTTCCTTGTCACATGTCTTACCGGTACATAATTTAGCATGATTTTTTTTATAACAAACACATGCATGTGGAGCCTAATTTTTTGTTTATTTTCATTGTATCCGAAGACAATCTGTTTGACCACCAACCACTGGCCAAGTGACTCGAATGAAAGTAACAGAATTCGGAAGGCTGGAGGCTGTCTTATCAAGGAATTCTGGCGAGATTATGGAAGACTCAGAAACCCCAATCATAGGGAGGGGGGACTGGTGGCCTTGAACAAACATCTTTACGTATCATTACCTTTCTCAAGGTCAATAGGTATGGTCTTCGTTGAGTTCTTTCTGGTTAATAGCACACAATTTGTTCCATTGTAATGGGTGTTCTTTCTAGTTAATTGCACACGATTTGCTCCATTGTAATGGGTGTTCTTTCTGATTAATTGCACACAATTTGTTCCATTGTAATGAGTGTGTTACACATTTTATTTTTAGGAGATTCAATTTTCAAGCAGAACAAAAATTTGCCACCGCAAGGACAAATGGTAACTTGTGCTCCTGACCTTGAAACAGTAAGTGTAACTGAGTTCTTATGGAAGTCTAAGTCCATTCTGTAGAAGTTATGATATAAGCTAGCCTGTTTGTTTACTTCATGAATTATATGAGTCAAGGGCTGCATGGTAAAAAGACACCCTGGACTACCAAAATAAGCGGAAATAAGCATCTTTAGCTTATTTTGGTGGTCCAAGGTGCTTTTTTACCATATTGTCCTTGACCCATAAACTAGCTTATATAATCCACTAAGGAAACAAACATGGCCTTAAGTCTGACTTTTTTTCAGGTGGATATTACTCTTGATACAGAATTCTTTGTCATAGGGAGTTATGGGCTTTGGTAAGTCCTCTGATAAAAATGTTTATCAACTCCAAATTTAAGTTATTCATAAACACTTGGGTTTGGGGTATGTTACCATATTTGTGCTCGCTTTCTCTCTCTAAATGAAATGACACGCAGCTCTCCCGGTCGTTCCAGAAAAAAAAACCCTTAGAAACAATATAAAATAAATGTCATGGTGAACTTGACAGAATCCTCATTTGTGTCAAGTTCCCATTTAATAAATCTCACAGATCATAGTTTTTGTTTGTAAAGCCTTTGTAAAAAAAACAAGTTTGGTGCTTGTATGATTTCTCTTTATTATAAGAAGAGGTGTTTATTTATCCAGAGGAACTTATGCATTTAATTTAGTTAAAATGGAAGCGGATGTCATCTATAGGTCGCCTAGGTTACCTCCATTTGTAGTTAATAATATAGTTTCTGGTACATTGGGATTTCTTTTCTTCCTGAGTTCAATGTAAGGTCCCCATTGGGACCTTAGATGGTGAGATTTTAGATGTTTGTATGGGAAGCCCTGATGCCTTGATATCTGCTTGGATAGCTACATGGAATTGATTGCTAGAGCTTTGTGAACCTGTCAGCAATAGGAATTGTGCTATTATGTCTCTGCTATTCGACACTTTTACAGTTTGATTTCCATACAGCAGTCAAGCAGGTGCTCTGCTACTGTGCTAGGGAAGGGATTGGTGATATCGCCAAATTCAGCACCTCACTTTTAGTCTACAAGGAAAAAAAACAACAAAATAAGTTACTCTAATGTTTAGTTGAAGATGAGTAAATACTCTCATTTGATGTTTTTCAATTGGAGTATTTCATGAGCGTTCATGTGTGTTTTATGCTCTAGACTCTTCAAATGCTCTGTAGCTGCAGCTGTTCACCATTTGTTTTTTAAAAGATAAATGGCAGGAACTCTACTTGATCGCTTAAGGTAGAAAGCAATGTTTAGAGATACAACTACAAGAAAGGAATGCTAGAGCAACGGGAGGGGCGTCGTCTCAGACAGAAAACCCTTTATTAGTTGTTTGAGTTTCTTTTTTCTTGTGTTTAATTGTTCATCTACAAACTGAATCATCTGGAGCTTGTCCACCATCAAAACATTATTTTTGCAGCAATAAGGCTAATAATTAGCATCTGTTTGAACCTTTCATTGAGATGTTGGAATGTGCAAACTGGTACCATATTTGCTGATTCTCTTGTACCTTTCTTTTCCTGCAGGAAGTGTTTGTGTCACGACAGAGTTGCCAGGATTGTCCACCAGCACCTAAGAGAGGTGAGTTTTTCCCCTCGTTCTCTCTGCTTGTCATGACAGTGATACATTAAAAAGGAGGTCTAATAGAGGCTGAGGATAATCTAGTTTCTGCGTATTAGGAATGACTTCACATTTGTAGTATATATAAAAGGAAATTCGGATTATCTGCTCTTTTCTGAAAAAATTTTAGCACTGGATCTTGCGCATGACGGCATGAGCTCTCCTGGGCCTGTTGCACAGTGTGTTTTTGTTTTAATTTAATCATCTATTGTATGAATTGACATGCCCGTTTCCTTGATATATGCTACTTGTAGGGGGTAAGAGATTTGCGTGACATCACAGAGGCAATTCTGGACGACTGCTTAAGGAGCGTGCAGTCGAGAGAAAATGTGACCGTAATCTTGGTTCAGTTCAAGACATTTGCCCAAAATCACTCCCAGCCGACCGGCGACTCCCCAGGCACCACCAAGGACGAGGACCCAAATCCATGCGTCCAGGGCACGACAGAGGATGGAGGAAAATGGTTGCTCGCAGTTTAGCTCTAGAACTGAGAAGGCTGCATCAGTAGCTTAGGATTCTCCTTTTGCCAAACTTGATGTTTTACTGCTCTCTTTTATTCACGCACTTTCTTTATGCACCCTGTCGTGGGCGGGCTCGTTCTGCCTTGCCTCCGAGTTGAGTAGAGAGAACTTGATGGAATGATTTACTAAGGCTTGTTTCATTGTTTGCTTTGGGAATTTCAAAATGCCATAGTGTGCTGTGATTTGCATACAGGCCTGTTTGCATATTGTTTGGACATTTCGTGTTGAAGCCAGCAGCAAGCAATCACTTCACTGTTCTTTGCGGATAGGATCAGCTCGCTGCAGAGTTCTTTTCGCCATGCTTACTATTACCTTCCTCTCTGCAGGTGAATACGTGAGGTTCTTTCGGTCCCAAGTGAAATATTGCTGTGATTGGTTGATTCATTCATTCATTCATTCACTAATGATGGTTTTACAAACCCAAAGAGCTGTATCTGTGTAATTTAGGCAAGGTTCGTGGTGCGACGTGGGCTTGCTAATAATTGCGGTCTGTGGTGTTGTATGCATAAATCATCGTGTTGGAATACTCTATAATCTATTCGTTTACTACTAGAACACACATGCTTTGTCGAACACAGCAAGTCAGCAAGCGGAGGGCCCGGTGGGCCGTCCGTGGGCGGAGGCAAAAACGCCCCGGGCTGTGGGCGGAGGCAAAAGGAAAAAGTCCTATTTATCTCCCTAGATATTAGGCCGAGTTCGTGAAATCTCTCTGGAGTCGAAAACCGTGCATTTTGGCTCCTTAAACTCGTAATACCAGACACGCCTCCTCCCCGGTTGGATTCGATGGTTTGTCTGAGCTGGCGCCATGTCGTCGACACATACACGTGCCAGCGTGCCCTGGTCCTACATGTCAGGTGGAGAGGTTCAAGACACGGCCATCACCGCCTCGCTGTCCATCTTGGCACCGCCGCCTTCGACACACCACCGGAGTCCAACGGCCTCTTTCTTCCTCCGTCTTCGCGCCATCTGCCTCCCGTCCGGCGCGCCGGCCTCCTTGCCCACCGCCGCCTACGCTACGCCGTGCCACCGGCCGACAACGAACGACTATTTGTTGGCCGCCTCCGTCGGTGAACAGCCGGACTCTTTCCCCACGTCTTTGTGCCATCAATGTCCGGCGACAAGGGCGCGACCACCTAGCTCGGTGCACTGCCAGCCTGTCGATCCTCGCGCACCATTATGCCGCTGCCGCCATCTTCCCCTCAAGGATTCGCTGCTTCTCGTCCTAGTCGAGGTGTCGCCGTCGCAGCTGCTTTATCCGCCCGTCCCCGTCTAAGTAGAGCATGTCAGGCCGCCAACTATGCAGCGCCGGTGGCTTTAGCGAGAGACCACTGTAGCATCGCCGCCCGCCTTCTTCATGCCCTCGAGGCTTCGATGCGGCGTCCGCACTCTCCACTCGCATTCCCCCTCGATGCGGCATTAATTCGCACCCTCGAAACAACGCCCGGGTGGAGGGCAGCATCGAACTACCGCGTCACACCGAATTGCCGCTGGCTCAACTCACCTGTGATGCAAGCTGTAGACTCGCATGCCCACAACGGTCGTGCACAACGGTTCTGTACTTCCTTCTCCCTATCGCAGGCCTTCACACGCCCATAGGCACCACCAGCTTGTAGCCCCTGCCAACCGGCCAAACTGCCATAGCTCAACTCTCCATTTGAGCATTCCATCGAGCAGATAATATGCATGAAGTTCGTTAGCTTGGTGCATTAGAAGTACGCTTGAGGAAGTACACGGTGAGCAGTAGCACGACGGCGCGAGCGAGACCCTGGACGAGGGTGCGGGGCGAGGCCGCGCGGAGCTCTGGTGGCCGAGGCGGACGACGTACTTGAGGTTGACGTTGCACGCGAAGTTCCAGAGCGCGTCGGATCTTGACGACAAAGCTGCTGGGCTCGGCCGGCCGCCGTGGCCTCGATGAGGCGCTCATGCTCCATGACCACTGACGTTGACGGTGCTCCATGGCGAGTCGTTTAGGCGACGTGAGCTTCGCTGGTGATTTGTTCCTCACAAAGATACTAAGAGCATCTCCAACAGCATATCTAAAATTGGAGACCTAAAATTCGCTTTAGATACAAGAGAGAGAAAAATTTAGGTACATAAAACTTGCTCTCTCCAACAGTATACCTAAAACTAGAGACCTATTTTCTAGATACAAGACACTGATAAATGGGACCCGCCTGTCAGTGCCCCTCTCCTTCTTTGTCCATTCTTCTCTCAGAAGAGAAATATGTATCCACCTTCTGGATTGCTATATTTTGGTTCAGGAGAGAGAAATTTAGGTTGAGACCTAAAATTTTTAGGTATAGGTATCCATATAGGTATGGTGTTGGAGCAAATTTTTATTGGTTTTTGGGTATTCTGTCAGTTTTTAGGTATAGGTATCTTGTTTAGATATGCTGTTGGAGATGCTCTAATAGACGAGGGAGGTGAACCTTGCCAAGTCGATTCAAACCAGCTGCCACGTCGGATAGAAACAGGGTGGGTTCAGTCGGAGCCTTTAACCCTCCTCCTGTTGCATAAAAAAAAAAATTAGAGTCACACATCCTCACATCACCAACGCACAGTCTAACTTCTCTACTCAGCTATTACAACGTTCAGCAGCGCCGCCTTCACTTAGCCTCTCCCAGGCCAGGCATGTGGATGTCGTTTCCTGCAGCTTTCATGTAGGCTGCGTCTTCCTTCTCGGCCTCGCGCAGCGCCTCCCAGAGTTCAGGGGCGTTGATCAGGTTGGCGATCTTGGTCGGCATTTCGTGTTCCTCCTCCCATCCTCCAGCATGCTTCATCAGGAAGTCGAACACTACATGGCTAATCTGCCATTTAGTCTTGCTAAGAGCTTCAGCTTTTCTAGCCTGTGCTCTCTAGGCCTCTAGTTCTTGTTTCTTCTCTGAGGGACATAGCACCTTCTAGTTGTGTATCAAAGCAACTATCTTGTACAGTAGGTTAGTTGCTGACATCTTTCCACTGTCCATTCTGAGAACGTAGTCAATTTCTTAGCTTGCAGAGGCCCCCACAAAGGCAGCAGATGTAAAGATATTCAGCACAACATGTTTCTTAGAGCTAATCTAGAACTTTGCAATGGAATGAAAATCATCACCACACACTACTACATCTAAAGCATCAGAGATATGAAGCCACATCGATCTGTTAGGCAACTACAAGGTCGTTGACCGATTCATCCACATTGCAGAAAAAGACATGGTCTATTATCAAGTTTCTTCCTCTTACTTATATTGTCCCTAGTCAGGACCTTATTTCGAGATAAGAGCCTCAAGAAGAAATGTACTCTTGGTGGGATCTTCAAGGACCAAACCGATGGCAGATACAGTGTGGTTTCACTCCTCTGAAATAAACAATCCTATAAAGGGACTGAGATGAATATACCCCATTAGAGGATAGGGTCCAAGCCATCTTCCTCTTCAGAGATGGCTATGGTGGAGGCCGGCTGCAAAACCTCGTCCCAGTGCCTCAGCAGGGTGTGGTTTGCGTTTCTCCTAAAGGTGCATTTCAGGTTGATACCATCCCAGAGGTGCATTTCTCATATAAAGGGAATGAGATGAATATACCCCCGGAGTTGTATAGCCAGGCTGCAGGTTCCTAACCAGTTGTCTTCCCAGAAGAGAAATTTTCTACCATTGCCTACCTACGTGCCACCTGTCCCATCTCTTGGCAGCTTTAGGTGCCCACATTAGGCCTCTGAAGAACTGAGTGGCCCTCTATTATTACTGTAGAAAATATTTGGAGCACAGTTCACACTTTTGATGTTCAACCTAACCATAATCAAATAATTTCTTCACTAACAACTCCAGGAATAAATCTAGTGAAATAAGTTGCAATTTATGTTTAGTTGTTAGTGTTACGGAGAGAGCGAGGTTAGTTAAATGCCACTAGAAGATCTGATTGTGAAGTAAAAACATGTTGACATAAAATACTCCTTTACAATTTCTTTTAAAAAATCGTTCCTAAAAATTTTGTCTTGAAATATTTCCATTTTCCATTGATGATATCATTCTGCCTTTTTTGGATTTCTCATTCACATTTATCATGTATCCGATGTTTCATCTATTGATAAGTTCTGTCAGTAGCTATTTGGCACCTCTGCAAGTGAACCATTTTGTAATGAAGATTTGCTTGCTCAGCAGAATTGGCTGAGAGCAAAGTGTGTGAAGTACATCTTGTCAAATCCTACCTTGGTGAGAAGGTATGGACTTCCTTCTACAATCTGTGTCCTGGTTGATTAAGTGTGTCTTCTAAACATTCTGGTTGACATATTCTCAAACCAATATTTCAGGAAAAAGGCACTGGACCTGCTTATTTTACTGAAGGGAAAACTATAGCTGTTGGCTGGACGATGGATGTTGTGTAGTTGTGTTGAGTGGATTCAGAACATGTATCCAGGGTTTATAGAACGAGGAAAATACAGATATATCTCATGGACATTTCTTCTGCAGTGAACCTGCTTTTTCATTTCGATTCTCAGCTGCCTTTTCATTTCGACTGTGTTTCTAACAACCTGCTTTCGAAGACAAAATTTCCAGAGAGGTCTGTGCTGTACAACCACACTCCCTTCCAACTTTCAAGAAATGAAATCAAAGATACAGCTGTAACCTTCTCCAGATTTTGTGAGGTTTACTAAGAAGGAATCAGACACCTCTGTGCAAGGAGGTTACATATAGTCTCTTTGCAAAAGAAATTAAAGCTGGAAAATTACAGAGCAATTCTGGGACTTGGCAAAAGAGTGCATCAATTGTCTGACGACTCCTGATGTGCGACATAATTAGTTCTCCGTCTCTGCAACAGGTCAGCCGGGAATCACGTGATTAGATCAAATGTTCGATGGCTGCAAAGAGGGTGGAGATAAGCGCTACACAAAACTGTAAGTGATTGCTGTAGTGGTGAAGCAGTCTTACTGAGGCTCTGCTTAGACTTCCGCTTCTTTCGTCTCTTTGACCGGAACTTATCTTCTTTGCCTTCTGCTTCCTCTTCATCTTTGCTGACAGCAGACCCTGTTATCTGTGCAAAGGATTCTTTAGCACCAGCAGTTACATTGCCAAAGAAGTCCTTCACCTTGTCAACCACAGTTTTAAGCTCATCTTTCTTTGGAAGCTGAGATAAATGATCATACTATTAGTGACTTGCCTGAATGCTCGAAAAATGCTCACTGGAAATGTGACATGCTATCAAAAGATGAAAATAAACGCACAATCATATGGAAGGTTACTCAGCATAAGAGAACTTTCCATGACAAATTGCGCTACTATCTAGTACCTGCGTAGAACTTTCCAAGACACACTGGGCTACTATCTTTTTTAGATAATGGAAATATAAGTTCCGGCTTCAGACCCCTTCATAGAAGGGGCATCAGTCCACAATTATTACAAGCAAATTCTAAGTTTACGCGACATAGGTTTTCAACATTACTTGACCAATGCACGAAATAAACCGCGATCCATGGGACACGAAGAACTCCATGGCTCTTGGCTCTAAACATTGTGATGCCTTAAACAAGCTCCTTTTTGTCATCAGTGTGCTGCAACCGCACTGGGATACTATCTATTATTCAAATTGTTTGAGTTAATTCATAGATGGACAGAAGTTACAGGAGTTTGCTTACGACAAAGCAAGGTCATGATTGGCAAGTAGCCAAGTACTGATAATGGGGTCTCAACTAGAATTTCTATGATAAATTGTAATAGAACACGAGAAAATTGAAGAAACATACTTCAATCACATTACTTGTCGTCAGCGCAGACCTAACGTTCCCATTCTCCTGCTCAAGCAAATGTGAAGTAAATTGCAATTATCCATTTCATGGACTAAAGCTTACCCAAACAACATATGCTTCTGTAATAAATTACCACAACTTTGTAGCCATATCGAAACTCATTTTCCGTCTTCAGCACACGGTACTGCTCTTTTGCTGTGTCTATAATTGCATCCTCATCCTTTTATCCATCATGAACAAACACAATAAAGCAGTCAGTACGTGTAATAACGGTGTAAAAACTTTGGCTGTGTGCGGTTGCAGAGGCTGGAAACATTTCCTATTTCTAAAAACAATAAAGCTGTCATTGTTAACTACTACTAGTAGTTCTTTGTTTGCTGGTATTTTTTTTTGTTTTTTGAAAAAAAATGGATGCTACCAGTTGCTAGTAAGCATGAACAAAAGCTACAGGAATCGATCAGTTAAGCAAAACTCTGAATTACAGGCGTTTAGTTACAGTGCAAGGACAAGTGTGGCTGCCTATATATATAGGGAACATATCAGGTGCAAACCAACCCTTCCGTGCAAACTATGGAAACTTCAATCTGGACCACACGATAGTGAAATGAGATGACCTCTAAGTTTACTGTAAAACAAAGATCTGCTGATGACGTTGATTACTTTGTAAATGACGGCAGCGAGGTTCCTGGCGAGTGTGTCTTTGTAGATGTACTTGCCGAGGAAGTTGTCCTTGGCGGCAAGCATGATCTTCGCGGTCGTGCCGCCGGTGACAATGTTGAGCGGGTACCAGAAGTAGACCTGCAGCAAAAGGAAAATTTTTTTGATGAAACGCCGTAGGATTTGCAAAATAAACAAAATAAAACCAAGGAACGAGCAAGAAACAGATGGATGATATATGGATGGCAGTAAGCTAGCTAGGAACGGACATTGGCGGTGCGGATGAAGATGACGAAGCGCGGGTTGCCGTCGTCCTCGATCTTGGGAAGCTGCGGCATGCGCCGCTGCTGCTGCATCTGCCGTTCCGACCAGCTCCTGCCCCGGGCCTCCACCACCAGCGCGCGGCGCGCGGGCTGCCTCCGCGGCGCCGCCCTCAGAAGGAAGCCTGTGCCAACCTCGTACGGAGTGAGATGCCGGAGACACGCTGGCGCCGGTGACTGTGAGGGCCTCAAGGACACGCCGGCCACCACCTCCATGGGCTCTACTTTGCGCTGCGTCTCTCTCGAGCCTCGAGGGACCGGTAGAAGATAAGTAGGATGCTTATCTGGTGGCGGGGAGGAGCTGAGGTTTCACTTCACTTACTTGTGGGTCCCAAAACAAAGCTACGGAGTAAGTGTGAGTAGTGTGACGAAGGGCTTGTTTAGTTGAATTTTTTTTATTTTTTAATTCTTTTTAAACTGAAATTTTAAAAATAACCCCAGCCGAACTGTATTTTCAAGAAATAACCATTTTGGTCGCGCCACGACGCGCGGCGCGACTGACCTGCCACGTCGGCCGGTCCGGCTGCGGGCGGCCAGCGCGGCAGCTGACATGGCAAGGCGAGTCGCGCCAAGCTCGGGTGCAGCTGGGTCGGATTTGGTTGACCCAAACACTGACCCGTTCTGCCAATCATCTGCTCTTTGGGTTTTGTGTCGACCCAACGGATTTGGTTGACCCAAACACTGACCCGTTCTGCCAATCATCTACTCTTTGGGTTTTGGGTCGACCCAGTCCAATATTGTTTTGATTTCAGTGCTTTGGGTCGACCCTGAGATGCCAGCAAGCGTAGTTCCATGCATAATACGCTGTTGCGCCGCCGTCCTTCTCGCTCCGCAGTTCTCGGCTGCTTTTCGCTGCACACCATCGCGATGCTCAATCGCGGACAGCGGCCGCAAGCCCGCGACGCCGACATGCTCGAGTGTATTTCTACATTCGTCGCCGCCGTCGGTGGGGCTATACATCCTCAGAAGGGAGGGGTATCTTTGCCATGAAATTCAGAGGTGTATGTTAGTGCTTGAGTGCATACAAATCCAAATCGAAAACATGAATCATTTGATTAATCAATCAAAGGCAACCTGGAGAAGAACGCAACAAAACAAGACGAAGAGCTCCCGTTTATTTTGTCTCCCTGGCTTGGCCTCCATGAGGGCTACACCACGAGATTAACAGGAGAGAAGTCACTGCTCAGTATTCTGCACAGCAGTCAGGAACGACCAATCCGCGTGTATCCAGTGCGCAGCAGCGGCGAAAGCACCTCCGATCACCCGCATCTGCGAATGTGCCCCGCCGCCATTCTGTTAGCCGATCACCCTGTCTTCTCCGTAGGATTTCGCTGCAGTTTGCGAAGATCTATTCGCCTCCACAGCGAATCCACCGCCCACGCCATGAATATAGGAAGCATCGGGAGTTAAGGCCGGCTCTACCGTAATCTGGAGGAGCGGTAGGATTGAGTCGTCAACATTCACCAGTGGATCTCGGCGAGAGCGTGAGCCCTCAGCTTATCCTTTGTTTTTTTGGTAACCCACTAACCCACACGGTCAGACCCATTTGGCACCAAAATTTTATTGGGTCAGATTTATAGGGCTTTGACACTACAATTTATGGATCGGGTTTTGGGTCACTGGGTCAACCCAGAATAATCTGCATCCCTAGCGCCAAGGCATGTGGCGCGACTCGCCTGTATACAGGCGGGCGCCCACGGCCCCTTCTTCTTCCTCCTCCCTTTCTTTCTTTCTTCCCAACCCTAGCCCGAGGTCCTCCATGGCCGGCGCCGCCGCCACCCCTTAGATCAGCCATTCCCACCACGGATTCTAGGGGGAAAAGTGGGGAAAAGACTCCTGCAAGGTAACTCCTCCACTTTGACCATGTACATTTTGCGGATTTGGTTGATTTCCTTAGTTTTGGATGAGGTTAGGTTTAGCTAGGGTTTGACTTGATTTGGCGGATTTAGCACGGATTTGAGATGGTTTAGTTGTACTAAGTGGTGGATTTGGTCGTTGGTAACGCCTGTCTATCGTATAGATTTTCTTACATGTGACGATATCGTTGACATAACCATGTGTAGATGTGGATGATGTTAGTAAAGAACTAAGTGAGTTAAACTTAGTTTTTTGGACTTGCTATTAATGTATCTTGCTATAGAAATATAGAAGTTCATGTCTTTTATGTGTATATATTGAAGTTCATTCTTATGTGTATATGGAAATGTGAAATATGTGAATTTTGTTTGATATATGGCAATGTGTATATGAAAATATGAAATATGTGAAGTTCATGGTTATGTGTATATATTCAAGTTCATGGTTATGTGTATAAGGAAATGTGAAATATGTGAAGTATATATGTGAATTTTGTTTGATATATGGCAATGCGAAATCTTTTATGAGTTGAGATGGCAATGTTTATGACGTGAGATGGCAATGTGAAATCTTGTAGCGTTTGTATGTGAAGCAATGTTCTTATTCACCACATGAAATTTATTTTCGTTTATGTGATGAAGGTCAAAATGGCGCGGCACGCACAATATCCATTGCTTGAGATGGCGTACGACGAGCGACACCGCGGGAGGATATTTGAGGAGCGTATTGAGGTTAGTTTGTGACTTTGTATCGAGTTAATGAATTTGGTGGGTGGATGTAGTCCAACATGGGGTTTGATGATTTGTTTGCAGGTTTTGAATCCTCTACGTATCCGCACCCACAATCCTCTGGCGTGGGATGATAGGTACGCCCCGTACCTTTGGCAAGCTGGCTTTCTCCCATTGGCGATGCTTGTAAAGGATGGTTTGCCGAAGATGGACAATGCGGCTCTTACCGCGCTAGTGGACCGATGGAGGCCTGATACACACACACATTCCACCTCCCTTGTGGTGAGATGATGGTGACACTTCAAGATGTTGCCATGCTTTTTGGTCTTCGCATAGATGGCCGAGCGGTTACCGGGACAATTGATCCCGCTGGTTGGCGAGATCGGGTGGAGCTGTTGGTTGGTGTTCGTCCTGCGGATCCACCGGACGATCAAAAGGAACCTCTGGAACACCCACATGAATTGCTCCAAGTTGTCTCAACTCCTCCATAGTGAGAGAAGCTAATCTAGCACCGGAAATGGTAGCCGTACTAGAGGACGGTTCAACCATAGGAGATGGTTGAACAAACGAGCGCCGATGCACCACATAGCTTGGCTCAACTACCACTCTTGGTTCTTGAGCCGGTGTTTGCACACCATGTGTTGGCTCAACAAATGGTTCTTCATTGACTGGAGTTGGCTCAAATACTTTTTCTTGGGTTAACTCTTCTCTCATTTCTTCTTCTTCTGATCCCGCAGAGATATCATCATCATCTTTCTCCTCAACATCAAATGTGCCTTCGTCAAAGTCATTGTTCATAAGACAATCATCATTTGAATCTGGCTCATTTCTCATGTCAACGTCATATTCTTCATCGTCCTCAGCTTCGCCCACCTTATCATTAGTTTGTACCAAGACACTCTCACGAACTTCAACTACCAACTCAGCGCAACCAACTTGGGACCCTTTCACTAACTCCTTATAAAAAGCCCAATCTTCGTCACATGAAATTTTCATAAGCACATAATGAGCCCTTTTGTCACCGGCATCGAATCTACCATGTAGGATTATTTCACTATGTTCTTGATCAACTTGGATATTGAGCTAGCTCGAACAAAAACTTCGTCAAATGAAGGAGGGCTATCAAATCTTGTGACTTCATGCTTCATCCTCTCAAACTCTCCATTCTCATTAACCGAACCACCGGAGAAATAACGAACTAAGAGATCCATCTACATACATTTAACGGCCACAGTACAATTACCATTCATGGACTTATACAAAAACTACTAAAAGACCAAGTATACCCAAATGTCAATCCACTACGTACCATAACCCTACATAAAAAGACTATTCTACAATAAATTCTAATTCCCATTTCTTACCAATATTAACAAGAATATCTACCCACTAAAATCTCATCGAAATCGTTTCATGATACATAATCTACACGATACAAAAGCGTTGCCAAGAATCAATTACACGATAACGCTTATCTAATCTTACCCTTTTCGTACTAATTTACCAAATCCAACCCAAACCCTAGGTTACCCTACTACAAGCAATGCCAAGGGAAACAAGCAAATGGCACAACTCTACATGGATAAAGTGGAGGAGTTTCCTTCCCGGAGTGTTTTTCCACCGTTTCCCCTTCGAATCCGTGGAAGAAAGAGGGGGATTTAGAGGGGGGAGGTGGTGGGCGGCGCCATGGGAGAAGTGGAGCTCGGGTGAGGAGGAGAAAGAATGGGAGGAGGAAGAAGAAAGGGGCTCGGGCGCCCGCCTGTATACAGGCGAGTCGCGCCACGACCTTTGGCGCGACTCAGTCGCGCCAAGGCATGTGGCGCGACTCGCCTTGCCATGTCAGCCGCCGCGCTGGCCGCCCGCGCCCCGGCCGGCCGACGTGGCAGGTCAGTCGCGCCACATGCTGTGGCGCGACTCGCTCTTTAGTCGCGCCAAGCGTCGTGGCGCGACAAAAAGGGTTATTTGTTGGAAATACAGTTCGGCTGGGGTTATTTTTAAAATTTCAGTTTAAAAAGGATTAAAAAATAAAAAAAAATTCTGTTTAGTTGCCCAGACTTTTCAAACTAGTTTGAAAAATTGCCTCCTGGAAACTAAACACCCCTTTCGACAGTTTCCTAAGTTTGCATTGAAAAACATGTCCCCTCTCTATTTTTACGTTTTCCAATACAACTTTCAACTTTCCAAACTTTAACACACGCTTTTCAATACGTCAAAATTTGAAAAGTTGGGTCAACTAAACAAGGCCGAAGTGGGAGACTGGGAGTCGAGTCCTCGTCTTTCTGCGGCTCCCTATTTTTTTCCTTCCCTCTGGAAGGTTTTCGGCTTTTCGCCCATCTACGTGTAGTCGTCGTGTACTGGTTCTGACTTCTGACCAGACCAGCTGATACAGCTACCTGTATTACCTATGTCGAAGAATACACAGGGACCTGCAGCTACCCAAACGCGTCCGTGACTTCACGCGGCTGTTTCCCTCCCTCTCGCATCGGCATCGGCGCGTCGCTCATCGAAGCGACACTGCTGGCTGCTGGGATATTTCCCTGTGTTCTTTTTTAATGTCATATTCCTTTTCTCAAATCAAAATAGTCTTATTTTAACCCAGTTCGTTTATAGAAAATATAATAACATCTATAATATCAAATTTATTTAATTGAATCCAGTATTGAGTATAGTTTGATAATGCACATGTTTGGTATTATAGTTCTTGCTATAATTATCTCTAGACTTGGTCAAAGTTGGCGAACTGGGCGTAGTTTAGTTGGATTTAGGGTCCTTGTGGTGGAACCTGCCACCCGGTTTTGAGTCATCGACTCTACTCAGGTGTTTGTATTTTTCTGGACTTATCAAAGGAATTAATAGTATAATCGGCGTTATTAGTTCAGTGGTAGGCATCGTGGCCGTTGCGAGCGAGGAGACTATGGTTACTTCGTTAATCTTAAATTGGAGATAGCCGTGACGCGTCAATCCCAAATCGGAACAGCCGAGATGCTCATAGAGGTAGGGTTAGATAGCGTATTTTAATCCGAACAATTCTTTTTTATGCTTTTAAATATATTTTAAGAGTTTAACGGAACTGGCTAAGTCGTTCTCCAAAGAATATGATTCATTGCAACTGAAGGAACTTATTAGTCATCATATTAATTTACAATGTGCAAGCTGATGGGAAAAAAGTGGCCAAGTCAAACTCTAAGCTTGATAGGCTGATGGTGGTCAGGAAAAAACATATATTGTTCTTCTTTGGTCTATCTGCTCTTCAAGCACAGGGGTATGAAATCTTAAGAGTGACGAATTTATGAATCATTACACTTGATACTCTTTTACCTCTTATACAGTGACACACTGTTCTCATGCATGTTTGAGAAAAATGTCTCCGTGCACCCAATAATTTGCAGCTGTTGTGATTAATTAAAGAGTGTATTTTTAAGCTATGCAATCATTAATCATTAGTTTCTACCATATTCTGCATGGTTTTAGTTATCACAATCTACATGTTTATTGTTGCCATGAGTTCATTCGACGCCTATATGACCCTTTTCCTAGCTTCACTCGGGGTTTATTAGTTTATATATAATGTGCGAAAGAAAGAAAGAAAGAATGAAAGAAAAATGGCGAGCTTTGTTTCGTTGAAATAAAGCGGGGAGACCTTGATTCTAAAAATAAAAAATAAAAAAGGCGAGTACTACACCACAACCCTAGAGTAACGTCATTTGGTTCAATTCTATATCTAAACTTATATATGAACGATGGTCGATCCAGGTAAGCTAAAGTACCGACTGATAGTCCGTTAGCGATTTTTACCGACCGACCGTTTGTGGGTAGTTTCCTATTTTTACCGACTGGGTGTGACGTTATTGTGGGGCTGTGGTGCAGTGGAGTGAAGGAGACAATTGAAACAACAGTGCCATAATTGAAAATTTCACATCAATTTAAACACCGGTTTGCCTTGTATATACATGGAATTAGTTTTTCTCCTTGAGGAGAATTGCTCCTGTAGACTCTTAGAAAAATTGCAAGGATCTTAATTAAAGCAGTTAATAAATCATTTTCTTAATTGTTTTTCACCTGAGTGCGTTCTGGCCCAACCCTAACCCGCGCCCAACCCTTTCTCTTTTTGAGAAAATTCCTTATTTGACATTATGAAAGTTGGTTATTGCTTCCTTGGCCTCGAAAATAAAATCTTCCCTATGTGATATCGAGTCTCAATTTGGTTCCTTATTTAACACTGCCGTCACTTTTTAACAGCAACAGTGTTAACTCGAAGACGAAATGATCATTTTGCCCTTATGAACGAGAGGATGTGATGAGCACATGGCTCCTCAAGTTACTCCATTGGCTACTTTTGGAAAGAAGTGCAAGATTTCACATATCTCAGCCCTCAATGATACTTTGGGAAGATGTTTTATGTAGTTTGGTTCTTTTGATGCACGGAAAAGTGATATGAACGAAGGGGTTGTTTATGATATTAACACTAAATCAATGGAGACCATATTTGTTGGGGCTAATTTGTGCAAAAATATAATGGAAAAGACTTTATTTTTCAAGTATGGTAAGACTTTGGTTGGGATCCAACAAGGAGTTTAAAGATAGGAAGGTTTGAACTCAATTCTGATTGCCACGTAAGCCTGTTCGGTTGGCTGGCGGCTGGTGGCTGGTGCTGATTTATTGTGAGAGAAAAGTACTGTTGGCTGGCTGGTGGCTGGTGGCTGGTGCTGATTTGTTGTGAGAGAAAAGTACTGCTGGCTGGTGGCTGATAAGCCAACCGAACGGCAGCTCAACGGTGCAGGGAATGACGACTTCAGGGCCTGCCAGCCTATACATTCAGCTGCCCTGTTTAGTTTGCAAACTAAATTTGCAAACTTGTCACATCGAATATTAGGATACTAATTAAAGGTATTAAACGTGGATTAATGATAAAACTCATTCCATAACCCTCGGATAACTTTGCGAAAAGAATCTATTGAGCCTAATTTGGCCATGATTAGACAACGTCGTGCTACAGTAAATAATCTCTAATGACGGATTAATTAGGCTTAATAGATTCGTCTCGCGATTTCCCGTCCATCCGTGTATTTAGTTTTATAATTAGATCATGTTTAGTCCTCCTAATCTTCGATTTAGAATTGCTACAGTAAATTTCGCAAACTTTCTCACCGAACTAAATAGGCCCTAAACTAAGGGGATGTTTAGTTCGTGAAACTTGCGAAACTAGTTTGCAAACTTACAACTTTGGAACTAAACAACTCCTTCAACTAGTAGTTGCAAAGTTGCAAAAGTAACGCATTGGAAAATGTACCCCCTTTTCTCGTGACACGTTTCCCAATGCAACTTTTGCAACTTTCAAACTTTGACACTTTTGCAAACTAGTTTCTAAAGTTTGCCAACTTTCACGAACTAAACATCCCCGTATACACAGAAATTTTGAAAATGTACATAAGAAGGGCCTGTTTAGTTCGGTGAGAAAGTTTGCGAAATTTACTGTAGCAATTCTAAATCGAAGATTAGGAGGACTAAACATGATCTAATTATAAAACTAAATACACGGATGGACGGGAAATCGCGAGACGAATCTATTAAGCCTAATTAATCCGTCATTAGAGATTGTTTACTGTAGCATGACGTTGTCTAATCATGGCCAAATTAGGCTCATTAGATTCGTCTCGCAAAGTTACCTGAGGGTTATGGAATGGGTTTTATCATTAATCCACGTTTAATACCCTTAATTAGTGTCCTAACATTCAATGTGACTAGTTTGCAAACTAAACAGGACCTAAGTGTTGTGAAATTTTGAAATACCTGCATGAGTGTTGCATGCGTACTCGTAGTACATTCTTATTGCCTTTCATATCAAAATGTTTACTTCAGGATATTGAACATTGGCGAACATAGTTCTGAATTTTTAGATGGCCATGTATTTTGCTGAGGCCTCTAAATCATCTATATGGGACCTGTGTCTATGCTAATTTGCTGAGGCCTCTTAATCGTATATGGTTCCAATCACTTGGGATCGGACGCGTGTACTGCAGGGTTTCTTTTGGTGTAATTCTTTTATTTTTTGCGATTCATATGATTTATGTCATCGCCTTATTGGCAAAGAAATTCAGGATGCATTAGAGTAACATGTAGTGTTATTGTTCTATATAGGGCCGGGTGCCAATTTCCCTTGGAAAGTATGAGCTTAAGTTCATCTGAGGTTGAACCGATTGGAAGAAATAGCCATTGCATGTTTAGACTGTGTCTGGATTCTTGGGCTAAAGTTTAGTTCTTATCACATCAAATGTTCATATAGTAATTAAGACTAAATATAAGCTAATTATAAAACTAATTGCAGAAGTCCTGGGTTAATTCGCAAGATGAATCTATTAAGCCTAATTAATTTATCATTAGCAAATAGTTACCGTAGCACCACTTTGTCAAATCATGGATTAATTAGACTTAATAGATTCGTCACGTGAATTAGCCTCTGTCTGTGCAATTAGTTTTGTAATTAGTCTATATTTAATTCTCCTAACTAGTATCGAAACATTCGATGTGACAAAACTAAACTTTAGCCCTGTAGGAGTAACACTGCATCCACATCCATCTTACGAAACATAGCACGTCAGTAAACGATGTTGTTCGCAAAAAACCATCATATATGCATATGGTTACACACCTTGTGACTAGCTAGCACAGCAGCCTACATTTGCGTTCACATAAGCCTACAGAAATTAACAGATCACCCCACTGCCCCACTTTCCATCCGATGGATCCAGCAAATGAAACGCCAGCCGCAAGAGTGGATCGGATTAGGGTGTGTGTTTGGATCCCTTATTTTAGCACCAAAAGTGCTAAAGTTTAGCACAAATAGTGCTAAAGTTCCAAACAAGTGCTACTAAAAGAGGTGCTAAAAGCTCCAAACCTCTAGCACCCAAAGAGGTGCTAAAAGCTCCTAAAACTGCAGAATTCCACCACATGTCCTCATTAATGACCCCCCTTTATCTCCCCCCCTTTATTGCTAGAGGGGTAGGAAAGTCATTTTCTGGTTGTTTAGCACCTTCTAGCACTTGTTTCCAAACAGGGGGGTAGTTGCAGTTTTAGTACTAAATTTTAGTACCACGTGGATCCAAACAGCGTCTAACTAAGGCTGCCACAAGCCCACAACCAAAGTTTATTCATGCCACAGATACTAAAAGCATTTTTAAGAGTACCCAATAAATATTCCCAATATCTAGTTTTGGAAATGAAAGTTAGCTTTGGAATAGAAGTGGAAAACACCGCTCCAGCAGTATCCTAATCTTGTTGCCAATTTTTTCGCGTATCCAAAAATAGAACTATTCCGAGCCAAATTTGCACCCCTCCTCCACACTCCCGATCCACAATTTTTCTCAGTCGAAGCGATTTTTCTCCGCCTTTTTTTATCGTTGATTTTTTCTACATGCCAACTCTCCCTTCTATCCCGCCTAACTTTCTAGTTTCCACTCATCTGTTTTTACCACTTTTTTTTTATCTTTTTTCCGCACACAGTTGTGCATTTTCCAGAGTGTCAATTTTTTCATACTTTCTGTAGGCAAATTGTTCTTAGGTTGTATGTTTTCCCTTGGGCAACATGGTTCGTTCTAAGACATGGTGATGTTGCGGATTGCAGAAGATAGGTCCACACAAAGATGATGTGTCAGCAATTGAATTTTTTACTATTTTTTGGCTCCCAATACTGTTGTTTTGGAGCTTATTTTTAGACACCTTGGAAAAAAAAACTCGGCTCCCAATTCCAATGTTTTGAAGTTTTGTTATAACTTTAGTCCGCCACAACTCGTTAGGCGAAGTTTATGATCTCTGCCACGCACTGCATTTGTGGCGGCAAAAAAACAACGCCAACTCTGTGCTGCGATTGGACAAGAAAGGAAAAGCGAGGAGCGCGGGTGAGTTGTGGGGAAGCGAGTGGATTCAATTCAATGGGCAAAGCTAGCCCATTCATCTTTTTTTTTACTTTTTTTTCAACGTTTCATATTAATAATCTAAAGTAAAATACCCCCACCTTTTTATAGCGGTTGCCTGACATCAAGAGAGGGCACTCTAACCCACACATAGGGCTTGTTTGGGAACTAGTGTATTGAAGGGTAATGAGAGGTATTGAAGGAAAAATTAGTTCATTTTTTTCTCAATCCCCTTCATTCCACTCCAATACATCTCTATCCAAACAAGGCCATAAGGTGTTTGGGGCTGATCATAGCCACTTTTGCTACAAAACAATAACATAAGTGGCAGCAATCTAAACACTTTCCCTACAAATTTGGCCACATCTAACCTTAGTCATGGTGGCTAACCAAACGCAATAATGTTGCCACAGAGTTAGGCAAGCCACAAGTTTGGCTAACGACTAAAGTTTGGTGTGGCTCACTTAGTGAGCAACCAAACAAACCCCTTAAAGTGGATGATCCAAAATTTAGGACAGACATGGGCCGGGCACGGATAGCGCCAGGCCCAGACAAAACTGAATACAAAAAATACTTACTAAAATAATAATAAATTTCTTTTTTGATTTAGATTGGTGTTGTACTTATAGGAAGGACCACCAAAGCATAACTCTCTCACCAATGCACATAATAAAGCTGCGCAGCTATGCTCGTGAAGTTAATAACTTAATGTATGAATTATTTATTAAGTCATCTAATAATGATTTTTTTTGCTTTTAGATTGGTGTTGTACTTATAGGAAGGACCACCAAAGCATAACTCTCTCACCAATGGACATAATAAAGCTACGCTCGTGAAGTTAATAACTCAGGCCTTGTTTAGATTGGCAAGTTTCTGGCGAGTTTTTACTATTCATCCATCACATCGAATGTATGGATATATTAATTAGGAGTATTAAACGTGGTTTAATGACAAAACTCAGTCCATAACCCCTGGGTAAATTCGTGAGATGAATTTATTGAGTCTAATTAGGCCATGATTAGACAACATCGTGCTACAGTAAACAATTTCTAATGACGGATTAATTAGGTTTAATAGATTCAAAATTCAATTTTCAGGTGACTTGTGTAATTACTTTTTTATTAGTATCTGAATACCCCTTCCGACATCCTATTTTTATCATTCGGCAAGTTTCCACTTTCCAAACTAAACAAGACCTTAATGTATTATTTATTAAGTCATCTGAAGATAATTTCAAAGATATCCAACAACCTATATGAAACAACATACTATAAATGCTTTAGATAATATGATCCCAATATAGTAACCCAACATGAAAGAGATATATCTATATTTTTTTAGGAACTGATGCAGAAGAACAGAAAAATTCAAATGAATCCTCTCTTTGCATATATATAGGTAATAGGTACATGTGGTACTCCTTGGATTATTGACGTACCTATCAAATATTTATTTTAATACATAGTAAATTAGGATAAAAACTGTTTTTGCTTCCTCAACTACTCCATTGGTTTTAGAAATAATGGTTCCTCAACTGATCTAGTTTCAGATCTTTTTCCCTGTCTCCGAGTTCTTCAGACCATTCAAGAATTCCAAACAAAAGTGAGGATGCAATTTCATTTGTAAACAATGAACCGTGCACAATAGTAATTCAATGGACACAAAAATCATTTGTAGCACACAAGAGCTGAAACTTGAATGAATATGGATGTATGCGAAAAATATGCTAATGAACACATATGCTACTGCTTCAAACAAGAAAAGGATGAAGGGTTTTCCAATGCAAGATTAGGAGATTCCAAGGAAAATAGCACCTTGGGAACAAATCATAGTGACTGAACAAGTAATAAACTAAATTTTATGTTTCAGAGATGACCCAATTAAGTTTTCACTCAAGAAACCAACAGACATCCATTACAGCATCAGCAGCAGGAAACCCACACTAACTAATCCCGGGATTTTCCAAATATAACTGAAAGGAGAGCATCAGCAAGACAACTACATAACGATTTAATCTGACAAACTCCGGCCATCCATCCAGGTTTCAAGTCCAAAGCATCCTTCGAGACTTTCTGAGCCCTCTTGCCACCATCATGCGTGACTTTTTCTTTTTCCTCTTTCTGCAACAAAAACCACATATTAAAACTCCAATGAGTTATTACAAAGGATCACGCTAAGCTGTTTTCATCAGAATCAGCTGTCATTAACTTTCCAAACATCATCCCATGAAACCAAGGCGACACCAACTCCAAAAAACAAACTCCCATCAGATTCTTGGGGAAACAACTCAACCACAAAAACATGATTTGAGAACTGTTAACATACTTTCTAGAAGATCACATTGTAACAATCCCTGAACAAACATACAAACTGGCTGCAAAGAAGATTGTTAGTTTTGTTAGCAACACAAAAATTGGCTTATTTTTTCGGAGTACAAAACAGACATCTCTTTTTTAGGTACAAATCAGGCATCTAGGATGACCTATCAAACTCTCTTTTTATCTTGAGTAAGAATATTGTTCGCTAAGATCAGCCAAATAAACCTTTAATCTTCTTTGGTGTCTCTATTTTCCCTAAAAAGAAGATTGTGGAAAGACACAAACTACATGTTTAGAAACCTACACATTGCCAAACATATTACTCAAGTTTCAATTGTAGTAGAGCCAATTGAAATTGTAGAATCAACACTATTAGACAATGATTTTGTGTCACAGAAATCCTTCAACCTACTCCATTGCTAGCTCTAGTATTTCCTGATGCAAGACTTTTGTAAATTCTATCACAACAAAGGTGAGATTGTACATCCTAGAAAACTGAGTTGAGAAGAATGTTCTCACAACTCATCATATCCTCTTTTGCAAAGAGGGTGAAATAATCTCTATAATTACTCTGTAAACAAGCTCCATACATAAATGTGGAACCCCTTTTTATCTGGGTCAATTGTTCGGATATTTCCTCCTAAGCAATTGTTGCCACACACAGCATCACTATTCTTCAGATTCCATAATAACCATTTAAACTAGAGGCAAATTAATGTTGTTCATAGTACAGCATCACTACTCTACAGATTCCATAATAACCATTTAAACTAGAAGCACATTAATGTTGTTCATACTATCCTAACACATGACATTAAATCCACCTTCATCAAAATAGTATCTGTGATAGTGATACTTCCACTCTATTCATGCCACAAAATTCATTCTATAAATTAATGAAATCCCTTTTGCCAACGAAAAGAAATTAAAACATGCGCAAAAGATCATCGCTAAGACTAAGTTAACCTCCTACCAATAGAAAAGCGTTGCCAACCCCCTACATTTTTTTAGACTTATACTCCACAGGCTTCACCATTGACATTCTCAGCTTCTTGTTGTCAACGAAAATCCCCAAACCCTACCTATATGATTATATCTGTAAAATGCCTTCCTCAAGCAACTAAACTTTAATGGGTATGAATTAATTATTTCATATATAGTGCCATTCATGAATAAGAAGCACAAATGAAGTAACAAAATTCATTATTCACTGTGTCACACACACTTTAAAATTTAAACCCAAGAGAAGTACAGCTGAACATGCTACTTTCAGCACATTTTCTCTTGTCAGCACCCATAGCCAGCAATACAGCAATATTCTAATGTCAAAGCTGGCTTACACTGCTCATCCTTGCACGTACGTAGCTAGAGGACTGATAACAATAATCAGAATTGTTGGTGACTTCTGGACTTGTTGAAGTTTTAAAGGTAAAAGCAATATACCATCAGCAAATGAGGCTGGCCCGTAGTGATAAGGGAAGTTAAATAAAATAAGGCCAAATTTGTGATCACACTAGATGAATCAAATAATACTAGTATGCAAAAAATCAGTTACTCACCTCATTATTTGTGGGTTGCCACCACTCTAAGCTCAACAAGTTTCCAGTGTACACATTGATTGCACGGCAATGGCTCATCTCTGCTACAATTGAGAAAGTGTTTGTTCTTGGATCGTGAATTTCCAACGATTGAACACTTCCAACATGTATGACTATGACTATCCTCCCATCATCTAACACAATCAAGGGCAAAAAATACGACAAGAATGACCGTTGGATGTGTATGCTATATTGCTTGACCCAGTGGCTCTTCTCAAAGTCCATGAGAAACCAAATGTCCATATTGGGAGCTGGACCATGAACAATAGCCAATGAGCCATTCAGGTTGGCCAACGAAAGCTGCATTTGACGACGGCGACGACTAGGGCCAACAGAACCGTCAAGAGAAAAGCCTTGGGGTCCCTTGATGTTTGGTCTCCACCGTTCTGTGTCGAGGTCAAATGAATATATCCAGTCTCGCTGAATGACTGGGATTCTGCGCATGACAGAAAGACAAACCTCCGCGACTAAGAAGTAGGCAACCCCATCGATGACCACACTCGCCGATTCATCACAACCAAAAGTGTTTGGAGGCCCCTGCACTGGTCTCCACCGTGGACGGCTGCCGCTGCTGAGGGTGCAGACCTCGTACAGAAGCCCATATTCGCCGACATGCGAAGGCGCAACCTTCCGGAACGCCTTGTGCTCCCTCGTGCTCGCGACCTGCCCGAACAGATGCAGGCCATAGTCGCAATCAAACGGGTGTTCTCCTTCTCCCAGGTTATCCTTTGCGTGATAACGCATAGCTGCGGTAGATGGGTCGAGCAATCGGCAGCTCCCGTTTGCAATTTCCCTGACGCAGGCGAGGTTGACGGGCAGGCCCATGACCCTGTGGCCATGGATGCGCACCTGCTTAACAGTGTGCCCGGATAGATCCATGATTTTGAAAAGGCTGCCGGGGTTGCATCTGTTTACATGGGTGCTGTCGTCCTCGCCTTCAAAAGTATTGCAGTTATAGCCAAGAATGATGAGCGGCGGCTCCCGGCGGCGGGCGGCGTGGGCGGCGGCGAACTCCGGGTCGGAGAGGAGGGACCGCCAAAACCGGCACACGGCGCGCAGGCGGCAGAGCGCTTTGGCCGGGAGGCGCTGCAGGATCTCGTACGTGGCGTCCAGAGGAAGATCGCCGGCGTTCAGCCCAGCGCACAGCTTCGGCGACGCCATCCGATCCCTAGCTGGAAAGGCAGGTGTTGTTTGTCCGGTTGGGTTTTTTGGGAGCTGGAGATAAGATCAAGAGTCAGTCTCCGATTCTAGTAGATTATTACTCCGTATCTCCGATTCAAATTCAATATGTGTACTCTTGTGTATGGTTTCACAATTTCTGTCTATTATTATATTTTGGTGATAGTATAAAAGGATAAATAGATTGAAAATAAGATATGCCACTCCTAAGTTCTTAATTTGTGACATTTATTAGAACAAGTTAACAAATTAGCTAGTACTAAACTTCTTATATTTAAAAATAGTGCGAGTACTAAGTTCTCACATACTTTCCTGCGTTGCAAATTGTAAGTTTTTTTGGGTTTTCTAGATATATAGATTTTGCTATATATCTTGATATACATTATATGTCTAGATATATAGTTATATCGAGATTTATAGTAAAAATTATGTACACATGAAATAAAAAACAATTGACATGTTATTAACATCTTATATCAACGATTTACAATTTAAAATAGAGGAGTAAGTTTTTTATAATAATTAATTATTTTTTATTTGAATTTGACATGTTATTAACATCTTATATTTTTAGTAAGAGGTGTTGGAGAGTGAAAAACTCAAATGAAAGAGTGGAATGATTGATTCTCATTGATGGGGTTGTTTACATATTTATACAAGCCCAAGGGGCATGGAGGTGCCTCTTCCCAAGGGACATACCCCTTGGGGAAAGTGGCCCTTTCACACACTAGTAACTACCTAGTGATGTCATTAATCATTAATTAATTAATGAAAGAATTGATCACTAAATAAGTGTTTCACAACACTCCCCCTTGATCAATTTCTTCTTGTGATTTTGTAAACAATATATGAATAACTCCTTCAAAAACCCTGTGGGAAAAATAGAAGGAGAAATGTGGATATGTCATAGGAAAAACTCCTTTAAAACCCCTTAGGGAAAATTTAGGAGAAAATGTTATATGACATATGTGATTGCATGTAATGCAATATTGATATATTCCTCTAAAAACCTCATGGGAAAAATAAGAGGAATATTTTGATGATATGCTGTTAAAACTCCTTTGAAACCCAGTGGGAAAATAAGGAGAAAATGATACAGCATATAAAGATGATATTGTTCCTTTAAACTTATATGAGAAAACCTTTATAAAGGAAAAACCCATAAGTTAAGTTTAGAGAACAATGTGTATGATCATTTGATCATTATGTCTTGAATATCTCCTTTAAAAACTCCCGTGGGGAAAATAGAAGATATGACATATAACATGTTTTGAATATCCCCTTAAAAACCCCGATGGGGAAAATGGGTGATATTACATGTATTCTTGTGTTGGTATTGCCTTGTTAAAAACCTTTCATGAGAAACCCCTTGTGAGGAAAAATTCATAAAGGAAAAGAGTGTAATATAATATTTTAACACAGGTTGTTGTTCAGAAGAGACTCCCCCTGAACTTTACATCTCAAAGTCATTGTATACCTATTCCATGAACATATGTTCATATATGGATATGGTAAGGACTTTGTGAACAAACATGTGAGGCCCTCACAAATTTGATTTGTAAGATGTTTATTCTCCAATGTGTGATAGATGAGGATAAACATGGCAATATGCTTGTTGATATTGCTCTATGTAACCTGTTATATTTATGCAACACAAGCAACATTATCTTTATAGATAACTAGGTTCGTGCCCGTGCGTTGCTACGGGAAAGAAACAAAATTATAGAAACGATAAAATGGTCGCACCAAAAAAACCATGCTTATTCAGATTATCAAATATGAGTGACAGACACGTATATTTTATAATTCAAGCAAATACATAATAATTTGAATGGGTTGGATAATATAACTAAATAAATCATCAAATAATTTAAAAAAGTTCAACCAACACTCTAGTTATCTCGAGTACAAAACTGTATTGACATGATTCAAACTATATAAATTCATAAGAATAAACAATCTGAATTTGGCTCAACAGTTGACGCAAATATATCAGATTCAGACTATTCAGATTGCATGGCCCAAAAATGTAAGAAAACGATCCAATGGTAAGGGTTGGGTTACCAATTTTTCAAAGCATTCGAATTGCTAAATTCCAATATTTGAATCCATCTCTCTTTTACATAAAAACAAAGTGCTTCTAGCAGTCATCTGTCATCCCATGT
>CM014270.1:56399691-56411537 GCA_004135705.1 Alloteropsis semialata
GCCGCCTCGGCGTCGGGCGCCTGGCCGGCGGCGAAGCAGCGGGCGGCGCACGAGAGCACGAACAGGAGCACGCAGTACATGGCGAGCGCTATCCACAGGTACCTGACGAACGCCGCCAGGATGACGAGCAGCAGCAGCACCGGGTACGACGCCAGCACCAGCGCGCTCCGCTGCGCCGCCATGTCGTCGCCGAACACCTGCTGCGCTCGCCACGGGTACTCCCCTCCCACCGCCGCCGCCGCCGATGACATCTCTGTGCGCGCTCTGGCTCTCTATGTCCTCGGTTGGCTGATGGCTGCTGCTTCCGTGCCGCCGTGTGTGCGGGGCATTGGCGCCATCCGCGAGAGGTTTTAAGCTGTCCGGCGAAGCAGATGATGCCGTCCAATACCAGGACGGCGTGCGCAGCGGGCAGCTGCATCTAGCCCGGCCGCATTCGAGACTTACGCGAGAGCGTCGCTGTCCCGGGCGGGGGAGGCTTGGATCGTTGCGCAATCCCGAGCAATATACAACCCCGCGGCGCCAACTCGGGTCAATGTTTGTCTCGGCAAGAAAAGGCTTTCGTGGAGGAAGGGACCTGTTAAGAACTCAAGATATTACTCTCATGGTGGTTCGTTTGGTGTGATCCAATGCGTTGCGAGCGATGACAGTCCATAGGACCGAGCCACGGAATGGTTATGATATTGGCTGCGATGTGATCCGTCTTGTATCCTGACCAAACGGGACAGGAAGCATATCTGACATGATTTTGTTGGGGGTGAGAATTGGTATTGAGTTTCTGAAGACGTGCTGTTTGTCCAAACACGACGTCGCTTCTCTCGCATTTGTTAATTCAAGTGGTTCGGGACAGATGTCAAGCCAGAAAAGAAAAAGAGCAAACAAAATCTAGGAGGATTCAGAGCGCTCGGGCATAGAACCAGTCCAATTACCATCGTTTGAAACATGTGTGTTAAAATTTCGGTTTCCAGGACGTGCGTTCCTGCAGCGGCAGTAGCTGTCAGAAGGGTATCGATGAGAAAATACGAGAGGGTGGAGCGTTAGTCGCTTACTGATGGGACGTTAAATACTACAATTGCAAGTGATGCTGTCTGGGTGAACATTCTGGCGACTTGGTGATCTGGGCATACTCCCTCCCGCCTGGCGCACCAGCACGTTCGGAGGCTGATCTACGGTGTACGGGGAGGGCAGGGCTCTAGGAAAACAACAAATCCAAAGGGGATGCAATGGAAACAAAAAAAAAGGAACTAAACTGGAGTCATATGTTCAACCTGGTCCTGAAAATCCTCTACACGAGCTAACCCCAACAGTCTAATAAGCGTCCAAGGAATGGATCAGCTCTTATGATTTTATGAATGGTATAGCATTCTTTTAGCAGAATATAGTAGAACACTGGAGCTCTGAAAACGCACATCATCATGGCCATGGGGAAGAAGATATCTAACAACCACCGGCACTTTTACAAAGTTATTACATGCATGTTTGCAATAGGAGGAATAGCCCAAGTACTACATGACGTTGTCAACAATAAACAATAAATATCCATAACTCGAACTATATGCCTTATATAATTCTCACTGGGGCTATTCATTTAATTAAAGTTACTTGTACAGCTGTACTTACCCAGTGATCACAAGAAAATTGCATCTTAAACGTCAGCGGGGGAAGGGACGCCAGTGCCACCTAATTGTTCTCGTTCAGTCACTTCATGGCTGTTGGGCTGTCCTGTGGTCAAATTCCTTCCGCTTCTTCGGCCACTTGGCCGAGGGAGTTAGGGCCTCTTGGCCTACACTGGTAGGGTCTTGGTGAATTGGGCCTTTTCCAGATTTCATAACAAAACTGAATGATGGATACGGATATTTCCGATTTTTTTTTAAATTTTTTTTTCACGATTTTTCAAAAATAACGGTTGGATGACAGAATTTGCAATTCTGTCATCCAACCGCCGTATCATTTGGCTACCTAAGGGAAGCTTCGGCGGTTAGAGAAACCTCCAAATAAACCGGCGGTTAGTATTAACCGCCGGTTTAATCGGCGGTTAAATCTAACCGCCGAATGAACCGGCGGTTCCTCTAACCGCCGGCTGAAGTAACCGCCGTTCCATTTGGCGGTTAGGCTTGCCGCCAAATGGAACGGCGGTAAGGGTTTTTTTTTATTTTTTCATTTTTGCATTGAAAAAGCGGTTTAATTTGTATGTCGCACCGTAAATTTTTTGAAATGCTTGCGAATGAAGGAAAACGAATAATATCACAAACAAGAAAGTACTGAACATGAAAAATATAATACAACATCCAGTACAATACATAATCACTCGAGTGTAAAAAGTAAAAAACTAAATGCGGCCTCGCTTGGCCACCTTAGGCCTGACCCTCCTGGCCGCCTGCTGCGCGGCCCTCGTGTGGTGCGCGGAGTACGTGAGGGGGTCAGGTGGCGGTGCCTGCCGACTCGGGCGCCCTGCATCCGCAGGAGGCGGTGTCGCGAACGGTGGCTGCTGCGAGAACTGAGTAGCAGGTACAGGGGCGCTACCTAACTGCGAACCACCAACCTCCTCCTGCGACCCCTGCCCCTGTCGGTACCAGGTCTCAATGTCGGAGGGGACCGTCCACTGGGTGGCCGCGGGGTGCTGCTCCTCGACTGGGTCGTCGGGTGTCCCACCTGAAGCGTACGCTGCATTATACACAATCACGTTAGTACGCAAGTAAAAGTATATAGTAATATCGTTTGGTCAATTACGTACCTAAGCCGTGGACGGCCTGCCCTGCCGACGTGGACGCGCCGGCTGTGGTCATCGGTGGTTGCCCTGTCACATAAAACGTCAGTCGAGAACGTAATTAGTCAATGATAGGATGTTACGAACAAAACTTGGATACTATAGTGTACCTGTGCTGTAGACAGCTGACGGCCTCGGCGTGTACGGGTATCCCGAAGGGAGCGCTCTGAACCGGGGCAGGCGTGCTAAGCGCAGGAGGTACCGTCGACGCACCTGGTCCCATAGAAGTGAAGTGTAGGCGCGAGGAGCTGGACGGCGCGGAGGGTGCCGTCGACGGACCTGCTCCCATAGGAGGGAAAGGCGGCTGCGAGGAGCTGGGCGGCGCGTGGTACGTACGTCCAGTGGACGCCGAGCTGGAGGACGAGGCGGGGTGGCGTGGAATCGCCGGAGCGTCGTCGTGCCGGCACGAAACCGCCCGCCTGAACTTCGTGAGGAGGTGCAGAATGTGGTCGTACGTCGCCACGTGGTCGGCGGGGGTCATGAAGTCCGCCCTCGCTCGGCTAAACGCAGCCGTAGCGTCGATCTCCGCGAGCACGTCGTACTGTTCAATTAGGTTAATAAAAATGCGTACTGATCGAATGTGTTATAGCAGTAAGGACGTAGTACTTACCCCAATCGCGTAGTTCTGGTCGCGTCGAACCGGGTACGTGCTCGTCACCTGCGCCGGGGGAAAGTGGGCTGGGGCGGAACGCGGAGGACCCGAACGCGGGTCCTAGGCCAGTACCACCGCAGGTACGCTGCGAAGGCCTCGTCGGAGTGCGGGCGGTGCTCGGCGACGACGTGGTTCAACGCGTCCACCCAACCGACCACGTACGGCGCCACCGCGGGCTGCCACAGTGTGCCAGCTGTGTGTCCCCTCCTCGTCCACCTATTCAAAGATCGACCATGTGAGTTAAGAAATATACAAAACTTGCGGGACGGAAATACGACACACGTACCTGTGGTGGACCGGGTCGACAGAGTGGACGACCGGGAGCGGTGACTCCTGGTAGAGGTGGAACTGCCTCAACACCCTGTGCACCGCGTACTCCTCCACGTGGACGTCGAAGACCAGGGGCTTCGTCGTCAACCAGTAGTCCTGGTCGCGCTGGCACAAGGACGACAGGCCGTGCGGTGCCCGAGCGTGGATCGCGTCAGGCGTGTAGGGGGTCCACCGCACGTCCGCGTCAACGAGCCCGTCGAACTGGCCGACGAAGTCTGCGTACGACCTCCTCGTCTGCTGGCCCGCCCAGCTCAGCTGCACAAGTAATACAAATAATATAGCAAGTCTCAACAACAAAAGGATGTTAAAAATAAAAAATGTTCGAACACGTACCTTCCGGAGGCACCACAAAGACCCCATGGTGGGGTAGTCGCGCGGGTCCGTGCCAGGATCCGGGCCGTCGTACGGCTCGGGGCTCATCGCTGGTCTGCCAACTGGGAACCGCTCGTACGACCACAGCTGCAGCAGCAAGGGACACCCGACGAAGATAGGGTCTCCCTTCTTGATCTTGTGCACGCCCGTGCACAGGCCCCTGTACGTGGCGGCCAAAACCGCAGAGCCCCAGCTGATCTGAGGAATCTGCTCGAGCGGGTGCGTCGCGATGGCCGTCGCGTAAGGGATCAGGAACCTGTGACACGAGTCCCCCTGTGAGCTGCAGAACATCACCCACCCAAAGAGCCAGAGCAGGTACGCCTCCAAGTGACGCTGGACGGTCACTTCGTCAGCGTCTGCCCTCATGTAGTCCGCCTGCAATAAGTGGAATAAGATATATACTATAATTTAAATTCTAATTTAAACTCTAATATAAGAAGATATAAACTCTAATATAAACTCTAATTTAAACTCTAATATAAGAAGATATAAACTGTAATATAAACTCTAATATAAACTCTAATTTAAACTCTAATATAAACTCTAATTTAAGAAGATATAAACTCAAATATAAACTCTAATTTAAACTCGAATTTAAGAAGATATAAACTCTAATATAAACTCTAATATAAACTCTAATTTAAACTCGAATTTAAGAAGATATAAACTCAAATTTAAACTCTAATATAAGAAGATATAAAGTTTAATATAAAGTTTAATATAAACTCTAATATAAGAAGATATAAACTCTAATATAAACTCTAATTTAAACTCGAATATAAACTCTAATTTAAGAAGATATAAACTGTAATTTAAACTCTAATTTAAACTCTAATATAACAAGATATAAACTCTAATATAAACTCTAATATAAACTCTAATTTCAACTCTAATTTAAACTCGAATTTAAGAAGATATAAACTCAAATTTAAACTCTAATATAAGAAGATATAAAGTTTAATATAAACTCTAATATAAGAAGATATAAACTCTAATATAAACTCTAATTTAAGAAGATATAAACTCTAATTTAAACTCGAATATAAACTCTAATTTAAGAAGATATAAACTGTAATTTAAACTCTAATTTAAACTCTAATATAACAAGATATAAACTCTAATATAAACTCTAATTTAAGAAGATATAAACTCTAATATAAACTCTAATATAAACTCTAATTTAAACTCTAATTTAAACTCGAATTTAAGAAGATATAAACTCTAATATAAACTCTAATTTCAACTCTTATTTATACTCGAATTTAAGAAGATATAAACTCTAATATAAACTGTAATATAAACTCAAACATAACGGTGTAGGTACTTACGCTGAACTGAAGCAACCACTTCTTGGTGGGGCCGTGCGTGCTGGTGAACTCCTGGTAGCCCTGGGCGCGCTCGTTCCGCTGAACGTGCGCGAACCTGTCGAGGAGGTCCCGCCGCCAAGTGGCCGGAGGGTCGATCGCCCCCATGGCGTCGCCTGCGAGCGGCAGGCCAAGCAGGAAGGCGACGTCCTGCAGAGTGGGCGCCATCTCCCCCACGGTGAGGTGGAAGGTGTGCGTCTCTGGCCGCCACCTGTCGAGGAGAGCCGCCAGCAAGGAGTAGTCGAACTGGAACCGCGTCATGCGGTCCGCTGGCTTGACGTGCAACCGGTCCATGTCGCCCTCCACCAGATGCGCGAGAGGCAGAAGGCCTGCTGCGCGTAACCTGCAACGCAAAGTAGTGCTCGCATTAGATACAAATTTGTAACATATCATAAATATTGACAATTTGAAGTGACGGCTTACCTCGGAAAAAAGAGGGGGTGTAGCGGCATGTAAGTCATGCCGACACGAGAGCGAAAGCTGCTCCCGACGTCGACCCCCAGCACGGCCGAGTGGTACGAACGGTGCTGCTGGTCGAGTCGCCTGTCGAGCAACTCAGGAGTCACGTACGCTGGGTCCGCCATAGCTGCAGGGAATTTGTGGAAAAAACAGAATAAGATAAACATTGACATAGACAAAAGTAATAGAAATAAAACAATATAAAAAACATTACATAATAATTCACAAGTTACAATAATTAAAACAATAATATTAAAAACATAACTTGGAGTAAAAACAATAATATTTAAAAAACATTATTCAGAACTTAAATTACATAATAATTCAGAAGTTACATTACATAACTAATATTACACAACTTATTTTACTGAACTTATATTACAGAACTAACATTAAATAACCAATTCGTGAGAACTTACAATACACAACTTACAGTACCATTATATAATAATTCATATGTTACATTACATAACTAATAATACAATAATTGCAACAATGGAAACGTAGTTCTAAATGAGGCCCTCATGGGTGCCACGGCCACGACCAGCGGCCCTTGACAGAGGATTTGAAACCACATTTGATGACCCGCCGGCACCGCTTGGATCATAATATGACGTCGCAGTGCACTTCTTGTATGTGTGCCCAACCTCATTGCACTTAGAGCAGATACGCACGTCTGGACCAGCTTCAGATCGATCCATGTTATTCCTAACGCGCTTCTTCTTTCGTCGGCCACGGCCTTGCTTCATTTCTGGATCAGGATCTGGGATATATGTTGCATTTTTCCCCGGGTTGTTGGTGAAGGAGCCTAATATCCCATAGCCATACACTTCAAAACTCCAGGTAGCCATAATGGTTTGCTTGAAGAAGTAGGGAGAGACGTAAATACGGGGCTGCAGTCCCCCAGCTTCATAGCAGGCAGCAATCACATGGGAGCAAGGCTTGTGCAGCAGCTGAGGCTTCTGGCACGTGCAAATGCAACTATCATTCCTGAGAACACACTCTTGTGTAACCCTTTCCCGTCCGGCCACCGTCCTCCCTTTGTCCTTGCAACGAACCTCGAACCGCCGTTCAGCTGAACCCAGCGGATACGCACGGTGCAATAGAGCCTTCTTCTGCTTGTCATCCATATACTCGGTCATCTTGTAGCCGTACATCAATTGGTTGTTTTCCATGGCAGCCGTAGCCTTTCCATACCGATCATGAAAATATTTAATTGCGCGGTACACGAAAAACTCTATGATTCCCACTAGGGGGAGACCCCTAGCTCCACGAAGCACCCAATTGTAAATCTCGGCATAGTTTGTAGTCTTTATACCATGCCGGGCACCTCCTTCATCATAGATCAGTGCCCATTTTTCTTTGGGCTCATTCTCAATCCACTGGCTGAAAGTCTTAATTGCACGACCCCTTCTCCTTCTAGTCTGCTCAGTGTCCAACCCCACATCCTCAAGTGACTTGGGCTCGTCTGCTGCATTTGTCACGGGTTTCTTTGCCAGCTCTTCTGATTGTTTTTTGGTAAGGTCATCTAGTTTCTTCCAGATTTGGTTGAACTTCCTCTGTTGATTCTAGCTGCATAAGCGCTTGAACAGCTTCATCAGTGCCTTGTTCTTGAACTGGCTATGGAAATTTGCCCCCATGTGACGGATGCACCACCTGCTCACGACGTCGGGCCATCGTGGTAATGTCTGCCGCTTGGTGCTGCCATTCTTCATTTCTTCAATTGCCTGCAGAATACCTTTGTGCCTATCGTGTATGACACACACGTTTGGCACATCCCCCACAACCATACTCTTCAGCCTCTCCAGAAACCAATACCAGGTGTCTCTGCTCTCTTTCTCCACAAAAGCCAAGGCCAAAGGCACTAATTGATTGTTACCGTCGCCGGCAACGGCGGTGAGGATTGTGCCTTTGTACCTTCCAGTCAGGAAGGTCCCATCAATGCAAATGACTGGCCTACAGTGTCTGAAAGCCTTAATGCACGGCCCCAATGCCAGGAATGCCCGCTGCAGCACTTGCTTCCCTGGCCTTAAGACAGAGGGGAAAGTCTTAAGGTCATAGAAGCTCCCTTCATTTCGTTGGCATATGGCGTGCAGCAAAGAAGGAAGGTTGTCATATGATGCTTCATAAGTCCCCCACTTCATCTCGAATACCTTCTGTCTCACTCTATATGCCTTGCCGTAACTAATTTTGTACTTGAACTTCTCCTCGATGGCACATATTATAGACTTGGGCTCGTAGCTTGGATTATCAATGATCTGTGCATACATCAAGTTTGCCACAAAACCAGATGTGAGGTTCCGGTGGTCTGTGTCCAGCTGCTCAAGCACACATGTGTGATCCTCGATTCTGGTCACCTCCCAGTAATGATTCCACTTCCCACAGAATGCATGAACCCGAAAAGGACACCCTTCTGTGACGCAGCATATGTCATAGACTTGTTTACTGCTCTTAACAACCCTGAACTCCCTTTGCAAACACAAAGTGGACCACTGTTTGATTGCATCCTTCATTTCTTCTGCAGTCTTGTAGCACGAACCGAGGCAAACTTCGTTGCTCCTATACTCCCAGGGGACTTGTTGGCCTTCATTTATCGTAAGCTGTGAGAAGTCATAGTTCACCCAGTTCCTTGGCACCTGCACCTCCTCGGCCTCGTCATCATCCGACCAGTCCTCTTCAAAGTACTGCTCATGCTATGTGGCCTCCCTCTCTGCCTCCAAAACCATCTCAGGAAAATTTTCTGCTTCATCAAGCTCCCCCGATGGTTCAGGGGGTGCGTTGTCTCTTTGTCCGGCTGCCGCTTCTTCCACTTGTTCACCTTCCTCCCCAGTAGCATCTTCAAGGTTTTCCCCTCCAGCATCAACTTCTTCATGCACATCACTGCTGGCCCCAGCCTTGTGGAAGGCTCGCACAAGCAACACGAGCGGCATACCATTCTGTGTACATAGTGTCACATATGACCTCCAGTTCTGGGTTCCTTGAAGCGCAACAAGTTTCCAATATATAGTTGCACTTCTGTTCATCACTGCCATCACTGACAGGTCATGTTGGGCTTCATCAAGTCCAAATGAATGATAAAGCCACTTTGTTATTGAAACCCAATTTCTCTCTGCTGCTCTAGCTACTTTTCTGGTGGTACAACTAAAATCTGACAGGTCTACCCCTTCAGGACCATATCTAACTTCCCCTGATCCATGGAACAATTGAAACCATAATGGTTCAGACATGCCTAAAACCAAATCAGGACAATAGGAAGAATTAATAAGATTTTCTACTCATAAAAAACTCTAATATAATGTCATTATTCTACTATAAACTCTAATTGAAATTATTATCTAAATTGTAATATGCATAAAACTCTAACAGAAACTCTAATATAAAAAGATATAAACTGTAATGTATACTCTAAAATGCATAATTACATTATATATAAAATTGTGGGATAAACTCTAATATCAGTCCATCTAATATAAAAAGATATATTAATACATATCAAATATCACTAAAAGTAATGACTCTAACTCTCTCTAATGTCACTAAATATAAGGTAACTCAAACTAATGTCACTAAATCTAATATCAGTAACTGTCTCTAATCGTTATTTCAGTAACTAAGTCTAATATCATTAACTGAAAAATAATACTACAATTTAATACTGTGTAAATTAAATACTAAAATAATTACAAAGTCATAAATCTACCAAATTGAAGTTACAACTACGAGATCGGATTTTACCTCAAACCGAAGCGCAGATCCGGCAGGGCTTCGCCGCTGATTTTTTCCTCTCCCTAACCCTCCTCTCTAACCCTAGTTTTTCTTTTTTCTGATTTAGAATGAATTTTCAACCCTGATTTCGGCTTATATAGAGGTCCTTCCCCTAACCGCCGAATGGTTTGGCGGTAAGGGGATCCCGCCGTGGATCCGACGGCCGGAGCCTTCCCGCCGGATCGGACGGCGCGGCAAGGGGCGGGATCCCCCTACCGCCAAATGGTTTGGCGGTTAGGACCCCGGGCCCACGTGCCGACACCTACCGCCAAACCATTTGGCGGTTTGGTTGCTCATACAGTTCAAACTTAAATTTTAAAATTCAAACCGCAAATTCAAACGGCGGTTGCTCTAACCGCCGAATGAATCGGCGGTTAGCTTCCCTTACCGCCGTATCATTTGGCGGATACGGCGGTTGGATGACAGAATTGCAAATTCTGTCATCCAACCGTTTTTTTTGAAAAATCCTAAAAAAATTAAAAAAAATTCGATATTTCCCGGCTGAAAATGGGATTCCGCAAAAGTGGCCCAAGAACGTTTTTTGATCCAGCTCCCGGTCAACAAAAACGTTCGTAATAATTTCCTATTTCTTGACAGTGGTAGATGTCTCTATCTGGCAGTTTGTGTGATGGCAGGGAGACGATACTATGAGGTCAACTTGTACATTCTGTGTTTACTCATTGATTTTGAGCCTTAGGACATCTAATCATTGAACTGACATGGCTTTTTTTTTTCTTTCACTGAAAGCAGGTGTCCAGTAAAGAGTAATGCTTGGGATGGGCAACCCCCCTGGAGAGGCAAAGTTTTGATCTATGATTGGTGTGGGTCCGCATCCGGACCACAATATCTCTGTTTTTCGGTATCAGACTGTAACAGGATTTCTTCAATTTGAATTGTGAACTATAAAGCTAAACCTTTTGCTGTGATATGAAATGGATATCAGGCCATCTGTGTTTGCGGTCTGGAATAATTTGCGGTCGTTGTTTGTGATGTATGCTGCATTATGGCTCCCTATTTTTGCAGTTTAATTTCTGCTTCTTATATTGCAGGTTACTCCTTGGGTATAACTTTATATAATAGCTAAGAGTAAGACCGCCTCTCTTCACAGTTTAGCTGTTAGTTTAATAAAGTTTAAAAATTTGTTTTGGTGAAAGACTTTGCTTCGACTTTCTGTGATATGCTATATCCAGTCGCGTATACATTCTACGTTGATTTTGACAAGCAGACGAGAGTTCCCCAGCTGCAAGGGCGTGCTTGAGTGAAGCTGACAAGCCATCAACGCACCCCGATGGACAATCCTGTCGCAAATAAACCATCATTATATACGAGAGAGATGGTTGGTTAGGTTTCTTACGGTGGAACCTGTTCATTCGGGTTCGAGTCTTCGATTCAACATGGGTGTCATATTTTTCTGAATTTATTGTAGAATAACTGACCCTACTCTTTCAATGGTATTTTTCCCTGAATTTATTCCACGATAATTGGCGCTATTCTTTTAGTGGTAGATGACGTGCTCGCTGTGAGTACCGAATTCATTTAGTAGTGTCACAAACAAAGCATATTACAGGCAACTTCCATCTAAAATTTGTGAAGAGTGTAATGAAATACATCCTGCTCTGCATACTTCTTGTTTTATATCCTGCTCTGCACACTTCTGTTTAATTTTTCTAAGCTCTCTTGCGTTTTGCTGTGAAGCAGCTGTACCTAGTATGTGTGCTTCTCTTGCGTTTTGCTGTGAAGCCTTTTATTTTGAACATTATGTGTGGACTTTTCCTTTTCTTGCTGAGAAGAATTTTGGTGTTTCTTTTCTACCATTCATCAATTTCCATGCATGGTTTCTCTTATTGCTGCTGGCTTGTTCACTTAAGATTATGTTCTTGTCTCTTAATACTGCTGGCTTATACACTATGGATCATCAATTTTAGGACAACGGCTTGACCAGCATATCAAATAGAGAAAACAGAAGTACAGTGCCCAAAAAGATGAACTCGAGAACACCACAACCAGTAGATGCATCTTTCATGTTAGCCAAGGGATTGTCAAGCCATAACAAAAACACCAACGGTACAATGACAAACAATCAAGGTACAAAAGACCCATTAGATTGTATGATCACATCAACCTCTTGGAAAGTGTGGCA
>CM014270.1:56419521-56443919 GCA_004135705.1 Alloteropsis semialata
TTTTTGATGTTTCATACTCAGAAATTGCCTTGTTTAATGACTCAAATCCTTCACCACTATCATAGGAACCACTAACATATTTAATCTGTAGAAAAATTCAACATGATTACAAAAGTTGAAAATTTCAGGATTCAGGAGGTATACACAATACTAGAAACTTACTAGCTTAAAAAATTGAGAAAGATGTTCATCTGAAGCTCCTTTGAGGTATCTGCAGCAACAGTGCATTTATATATTCAGATAGAGAAAGAATGATGGTATATTCCCATCATACTAAAAGTTGGAGGAAATACGAGCCAACCCAATCATATAGACATAGTAATCTTATAACGAAATCCTTGTATCAGTTCAAGTAAAATGGATCTTACCCACGGATGCGTTCTCTTAATCCATCATCAGAAAGATTTGATCTTGCATACCCAAATATATGGACTTCTCCAGATTGCAGAAATCCCTATAGATATCAATGGGGCAGCGGGTAAGCTTCACAAGTTTGTACAGTTTTTCAGTTCTACTGTGCACTACTTCGAAAGCAGATGGATCAACATTTGCTCTTGGTTGCTACTCTTGCACCAGAAGTTTGCAATTCCTTGTGGGTTTATATTTATAGTATGTAAAAACCTGCTAGTGCAATCACATTACCTGCTGAAAAAGGTGATAGAGTGCCGGGAAAGTTTTCTTCTTAGCAAGGTCTCCAGAAGCACCTAGTACAACAATGGACAAGCAACCAGACTCTGAAGATAGTTCAAGGTCCTTGAAACTTGATAGCGAACTAAAGCTATTTTGCCCAGATAATGGGGAAGATTCAGATGACGCTCCTGACATGATAAATTGTATCGTTTCCTTCTTCTTTCAGACAAAAACCTAGGAAGGTTGAGAAGGTACAATTAATCACACAAACACAATGCATAAGATGATCAAGTAACTAATTTAGAATCTATCCAAAAAATTTGGTCTATGCAATAACAACAAAAATCAATAAGAAATTTGCCACAGAACAGAACAGAGTAGAATATTACAGTTTAGGTAAAAAAGGCAAGGGAATCCAAAAACATTGCTGAGCAAGACCATTGAGCTCTTGTGATTGACAGTCAGTTTATACTTAAAATACTACTTTTGAGTTAAAAATGTGGAACTGTAGAAAACCGTTTTAAAAGACCATTGAGCTCTTTTGATTGACAGTCAGTTTATACTTAAAATACTACTCCTACTTTTGAAGCAAAACTGTGGGATTGAAAACCATTTTAAAATTAATTCTAGAAAAATATGTCGTCAATATACCAGAGATTATGGGCTCTAATAATTACTATACTGCTATGAGTTTATAATCTAGTTAGGAAAACTATATTTTATAGAAATTCGTCATACTGGCCTACATCATATTTAGGGAAACTGAAATCAATTCATTAAACTATACAAATAGTACAAACTAAAGTCACTATGTTGAGCACGGTTCTTATCCTACATCAAACTCACCTTTTAAAAAAAATAAAAGGAAAAAACTACGGTTTATTCAGCATAACTGAAAAGTGAATGCTTTGAATTGTACGATGTAGGAGCTGCTGCTTCTCTCAAAAAAAAATCTCCATGCACATTTAACTATAATAAGTGCAAGTGAATTCAAATTACTCATGTATTGAACCTTTATTAATTTTTTGCAGTAATCCTCTTGCTGTAAAGTGTTTTCTGTGCTAAAAGAACTCAAGGTAATACAAATGTGGCACTTGGGTAGCCTCTGAACAGTAAGAAAATAAACTGGCACTATAGTAAAAGGTTCCTCTCTGAAGTCAAAATACACAATAATACAAGGACAACTTAGTTTCCATAAACATTAACTGGTTTGCTCGTTACCCATACTTTGACAGTTAATATTGCGATAATCGCATGAGCCTGACTACAGTCTGTGAGAAAATGCTCTGCCGATCAGAGGCATGAGGAATAAATCTAGTCACTATAGAAGAACCAATCAACAAACATCTTTCATAAGAAGATCATTTACAGAGCAGAATAAACTAAGTCCATGCAGCCAATTGCCTTAGAACAAGAGATGTGAGAGGAGGACGAGATCTCGCAGGCTACAAGGTTTAAGTGCATATGTAATTAAAAAAAGTATTGTCCCCAACCACCCACTAGGAACAGAGCAGCACCAAAAACTAACAAAGAAAACACGATCCACGCCGACAAACAGAACGATCTCTACCTCAGGCAGTTATTTCCAAGAAAGGTACTTCTAATCATGCAGAAATTAAGCGCGACTCTGAAGCGAACAGATCCGCAGGAACACGAAGCATACAGGAATGACGAACTAGCAGTGACGAGACTCCAGGTCCCAGCCGCCAAACCACGAGTACACGACCCTTCGCAATAGGAAAGGACGGCGCTTACCCCCGCTGCAAGAACCTCCGGCGATCAACCGAAGGCGGAGCAGAAGCAGGATCGCAGTAGCCGCCGCTCTGGCTATTGGCTAAGAGGCGCGGCGCGGCGCGGAGCAGACTGGACAACCACTGGGGAGATTTGACTTCGCAAGGGGAGGTGGGAGAGGAACTTATAATGATGGATCGCACTCGCTCCGGCCTCCGGCTGCCTTTCCCTCCGCCGCTTTTATACCCGCCGACTCGTCCCCCGGCGGCCTCCTTTCGGTCCCCGGCTTTGTTGACCCGACCTGCCCCCCGGCTAGGCAGGCGGCTACCAACAACCCTGACTGTTGTAGCTCTGCAAAACATATTCCGAAATTAGGGAATCTACAAGGACTTATGTGGCAAAGGGGCAATTCTTAAAGAGCCAAGCTGCCGAGAGCCAGGCTAAACACATTCAAGTGCTGATTGGTTGTCTTCTCAGAGCGTGTTCGTTTGGGGATCAAAAAATTGATCCCCATTAAATGCACCTTTGACCATTAATTAAGGGTATTAAATAAAGCCAGTTTACAAAACTACCTCCACAACCCCCTGTCAAATTCGCGAGACGAATCTAATGAGGCCTTTGACCGCACGATTAGAGGATGATTACTGTAGCATTACTGTAGCAAATCATGGATTAATTAGGTGCAGTAGATTCGTCGCGCAAAGTTGCACTCATCTGTGAAAAGGTTTTGCAAATAAACTTCGTTTAGGGCTTCATGCGGGCGACAGTAATCCGGATCAATTTTTTGATCCGGCCAAACGAACACGGCCAAGCTCACACCCAAGAGCCAGACTGCTGAGGGCTAGGCTAGACGTATTTAGGCTGTCCGCACTCGTGGTACTCCATCTCCATACTCTAAAAGGAATATCCTGTCCTGATCATCGAGATTCCGTACTCCAAACCAACTTCTCCCGCACCCGTCATACTCCAAATCACATACTCTATCCTAACTATACTATATTTTATTCAACCATTTCCAACCACCATACTACCTCCCAACAGCGGCCCCACTTGTCATCCTCTATAAATTTTATCAAAATATATCCATCTGAGATCTTGTTTTGAAGGATTTATTGCAACGAATTTAATGGTGCAATCGGAATTTAATTTGGTTTTTTGGTTTGTGAGTTATAACATTTTTTAGTTAGTTGAAAAACGTGGGGCCCGCCACTCTCTCTCTCCCTCTCTCCCGCGCATGCTGGCGCTGCCTGCTCTCTCCTGCGAGGTGGGGCCGGCGCTCGGTAGCGTACGCGCGATATCTGGCGTTGGGCGAGGGGAACGGAACCATCCAGTTTGTGCTTCCAGTACCCGGTGCAGCTGCTTTTTACGGTAAACTGCTACTGGGAGATCCCGTACCGGACGCCTAGCGTACCCGGTGCGGACAGCCTTAGAGGCTGATTGGTTGCGTTCTCAGCTGAACCCGCCTCGCACGGCCGCACCAACGAGCCATGCTGAGGGCCAGACTAGGCACATTTAAGAGGCCCATGTTTGGTTATTTGTATCTGCTTAGCTAGCAGGAGATGAGATGGTGTTTGGTTGTCGTATGAGCATGTGCGAGGAGTATAAAACTGTCAAAATAAATACTGAATAATGACTATTTTATAATATTATATTATAATAGCATAATTTTATCTTACAAGTCTTAATGTGCTTTGAAATAAGTCAAAATCACTTTATTATATATTAATTATACGCTAATAACATCATTAGGTGGACTAATGCTTATATGCTGCAAGACTGGCCACTAGAGATGCTCGATTCTCTCGTGCCCTAAAGCCAGGCCCAACGATGCTTTTGCAACCAAATAAAGCCAACGTTGCATCTAGAGAGCCTCACCGGTTGATATACAGACAACCAATCAGTCTTTTAAATGTGCATGATGATAATATAGCATAACTTGATCAGATCCAATAAGCGGTCGAGCTTGATTATACTACATAGAAAATGAGCGCTAACATACGACAGTCAATAAGTTTCTGAATTTTCTACACGCTAGAAGCTAGGGTGGTGTTTAGATTGGTGAAAAGGGTGAAAAGTTTATGTATTGGGCCGCGTGTACAGAGAGAAAAAATGAACGGACACGGTTCTTAAAGTAAAAACTTTATGTAAAAGATGGTGTATCTAAACACGCCCTAGATGGGACATCGAGAGAGCAGATCCAGTGGTTAATCAGTCGATGCTACATATAAACTGTTTCTGGACCAACGAGTTAAGATAAACGTAGTTTATTTGGTTAAAATTCTTGCACAGTCCACCGAGGTTTGAATCATTGACTCGATCGATACGGGTGTCATATTTTCGATTTAACAGGCTTCATTCTTTTAACGGTAGGCGACGTACCATCGGCAGGGTGGCGTATGTGGTGAATTCGTCAATTTCAGCCAGGTCTTTCAGATATGTTTAAAGGTAGGGTTTGTACGCAATTGCATGTATTCATAGATGGGGAGTGTTACTGTGTTAGTGAGCGTCTGTGTCTTGTGTTTAAAGAAAAAAGATCATTTCTGAACCATGCCGCTCTATGTAAGTAGAAAAGTCCCCCTTTCTTTGTAAAACAATTTCCTTTTTCTTAGTGGACAGTATACGAATCTAACATTGCAGAAGTTCGTATTTGGACCTCGCACAAAATACTTTGTCTGACTGGAGCTAGTATAGTCTGCAGTACCTTTTCAGCGCGACACAACGAAGGCCAAACCCATGATGAATGGATTGATCCAGAGTTCCAGACCTAAACAAAAACAATAGCAAGAGGTACCTAATCCCAACGGCGCAACTCCACGCCATGCACTCACCTCCTCAGTGGTACTGTGGGGATGTTTAGTTCAGCTCGTTTTGCAAATTTTGCATAACGCGCGTTTTTCAATGCATTTTTTTCTCTTTGTGTGGCACTCGACCCAATGCATAAAAATACTATGCATAGCAACATCTAAACACCCCCGTATGAGCTATGACTTTGCATTTCCCATCTTGGTTCCTCAATGTCACATCATCATGATTTGGAGCAGAGACTGCTTGGTGATTAAGACGCACGGCGACGGATTTCATCTTGAGGTCGTCCTTAAAGGTGTTGGCGAAGTCGCCATCTGATCTGGAGATGAGAGAAGCTTGCCTTGAACCCATCTGTCGTTCTCTTGATTTTTTGAACTGCGCTCGAAATCGATCGACGATTTGTTCGTCCTATCTCTCCTCTTTTTCTGCCCCACGTCGGACCGAAACCGGCGACATCTCCATGCTCCGATCAGACAAAAAGAAGGTCATGCTCGCGGTCGGGCATCAACCTCGTAAAATAAGAAAAACACAAGGGGGTCTTAGCCACAGATATATAAAATGGGGTGAAATTACCATATGGGAGCACTAAAATAACCATGATCTCCACCTTGATCCAGCGTTTCTCTCGAGCAGCGAATTTAATTTCCAGCCTGTCCTCCGATTCGTGCCGGTGCGCGCTCATACAGCGGAGTTCAGGATATCATTCAATTCCAATTTGTTTCGTTCTATAGTATGAGAAGATGCTGCTGGACAGTCCCCGCGTAGTGTGTACTCCGGGATCAAGGCCTTACTTTTCCAAAGTTTCAAAATTTCGCTAAAGTTACGTATTGAAAAACATGCCCTTCTCACATGACACGTTTTCTAATATAACTTTTGCAACTTATTACTTTCGCGATCGTACATGCGGCCTGTTCTGTCGACAATTTGGTCAGCCGGGAGATTGGGCCGGCCTGGCTGACAGCTCCGAAGATCGCCTGACCAATTTCAGATTTCAGACACGGTCCAGTTCAGAAGGGCCGGACTCTTGAAACGTCGTCTGAGGCGGTCAGATTAAAGCGCAGGGGCCGGACCGCCGGAGCAGATGCTCGTTCTCGTTCGTTCGTGCTGCTTGACGACCGGAGACCATTTGAATTTGATCGATCTCATTCTCACCTCGGACGCGTTTTGAGTTGGTTGCCTCGTCGTCGTCGACCAAGAGTCGCCGCCGTCGAACGCCGCATTGATGAATCAATTCACGAGGAGAATTTGCATGAGTTGACGATGTAGTACTAGTAGTGGTTTGGTAGTTTGACTTGATAGCTGTCGAGGTCAAATCAGGAGCGAAGATCTCCACGACGGAAAAGGCGCCACTTCAGAATCCCCCATGGGGTGTATGTTGATGTAATCCTGTATTTCCATCACGTTATCTTGCGTGTAGTTTGTTGGGTCTGTTAGCGTAGAATCACGGCTGGTAGAGACGTGCCTAATCCATCCGTGACCGCTTCTTCCGCATCGCCTCGCCACGACGCGCTCGCCGGGCATGTCGCACGGGTGACCGAGTAAAACGGCACACCGTGCAGCTTGTGCGGCGTGGCGGGGATGCCGGGCTTCAAGCCCATGTATGCATGTTTCCCTTTCAGATAAAGAGAAAAAGAACAGACAGAAAAGCTGCGGCAATTGGCAGCACAAATCCACTTGTCTCCACTTCGTGTTCGCGTGCGTTCTGTGTGAGTGCGTCTGTTCTTGCGCTCGGTGTTCGTCGACGTCCGTGATCCGTCCAGGGGTTCGGTGGTCACTGCCGGCTCCAACAGTGTACGCCCTACACCGCCGTTGATGTAGGAGGACTGTACAATACTACAAGTATAGAGCATGTGCCTATTCGTGAAGCACATACAGGCTGAAAGAAAATCATTTTCATGATACTCTCTCCGTTCAAAATTATAAGTTATTCCATATTTTTTGGAAAAAGTCAAAACATCATAAATTGGCCAATCTTTTACAGTAAAGTTCTAATACTTAGGGTATCAAATAGCTACAAATAGATTTCTCATTAAATACTTTTCATAGTATATATATTTGGTGCCATAAATCTTTGTAATCCTTTTTATATAACTTTGATCAAACTTAAAATGATTTGAATCTCTAAAGATATTGAAATGATTTATAATTTAGAACGGAGGAAGTAATTGGTACTCATCATATGTTGGAACCAAGTGGCCAGTGGGTTGTTTTACCATTCCTTTTTGTTTTCAGGGGAGACAGTTTGCTTGGTCTACGCGTTTGAATTTTGATCGATGACAAGAGTACAAGACTGACTGCCGCCCGCCGGGACACAAACTTGATGCCCAGCCGGCCGGCCGGTCCAATTTTACCCAGCAGCGCTGCGACCTGCAAGCTTTGTCACACAATGCAACACCACGCAGTTTTGAGCAGCTCAGCTACGCTCAATGCTTGTGGCTTCAATCAATCTCGGCAGGGCTCCGGCCGTCCGCATGGCACAACGAGAGCACAGCATCCTACAGCTACAGCTGAACAGCGAACAGTGTCCTAGTGGCAAACGGGCAGCATAGAGTATATGGATTAATTTTGTGCCCATAATATATATTAGCACAAATTTGTTCCACACAAACTATATGTTTATATATGCAAAATAGGTGCTTTGGTCCTTCAACTTTGTCCCAAGGATCTAATTCATCCCTCAACTCTCGCATCTGCCAATTTAGTCACTCAACCTTAATTCGTTTTTAGGTCAACTCGTCCTTGCGTTGGTGTGCCTCCCCATTCTTGCTTGAGACTAATGCAAAAAGTCATTTTGCCCTTTGTTCATTCTTCCACATTCTTAAGTATAAACAATAAAAATAGAGTAAAATACATGAGCGGTCCTCGAACATGTCTCAAAGTGCCATCTAGGTCCATAAACTCTGAAAATACATTTTTAGAACCCCCAAACTTGTCCAAAGGTGTTATTTGGGTCTCTAAACTCTCAAGATGCAACTTCAGGTCCACAAAATTGGCTTAGTGTGTCATTTGGATCACTAAACTATCAAGGTGAATTTTCATATATATTCATGAAAATCCCCATTAATTAATTTTATTTGAAATAAACTATTTATTGAGCTAGTTGTTTTCACACCAATGTACTTCTAAATTAGCTGCTTATTAAGCATACTCAACATGGGTTAACCAAGGCCATTGCATCATTAAAAAATCAACGTAGATATTATAGTTTTTTCATTTAACATGGCAATATCTACGCTAATCTTAAACATATCCTACTAACTAATTATATTTTGCATGGGTTGTATAACTTTATTGAGGTAATTTATCCCCATCCTCAATAAAAATCAAAATAGCATTTTGGTTAAATTTAAAGTAGCAAAAGCATTTTATTAACTTAAAGCAGCAACACAACATTTATATTAAATTTAAAATGGCATATTAAGAGTTTAGAGACCTACATAACACCGCAAGACAAGTTTGTAGACCTAAAAATATATTTTGAGAGTTTAGGGGCTGCTAATTTACTTTACTCATAAAAATAATTAAACTCAAATGTAAGGCTAAATGTCATCTTCTTGCTCTCCTTTACCTATTATGGAACGTGAACTAATTTGAAGTACTTGAGTCCTCCATATAACTAAATCTTTAGCCTATTGAAGGAATTGAAATTGTAGTATCCAGCATTAGTTGAGTTTGCCCATGAACTCGAGGAGAGAATCAAGTGGTACCAACCATGGTCCATACTTGGAGCACTATCTCTACATACGAATCTTGCACCAAAAGCTAGCCTCTGATTGGGCCACGCCATGCGGCCATTCTCGGCCGTCGGATCGGCCGCACGGACGGTTTCTCGGTCATTTTGCAAAAAAAAATCCTCAAACTTAGCAGGAATCAACCCGCCGTCCGGCCTTCTCTCTCAAATGTTTTTGCGAAAAAGCCCACAACTTTACCGAAATTAACCCGCAGTCCAACCTTCCCGCCCCAGGCAAATTTACAAAAAAGGCCCTGGCTTTTTTTGAAATTAACCTGACATCCTTGTCCTCTCTCAAGATTCTTTTTGAAAAACCCTCAGATTTTACTTAAATCACGCCACACTTGTTCCATTGGTTAGTTCTACACGAGCAACATTATACTTACAATTTGACCACCAAAACGCGCTCAAATCAAACTGTGTTCAATATGAAATTTGCTTAAAATTCTACAACTTTACTAGAGAGCATATTTTTAAATGCATTGCACAAATATTTACAAGTGACCCTTTGTAACTACGATTCGGGCACCGAAACATCTTCAAATTTAAAAAGTGTCCAATACAACAATTGCTCAAAACTTCAAAAATCTAAAGCTTTGTTATGAAATAAAATTTCAAATTCAAAGCTTTTTTAATTCATTCGCATAAATGTTTATATGCATTCCGTTACACATATGATTCCGACACCGAAACATCTTCAAATTAAAAAGTGTTGATTATAAAAGTTGCTCAAAATTACAAAAGCAACGAGTTTGTTCTTTTGCAGTTCACCCATTCAGCCTAACATCAAACACCAAAACGCCTTATAAATTAAAAACTTTTCAATATAAAAGTTGCTACAAATTTCAAAACATACAACTTTCATACAGCTACGAGTCGGGCACTGAAACATCTTCAAATTAAACGTATTGAATTAAAAATTGCTCAAAATTACAAAACCAACAAGTTTGATCTTTTGCAGTTCCCCCATTACACCTAACATCCGAACACAGAAATGCCTTCAAATTAAAAACTTTTCAACATAAAATTGCTCAAAATTTGAAAACCTTCAACGTTCATACATAGCAAATTTTAAAATTCAAAAATCTTTTCTTATTCCCTTACACAATTTTGATATTTCAAAAGAAGATACACTTGAAAGAAAAGTTAATCGACATTCTAAAATCTAAAACCTTTTTACATAGCGAACTTTAAAATTCAACATGTTTTTGCAATTCATTTATAAAAAAAATTTATACGATCACACGCAAAAAAACCACCATACCACATGCATATACACTAGCCACCTGCGGCAACGCCGCAAGCTTTTCTAGTGCATATCGATTCACGGGTCAATGGTTACACATCATTTAATTAATGTTTTATTTTTTATATTTTAATTAATTCACACTTGATGTAAAATATAATGAGAGAGCAACAATATCGTCTTGCATTCTATATCGTACAGAAGCAAGAGCATAGTCCTTTGTATTTCAAATCAGCCAAAAAATTCATGTGCATAGTCCTTTGCGTCTATTTATACAGAGAGACATAAGGAGAGTCCTTGCTCAAGAATAAACCATCTAATTAAGAGATATGGTTGTATCACAACACATTTTTATGATTCAGAATATAGGCCGTCACGGACATTGACAATTGACATAGTCTATAAGCCGATACTTCAACTAGCAATTTGTATAAAAACATTACCATTTTGAATAAAAGTAATTAAAAATAGTCAAAAACACTTAATGAAGAATTTAGTACCACTATTTTCTAATAATCTTTTGGGGTAGCTAATTAGTTTGCATTCTCCTAGCCATCACATATTTGAAAACGCTGATGGTAGCATCGTCTATTTTATCTTTTTTCAATCTAAAGATAGGTTGAAATTATTCTAAAACCATGTATATACACACTTTGAATTTGGATTGGAGAGAGTATAGTATACGTACTGGAGACTGGAGTCGAAGAGTAACTGTACAGCTTCCCGATTGTATCTTCGGCGCCCTAAATCCCAGCCGGCCAATACCTACCGATCTCGAGTCTCGAAAGCTCGATCGTCTCCCTCCGCCGTCCGCTCCGCGCCGTGTGCCGTCGCCTTTGCCGTGAGCTAAAATGCGAGCACACGGCAAAGGACCTATTTGTCGTGTGCCAGCCCAGAGGCTCACGGCAAACTCGCAACTCACGGCAACAAGCAGCTTTGCCGTGCGCCTCGAGGGTCCAGCCCTCGGCAAAGACAGAACACACGGCAAAACACGGATTTGCCGTGTGCCTGACGCCCGGCACACGGCAAAGGAGACGTCACAACATAACGGCCATCTGCCGGCGCCCTTTGCCGTGAGCTGCTCGGGGGACACACGGCAAAGTCAAATTTTGCCGTGTGCTGCTCGGGGGACACACGGCAAAGCCAAATTTTGCCGTGTGTCAAAAAAATACACTCGGCAAAGATTTCTTTGCCAAGTGTTTTTTGAAATGCACTCGGCAAAGAAATTCTTTGCCGAGTGTTTTTTTTACACTCGGCAAAGCTATAATTAAAACCACATTTTGAAGTAGTAAATCAATTCAAATCAAAAAGTTTTGAACTACAAAGTTGTATAACTTCTCAAAATGTAGAACTTTTAGTTTGGTCATTTCTTCATTCGACAAATTCATATGAATATTGTTCACAAAATCTATAACTCTCGAAGAGTTTCCTGAAACTATAAGAGAGATCTATAAGATTTGTAAACAATGTTACTCTCACTACATCGGATGAAGAAATGACATATATCAAAGTTGTAGATCTTCATAAGTTATACAACTTTGTAGTTTAAAACTTTTTAATTTGAATTTGTTTTGCTAATGAAAAGTACGTTTGTAGTTCTCAAAATTTGAAATTTGAGTTTTTTCAAACGACCTCAGATGAAGAAATATTCAAAATAAGAGTTGTAGATCACAAAAAGTTACAAAACTTTGTAGTTGACAACTTTTTTATTTGAAATCATCTTGTCAACGATAGCTAAGTTTGAATGTTCTCAAATTTGAAATTCAAATTTTGTAAACGACCTCGGATGGAGAAACTACCAAAACAAGACTTGTAGATTTCAAAAAGTTCTGAAAATTTGTAGTTGACAACTCTTTAATTTGAAATCATTTAGGGTCTCAAACAAGCAATTTACACTCAATTTAGTATAATATGGTAGGAATCAGAAGAGTTTCTAGTCACAAGTGAGAGTGTGGCGCAGTGGTAGAGGAGGTCACGCGCGAGGGAGAGGTCACGAGTTCGAATCCCGCCAACCGCGTAGCGCGCGAATTTTCCGCGAAAAATGGCGCGCCTTGCGGCTTGATGGCTTGGGTGCCTTCCCACATTTAAATAAATTTTTTTGCAATTTGTTTTCGGTTTTTTTGTGCTCAGGATTCACACACTTTGCCGAGTGTTTTTTTGGCACCTTTGCCGAGTGCCCGACGCGTAGCCCACGGCAAAGGCCTCTTTGCCGGCCGAACTTTGCCGTGTGGCCTTTGCCGTGGGCAGCCCACGGCAAAGCCGTGGGCAAAAGGAGCTTTGCCGTGTGCATCTGGCACACGGCAAAGCCGGCGAATCCGGTAGTGGCGCCCACTCCGCTGCACGGCGCCGCCTGTTCCGGCGAGGCCCTCCACCTCCGGGGCCGGTGAACGGCCGCGCACCACGTCTCCACTCCCCCGCGCTGAAAGTAATCGATGCTCATGATAGTCTAAGAGGGGGAGGGGGTGAATTAGGCTTTCTAAAAACTTAACCTACCATATGTCTTCTAATTGCACAATATGAAACTAAGACAAGATATCTAGATGTGCAACTAAGGTTTTCTTCTAGTGTTTGCACCTACCCAAAGAGTTTTGCAACCTATAGCCAATCCTATCAAGATACTACTCTAGAAAGGTAAAGGCACACAAATTGCAAGTATGAAATGCGGAAGCTTAAAGGGTTAGAGGGTTGCAAACTTGACACGAAGATTTATCCCGTGGTTCGACTTACAGCTACTCCACGTTGAAGCTCCACAAAGGATATGCTCCCGGTTGCCAAGTCTTCTTCTCGGTCAATGCCTTGAGCTCGCCACAAAGGCTCCTCAAGAGGGATGACGAGCAAGTCACCAAGACCTTGCTCTCATCAACCTACTCTCCCGGAGATCTTGACGCTGCCTCCACTACGGAGCTTCTCCACCAAGAAAGAGGTCTCCTCTTCCCCCGCACAAAGTCGTCGTCGCCTCTCCACATCAAACCGGAGGGTCGAAGACTTGCCGGCGAGTCTCTAAGACTCCAAGGGGCCGGCACACCGAGATTACAAGAGGTGGCTCATTCTAGAACCAAACACAAGGCTCAACACCTTGCAACTCACTCACTAGGGCTATCCTAGCTCTCTCACTCACTATGGATGATCTATATAGCACAAATGGTGGCTTGGATGTCTTGTAGGTGTAGATGAACTTCTCTGGACTCCAGCAACTCCAAATGGCCGAATGGGGTGGGTATTTATAGCCCAAGGGGCTCAACTAGCCGTTACCCAAAAGCTGCACAAAAACCGTGAACGCCGTATGTTCCGCCGTGTGCAATTTCCCCATCGGCGGATCATACGCCGTGTGCTTTTCCAACGGTCGGATCCCTTTTCCAACGGCTATCTGCACACGCCATATGCTTCTGAACTTGTACGCCGTGACCGGCATATCATACGCCGTGCTTTTTCCTCCAACTTCTCTTGACATCGCCCCTGAGTAACATGTACGCCGATTGTCCGCCGGGGTCGGCGTATAGTACGCCATGTAGAATCTTGCAGATCCTGACTTGAGCTTGATCATCCCTTGAACGCCGTACATCCGCCTTTTATCAGCACAGTAACACCGGATCATACGCCGTGGCTTTTCTTTGGGATCCTTCGAACGCCGTAAGTTTCCAACTTGTACGCCGTTCTTCGTCGGATCATACGCCGTGTGGAATATTTCTTCTCTGGTTGACTATCCTCCACACGGCGTATGCTTCTGATTTGTACGCCGTTGATCGGCGTTTAATACGCCGTGTACAAACACTGCGGACTTCTCCAATTCAATCAGCTCAAGCCCTTCCTATGATTTCATATGCCAATACCACGTCATAAATACTCTAAAATAAGACTATCTCTGGTTTTTTCTATGCTTTGGAGTCATTCTTGGAACGTAATTTCATACGTAAATTACTCAATAAACATGTTAATTCTAAAGACTATGTTGTCATTCAATCACCAAAATCACGATACAAATGGCACAAGGCCCATTTTCGTTACACGCGCCGACGGAGATAAATTACTTAGCGGAAAAAGCGAATCTTCTCCTGCTGGTTCCCAGGGCAGTAACCATCAAGATTCCCTGGTAAGCAGTAACACTCGACACTCTCCGGGGCTCATCTAATCGCGGGGCATCTCGTCTCGATCATCTCGATGTGTTCCTCCCCCTCGTGGTGCAGGCGTGCAGCAGCTTAATTATGCGCCAGGATGGGAAAATAATGGTTTTTTTTTGGCTTATGTGTCAGTGATGGCGTCGCCGGAGCTGTGCGCTAGGCTGGACGGCGATCTACCCCTGGACGCCATGTACGAGATCCTTGTCCGCATCCCGGCCAAAGAGCTCTACCGCCTGCGCGCCGTGTGCCGGTTTTGGCGGTCCCTCCTCTCCGACCCGGAGTTCGCCGCCGCCCACGCCGCCCGCCGCCGGGAGCCGCCGCTGATCATTGCCGGCTACAACTGCTCTTCTTTAGAAACCAGCCTCGCCAACATCATGGATCTATCCGGGAAGATCGTTAAGCAGGTGCGCGTGGATGGCCACAGGATCATGAGCCTGCCCCTCAACCTCGTCTGCGCCCGTGACATTGCAGACGGGAGCTGCCGATTGCTCGACCCAGCTACTGCACCTCTCTCCACTGTGGATGGCTGCCGCTGTTGAGGGTGCAAACCTCATACAGAAATCGATACTCGCCGACATTTGAGGCCGTAACCTTCCTGAACACCTTGTGCTCCCCCGTGCTTGCATACAGATTGAAGGATTGTACTCGTCTTTGTGGCCCCTGTTTGTGTTGGACGACGACGGGAGGATACTCATAGTCAAATATGTAGGAGCCAAACGAACGGTGGAAATTCACAATCCAAGAACAAACACTTTCTCAGTTGTAGCAGACATGAGCCATTGCCGAGCAATCAGTGTCTACACTGGTAACTTATTGAGCTTACAGTCGTGGCATTCATCAATAAATAATGAGGTGAGTAACTGACCATTTTGATGTACTGTTATTTGATTCATCTGGAAACTTTTTATCATATTCCTCATTTTTTGATGGTATAAATTTTTATCTTAAAACCGCAACATATCCAGAAGTTGCCAACATTTCTGATTATTTCTATCTATGCACATGCTCGTTTTAAATGGTTACGGAATATGGAGAATAGTGAAAGTGTGCAGCAACAATTTGCTTAGGAAGAATTATCTGAATAATTGGGCCACTAGCTTTAGTTATTTAAAAAAATGATACACATTTATGGACGTGGCTGGTGAAGTAAAGTTAAGAGATTCTATCACCCTATTTGCAAAAGTGAACAGGAGATGGGAGAACACTCACTTCTGTAAGATTTCTTGCTGAATGATTCTTGTCAACTCAATTTTCTACTCCTATTTCAAATTATAGTTCACTTTTAGTTTTGTCCTAAATCAAATTAGTTTTATTGGATCCACCATAAATATATCTTGACACTACATTTATTTGGTACTACACAGATTATATTTTTCTAAAAACTTGGTCCAACTTAGAGAAATTTGATTTAGGACAACATTAAAGTACAGGGAAGTGTGATGTACAATCTTAGTTGGTTGTGATAAATTTTAAATCAAGATTCTTGTACCAGGAAATGCTGTTAGAGCAATGCAATGGTTGCAGGATCTATGTGATTCAAAATCATTGGCTAAGTCCGTAGATCAGTAATATCCTGTCGAATCAATGTGTAGGTTCCTAAAATTGCAGTTCATCGCTTCATGCCTTTCTGCCCTTTTTTATTGGAAAATAAAATGCTGTAGAGAAGATTTGTATTGCTCCCAAACTACCGATCCATTGTTACATCAGTTTCTCATGCTTGTTCAGTCAGTGTACAATGTGATCTTAGTGCAGAAATTGTACCAGTTAACACGTCTCAAATAATGAGGGCGTGGTGGTTGAGTTGTTTCCCAAGAATCTGCGGCGCTCGTACATGTTTGGCTTTATTTCCCTATATGGAAAGTTAATAATGACGATAGCTGCTTTAACAACTTACTGACCCTGCTGTTTGGTTTTGTATATTTTTTTTCTTTTTGTCACTTCACTGATGTATTTATGGTCTTCGTTGCAGAATGATGGTGCTGATAGGGCTCGCAAGGTTTCCAAATATGATTTTCACCTGAATCGTAGTATATGGGCGGCAGGGCTTCATCAGGTCAAATCGTTATTCTGGGCGCTATATGATATATGATGATGATAGATGAGCTTGTCGATCCCTTGTTAGTTTTAAATGTTGAAATTTTTTTAAAGAGTAAATTACATCCACCATACAACAACTTGTGGTGTTGTATCACTTTAGTCCATCAAATTGTAAATTGTGCAATGGCGTGCAACAAGTTGTCTTCTGTGTGCATATACCGTCTTGTATACGCCGTGTCAATGTATTTCACCATGGTAACAGTATGTGGTGGACTGTCGGAGGGTTCATGTCACATGCAATGCAGATTAGAGGGTCTAAAATGCAATTTTTCATATTATAAAAGAATCACTGGTGCGATTCAGTTAGCTCCAATGTACTAATAACGCCATGTAAACTTGTCATTCAAGTAGCTTATGTACTGGGAGCCTTAAGATCCCACACTTTGTTGTAAGTATGCTAGTTCACTTATATATTGCTTCACCAATAAGCTATCACTTGTGTCACTTGATGCCAAGTCCAGGGACAGCCTGCCACACACACTGCCTCGAGCCTCTTTTTTCTCGTTTCTTATTTTCTATACACGTCTTTTTTTGCGTAGGCGTCAATAGCCTCCCTGAGCTCCATCACATCTTGGAACACTATTCCAACTTTAAAGATTTGATTTTTCATGACAATGTCACCAACATGCTAAAACTCCACTGCCTCATGCTAAATTCCGACACTATGATGCCACTTTGTCCGCAAGAAGTGAACTGAATGGCCGGATTTTGACCGTAGATACAACTTAATGGACTGTATTGCACACTCTGCAACTTGTTGGACTAAAGTGATACATCATTTCAAGTTGTTGTGTGGTGGATGCAATTTACTCTTTTTTAAATGAACACGGAAAAGAGTGACCTATTATATTATTAAAATGAGATTAAAGCAGAGACGACAGGGATTATACAACAAGCGGCCTCATGGCCCAGAAAACAAAAACTCATGGTACAACACCCGCGCCAAGAATCTTGCCCCAGCTAAAAAATTCACGTCTTTGCCACTTCCTTGATTTTTGCAATTACGAAGTATTGTTGGAAGAATTACTTACGTAGTAGGAAAATATTGAGAACTTACAACCAAGGACCAATGTTCAATATTGTGTGAGTTTTGTACACTACTGTGTAGCATCTCTTATCCCCTATATTGACTGAGTTGTGTTTATTCGTGACGAAGCCGACAAGAATTTGAAAGCTTTTATGCTTGACTCGGTTTGAACCAAGGTCTTGACCATAGTCATAAAAGTTCCTGGATCGAGGAATGGGAACGTGGGACGCGGTACGCTTCTTATGAGTGATTTTACAAAGCGGGACAAAAATGTCCCACGTTCCCGGTGACTATGGTCTTGACGTAGACGACCGACCTACGAACAAATCAACCTAGTTCATTGTGCAAAGAAGCCAGTGGGCATCTGCGATCAACTATGTATTTGGACCGATCGATTATGAAGACATAATGCATCGCACCTGATAAGTAATCGTAGGCTTCCAGATAACCGCGATAGTTGATCAAGGCACAATGGCTTCAATGATCCCTGCTTTGGTGTCGGACATCGGAGTCCACTCCCACTTCCCACTGTTAGGGCATGTACAACAGTTTAGAGAACTGTTGTCTATTTGAGGCCCCGTTTGGATTGAATTCAGTTGACTAATGTTTGGCTAGGGGAGTTTGGATCCTAAACTGATCTCTACAATACGAAAGCTAGGTAATTTCACGGGCAAAGACGATATATATCCACGTAACCCGTTAGCCGTTCGATCCAGGAAGTAAGCGCTGTGGACCATTCGATTCTGGGTCATCGCGGGTCTGACGCCCATTAACTCACCAACCTGGTATCTCGTGAATCATAGCGGACCCGTGTCACCGACAACCTCATCCCCTCCGCCCGCCGCACGCCTCCCGCCGTCCGGCGCCGCTCATCGCCCTTCTCTCGCTGCTAGCCACGACGAGTCCCGGCGGTGTGGCCTTTCCTCGCCATGCACCGGCCCTCGAGCTTTCCTAAACTTAATCCGCGGTCCATGCCAGCCCCGAGCCTCTGCCCATGGCCACGCGCGCAACAACTCTCTGGCCGTGGAGTCGACGGCGCCTCGTCCATGGCGGCGGTGGGAAGGTGGCCGTTCTCTAGCCTCAGCCATGAGGAGGCGTACCTCACCCTCACCGGCGTCCTCCGGAAGCAGGTAAGCACTCAAGATCACGTTGCCCATCGGGTGGGGAGTACTCTCTGATTGCCGCTGCACTACTACAGAAACCATTTTTCAAGTCACTATTTTCACAGCCGGTTTTTTGAAAGTGGCACAGAAAATATTTTCACAGTCGGTTTTTTTGGTGCTGCGGCTGGGAAAGGAAAAACCGGCTGTGATAGGTGGCTTTCGCAGCCGGTTTTTTAGCCGAACCGGCTGTGAAAAGGGCTAGGTTTTCACAGCCGGTTCGGCTAAAAAACCGACTGTGAAAACCACCTATCACAGCCGGTTTTATACCTGACAAAACCTGACATTTGCAGGCTTTTTCTACAGCCGGTTTTTAAGAAAAACCGGCTGTGATAATGCATTTTCACAGCCGGTTTTCTTTAGCCGACTGTGGAAATGTGTTTTCACAGCCGGTTTTTCTTAAAAACCGTCTGTGAAAATGGCGCACCCATAAATCAGCGGCCTCCCCTCCCCTCCTTCTTCCCCAACCCGACACAAACACCATTTTCACCATTGTTACGGCCACTTTTTCGAATTCTTCTCAAAAAGACTCCATTTTTGAAGGATATACCTCACCAACTTACCAAAAGGTTGGTCTCTAGCTATACCTCATTTCCACCAATGCATTTGTGGGTTGATTTTCAATTTTTGGATGAATTTTATGGAGAGGGTGTTCATCAATTTAGAGGCCATTTCTCACCAATTTTTTCGTGTAGGAGGCCGAATTTGGATGGTTTCACACCTCCACCATGGTTAAAGGTTGGTATGTGCACATAATTGTTTTAGGTTGTTATTGTGATTGGTTAGTTTTTGGCAAACTAGGGATGAGAATGAATAAGTGGTTGCTCTTTGATTATTATAGAGGCATTTCTCACCTATTGATTCATGGAGGAGATCGAGTTTTGAAGGTTGCACAAGTCCAGAGTGGTTATTTGATGGGTACGTACGCCCTATGTTTGATGGTTGATTTATTTGCTTGGTTAGATTTTATCAAATTTGAGTTGAATATGAATGGAAGACGGTCTTTTCCATTTTAGATCAATTTGTCGAATTGGCTTACATGCATGGTGCTGAATTCTAAAGGTTGAACATCAATCGCTTGTTTCAAGGTTAGTATCTATCCATACTTAATTTTACAAGCATTTTTTGTTACGTTTCATAAATTTGAAATTATGGGTATAGTCTGAAGTACTAGATTAGTGTATTTAACTAAACTAGCTATTTGTTTAGGGGCCAATAAATGTTTAACTGAATTTGGTTTAATTTGTTGAAGGCTACATTCATGAAACTTTTTAGGGCCTTTTAACTAAAGTACGAAAATTGTTCTATTCTAATTCACAGATGGATAGAGGATGGATGTATGATTCTTTGGGTAGAGGTGATAATTTTGTGAAAGGAGTTCAGTCTTTTATAGATGTTGCCAAGGCATTTATCATCAGTCATCCAAGGGAAGGGGGGTATGTTTCATGCCCATGTGTTGATTGCAAGAATCAGAAGCAGTTCACAAATATCGAGCAGATCCGATGCCATTTGCTAACTAGGGGTTTCAAGCCAGATTATATGATTTGGAATAAGCATGGGGAGGTTGGTATCAATGACACTGATGGAGCCTCTACAACCGTGCGGAAACAAAAAGCTCAAACAGTGCGGGAGACTGTGCAGGAAATAGAGCAGGAAACGGTGCAAGAAACCGTGCAGGAAACGGTGCAAGAATCGGTGCAAGGAACGGTGCATGAAACACAGCAGGAAACTTTCGGTGCAACCATGCATGAGACTTTAGCTTCAGATGCTATGTTGGATGGCCTAGACAGAATGATACATGATGGGGAGCCGGAATTCCTTGATGACAAAAATCTGAAAAAGTTGGAGAAGATGAGAAAGGATGCCAAGACACCATTGTACGAAGGGTGTACCATATCTAAATTGGAAGCGGACCTCAGGCTACTGGAGATGAAGTCAAGTAATGGGTTGTCGGACAAAGGTTTCAATGATTTGCTAGAAGTTTTGCAGACGATGCTTCCTAGCCCGAATGGATTGCCTAAGAACATATACGAGGCAAAGCAGATGATCTGTCCATTGGGTCTCGAAGTTCAAAAAATCCATGCGTGCCCCAATGATTGCATCTTGTACCGTGGCAGATACGAAGATTTGGATGAGTGCCCAGTTTGCAATGCTTCAAGATACAAGTGTTCATCAGCACTTGCAATGGATTGCAAACGAAACATGAGGCCGCCCGCAAAGGTCGTTTGGTATTTTCCAATAATTCCCCGGTTGAAGCGGTTGTTCGCAAATGCAAAGACAGCAAAGCTTATGCGGTAGCATGCCGAAGATCGTCTTAGAGATGGGAAGCTCAGGCACCCAGCAGATGGTTCACAATGGAGGGCTCTTGATTTTAAATACAAGAAAAAATTAAGAAACGAGATTAGGAATGTAAGGTTCGGGCTGAGCACGGACGGGATGTGTCCTTTCAACATGGTTAGCAGCAAACACAGCACTTGGCCAGTGACTCTATGCATATACAACCTTCCACCTTGGTTGTGTATGAAGCGGACGTACATAATGATGCCTTTATTGATCCAAGGACCCAAGCAACCTGGCAATGATATAGATGTGTATCTAGAACCATTGGTGGATGATCTCGTGACATTGTGGACAAAAGGTGTCAAGGTGTGGGACGAGTACAAGCGAGAACACTTCAAATTGAGAGCACTGCTATTTGTAACTATCACCGACCTACCCGGCCTTGGTTGCCTGTCTGGTCAAGTTACAAAAGGATATAAGGGATGTGTGGTTTGCATGGAAAAGACAGATGCAAGATGGCTTAGCAATAGCAGGAAGATGGTCTACATGGGTCATCGAAGGTTGCTTCCAATTAACCACCCCTATCGCCGGAACAAGAAATCCTTTGATGGTACAAGGGATGACCGATCACCTCCGACATACCGGAATGGAGAGCAGATATTCAAGATGGTTAGCAAACTAAGAGTTGTCCTTGGAAAGGGGGCCGGAAGTGTGCCCGCACCGGCTGATTCTCTGTTCAAAAAGATGTCTTTGTTCTGGAGGCTTCCTTATTGGAAGTTTCTCATAGTTCGTCACGCACTTGATGGGATGCACCTAACAAAGAATGTTACGGAGAGCACGCTTGGAACAGTGATGGCTGCGAAGGGTAAAGGAAAGGACTCATTGGAAACTAGACAGGACTTAGAAGAGATGAATGTCAGGCCTGAGCTACATCCAATTGTACAACCTGATGGCAAAAAGAAGCTTCCGGTTGCTTCGTGGACCTTGGACAGTCAAGAGAAGGATAAAATATGTAAATTCTTTCATGAACTCAAAGTTCCTACTGGCTACTCGTCAAACATCAGAAGGCTAGTCAATACCAAAGAGAAGAAATTCAACATGGGCTGCATGAAGGCCCACGATTGCCATGTTCTCATGACACAGTTGCTCCCTGTTGCAATTAGAGGTGTTCTCCCAACAAAGGTAAGAGAACCAATCATAAAGTTGTGCTCCTTCTTCAATGCAATGTCACACAAGGTCATTGATCTACAAATACTAGACAAGATGCAGGCAGACTTGATCCATACTATTAACAAGCTAGAGATGCATTTCCCACCTACCTTCTTTGACATATCAGTCCATCTCCTCACCCACCTTGTACAACAGATTAGAGTCCTTGGTCCCATCTTCTTACATCAGATGTTTCCTTTCGAAAGGCTAATGAGCGTTCTAAGGAAATATGTCCGCAATAGATATAGGCCTGAAGGGTGCATGGTAAGCGGATGGTCTACAGAGGAGGCAATTGAGTTCTGCACATACTACTTGGATATTGACAGAATGGGCGTGCCAAAATCTCCACATGAGGGAAGGCTAGGTGGCATAGGCACGATAGGCAAGCAAACACACAATGTTGATGACCTAGTTGCTTTCAGGCAAGCACATTTCACCGTACTACAGCAAGCTGCCATAGTGACTCCATATGTCGAGATGCACAAACGAGAACTACGAGCAAAAAATAGTAATAGGTCAGAATCATGGCTATTGAAACAACATAGAGACTTCTTTGGCAATTGGTTGTGAGATAAATTGATTGGCGTGGAAACAGGGCATTCTGAGCTAGATACCTTGGCCGCCGGACCATCTAGTACGCTATGCAAGTACCAAGGGTATCAAATAAATGCATACACATTTTACACAAGGAAACAGGATGGAAAAAGCACTAACCAAAATAGCGGTGTCCGGATTGATGCTTACGACAACAACGGTAAGCTGGAGACATACTATGGATTCATAGAGGAGATATGGGAGCTAGACTACGGTGCACTGAAGATCCCTCTTTTTAAGTGCCAGTGGGTCAAAGTTCCTAGGGGCGTTTTCACGGACGAGTATGGTATGACTGTCGTGGATCTGAAGGACATCGCATACAGAGAAGAACCATTCGTGTGGGCTAAAGATGTAGTCCAAGTCTTCTATGCAAATGATCTGGTTAACAAGGGGCGCCATGTTGTACTTCAGGGTAAAAGAAAGATCGTCGGTGTAGAAGATAGAACCGAGGAAGAGGGTAATGGCTACCATGACATGCCACCTCTTGGTCCTGATGTTGAGCTACATGTGTTTGAAGAAGGTGACGAACCAGCTTACGAGCGACTCGATCATGACGAGGCTGTAATAGTCAGTTGAAGCCAACCTTTGGTGAAATTATTTTTGTAATCATTATTTAATATTCAAACCTTCTATATACTATTATTAATTTTATGTAATGTTAAAACCTTCTATGTACTATTATTAATTTTATGTAATGTTTCAACATTTACTTCCCTCTATGTAATAATTATAATTCGGCAATTAGTATTTATATTTTATAATAATTAGTATTTATATTCGGCAATTAGTATTTATATTTCCATGAGCCATTATTTTAATACATTTATGTTTCATCTTTCTCTTTTTAATCCGGCATTAAAATTTGTAACTGGTGTTTCTCCCTCGTACTAATTCCAAATTTGATGGTTCTTTCTTCTAAATTTTTATAAAATCATGATATTTCATTTAGTAGTGTTTGTTTTATATTAATTTATATGTCTTGGATTTTTTTTTTCATATGACTTGTTTCTTTCCAACTTAGTAGATAATAGAAAAACATGTCTTTGCATAACAATTGCTAATGTAACATCATATTTTCTAATTTTATGGTAAATATAAGGTTGTGTCCACATTTGAGGTGCATATGAGTTTAAAAATGTTATGAGGTATTCAAATATCAAAGTTTGACTTGTGTATCGTCTTATGAACAATGGATGGTCCTACTTTGTTAAAATCATTTGTATTTATATTTTATAATAATTATATTATAATTATCTCTGCAATTAGTATTTATATTTTATAATAATTAGTATTTATTATCGGCAATTAGTATTTATATTCGGCAATAAATTTTTTTGGACAAAAAAACAAAGGAATGCGGCCGGAATCTGGTTGCAATGATTGACAATTTTTTACAGCCGGTTTTGTTGAAAACCGGCTGTGAAAACATGTTTTCACAGCCGGTTCACTTTCGAGTTTTCACAGCCGGTTCACTTTCGAACCGGCTGTGAAAACATGTTTTCACAGCCGGTTTTCAACAAAACCGGCTGTGAAAACCCCAGGCCCTATAAATACCGAGCAACATCCGAGATTCCTGAGTGCCTCATTTCTTCTGCTCGACATTTGCTCAGCTCGCCGTGAATCAAGTATGTATTAGTTTGATTTTTTTTCTTGTGCTTCTTTATAAGTATATACTAGTTTTGTTAAATTAACATGTAACATATTGCGGTTTAAAGGAACTAATTTTGGTTAATTTGGTTAGTATCATGCCGAGACAGCGTCAGACAGCTAG
>CM014270.1:56444919-56514421 GCA_004135705.1 Alloteropsis semialata
CAGAGAAACACATGGGACAAGAGCTGGAAGAACTATTGGCTTTATGTCAAGGTGCCTGCGCTGGAAAATGTGCTGGATGATGGAACGAAGCTGATGGCTTTTCCTCTGCGTAGTTCTATTGGTACTTGTGAATTTGTCGCTTGTCCCTCCTTCGACAGAAATGCCCCCGGCTTTGATCGTTGTGAAAGTGCTTTTTTCAAGGCTAGTCGGGTCTCAAGCAGCCGGGACTTGATTGAGGAAGGGCTTGCTGCTGGAGTAAATTTCTTGTCTGCTTCGTGGAAGCCGTTTGCTGTTGAGACTAGGTTGTACAGAGGTATTCCTCGTGTTTGCTTTCCCAAGTTTGGGGTAAAAAAGCCAGAGAATATGTCTGACTTCGCCTTCGTTCAGTCCATTGAGTTAATGGCTGAAATTATTTGTGGGAAGTATACTACTAAGGAACATGAGAGTTGCTTAACTTTGGTGGATGGGGTCCGGCTTAACAGGGTGTTCGATGAGATGGGCGTTAGCTATCCTCAGCGCTCGGTCCCATCCAAGCCATCGAAGAAGTTCGTGGATCAGGATCATCCCAGCCTGCAACCAGCCCCGAAGCCGAGTCGTGGCCGTGGAAGGAAAGGTCGTGGTAGGGGCCGTGGAAGCGGTCAGTCGGATGAGGGTGGTGACGAGGCTGGGGGCAGCAAAGCCGGAGCCCCCTCCAAGGTGACTGGTTCAAAAAGGCGTGTTGCTTCCTTGGAGACTTCCAAGCGTACTTCTGCTTTGGAGTCCTCCAAGCGTCAAAAGCTTGGAAAAGCTCTTCCCATTACTCCGCTTGCCAGCGCACCTCCTCGTCCCACTGCTTCGGTTGCGGAAGCGCCTCCTTCCGTCGCCCCTAAGCAAGTTGTTCCTGCAGCTTCCGCTGCAATTGATTTGCCGTCTTCTGGAGGTTTGTTTCTTTTGCAACTTGTCTTTTTATTTTTAGCTTCGGTTTGTATTTAGCTTCGGTTTGCTTATTTGTTTTTGTCATCTTATTGCAGTTAAAACTGCTGTTCAACCTCTTCGTCGCGAGCGTGTACTTGACTGCATCGATGACGAAGATGAAGTGAGTTACAGTCGTCTTTTGAGGGAGGACGAGACAAAGGATTTTACACTAGGTGACGCCGAAGTGTCGTCTGTCCCCCTCCAGCCATCCTCCTTGGATTTACTGGCCGGTGCCGCTGCGAAGTCCCTTCAGATAGAGGGGCTTGCAGAGCCGGCTTCGGCTAAAATTGACGAGTTTCCGCGGACGACTGCAGATAACACTGAAAAGCCGACCCAGTTGGCTTCGGCTGATGTTGAAGAACCTGTACAAATGGCTCTTCTTGAGATTGGGCAGGGCCCTGTTGATTCGGCTCCACGCACAACTGAGCCAGTTAAGTTGGTTGGTTCAGCTATCGCCGAGCGATCTGCCCCTGCCAAGGATATTGAATCAGCTCCTGAGAGATCAGCTCCTGAGGAGCCAGCTCCTGAATCAAGAGGTAAATTTCACGAAGCAGTTATACTTGCGTTTTTAGCTGAAATGATGTTTTTTCTTGATATGTTGATTATTTTGCTTCAGAAACAAGTTATGCTGGGTATGGTCCCCTTGCAGATCGGCTTCGACAGAGCGGCTTTCGTCCTCCCAACGATATTCCTGTTATCGTTCCAAATGGTTGGTAATTTTTAACTGCTCACCCGAAGCTGTTTGATTTTAGCTTTTTGCCTAAACATTGGTTTCGCTCTTTCAGAGCTTGAGACTCGTGTCAAATCCTTGGATTTGGACACACTTTCGATTTCCAGCCTTAGTGGCGGCATCCAGGTCTGTTTCTTTTCCTTCGTTTTTGAGTTTGTTGTCCGGCTTTTTGATACTTATGCTTTTCTTGTTTTAGTCTATAATGTCCATGCAGGAGCTTTTCGCTCGTCTTCCGCTTCGTCTCAACGATGTTGAGAGCGAGCGGGTCGAGCTCGAGGCTCTAAGGAAGGAGCGTCGAGGGCTTTCTTCTGCTTAAGAAGTCTTTGGACGATGAGAAGGAGCAGCTTCGTCTTGAGCGTGAGTCTGCCTCGTCGGAAGTTGCTTCGCTCAAACGCCAGGTTGCTTCGCTGGAATCTATGCGTGCGCTTAACGCTCAAACGATCGAGGGGCTTCGGGGCAAGGTAATCGATGCTGCCACTTTGGAGCATGATCTGAAGAATCAAGTCAAGTCTCTCGAGTCTGATAAAGAGAAGGCGACGTCCGATGCTGAAAAGTATAAGAAGGAGCTTCTAATTGCCGTTGACTTAAAGGACTCCCTTGTTTCCGAAGCCAGTCAGCTTAAGGCTCAAGTGGAGCAGCTTAGGACGGACAAGGAGAATTTAGATTCTGAATTGCTCAGTCGCAGCTTGGGCATTTATGCTGAATACGAAGCTGCTTTGAAACAATACGGAGCCGAGCCGCTGCCCTTCCCCTCTGATGACTTTAATGTTGGGAAGCTTTTTGACTGGCTTGATGATGAGTTCAAGTCTTTGACAGACGTTTTATCCAGGGTCGGTGATTATGCTGCCCGGACATGCATCACTAACGCCTTTAAGATGCTGGCAGATGACGGATGCTCTCATTTCAAGGGCTTTTTAAGGAGAGATTTACAGTTTCCTACGGCTCTGAATCCTGATAAGAAAGAGCTTTTCAACGAGGCTATTCTAGCGACTCGTGGCCTCTTTCTGAGGAAGTTTTGGTCTCAGACAGGGAGGGAGTGTGCTCGGCGCACTGCGTATGATCGTTTGGTTAAGGTTAGCTTCTTTTATCATTTCGTCTATTTATTTTGGCTTCGGACGTATCCTGTTAGCTTTGTTTTCAATATTGATTGTTTTGTTTAATTTCAGTATAAAGAGGAGCTCAGTCTCGAGCAGCGTCAGAAAGCCGAAGCCGAAGCTGCTGCTGCCGCCGCCACTGCCGGGGCCTCTACTTCAAGAGCTGGTGCCGAAGCTGGTCGTGATGGTGCTGAAGCCGGAGCCTCTGATGCTGATCCGAAGGTTTAGCTTCAATAGAGCCGATGACTTCAATTCTTTTGTTGAGGGATGTTAAAACTTTGTAAATTTGTATATACTCAGATCCCTGATGAGGGAGGTGTTCTTGAGCCCATGCCAATCACTATGCGTGATGGCCCCTTGTGTGTGTCTGGCTTCGCATGGGAACAATATCGGAAGTTATGTCCAAGTCAAAGAATTGACGATTTCTGGGAGTTTTGCCATGAGTTCTTTAGTCATTGTGAATTCGATGTGTTTGAGTTTTTTAACTCCTTCATCATTCGATGTTCTCCTCGTGTTGAACTCACTCGTGCAAGAAATGCCGAAGCTGCTCGTCTGCTTCCAGTTAAGGTGGAGCCAGAAGATTTAGATAATGATAGGGATTTTGCTTATGTATACAATGCTCCTAGATTTAGGAGATCTGGCCAGCTTTTTGATGGCTATGTTTTTGAGATGTTCTGAGTCATCTCTGTGTGAAACACATTGTAATTCGCTTGGTCATTGTTTTGATTCGAAACACTTGAATGAATGTAAGCTCGATTTGGCTTCGTTGCGAAAGAAACACCTCCTCCCCCCCCCAAAGCGGGGTTTTATTCGTTCAAGTGTTTTGCACTTTTGGTTCGGAGCCGCCTTAACTCTTTTGAACTTTGTACGGGGATGTGCTTTGCGTGATTTGCCGAAGCCCCTATTATTTCAATCGTTTTAAAATACTGATAGCCGAAGCTGATTTTAAATTAAAATATATGTTTTAGCCGAAGCCCCTTTTGGTCTATTTGTAGTAAGCGCTTTTGGACCGAAGCCCCTTTCGCTCTTGTTTTTAGAGATCTGAATTGGCCTTACTCTTGGTAGGGCTAATTCAGTTCTATTTGAGTTATCGAATATTAGCGACTTGGTCGAAGCCAATCGCTTTCGATGCTGTTTTTGTGTGTTCTAACAAGTTGCCGAAGCCCCTATGGGCTTTTTAGGGCGCTGCTAGACGAAGCTGCTGATGCCTTTATAAGATTTTAGAGTTCTGCTAGCTGAAGCTGTTTTCATTTTATAACAATTGTTTGGGTCAGAGCCCCTTTTACTCTGTTTTTAGAGTAAGCGTTTCTGGACCGAAGCCCCTTTCACTCCTCTTTGGAGTAAGCTTTTGCTTAAATCTGAATTGGCCTTACTCTTGGTAGGGCCAATTCAGTTCTATTTGAGCTGTCGAATATGAGCGGCTTGGTCGAAGCCAATCGCTTTGGATGCTGCTTTTTTGGGGAATACCTCGTTCGTATATGATTTGACGAGTTACAGTAAGCACCGCCTCGTTAAAAACCTCACCCCTTGGTCAGGGTCCCCTTGTGAGGAAAAGAGTACGGGCTTTTGGAAACAAAGTAAAAATGCTATTCTACTCAATGACTTCGTTTATAGGATACGAAGCCATTTTACATCTTTTCATAGGTAGTATTTGCGTAAGCTATCTGCATTCCATGAATGCGGCAGCTCATTGCCTTCGTCATCGCTTAAGCGAAATGAGCCAGGCCTGTTGCTTTTGATGACTAAGAATGGGCCTTGCCATTTCTGTTGCAGTTTTCCAGCGGGCATGTTTGGATTTTTCCTTAGGACCCAGTCCCCTGCCTTGATATCTTTTCTAACAACCTTTTTGTCTCGCCACTTTCTTGTCTCAGCTTGATACTTGGAAATGTTTTTAGCTGCCTGGAGCCTGTATATCTCAACGAGATCCTTGTCAACGGCTTCGCTCTCTTTGGGAGCTTCTTGTTGGGTGCGAAGCCCTTTGTGCAGTATTTCCTCTGGGCATACTGCTTCTTCACCATAAAGCAATTTGAATGGAGTAAACTGTGTTGCCCTCGATGTGGTGGTGTTGTGAGCCCAGATCACCTTCGGCATCTCTTCTACCCACTTGCCTTTTTTCTTACAATTTGCGAGGCACTTTCGGATGGCTGTAAAGATTAAGCCATTGGCTCTTTCAACTGCTCCATTTGTTTGCGGATGATATACCGAAGCGAATTTAGCTTTTGTTCCAATTGACATGCAGTATTGCCTGAATTCGTCACAGTCAAACTGCTTCCCATTGTCCACTGTTATTTCCCTTGGTACTCCGAATCGGCACACAATTTGCTGCCAGAAGAATTTGATAACTGTTTTTGCTGTGATGTTGGCCAAAGGTCTGGCTTCGATCCACTTGGTGAAATACTCGACTGCTACTATGGCGTATTTGAGATTTCCTTGAGCCGTTGGAAGCGGGCCAACTAGATCAATGCCCCATCTTTGCAAAGGCCATGTTGGAGTTATCAGCTGTGATTGCTCCGAAGGAGATTGTCTATTCGCTGCACACTTTTGACAATTGTCGGGGTTCTCTACCGCCGGCAAGTAAATTTCTACGATCGCGCGTCGGGGCCCGGATGGTGACTCAAGAGACAGGGGGTTTTTAGACTGGTTCGGGCCTCCGGAGAGTAACACCCTACGTCCAGTGTGTGCCGATATTCTCAAGTCCAAGTCTGTAGTAGGGGGTACAAACTGGTCGGGAGAGGGAGAGGGTCCCAGGTCCCTGTGCTGTGCGAGTGAGCGTGCTGTTCGTGCTGTGTCCGAATGTTCGACTGATGTTCGTCTCTCCCCCCACTGATGTCCCCTTGTCCCCTTTTATAGTCTCAAGGAGAGAAGGGAGCGGGGGGTAAGAAAGAAAGAAAATTACAAGGGGAGTTACTGCCCCCGAGGCCTTTAGCTGGCGCCGCGCGTCGAGCCGTACAGGGAGCAGGTGTTGACGGAGTGGGCATCCCGCCGGACCCGGGATCGTACATCCCGGGTGGTTGGTGTAGATGTCTTCTCGGGTAAGCTCCCGGGTAGTTCCCGGGTCGTGGTTGACTCGCTCGAGGCCTTTGGGTACTCCAGGTGTCCTCTTCGGGTTCCAGGTGTCGTCCATGGACGCCTGGGATCGTCCTTGGGCGCCTGGTGTTGCGCATGCATTTCTCTCAGAGCTGTTGCGTTCCTGTTCGGATGAGACGGGCGCCACTGTGGCTGCCGTGGCGAAGGACGGACGCCCATCATGCTCTGGCGCGGCGGGTACCAAGTGGGTACGGCGCTGGATGGGCCGGGACGGGACGTGGCCGAGTAGTTTGACCGGGCGAGCCGGAGACTCTTCGGAGGCGGAGAACTCCCCGGGCGAATCGGAGAGCCCTTCGGGGGCGGAGAACTCCTCGGGCGAGCCGCGAAGCCACTCGGAGGCGGAGAACTCCTCGGGCGAATCGGAGAACCACTCGGAGGCGGAGAACTCCTCGGGCGAATCGGAGAACCACTCGGAGGCGGAGAACTCCTCGGGCGAATCGGAGACTCGTCGGATGGCCTCCGAGCCGTCGGGGTATGGGGAGTTCGCTTTGCATTGGATCTTCGGCTTTTGCTTTTGAGGGGTGGATTATTGTGAGGACCCGGATTAAGGGCTTGATTGGGTACCCCTAATTCAGACCCTCGTCAACAATGATCACACGTCTTGACCGTGTTTGTTGCATCCATGATGATTGCAGGCCAGTAGAATCCTTGCCTCATCGCCTTGCCCACTAAAGCTCTTGCCTCAAAGTGTGCCCCGCATAAGCCGCTGTGTATCTCTTGGATCAGTTCTTTTCCTTCATTGTGAGAGATGCAACGAAGCCAAGGAGCTACAACTCCTTTCTTGTACAGGACATCATCTATCATCTGATAGCATCTTGCTCTTTGTTGCATAGTTTTTAGGTCATCTTCATCAATTGGCTCATAGTATCCCCGAAGGAAAGCTATTATTGGGGATCGCCAATCCTCGGAGCTTATTGCATTGATCAGCTTCGGTGGGTCATCTGAATCCTTTATTGATGGTGATGTTAATGTTTGGAAGAACACATCAGGTGGAAGCTTGTCCCCTTTGCTGCTGCCTTAGCCAGAGCATCTGCCTCGTCATTTTTTGCTCTTGGAATGTACTCCACAGTGAAACTTTTGAATTTTTTCTCCATTGAGCGTACAGTGGACAAATATTTGATGAGTTCTGGTTGCTTCGCTATGCTCTCTTTTTCGATGTGATCTGCTACCACCTTAGAATCTGTTTTGATAGTGAACCTCTGAGCTCCCAAAGCCCTGGCTTTTCTGAGCCCAAGCAACACTGCTTCGTACTCAGCAACATTGTTTGTGCTTCTGTCACTGCATTTGCAAAACTCTAAATTTGCTGCAAATCTCATTTTCACACCCAAAGGCGATTGTATAATTGCCGCGATGCCAGCTCCTTTGTCCCCCCAATCACCATCACAGTCTATTAGCCAATTTTCCTCTCTAACAGCGTTTTGTGGCGAAGGCGATGTCCACTCTGCGATAAAGTCAGCTAGGACTTGTGATTTAATTGATGTTCTCCTTTCAAAATCCACGACGTACTCTGAAAGCTCCGCTGCCCACTTGCGAATTCTCACCGAAGCTTCTTTGTTGTTCAAAAGCTCCTTAAGTGGCTGATTCGTGAGGACTTTGATGTGATGGCCCTCGAAATAGTGTCTCAGCTTTCTGGAAGCCATTATCACTGCATAGATCATCTTTTCAATCTCTGTATAAAACAGCTTCGACGCATTCAAAGCTTCGGATACATAGTAGACTGGCTGCTGAATGCTTCTGCCATCTACCAGCTTTTCTGTGATGAGCGCTGCACTAACTGCTGACTGTGATGCTGCAATGTATAGTAGGAGTGGTGTTTTTGGGTTTGGTACTGTTAGCTTCGTGAGTTGCATTAAGTATTGCCTTAGCTCGTGGAATGCTTTTGACTGCTCTGGCCCCCATTGGAACTTAGCTGCATTTCTGAGTGTTGCAAAGAATGGTAAGCTTCGCTCTGCTGCTTTTGCGATGAATCTGTTGAGTGCGGCAATTCTGCCTGACAGCTTCTGCACGTCTCTCATGCACTTTGGCTCTTCCATGTTAAGGATTGCATTTATCTTGTCCGGATTAGCTTCTATCTCGTGAGCTGAAACCAGACATCCAAGTATTTTGCCTTTTGTCACCCCAAATACACACTTTTCTGGATTTAGCTTGAGACCGGCCTGTCTCATGCGAGCGAAGGCGGTTGCTAGATCTGATACGTGATCTTGCCTTTTGGCACTTTTGACCAAGATGTCATCAACATATGCCAATATAGTTTTGAACAATTCGTCCTTGAACACTGTGCTTGACATTCGGCAGAAACTGCTTCCTGCATTCCGAAGCCCCTCAGGCATCCTGACGAAGCAAAAGGTACCAACTGGTGTGATAAAGCTGGTTTTCTCCTCATCCTCCTTTTTCATCCAGATTTGGTGATAGCCAGAAAAGCAATCTAAGAGAGACATCATTTCACTTGCTGCTGCTTGATCAACAATCTTGTCAATTCTTGGTAGTGGGAAATCATCTTTTGGGCAAGCTTTATTGAGGTCTGTGAAATCAATACACATTCGCCATTTTCCATTCTTCTTCTGAACTGGTACAGTGTTTGCTAGCCATGTTGGATATTTGACTTCGCGTATGACATTGGCATCCAGCAGCCTTTGCACTTCGGCTTTTACTGCATCAGCTTTCTCTTCTGACATCTTTCTCAACTTTTGCTTTTTTGGCTTCATATCAGGACTGATTGCCAGCTTATGCTCAACTATGCTTCTGTCAACACCTGGTAAATCTTTGCTTGACCAAGCAAACACATCTTTGTTATTTCTGAGGAATTCGATGAGCCTGTCTTCTTCGTCTGGCTCTAAATCTGAGCCAATGATCACTTCTCTGTAAAAGACATCGGGCTGCAACTGCACTTGCTTCGTCTCTGCAGCTTTCTGCATCTTTCTGCTATCTTTCTCAATATTTGGCTTTTCTTCTGGGTAATATGGATCTTCAAGCAAATGCACATTTCGCTGACCTGGAGCTCTGGCTTTTTCGATGTTTCTGGCTTCCCTCTGGTCACCATATACAGTTATAACTCCTTTGAGAGCTGGCATTTTCATGCATAGGAATGACTGCCTTATGATGATGTCAAAAGCATTTATGACTCCTCTTCTGAAGATGACATTGTAGTCAAAGACCATGTCCACCACATCAAAGGTGATGTATTCTGTTCTTGCATTGGATGTATCACCGAAGGAGACTTGCAGTGAAATTTTCCCGAGTGTTTGGGTTCGCTTCCCCCCGAAGCCGACCAACGGAGTGTCTGATGGCTCCAGGTTATCTGGGTTGATATTGGTCATATTTCTGAGAGTTTTTGCTAGGATGATATCAGCAGAGCTTCCTGTGTCCACGAGCACCTTTCCAATCGTCCAGCCAGCAATATTGGCTTCGATCGACATAGCATCATTGTGTGGGTAGTTGTTGAGCTTGAGATCTTCCTCAGTGAAAGTGATGGGTATATGAGACCATTCCGACTTCTTGTACGGGCCATCAACAGAGATGTTATTGACTTGGCGAAAATAGCTTTTCCTTTGCTTTTTGTTCTCAAAAGCAAGCGATGATCCTCCAGAAATGCGCATGATGTGTCCATAGCTTGGAAGTGGACTTGGAGCTTCTTTCTGATTGGCTTTTTGCTGTGAGAGTGGTGGTGGTGGTGGCAGCTCCTCAACCTTTATGTTTTGCGAAGCCACTTGCTGGGAGGTTTGGGGGTATAGGTGAGGATATATGGCTTGTGGGTAGTAATGCTGAAATGTTTGCAGCGAAGGCAAATATTGGGTTGCCATCGCTGTTGATGGATGCACAATGTTTGAGTTTAGCGAAGGATATACTGGGCAGTATGGTTGGATAGCTTGGGAAGGGTTTTGGGTATTTGGTTGCGAAGCCGATATTGGCTTCGTTTGGGTTGCTTGAATCTTCTCTGCTCTTAGCTTTTCTATTGTTTTCTTGATATCTCTGCACTGTTCTGTGCCATGGGTATGATTTTTGCCGTGGTATTGGCAAAACAGCTCAGGTCCCGCTGGACCTCTTCCTCTTCCTCGGCCTCTGCCGGCTTTTCCACCCCTCTGAGTGGGCTCATTTCTCTGGTTGTGGTATTGGCTTTCTGGGTACGATGGTTTGGTTTCGTAAGAAGGAGGCGGATTGTCCACCTTCATGATTGTTTGGTGGGAGTAGTTTTGGTAGTTGTGGCTGTGGTGATGGGTTTTGGCTTGTGACTCATATTGGTTTCTCATGATGGCTTCTCTTGCCAATCTCATTCGGTTGTCATTGTCAGAGCGACAGTATTTTTTGAACTCCTCATACAGGTCTGCCAGAGTAGCTGGTGTCTCTCTTGCGATATGCTGTGCAAACAATCCTGGGCGAAGCCCTTGTATTGCTGCGAATTTTGCTGCTTCATCAGGGATATGTGGGGCTTGAGCACGTAGAGTGACAAATCTGCGGAAGTAGTCCTCTAGTGGCTCCTTCGGCTGCTGGTGTAGCGTGAGTTCGGCATATGAGAGTGATTGGTCTCCCATAATGCCAAAATTTTTGATAAGCTCCCTCTTCAGATCATACCAGCTGTTGATTGACAGGCCAGTCAGCTTCGTGTACCAATTCATTGCTGTGCCATCGCAGACAATGATGAAAGATTTTGCTAGTACAACATCATCTCCTCCTGCCGAAGCTATTGCAGCTTCATAGCTCATTAGGAATTGCTTTGGGTCGGTGAGGCCGTTGTATCTTGGTAGAGAGATGGGTTTGTAGGAAGGTGGCCATCTTGCCAGTTGGAGGCTTTCTGAAAGTGGGCACATATGATCGATGGGATGAGTATGGAGTGTTTGGAAGCCAGTTTGGGATGAAGAGTTGTGGTTTGGTGGGTTGATGGTGTTTGGCTCATTAAGCTCTGCTTGGAGCTCAGCGACTTGCTTTTTGGCTTTCTCGAGTTCTTGGCGTAGCTTTTCAGCTCTGGAGCTTGTGTTGTTCAGCCTCCTCTGCTTCGCTTGCCTCAGCTCCTCGAGCTGCTTCTTGACTTGCAGCAATTGATGTTGCTGCTCCTCTTCCTCCTCTTGCATTTGTTGCTCTAGTTCGAGCTGTGTAGCATCCAGCTCTCTCTGCTGCTCAAGGCGTCGGAGACGAAGCCTTTCTTCGATTCGTTGCATTCTCTCCTGGGTGGTCAGTGCTTCTTCATCGGTCTCTTGATCGTCGAGAACGGCTTCGGTTATTGGTGGTGGGTTTGTTGGTGGATTTGTGGGTCGGGGGGGCAGCTTCGATGCTGAGGGTTGCATTTGACACGGTGGGGGTTGATTTGGTTGGCTTGGTTGGCTTTTTTGGTGGCATGGTGGTTATCGTGGGTTTTGTTCGTGCACTGCACAAACGGTGGGCGCCAGTTGTTGGGTTAATAGCCGAAGCCAATAGTCCCAAACAACAGCTGAAACGGGACAACTGAGACAAGCAACAATGAATTACTTATCTACAGTATCCTGGAATCAACAACCTTTACGTGAAGGGGAGGGGTCCCCTTTTATAGGGAGATCAAGGGTCTTTACATTCCCATTGTACCCCTGAGATCAGGCATCATCCTCTAGACTATACAATACAAATAGCCTATGGACACTTTGGTACATTTACTCCTCCCAATGTGAATGCGTAGACTTGTGATTCCGTGTTTGACTTGGCTTGGACTCGATCCACGTTTGCTTCGCCCGCCTCCAAAGGCTCTGTAGCTCCTGCAATTGGCTTCTGCTGAGTTGAGATGACCATAAGCCGCTTTCCAACATCCAGGAAGCTGATGGCTCCTGCAAGAACCTGCAGTTTAGAGTGAACCGAAGCTTGCCATTAACTTATTCGTAGCTTTTGACATTCAATAGTATCAATATTTCACCGAATTGGCTTCCAACTTGATTCTATCTCCTTCGTTCATTGCTGCCCTTACGCGTGAGATGAAGCAAAACAAGTAGAGGGCGTTTGTCGGCGGGCCAAATCCCCAACAGTCCCCTGCCTTGATGTCTTTTCTGACTACCTTTTTGTCTCGCCACTTTCTTGTCTCAGCTTGATACTTTGAAATATTTTTTGCTGCCTGGAGCCTGTATATCTCAACGAGATCCTTGTCAACGGCTTCGCTCACTTTGTTAGCTTCTTGTTGGGTGCGAAGCCCTTTGTGCAGTATTTCCTCTGGGCATACTGCTTCTTCACCATAAAGCAGTTTGAATGGGGTAAACTGTGTTGCTCTTGATGTGGTGGTGTTGTGAGCCCAGATCACCTTCGGCATCTCTTCTACCCATTTGCCTTTTTTCTTACAATTTGCGAGGCACTTTCGGATGGCTGTGAAGATTAAGCCATTAGCTCTTTCAACTGCTCCACTTGTTTGAGGGTGATAGATCGAAGCAAATTTCGCTTTTGTTCCAATTGACATGCAATACTGCCTGAATTCGTCACAGTCAAACTGCTTCCCATTGTCCACTGTTATTTCCCTTGGTACTCCAAATCAGCACACGATTTGCTGCCAAAAGAATTTGATTACTGTTTTTGCTGTGATGTTAGCCAACGGTCTGGCTTCGATCCACTTGGTGAAATACTCAACTGCTACTATGGCGTATTTGAGATTTCTTTGAGCCGTTGGAAGCGGGCCGACCAGATCTATGCCCCATCTTTGCAGAGGCCATGTTGGAGTTATCAGCTGTGACTGCTCCGGAGGAGATTTTCTGTTTGTTGCACACTTTTGACAGTGATCACATGTCTTGACCATGTTTGTTGCATCCATGATGATTGCAGGCCAGTAGAATCCTTGCCTCATTGCCTTGCCCACTAAAGCTCTTGCCCCAAAGTGTGCCCCGCATAAGCCGCTGTGTATCTCTTGGATCAGTTCTTTTCCTTCGTTGTGAGAGATGCAACAAAGTCAAGGAGCTACAACTCCTTTCTTGTAAAGGACATCATCTATCATCTGATAGCATCTTGCTCTTTGTTGCATAGCTTTTAGATCATCTTCGTCAATTGGCTCATAATATCCCCTAAGGAAAGCTATTATTGGGGATCGCCAATCCTCTGAGCTTATTGCATTGATCAGCTTCGGTGGGTCATCTGAATCCTTTATCGATGGTGATGTTAATGTTTGAAAGAATACATCAGGTGGAAGCTTGTCCCCCTTTGCAGCTGCCTTCGCCAGAGCGTCTGCCTCTTCATTTTTTGCTCTTGGGATGTACTCCACAGTGAAACCTTTGAATTTTTACTCCATTGAGCGTACAGTGGTCAAGTATTTGATGAGTTCTGGTTGCTTCACTATGCTATCTTTTTCGATGTGATCTGCCACCACCTTAGAATCTGTTTTAACAGTAAATCTCTGAGCTCCCAAAGCCCTGGCTTTTCTGAGCCCAAGTAGCACAGCTTCGTACTCAGCAACGTTGTTTGTGCTTCTGTCACTGCATTTGCAAAACTCTAAATTTGCTGCATATCTCATTTTCACGCCCGAAGGCGATTGCACAATTGCCGCGATGCCGGCTGCTTTGTCCCCCCAAGCACCATCACAGTGTATCTTCTTCGTCCGGCTCTAGATCTGAGCCAATGATCACTTCTCTGTCAAAGACATCGGGCTGCAGCTGCACCTGCTTCGTCTCTGTAGCTTTCTGCATCTTCCTGCTATCTTTCTCGATATTTGGCTTTTCTTCTGGGTAATATGGATCTTTTTCTTCAAGCAAATGCACATTTCGCTGACCAGGTGCTCTGGCTTTTTCGATGTTTCTGGCTTCCCTCTGGTCGCCATATACGGTTATAACTCCTTTGAGAGCTGGCATTTTCATACATAGGAATGACTGCCTTATGATGATGTCAAAAGCATTTATGACTCCTCTTCCGAAGATGACATTGTAGTCAAAGACCATGTCCACCACATCAAAGGTGATGTATTCTGTTCTTGCATTGGATGTGTCACCGAAGGATACTTGCAGTGAAATTTTCCCGAGTGTTTGGGTTCGCTTCCCCCTGAAGCCGACCAACGGAGTGTCTGATGGCTCCAGGTTGTCTGGGTTGATATTGGTCATGTTTCTCAATGTTCTTGCTAGGATGATGTCAGCAGAGCTTCCTGTGTCCACGAGCACCTTTCCAATCGTCCAGCCAGCAATATTGGCTTCGATCGACATAGCATCGTTGTGTGGGTAGTTGTGGAGCTTGAGATCTTCCTCAGTGAAAGTGATGGGCATATGAGACCATTCCGACTTCTTGTACGGGCCATCAACAGAGATGTTATTGACTTGGCAAAAATAGCTTTTCCTTTGCTTTTTGTTCTCAAAAGCAAGCGATGATCCTCCAGAAATGGGCATGATGTGTCCATAGCTTGGGAGTGGACTTGGAGCTTCTTTCTAATTGGCTTTTTGCTGTGAGAGTGGTGGTGGTGGTGGCAGTTCCTCAACCTTTATGTTTTGAGAAGCTGCTTGCTGGGAGGTTTGAGGGTATAAGTGAGGATATATGGCTTGTGGGTAATAGTGTTGAAAGGTTTGTGGCGAAGGCAAATATTGGGTTGCCATCGCTGTTGATGGATGCACAGTGTTTGAGTTTAGCGAAGGATATACTGGGCAGTATGGTTGGATAGCTTGGGAAGGGTTTTGAGTATTTGGTTGCGAAGCCGATATTGGCTTCGTTTGGGTTGCTTGAATCTTCTCTGTTCTTAGCTTTTCTATTGTTTTCTTAATATCTCTGCACTGTTCTGTGCCATGGGTATGATTTTTGCCATGGTATTGGCAAAACAGCTCAGGTCCTACTGGACCTCTTCCTCTTCCTCGGCCTCTGCCGGCTTTTCCACCCCTCTGAGTGGGCTCATTTCTCTGGTTGTGGTATTGGCTTTCTGGGTACGGTGGTTTGGTTTCGTAGGAAGGAGGCGGATTGTCCACCTTCATGATTGTTTGGTGGGAGTAGTTTTGGTAGTTGTGGCTGTGGTGATGGGTTTTGGCTTGTGACTCATATTGGTTTCTCATGATGGCTTCTCTTGCCAATCTCATTCGGTTGTCATTGTCAGAGCGACAGTATTTTTTGAACTCCTCATATAGGTCTGCCAGAGTAGCTGGTGTCTCTCTTGCGATATGCTGTGCAAACAATCCTGGGCGAAGCCCTTGTATTGCTGCGAATTTTGCTGCTTCATCAGAGATATGTGGGTCTTGAGCATGTAGAGTGACGAATCTGCGGAAGTAGTCCTCTAGTGGCTCCTTCGGCTGCTGGTGTAGTGTGAGTTCGGCATATGAGAGTGATTGGTCTCCCATGATGCCAAAATTTTTGATAAGCTCCCTCTTCAGATCATACCAACTGTTGATTGATAATCCAGGCAGCTTCGTGTACCAGTTCATTGCTGTGCATCGCAGACAATGATGAAGGATTTTGCTAGGACAACATCATCTCCCCCTGCCGAAGCTATTGCAGCTTCATAGCTCATTAGGAATTGCTTTGGGTCGGTGAGGCCGTTGTATCTTGGTAGAGAGATGGGTTTATAGGAGGGTGGCCATCTTGCCAGTTGTAGGCTTTCTGAGAGTGGGCAAGTATGGTCGATGGGGTTAGTGTGGAGTGTTTGGAAGCCAGTTAGGGATGAAGAGTTGTGGTTTGGTGGGTTGATGGTGATGTTTGGCTCATTGAGCTCTGCTTGGAGCTCAGCGACTTGCTTTTTGGCTTTCTCGAGCTCTTGACGCAGCTTTTCAGATCTGGAGCTTGTGTTGTTCAGCCTCCTTTGCTTCACTTGCCTCAGCTCCTCGAGCTGCTTTTTGACTTGCAGCAATTGGTGCTGCTGCTCCTCTTCCTCTTCTTGCATTTGTTGCTCTAGTTCGAGCTGTGCCGCATCCAGCTCTCTCTGCTGCTCGAGGAGTCGAAGACGAAGCCTTTCTTCGAGTCGGTGCATTCTCTCCTCGGTGGTAAGGGTTTCTTCATCGGTCTCTTGATCGTCGAGAACGGCTTCGGTTATTGGTGGTGGGTTTGTTGGTGGAATTGTGGGTCGGGGGGCAGCTTCGATGCTGAGGGTTGCATTTGACACGGTGGTGGTCGGTTTGGTTGGTTTGGTTGGATTTTTTGGTGGCATGGTGGTTATCGTGGGTTTTGTTCGTGCACTGCACAAACGGTGGGCGCCAGTTGTTGGGATAATAGCCGAAGCCAATGGTCCCAAACAACAGCTGAAACGGGACAACAGAGACAAGCAACAATAAATTACTTATCTACAGTATCCTGGAATCAACAACCTTTACATGAAGGGGAGGGGTCCCCTTTTATAGGGAGACCAAGGGTCTTTACATTCCCATTGTACCCCTGAGATCAGGCATCATCCTCTAGACTATACAATACAAATAGCCTATGGACACTTTGGTACATTTACTCCTCCCAATGTGAATGCGTAGACTTGTGATTCCGTGTTTGACTTGGCCTGGACTTGGTCTTCTTTGACTCGGTCCATGTCAGCTTCGCCTGCTTCCAAGGGCTTTGTAGCTCCTGGATTTGGCTTCCTCTGAGTCGAGTTGACCCCTAGCCGCTTCCCTGCACCCAGAAAGCCGATGACTCCTCCAAGGACCTGCAGTATAGAGCGAACCGAAGCTTGCCATTAACTCATTCATAGCTTTTGGCATTCAACAGTATCAATACTTCACCGAATTGGCTTCTAACTTGGTTCTAACAACGCCACTTCGGCATTCTGGTACACGATGACCGAAGCCGATTGGCTTTTGTATTCAGCGAGATGAGATCACCGAAGCCGATTGGCTTTTGTATACAGCGAGATGTGATCACCGAAGCCGATTGGCTTTTGTATTCAGCGAGATGTGATCACCGAAGCCGATTGGCTTTTGTATTCAGCGAGATGTGATCACCGAAGCCAAAGTAGGGATATGTAGAGCAAATGAAGCTAAATTGGCTTGATTTCCTTGGTTTATTGTCGCCCTCATGCATGAGATGAAGCAAAACAAGTAGAAGGCGTTTGTCGGCGGGCCAAATCCCCAACACAAGCTTGTTCGTGTGATTCGAGGATTCAGTTTTGAAGACTTTGGGCAGTATGTTGTTGCGGAAAGGCAAGTGTCCCTAACCATCCTTTTACCTATGCTTTTAATATATCATATTGTTTAATTGGAACATGGAGAACCACCAGGGAAAACAGTACAACCACAATACTACATGGCTCTGGTCTTTGGGGTCGTGCGTTTGGCTGATTTTGGTTGGTGTAAGATGTGTGGGGAAGGAAGGTTCGCCTTCTGAGGACCTACAAGGAAGGGATCAACACATACATAGAGGGAATCTTTGGAAAATCCTCGTGGTGAATCCCTGGCCCCTCACCTAAGGAAGTGTTGAAGAGGCTAGCTACCTCAGGCGACATGGGTAACACGAATTGTGGGGAAAGTGTACAGACTCTGCAAAGTGTTAAAAACTGCTATAACAGCCGTGCTCACGGTTAAGAGTGGCCTGGACCCTCACATGATTAATTTATTTGAAGTTGATAATAAATTGTTTCTGGTTATTTCTTGTGACCTTGCTGAGTACGAACCATAAGTGTACTCATCCTTGCTTACTGCTGCTCAGAAAGGGTGATGTGAAGATGTTGAAGACGATGCTAGGCGTACGCAACCCCAGTCGATTGCCTGTGAAGTTTGGAGCCTTCGTATGCAAGATTAAGTGTATATCTCTGATAAATTCTCTTTATTTACGTGATACTGTTACTGTTATTCACTTATGATGTGACTATATGTATGAAATTAGATCCTGGCATACATATAAGTAGCACTTGGTTTTGTTTTAAAACCGGGTGTGACAGAGTGTGAGCCAAACATTCATTACGAAATTCAAAGTCCGCCAACCATCTTAACATGTTGTACAGTTGGACTATTCACCCTTGTTCAACCTCACCGGCCTGAGGAGCATGATAACCTATAAAGGCACCGTGGAGAACTCATGGAAATTCAAAGTCCGCCAACCATCTTAACATGTTGTACAGTTGGACTATTCACCCTTGTTCAACCTCACCGGCCTGAGGAGCATGATAACCTATAAAGGCACCGTGGAGAACTCATGTATGAGCAATTACTAAACAGAGTACACTTTGGCTTCAGATATCAGGGAGAGGAAGGCACACTGTTCCCTTGGATACTAACAATATAATTATTATGGTCCAAAATATAATTGAAAACGTGAAAAATATTTGGGCACGAGAGAGTGTGAAGAGAGTAAAGCCATAGGGAGATGTATCATCGTCCTGAATATCTCGGTGATTTCAAGGGAGCTTAGAACATTTACTTCAGCCCCCCTAAGGCACGTCTCAGTGCATAGTTTTATAGCACCATTACCAAGACAGGAAACTAGGTAATCGTGACTTTTGAGTCTGGAAACTGGAATCTGCAGAGTCGTGGTTCGCGCAGTCATGCCTATTTAAAAAGATAGCTGCTAGGCCACACAATACGGTAAGACTTGGCAACGAGTGAGTTCTTTATGCGTTGAATCAGTACGAAAATTGGATATATATTGACCTATTCTCTGCAATTTGCAATGCAACTAGGGCAATGCTTAGATTTGCTGCTTTACAAAGAAGTGGCAATGCTCTTTGCAAATCAGTCAGAACATTATTATTAGTAGTAGTGGATGGCATGCAGGAATGTTTTATTTGAACGTGAGGTGAAATACCCAGCAGGTACTCATCGACCTGACTTCTAATCATTCCATCCTTCTAATCTAACTGCTTGTCCTGGGGGAAACATATATATGCTCTGCGAATCCATAGTCATCTCATCAGTAATTCAGGATTGACCTTCGGAAACATCTGATCAACTACGTGCTCAGCTTCAAGTGTATTTTCGTGCAACAATACTCTTTTGCAGTTATTGTTTGGCGTGCTTTACTACATAGTGGCTTGGTAGAGTCTCCACCGGTAGTAAAGACTTTCAAGTCTCCACCGTTGAGCATGGCAATGTTTTCTCTTGCTGGACACTGGTGAGAGTTTCTCTCGATTTTCAGTATTTGAGCCAAATGAATCGAGAACTAGGAGCATAGATAACATGAACAAGCTAGCAGTGAGTTTAAGAAGTCCACAAATTACAGTATATATAAGAACAGCAAACAGAGTCGATGGAGCAATAAAGAATCTCCACGTCTGCACACAATGCCATTAAGTTCTTCCAAATCCTTCTTATAAATTGGTGCCAATTCCTTTGGGATATGGTGATAATGCATACAAATTTAATAGAAATCAATTTCACATGGCATATAAATGGCTTATCCTGCAGGATTGGAAAGACTTCTGGAAACAATCATGGACATAAGCTTTCCGTGCTTCTGCATGTTTAACACTACTACAGAAAGTTTCAGTAGGGGCGGCTCGTAAGCCTCTGTAGGGGCGGTTTTACGAGCCGCCCTTAATCAACCGTTCTTACAGTGGTAAGAACTGTAAGGGCGGCTGGTTTCCAGCCGCCCTTACTGATAAATCAATAAGGGCGGTTTTAGTTAAAACCGCCCTTACTGCTGATAAACATTAAGGGCGGTCGCATTTCCAGCCGCCCTTGCTGCTCATAAACATTAAGGGCGGCTGGAGACATAGCCGCCCCTGCTATGTTATCTGTAGGGGCGGCTGGTTATTTAGCCGCCCTAATCTCAGTTCCCAGCCAAAAAAAAAGTAAATCAGAAATATATAATATAATCCACAGAATATATATAATCCACAGCCTAATAATTCACATAACTCAAAGTCCAATAATTCACATACATATATATAATTCAAAGTCCAATAATTCACATGATCATTCACATACATATAATCACAAGTTCTCAAAGTTCAATATTACACAAAGTCACAAGTTCAATAATTCACAATTCCTCAAAGTTCACCTTCCCAAGCCTAGCCTTTCCCACTCACGAAGATGTTGAAACTTTGGATTACTCGCCAACTCGGATGCATGGTCATGGAATGCGCCTCTGCTGCTTATAATTTCATCCAATATGAAATTACAAAGATCGCCGACGATTTCCAAGAGCTTGTCATCTTCAACAGGGTCCCTATGCCTACCTGTACCTGCCTCTTCTGGAAACTACAAAATGAGCATATATATATATAAAAAGATAGTGAGCATATGAAGTTTGTGAGCAAATTTAGAGAGAGAGAGAGTGCATTTAGATAGAGGGCTGAGCATTTACATCGGCTGGGTGTCTCCGGTAGATATTGGTGTTACTAATCAGACTACACACATAATATCCACAATGTACGCTTCTGGGCCTCTGCTTGGGACACTGTGTGTATCACATATACAAGTGTTATTAGCAAATTCATATAACAGCAACATCGTAATGCAGTATTATAGTAGGTCATACTTACACAAACTTTTGTTTTGACACAAAGGACATCCTTCCTCTCTGGATGGTGTATCCCTTTATGTTCCTTAACGTAGTGCCTGAACGCCCTATTCGAAACGATTTCGCAAAAGCAGCTTGTTAGTATCAAAAGGTGGAGGTTAGAAGGTTATGTATAAATATATAACAGGATAGTATGATATACGTCTTAAGAATCGCTATGAAGTCTTTGTATGTCGCCACGTCGAAGTCGGCTGAGTCACAGACCCACGCCATGCTGTGACTGAGATCAACGGCTATAGCAATCCAATGGTTACCGCATGAATTCAATCATAGGAAACCGATTAGTTCATTTCCATATAATATGTATTATAAAAAAACTATGTATATAGTTGAACTTACCCAAAGTGGTATGGTAGCCATATTGTTTTGTTATGTTGGAGATTTTTGAAACACATGGCTATGGTCGCCACAACACCAATGGCCGCCTCCCTGAGTGCCTTCTGCCAGATTTTCTCTTTTTCCTGAGTGGTCTTTCCATCTGCTAACTCTTTGCCATCCAGTGCCCATCCCTTGGGATATATAAACAGGGACTGTGATATTACTTGAGGATCTATGTACCCAACTTTCACACTTGGAAGTTGTTTTGCAAGGTGAGCTTGGTACCTGCGAATCACGGCTTGCATTAGTTGCAACAATATCGAAATATTGCAATCATACAATATGAAGAGGGAAAAGGGCTTACAGGCACCACATGTCAACTAGATTCGCGTCCATAGATCCAAGGTGATACATTGTCTGGATGTCGTTGAAGCCACAACCAATAGTCCCCGCGAAGCCTCCGAATGTACCGGGAGGATAGGTTGCTGATATGAAATCGATCCCTTTATGCACTGTAGCATGCAAGTACCAATCATGGAACTTTTTCATTCCAAGTGGTAGGTCTTGAATGATAGCGTTTGGTAGGAAGGAGCGGCCTCTTTGATATTCTTTGGGGACTTTCTTTGTCCATTTGACATTGTCAACATTTGGATACTTCTTTGCCGGTCGGCGATTACTCGTCCCAACCGCTGCTGGTACTTCTTTGACTTGGTTCTCAGGCCTGAACTGTTCATGGGAGTACCACAGAGTCGTCGACTTGGCGCCTTTAACATCCCTATAGCATGGCCTTATTTTGACTGGATACTTTTTTCTAAGCTCTGTCTCCTCCCAAATATCCTCTTCTGCAACAACTTCTCCTGTACGCCCTTGTTCATCACGAGGCAGTTCCCCCGAAGGCACTTGGTCATCACGAGGCAGTTCCTCCGGAGGTAGTCGCCCCGGAGGCACTTGGTCATCAAGAGGCACTTGGCCATCACAAGGCAGTTCTTTCGGAGGCACTTCTTCTTCACAAGGCATTGGCTCCTTGCGAGGCGAAGAAGTTTGTGCCTCATCAGCCACATGCGGAGAAGAGTGTGGCATCTCTCCTTCCTCAAGCACATTGCCGCCTCGGGTCGGTGATCTGGCGGAGGTGGTGAATAACCAGTCAACACGATGTCCCTTTTGTGCCAGAGGATGAACTGCCCCACTGTATCTCCAAGTTGGTTCACTCCCTCGGGAGTTGGGTAGTCTATCATGTAATCCACATACTTGGGATCCACGCTATGCACCTCGACCCTAGTGTAGTCTTGATGGACCTTTTGATTGTGCCATAAGCCACCAGGAGGATGTGCCACACCCTTTGCGACCTCTGGCGTATAGCTCCCGGTTCTTCCCATCACAACCAACAAGTTGCAGGTAGTTGGTTCTCGTATGCGATCGACCGGGGTTGTTCCTGAAGTGGAACCTTGGCTGCTAGGGACCTCCGGAGGGCTCCCGACTACTGCAAGTTGCCCTGGCGGCTCCACTATCCTCCGTGGCTCCGTAGACAGTATTTGCTCCTCGAGAGCCTTAGCTACCAGAGCCTTCACTGTCTTTTCAAGATCGGACGCTCGGTCCCTACCATGTTTCTTGTACATTGGTCTGTCCTCTTCGAACCCATACTTCCAGCTTGTCCTTTTTCCTAGCCCCCTGGTGCGGCCTGTGTGCTCGGCGGTTCCCAAGGCTAGGCTAAGCTCGTCCCTCTCTCTGGACGGTTTGAATGAGCCCTGCTCCTTGTCTTCAGCGTATTTCAACATCGATGATACTACCTGTTCGGTCTCGGGGTTATCAAACTTAAGGCTGGCACCGGACTTTTCGGTACTCCTTGCAAATACCCAATTCCTTGACCGTTTATTCAATTTTCCACCTTAAGCCCGGCTGCGGTGGCCTGTTCATCCATCTTCTGGAAAACCCCTTCCTTGGCAAAGTAGCCACCGGGGCCTAGACGAGGGCGGTGTTGGTTCCTCTTCGCTATCTCGGTGTTAAGGGCACTGGTGCGCTTTGCTTCATCTGAGGTCTTTTGAGCCACAAGGTCCTCCCATTGACCAATGGTTATATTTCCATATTTGTGGAAGGGAGTGAGGCCCTTTTGGATATAGTTCGTGTTGAGATCCGACTTCCATCGTCGGAATGCCTCCCCCATCATCTTGTACGCTTCACGTTCCGCTGCCGCCTGGTTATCGGCTGGAAAGATGAAATTTTTCTTTAACTTCTCCCACAGGTTTACTTTGGTGTCCTTTGATACTGTTTTCCATGATTTGACAACTGGGTTCACCTTATCTCTTACAAGGGCGCCTACTGCATTACGAAATTTTGATCTTACTTCAGTTGGCTGACGGATGTCCCCTTGTGGCCCCACCTCTGTTATCACATATATCTTGTGCTCAGGATATTGGTTTGGTTTTCTAACCCCCCCCCCTTTTCTTCTTTGGCTTTGGCTCTGAGTTTGTGGCCTGAGGTTGTGGTGCAGAGGCGGCAACGTCCAACTCTGTGGCGGCTGCCTCTGCTCTTTGTTCCTGTGGTGTGTCTTCTCCGTCAAGACGTCGCGGACGTCGGCATTGTCTTTTCGGACGAGGAGGAGTTTCAGGAGTGGCCTATATACACAAGAGGCCAAAGTGTTAGTTATTGTAACACGATAAAAGTGTTACCAAACATTCCTTACATAAGGCTTAGTCTCTACCTCGTCATTAGGGTCGAAATCCTTGTCCAGCTCATCTTCCGTTGGCCTATGCCTCGGTAAAAATGGGTGAGGATCATCGGGAGATACATATCCCCCATCATCATCATCGTCATCGTCATCATCATCATCATCTTCGTCGTCGTCGTCATCACCATCTTTTTCTCCTGGTCTTCCCTCTTCTACTTCATCTTCGAACAAATTCTGACTAAGCAACCCTTCTATATCTTTGGCTAACTCTTCCTGACTCATGACATGTGGTTCTCCCTCTTCAAAGGTTTTCCCGTGCTCAGGGCTTGGGGTTGCACCTTCTCTTGTCGGTGACATTTTGCGATTTGTACTAACAGAAGAAACAAAGGGTATTTTAGATACACCAGGAGGTCTCCTACACGCTTTCGACTCACCAAAGGTATATATATATCTGTAATAAAAAAGCAATACCTAGAAAAAAGATATTGCTATAAAAGTAGGCAAAAAAAACATCATTTAAATATTTGGCTCAGAAGTGCCCAATTCTTATCAAATCGCGTCTAAACTGGTTGCTTGTATATATGGTATACAAGCCGTCCTAGTTTAGCCACTCAAGTATATATGGGGGCATCTCATCATCATCGCCGCTGCCTCAGCATAAAAAGATTCACATCATAGCACATGCCACTGCCTCAGCATAATAAAATCTGTTGAAATCTGACTGAAACCAAGAGACAGGAACTCATTGCTGCAAACAGAAGCTGCATTAACACATTGCTGGGAACTAGAGCAAAGTCATGGCACAACCTCCACCGAGGATGTGATGCAGCCAAGGATGAAGAAACCATAAAGGTACATATATGTATGTTTAAAGGAATGAGTTAGACTAATATGAATGATTCCCTTATGTATTTTTGAAAGAAATAAGGAACATTTTGAATTTTATTTTAGCTGTAAATCAACTTCACCAGTTTTATGTCAAAGTATCCTTACTTAGAGTTTGTAATGGTCCCAATGTGCATACTTAGGAAGCATGAATTTTGAGCAGCATGTCTCAATCATCATTACAGGTTTCTGAAAATCATGGAAAAAAGCACGCAGAGTTACTGAAGACCAAAAATCAACGAGGTGGAGGAATTACAAAAGGTGTAGTTGATCAGGAAACTGTTCATTCTTCACATATTATCGTAGGACAAAGTATCTAATATTCCTTATTTACCATGCAGTGCAACTGGATTATTTAGGAACAATGAATTTGGACACAAGAAGGAAGATAAGTCTTTTTATCTTTTTATATGTTATCAGAAATGCTGTTAGTTGTAAGAAATAATATAATTTTCAACACCAAAAAAAAATGAAACTTTGATCAACAAAAGGTTAAAAAAACACTATACATATGTTAAAAATATTTGAGGTAGAGTGTTACATCTTGGGCTCATATGTATCTTGTGATTTAGACAAACGATGCAATTCAGTGTACTCAATAAAGGTCAATGATTCTGTTGCTTGGTTTTTATCCTTTCTAGTCCATTTTTTTGTGTCACTCATGATCATTCAGTTGGAATATTTAATAAATTTTAAATATTATGGCTTTCCTAAATTCTGGAAAACTAGCTGGAAACTAGGAAAGGAAGAGATAGGGAGAGATCCACTTGTTCTTTTAGATAGGGAAGAACTCATCTGTTGCAAAGCATATGTCACACCCGTTTTCAAAACAAAACCAAGTGCTACCTATATGTATGCCAGGATCTAGTTTCATACATATAGTGACATCATAAGTGAATAACAGTAACAGTATCACGTAAATAAAGAGAGATTATTAGAGAATTACGCTTAATCCTGGAAACGAAGGCTCCAAACTCGCAGGCAATCGACTGGGGGTTGCGTACGCCTAGCATCACCTTCAATATCTTCACATCACCTTTCTGAGCAGCAGTAAGCAAGGATGAGTACACTTATGGTTGGTACTCAGCAAGGCCACAAGAAATAACCAGAATATGATTTATTATCAACTTCAAATAAATTAATCATGAGAGGGTCCAAGCCGCTCTTAACCGTGAGCACGGCTGATATATCAGTTTTACACTCTGCAGAGGTTGTACACTTTCCCCACAAACAATGTTTCTCATATAGCCTGAGGTAGCTAGCCTCTTCAACACTTCCTTAGGTGAGGGGCCAGAGAACCATTACATGACCTTTACAAAGAATTATTAACATGAAACAACCCGCTAAGGTTTCAAGCCACAGTAGAGCATAACCTTTTCTAATCGCCGAGTTACTTACCAAAGCATACTCCCAAGAGATCCGGCTATACCCCGTCTATGCTTCCCCTCTTGCCCTTTCGGTAAGGTTATTACAAGTTAACTCTTCTAATTAATTAGTCACGACCAGAGCCCATTAGCTATGTGGTTGCACTATTTTCTTGGGTGGTCACTCCATGTTCCAATTAGAATCATCATTATATTTAATAAAGCATAGATAGAAGGATGGTTAGGGACACTTGCCTTTCCGCAATAAAAATACCACGTACTGCTCAGAGTCTTCAAACTCTTCTTTTTGAAACTCTTTTCTTCAAAGCACCTGAATTGCGTTCCTTCTACTCGCAGCAACATCGGCACAAGCACACACTAACAAAGAGACAACAAGCACAACTAAGAACAATACACCAAACGAACAGAAAACAATAAAAGAACGCACAAAAAAGGCGGGGCTTGATGCTAAGGTCACGAGGGCTCAAGAAACGACGAGATCGACGCTTAGGACGAAAAGACAACTATCATAACATTTATGTTATGAGAGCACAAGAGACTATACGCTTGGTTTATTTTAGCTTAATAAAATAATGTAAAGTATATTTCAGAAAATACCCTAAATTAGAATTATGTCATATTAAAGTTTATTTAACAAAACCGAGATAAAACTAAGTCAACTTTTATACATCTAAATGTTCATGTATGAATTAGACCAATTAAACACTTAAATAGAAATAAAACATGTGTGAACATCTAAACGTATAACTTCATGATTCGTGTTCGACTAACCACATTATTATTGAAAAGACATTGGCTTAGAGTATTAACCATATTAACAATAATTATGAAAACCGATGTTTAACTCTAAATAGCTTTTAATTAGTTACATACCAATTAATCAAATTAACTTGCCGAGATATAACCTAATTAACTTTTAATTAGAAAACTGGTGAATAAATATTTAATCATATTAACACTTTAATAGATGCTAGAAATAACAAACAAGATTATCATTGTTGCTAACGCATAACTTGGATAGATGTGAAGCTAACGTAACAAACACGACTCTCGAATCAGCATGCTAAAACAAACGACGGTAAAGGTTTAGGGCTGAAACCTAATTATCTGTAGAGTTTAGGCACTAGCTTATAGTTTCTGCGAGACACTATAAATAGTGCTTACTAAAGGGCCAAAGATGAGTGATAGATATGGAAAGTCACAGGCTTTACATGCAAGATGTGAGATTATATTCTAGAAATACAGATAGGCTTTCGGGTTTGGCAGCAGCAGCATGCATGTAAAATGTGCAGAAGTGTAGTCTTTAAGCTCGCGAGGTTGGGAGATAGCACAAGATGGAATTCCTACATATACAGCAATACCGAGAGGCTAATCTTTCTCATTCATGATGTCAGCATGTGTCAGCCAAGTAATTAGCCAACTAATGAATCCGGCAAAGGAATTAAAAGGGCAACTAAACCTTCCATCACGAATTATAAGCTTCTCTGCTGGACAAGAGAGTTCACGTGCAAGATTGTGCTTGTGCTGTTCATGGCCGAAACTGCTGAGTGCCTCATGTACATGGAAGCTTTACATTGCTGATGGATAATGGACGATATGGATTGAGACAGAATTCTGCTATTACAAATTAGAAAACCCTATTGTTGCTAATGATGTAGGCATGACATCACCATGAGGTCACTACTGGCATGCATGGGCATGGCCGGATGGCTCTTTGCTTTAATTTGTTCAGGAGGAGGCTAGCACGTACGGCTTGTTTTCAGGAACACGAGGAATGTTATCATGCAACTTGCAGATTAATATATTACTTTAATAGCTCCAACTTTATGCGATAATGCAATGGCATAGAATTAATAAATGCTACACCATTGATATAACATAGTGTCAACCATTAAGTAATAAAACTAATCTGTAGTGGTCAACATATTATTTCTCATGTAGTCTACTGATAAGTAGCGAATGATCAATTAAAGGCTTAAGGAAAAGAATGATAAATTAACATATGATCTTTACAAGCTTATACATTATTTAATAATGCAAACTTATAGTGCAATGAAATTGGAACCAGTAATTAAAATCCTGGGTATCACTGCAGCAACATAAATTTAATTATTAAATAGATGCTAACTTGCAGGGATATATTGTCAACTATCAAAGCTTTACTAGGTCTGGATCAGAAGGACGGGCTAGCGTAATAACATTTGCAAGACACTATAAATAGAGCTCGCAAGAGAAGGCGATGACTAATAAGGTTTGATTTGGTGAAAGATAGATTGAGAAAGGATTATGCTAATGTGTGAAAAGAAAACTAAGCAACGTATTATCTAAACATGATCTCATAATTAATAATTAACCAATAAAAGAAGTGAAAAAGGAACTAAGGTGTAATTAAGCCATACGTGGAATAGCTAACTGATGGATAAAAGGATGTGACTAAATGATCATTACGTGAGCATGATGGCATCATCCTGTCATCACTTTGCATGGCCGATTGCTACAATACGTGAAAGAATAGATGCTAACAACGTCATAGCTTGATCGGTGGTAATGGTAGAGAAGGGTTGGCTTGGCAGAGCTGCTGGGTTACTATGGCAGCGATATCATATGCACGACGATGACATAGGGTAGCAGGACGGAAGATCAGAGAGAGTGAGAGAAGCCTGCGTGTGCTCACCAGCTGCATGCGGGAGGACGAACGGCGCGCGGCTGTTGTACGACAGCTACGAGCAGCCTGAGCTATGGCGGCGGCTTCATCTTAACATCACCGGTACTCTGGAGCGCGTGGTGCCTGGTGGTGCACTGGTGCGCGGCTCTGTGCAGCGACATGGCGTGGGCTTCCGATCCTGACCAATGGCGTTACACAGGATGACAAAGAGGATGGCTAAGATGCAAAACGGGATGAGAGAATCGAGACGATGGTTGATGTGCTCACCGAGGACAGATGGGTCGGGGACCACGACAGCAGGAACTGGCCGGCGGGCGACGGGGTCTCCGTGATTCACTGGGCGGAGGTCCTCCGGTGCCTGGATGACGCAGGTTCCGGCGGCGGGAGACGCTTCATGGCAAGGGAATGCTGGTGGTAGTGCTGACCTCGTCTGGCAGCCACCCACCAAAAGGCCAGGATCATTCGGTGATGAGAAGGACGACGGCGTTCGTCAGGGATGGCAGCGCTAGGTGAACAGGGATGGACTCTTTAGGGGTTCCCAAACTTGGGGCCTCCTGTAAAGGAGTCTATGGTGCATTTTTTTTCTGGAGGATGGTGTTTCGTATATATGGGAAGAAAAACCCAGCATCTCTCCATCCATTAGCAATATGGGACTAATAGTTGGTTTAACTCCCTCTAACGCTAATGGGCCTATGAGATTCCACTACCACTAATGGGCTTCTGAAATTTGGCCCAANGTCCCGGGTGGTAGCATCCACCGGGACTAAAAGCTCATTTCAACCCGGGACTAAAGAGTTTTTTGGCTACTGCCACTTGGACCCGGGACTAAAGACCTATTAGTCCCGGTGCCAAATGTGGCCGGGACTAAAGGTGCCAAACCGAAAGTGTTTTGTGTAGTAGTGGGTTGGATGACAGAATTGCAAATTCTGTCATCCAACCGTTATTTTTGAAAAATCATAAAAAAAATAAAAAAATTCGAAACAGCCCGATACAACCGACGAACCATGCCAGCAGGGCCGCGAGCAGGCGAGCCCAGTTTGGCCCGGATCGCCCCCGCGTCGGCCGCGGCAGCATCAACGATCAACGCGGCCCCCAGCACGGCGAGTGAGAACTGAGAAGGCCGCACGACGGCGGCCGGTCGCCGCCTTCTCGAGAGATCCCAAGCGAGCGCTAGCTCGTCGTCGTTGACGCCAATTTCCTTGGGATAATCCATCGGCTTAGGGCCTGGCCTTCGCTTGCGGGCGAGGGCGATGTTCCAAACTTTTGCTGCTTTTAGGCTTTGTTTGAATTGTAGGAGTACTGGTAGTGGTACATCCGCGGGCGCGAATTCATAGATGGTGGATGAGTTTGGCAAAAACGAGTGATGCAAAACTGCTAAATTAAACACATCTAGGACTACACCTACACGTCAACATAATGTTTATCTACGAGCGCATCTTTTCTAAATGTCTTTTATACCAAGACTATCCAAGTTGCTACTAGTTTAACCTCACCTAGATCAGTAACTCACATGCTAGGGAATTGGCTTCAAAACTTTAATTATCAAGATACCATTACTATTTTAGCAGAGGCAATGGCTCTATGTTGGGCAATATGGTGTTGTCGAAATGATATTATTTTTGATGATGTTAAACACTCGTCCTTTACACAAGCTATTTTCAGGAGAACCTACTGGCTGCGATTCTGGTCACTCTTGCAGCATGAGGAGAAGACAAAGGATCTATTCATGAAGGCGAGCACTTCTCTGGAGATGGTAGCCTTAGATTTATTTGCGAATCATGGATGAAAGCATAATAATAGACTTTGTCAGACTTAATTTTGCGTTTTTGTTTTTCTCTAAATCCAGCAATGAAACTGGGGTGGTGTAATAATTGGAGGCTGTGTACGTTAAAATGTAGAGGCCGGAAATTTCTATTATCTAAAAAAAAAGCTAGTCTTTTGTACCCGGCCTTGTATCAGTGTCTCTCCTTTTTAGTTTAGGTGATGAAGATTAGTTTTAACTCTCTCCCGTCTCTAAATATTACTGATTTTTTGGTAATATTTTAGGACGACGTAAACAACAAGTGAGAAGTTAATTATAACAAATATCACTTCTTAAAAACCCTTATTTTTGTGGGAAAATTTTGAATGCTTCAAATGTGTACATTCACGGACGGATGGAGTATTCTCTTTACTACATTTTCCCACGAAACACATATAATTCAGATGCCAACACTCATGCATGCTGATTTCGGGATCTTCTAAGCTGGACCTTATTTGTGAACCGGTGTGGTATATACTGATTTCGTTACAAGGTATACTGATTTCGTTACACAAGTAGAGAAGGAAGGTTTCGTTCAACTTCGCCAACTGCAGTCACACGTTGATAAGCTTCACTGTATGCTAGAATCGTCTCAGGCAAGTGTAGGTGGTAGTAGAACGAGCTATGAGGAGAAAAGCTAAGAATAGAAACAGGACCAAAACCATTAAAAAGAATGGGAAGTTTAGTTATCGTAGCTGGTGTAACATCCTAGTTTTAACCTTCCTAGTATTTTAATATTTTCTAAAGTTTTGTTAGAATTAATTAGAAAGTGCGTGCAATTGTTCTTAAATAAGTATTATTTTATAAAATAAATTTATTAAATATAGGTTATAATAATTGTTCATGTGTGTTGTATTTATGTTGGGATGCATAGGTTTCTTGTTTGAAAAATAAGTTTGTTTTAAAAGCTCGATTAGGTTTTTGAATATGTTCATTTTTTAGGTTTAAACCGAGTGTGAAAACCTTAGAATCCTTCGGCCCCTAGACCCAAAACCTTTCTGGCTCAAAACCTGGGTGTGTTTGGTTGCCAAATGAAGGTTGCATCGTATATCCGGTCGAGTGGATGCAGGTTGCATGAAACCGTATTTTAGAAAAGAAAGTGTTTGATGAAGTTGCATAAGTGGATGCAATCTGTCTAATCTGTGTGGCTGATGTGTGAACCCCGCACCTCATCCCTGCATCCACCAGGCCTAGCTGGCGAGTGAAGCTCAAATTGGGTGTATCCCCCCAGCCTGCATCCGCCCATGCAATTGCATCCACTCATCCAGACATGCACGCAACCAAATAGTTGCTTCCTTAGTTTTTTCCGTCTCCACCCATGCGGGATGAGTGGAGCAGGCCAACCAAACATGCCCTAAAAGTCACACGTGGTAAAAAGGCATTCCTCTTCATATTAAACAGTTTAACTCAAGATAGAGATAGCGCCTCCACTTTTCATACAAAAAAAGGCATTCCTCTACGTATTAAATAGTAGGAAAACAATAAAACTGCAGAAAAAATCAGTAATCTATACTATAAAGAGGGAGAGATTTGATGTCAAATTCTACACAACCATAAACCTACCCTCACCTCACTAACCATCCTTTTGGGCCCACGTAGCAGGTAGGACGAAGACGAAAGGGAGGGGGGGAGAACGGTTTTGGCCTTTGCGCGATGTTGTTTTCATTCCTTCTCCGCGAGAACAGCCAATTTTTTTTGCACCATGGCTCAACTCCGTACCCGCCGGACCCACCGAGATGTTGCTAAAGGAAATAACACAAGTATGCGTGTAATCAGCGAGAGATCACCGCGCGACAAAGAATGCATGGCGTGATTGATGCATGGCGTGATTGAAGGAAAGGAAAGAACGAGGTGCATGATCACTGGCCCAATTTTTTACTCTGCTATCATTACACAGGTTTAATTTCCTGCCATTATTCCCTCCCCTGCCATTAGTTTCTCATGACCGGCATGCTCAAGGTGTCCTTCGTGCTCCTGATTCGCGGTACGTGGTCGCCAAGGAACCTCTAACCCCGCCCTAAATCCCTCCTTGACAGCAGCTGCGCTTTCTCGCCGGGCACGACTGCTCTCCCAAGCCGTCCTAAAACCCTCCCTTTTCTATTACCAAAACCTCCCCTGAGAATTATTTTCTCACGATCAGTGATTCGCTCTGGTGACTGCTCGAGGAGGCGGCGGGGTGCAATGAGAACGAAGAGTTCTTTTACTCTTCCTCTCATATGCATCGTATTTTATCCAACTCTCTAATTGTTTCATCTTGCCTGATTGAAGGAGTACCTTTTCTCAGATCAGCGGAGCAGGCCAGACTGGCGCATATCCTCCCGTCAATGTTGATGCCTTATTTTGCATGATGTAGCAAACAAAGATTCTTCTTACCCTCGTCTCTTGCAATGGTGATCATCTGTTGTGCTTACGTGTGTCTCCATGTGGCAGGCAGCTGTAATTTGCTCCATCGTGTGCTGTTGTGATCCTTAAGCATCATCCTGGTATTTCCCTTGTTTTTCTTATCAGAGTTATTATGAATCATCGTCTGTTGCTGATTTTTGCGATGATGCATGGCAGGAAGAAGGAGAAGGCGGAGGGGCTGGGCCGCGCGCTGATCCAGTAGCGAAACAAGGCGGTAGCGCGGTTGCTGTTGCCAAGTTGCGCGGCAAGGCACGCTCGCCTTCTCGCTCACCGCCGTGCGATGCTTCTCCACTCCATCAACGACGTCAGCGACCTAGACGCCGTGCTGCAGCGGGCCACAGAGACCGATCAACTTATCCATGCCACTCCGACCTCATCAATCATCATCGGCGGCATTCACGTGGGCGCTCGGGAGCGGCTGCGCAGAGCCTGATGCTATCCTGGCGGCGGCCGCCGGGTCGCCGAAGCCGTCGTCCATGGTGGTGGTGGTGGGCGCGGACGGCGCCGTGCGGCTGCCCAAGGCCGAGGTGGCGTGTCTGATGAAGGAGAGCAGGGACCCCGCGGAGGCCACCGAGAAAATCATGCAGCTGTGCGTGTCCAAGGAGGCAAGGACTAGGGGCACCGCCGTTGCGGCGCTGCCGGCACGTCCGCTACGGCGCCGGTCCGTGCTGTCTGGCAGGAACACGGCGACAGCCTTGAAGAAAGAGGTGAGCCTCTCGCATCCGCATGTGCATCCACCTTCCGTCATTTGCCTTTCCACAGTTAGTCCCCAGGCTACTACGTTGCCTCTTTCCACAATTCCTGAATGATGATTATATTGGTAGTTTTCCCCAGGCTACTACGTTGCCTCCTTTTCCACAGCTCCTGAATGATGATTGGTAGTTTCGTACAGTACCTACTATACTGGAGTAGCAGTTAGCAGCATATGGATACACAGTTACTCCTTGTATCCTTTTAATTATTTCAATTTTGTGTTGGCTTTAGCATATATTAATGTAAAGAAATAAAGGTTATCGCCGTACGAAAGCAATTTATTAAAAAACAAAACCAACACCTAATCATGTTGTTTAGTTGAATGGTCTGTATTTTACTCTAGGTTACTCCAAGAAGGATGGAAAACCTGTGCTCGTCGAGGTCATTGATGCAAAAACAAAGGAGCACAAGGGTTGGTAAGTTCCAATATCCAGCTAGCCAGTGGAATCTAATACGGATACTTCTATGTAAAATATGAATATTTATTATGCCCTTAATTTTCAAGTTTGCAGGTATTGTCACTGGATCATGAAATCCATAGACCTCTTGTCTACCTCCAGATCACCAGATGCGTTGTCTGAAACTCTGAAATCCGTTAATCATTCTAGGCCATACTGCTTTGTCCAGTACTGATGTTATATTTTGTAAGAAGAAGTGATCCATCCTCACACTAGGCATTTGCAAAGTTTTTTTTATCACAAGGAATAATTACCTTAAGAAAGTTTATATCATTTGAACGGGGTATGTGGGAGGCAGGGAGGGAGTGCAGGGGAAGGGAGAGAGGGGGAGGGGGTCTGGGGGAGGGAGGCATGAGGAGAGGGATGGAGGGAGGTGGAGAGAGAAACCATATGGATCGAGTTATGAGAAAGAGTGTCACACGTAGATTGAGAGAGAAACCGCATCTAGGTCGAGGTATGACGTGGGTCGAGATAGAAAGAGGTTGAAAGAGTATTAAATTGTGGGTGTGGGATGGTTGTTGACATGGCATGTGAGATTTTGATTTGTTGTGGGTCTCATATGAAAATACTTATGATAATTATTTGACACATGAATACATGAGTTAGACTTATTTGATTTGAATAATGTATGTATCTAACATATTTGTGAGTTATAAATATTGTTAGTTTATTATAAGTTGAAGTGGGTGAAAATAATTATGGTATAGATTAAGATTTTATGTTATTGAATAGTTTTAATACATGTAATGATAAATTTATGCTTTATTGGTTTTTAAAATATATCCTTGTTATATGCACTATTCTTTACTAAATTTTTTAAATTTAAAATTTAATTTATGAAGTTTCTTTTCAAACACGCGCCTGGGCGCGTGCATCTCCACTATATAAGAAAGGAGAGGAGCCTGGAAGATGGAAATGCCACATGTTAGGAGCCTTGTTGGCATGAAAAATTTGTTGAACAACTTGCGCAAACTAGGCAACTAGAGTGAAAGAAGGTAAATGTAAACGTATAGAGAGAAAACTGCGGATAGTTGAGTTTACGTCTCTAGGATATGTATGATTTCTGATATACTCCATGTGTTGATCTATTGTTCCACATATACAACGAGAACTTCACTATTCACTACTTCTTTCGTTCCAAATTAATATTTGTTTTGGTTTTTCTAGGTTCGTTACTTTAGTTATGCATCTACACATAGCTTATATCTAGATACATAGCAAATTTAATGATCTTAGAACAACCCAAACGAATAATAATTTGAGACGGAGGGAGTAAGTGACAAACTATATATGTTCTTTCTCCGCACATCCTTCCTCCATCTAGAACTTTGATGTTAGGCAAGGTTAAGAGAGACATCTCTAAGAAAGAACCACGCATATTCATGCATGTGGTTTTCTTTTGCCTTTTTTTCCTTTATACGTGAACTTCTTCGAATGCCCACCACAAACCTACTTACGTTGCACACAGTACCATGTCGGTGTTCAAGACGGCAAATATTTTCTTTGTACAAAATAGGCTGTTTCTTGTCTTTTGTTGCGAAGCTTAACTCACTATACTATTCGAACCAAAATGCATCTAGATCATTAGGGTATTCGTATATTTGCACGTGATAAAATTAGTGCTCACGCGAGTTGAGCGCTGGCGTAGTAGGAATTTAAAGGCTAAGCAGGATAGAAATCATAAGATATACACACGAAAGATTAGTCAACTTGTTAATAATGAAATGGACGTGTCGAGCGCCCAAAAAAATCTGCCATGTAATGAATTGAGTCTTTTACCTGTGAGCCATTATAAAAGATGGTGTCAACCCATGTGCCACTAAAAAGTTTGCACACATCTGTATACCATGACGTTAAACTTCTTTGTCTTCCAAGCCATTCCGTCTATAGTCTGTTAGATTTTCACCGTTTTGGAGGCCTGACAAGTGGGACCGAGCATGCGAAATGTCCAAACTGCCCTTATTGAGGAGCAAACTCTGCCCACCTTTGCCACTGATATATATAAAAAATCTCCAATCCTCATCGATTCGCAATCGGCTCCTGCGCCGTCCCACGCCTCCGCGCTGCAGGCGGAGCGGCGAGCCGGCGACCCGCTCAGCCCTGATCTCCGCCGGCGTTGTTGACCACCTACCTGGCAGAAGGCCGGCCTCCAGCTCTCCCTTGCAGCCCGCCTGCGCTGGCCCCGTCTGCAAAGGTGAGGCCCTACTCTGCCCTCTCTCACTCAGATCTGTAGGCCATTGCAAGAATAATTTTTGTTTAAGGTTTGATTTGATAGCCTCATAGGCCAATCCATGCTGAGGAGGCGTGACGTTCAATTTCTTTGCTGCACTGGACAACTACCACGCATTTTTAGCATGTTTAATGTTCAGGAAATAAATCAGAAAATAAATCTTGTTTGATTTGTGTAACTCGAAACAACAGGCTCATATCATGCAAGTATTTGGTTGCTCATACTTGACAGCTAAGATGATAGCGCGGACAGGAACAAATGGGACAAAGAGTGTAACAATTGGTTTTTTGTTCTCTTTTTAGTATTTTGTTGTAATATATTGGACTTGGACCAATCGGATTGAGGCTGGAAAAGTAGTAATTGTACCACGATGGTACTTGTGTATTAATTAATTTATGCACTTTTATATATTTTATGGCTACTGTTATGGCTTGTGCTCCTTGTTCATCCGTAGGATGGACGCAGACAGGAGCTTCAACTTAGAAATTCGGATTGTTGCTCCCAATTGTCGTGGTCAGTGGTATTTGTTGGACAAAGTCATCGATGCTGATGTCACTAACTTCAGAGACCTGGTTGATGATGTTGTCGATAAGTATCCCTGTGCTTACGGTGATATAGTCAGACTATTTTATTTTTGCATGGATAGTAAAGTGAACATCCCAGTCTGCTCTGACCAAGATCTGCTTGAAATGTTTGCAAAACATAAGGCTTCTAAGTGCTGTTTGTTGACTCTTGCTTATCATAACCCTAGTGTTGAACCTCCAGAGATTTCTGAATGGGATTTTAGTACAACCGTTACTTCTGTTGAACCTCCAATTACCCCTTCATTTGCTTGTCCAAGCTTACCAGAACCAAGCCAAACCACACACACTCAACTTGATGAAACTGAACCCCTAGTTAACCCAAACCCAATGAATGAGCATGTGGGTGTTGATGAGGAAGGATTGTATATTGATGTACCCCTTCCCAATCCCCAGTGTGAAGGTGGCAGTAAACAAAGGCAAGATGAATCATGCTCTGAAACATCAGATGATGAATCCCTGTCTAATGAGGAAACAGAAGTAGAGGATATAGATGACATTGTTAAAGATAGAGAGCCTGAACAAATGCCTGATGTTGATTATGACAAGAAGGACCCTCCTATGACAGTGGGGACTGTGTATTCAAATATGGATGCTTTTAAGATTGCTTTAGCTTCTCATGCTGTCAAACATGAGTTCAATTATGACATTGAAAAGAGTGATACAGGGAGGTATAGGGTAAACTGCCAATTCAAGAGTGAGGGCTGCAGGTGGAGGATTCATGCCTCAACTCTAAAGGATGATGTCACAGTTAAGGTAATCTGTTAGTACAATTCATTGTCTATGCATTGTCACATGTGTTTGTCTTATAATAAGTGTATTTTGTAATTGTTTTGCAGGTGAAGAGGAACCCATATCCTCATGATTGTCAGAGCACTAGGAGGGCTGGAATCTGTGTAGGGGTAACACAGTTTTGGGTGTGCCAGCAGGTGGTTGATTGGCTTAAAGAAGATGGTACTCTAGGTGCCACAGAACTGCAAAGGAGGTTGAAGGATGAACACAAAATTGTAGTGCCCTGTGGAGAGTGTACAAAGGTAAAAATCTTACCATTGATCAGCTTTATGGGCCTTGGGACACAAGTTTTGATAATCTATATAGGTTTAAGGCCCAGTTAGAGGAAACCAGTCCTGGATCATTTTTTTCATTGATCATCACACCATCAACAATAAGATAAGGTTTAATAGGTTATTCTTTGCATTGAAACCATGTGTTGATGGGTTTCTTAGAGGCTGCAGACCATATCTTGCAATAGACAGTACATTTTTAACTGGAAGATTTAGGGGACAGTTGTGCACAGTGGATGGGCACAACTGGATGTATCCAGTAGCTGTAGGTGTAATTGATTCAGAAACCAATAAGAATTGGGTATGGTTCATGGAGAGGTTGAAGGAAGCAATAGGCACCCCAGAAGGGCTGACAATAAGCACAGATTGTGGGCAGCCAGTGATGCATGGGGTTAGTAAAATTTTTCCATATGCTGAACATAGAGAGTGTATGTGGCACCTAGTACAGAATTTTAAGAAAAGGTACAGTGGAAAAGTTTTTGAAGATCACTTGTGGGCTTCTGCATACTCTTGGAGCCCATATATGTTTGAGAAACATTATCAAGCAATGGCTGCAGCCAAACCAGAGGCAATGAAATATCTGCAACTAGAACACAAGAAAATTTGGACTAGGAGCCAGTTCAGGACATTATCAAAGGTGGATTATGTGACTAATAATTTGGCTGAGTCATTCAATAATTGGATAAAAGGTGACAAGGTAAAGCACCTGGATGACTTGATGGACAGCATAAGACAAAAGATCTTAATCAAGTGGAATCATAGGAAAAGGGTAGCTAGGACGTTTGAAGGAAAGATTTTGCCTCATATTGTGCAGAAGCTAAGGGAAGATAGTTATAACCTTGACATTGAAGTGATCACATGCTCCCCAGAAGGTGTAGCAGAAGTTTGTGCTAAGGGAGGTACTGGCTACAGGTTTGTGGTTAGTTTACCTGACCGAACCTGTTCCTGTAGGGTTTGGCAAGGGTCAGGAATACCCTGCAAACATGCAATTGCATACATCACTTCAATTCCTGGTGCAAAACTGGAAGATCATGTGGATGAGTACTTCTCTGTCAACAAATTCAAAGCTGCATATGAAGGTTCTATCCCTTGTATTCCTGACAAGACCATGTGGCCAGCCTCAAATCATGGCTTCTTCATGCACCCTCCCTTGCTTAAGTCCACAGGAGGTAGAAGAAAGAATAGGATGAAATCAGCTGCCGAGGGAGGCAGCAAGACGAAGGCAAAGAAACATGAGTGCCCCATATGTCATCAGTTAGGGCATCACTGGTACACTTGTAAGAATGGCAATCCGGAAGATATAGCTGCCTTGGAGGCTGATAGGTAACTTAATTACTATCATTTACATGTTCTTATTTAAATTATTTAACTTAATTATTTAACTTACCTACTTTCATTTGCATGCAGGGGTCCTCCAAAGAAAAGGTAGAAGAAAGCAGAAAGGTGCAACACAGAGACAAGCATTGTGCCAGTAGTCACTTGTACTCCATCCCAGATGGTATTCCCACACAATGAGGCAGTGGTCAATGCTACACATAAGAAAAGGAAGAGAAAAGCATCTTCTACTTCAGGTGCCAAGAACAGCAAGGGGTCAGCTACCACTACATCAAGCTGCACTCCTGTTAGCACATCTAACAAGTAACTAGTTGTCCATTTGTTTTCATATAAAATTGTTATAATATTACTGATGTTATGACTAATAACATTAATGGACAGATCTGGAACCGGTTCCAATGACCCTGTTCCACTCCAAGTTTTGCAACCGGCTCCTGTTCATGAAGACTCAGCTACTACAGCCACTGGACCAGTTCAGACAGAGCCATTGGAGGTTGAGCCGCCCCAGGTTTCACCAAGGAAAAAAATAGGGGTGAAGAAGAAACTTACACCAAAAAAGCTAATTGCACCAGCCAACACAACATGCCCAGCCAGCCCTGCTTCCAATACCAGAAGCAAGAAGAAACTGAATCTGCAGTGATGTGTGCTTGCATCAATGTTCTTTTGATGATGTAATATTTGAATGACAACCTGTCTTTTGGCGTGACCAGTAGCTTGACACTCAAAACTTTTTCTATGTGATGTAATGCTGTGGTGAATTTGAAAACCAGTAGCGTGTTATGTGTTGGTTGAATATTTATGTTATGTGAAGAACACCAGAAAATTAGTGCTTGTTATGTGTTGGTTAAATATTTATGTTATGTGAAGAACTCCAGAAAATGTGTGCTTGTCAGTTATATTCTTCATTGTTACTATTGGTTGAACTCCAGAAAATGTGTTGGTGAAATATTTGTGAGATGAACATTTTTTGCATTGTTACTGTTGGTTGTTATATTATTGTTGGGGGCAAGGACAGGATGGACCCTGTCAGTTTGCTCCAAAAAAATCATTAAAGGAGTGGCAGAGGGGAAAAAATAAATTTTATCTCTCTTGTTTTTTGCTTGATGGCACTTCAGTCTTTTTGCAGCTCTGTTAGCCACCGTTACAAGCAAATTTGGATGGAATGGCTTGGAAGACAAAGAAGTTTAACGTCATGGTACACAGGTGTGTGCAAACTTTTTAGTGGCACGTGGGTTGACACCATCTTTTGTAATGGCTCACCGGTAAAAGACTCTAATGAATTGGACATAATTCAATCGTTAAATTTGTTCCGAGCTCATAGCATCAACCTCAGCAACGGACAGGACAGGAGCATCATTCTAACTTCTCGGAAGCTGCCATGTCCAAGTCCAAGTGTCCAACCAACAACGCCGTGCCTCTACCGAAATCCACGTAGTAGTAACAACTACGTATCAGACTATCACATGAGACTCAGCATCGCTTTCGCCTTTCACCCCCCACTCCCACGCATCAGCCTCGCAGCCGGCAGGCCGACATGGCTCCCCGCAGCACGTACGACAGCCAAAGCGCCGGATCGGAGAGCCCTATAAATAATGCCTCGAGCAAGCAGAACCGAGAGCACAATTTCTTCCGCCCGCGACCTCGTGTGCGTGCGATGGCGTCCAGGGGTGGTGGCACTGCTGGTACAGGCGTCGAGGACGACGACAACCCTGCGCCGGAGCCGGAGCCCCCTGCCGCCGTGCGCCGCCGCGGAGCCCCGCTGCACCCTCCGGCGTTGCAGCTGATGCTGTTCGGGGCGATCGTGATCATCGGCGCGGCGGCGGCGCCCGTGCCGCTGCCCCGCCTGTTCGCGGCATTGGTGGCCTGGCTCGTCGGCTACCTGTCGCTGTTCATCCCGCCGGTGCTTTGACGCCGGCTGCGGCGCGATCACTGCGTGCCACGCCGGCTGTCATCGTTAGTATGCGCGACATAATAAGCTGTGCCGCACCGTCATGAATTTTTACAAAATTAAATCGGTCATAATGGATCTTATTGATCGCAATTACGAAACTAAAAACCATAGTGGCGTTAAAACATAGACAATCTCTACTAGTACTATATGTGATTGCGCCATTGCGGTCCTAAATTTGTATTGTATGGTCGCATAGAATTTTTAGTCTGAAGATCATGTGGGTCACATATAAAAAGTGTTAGTAGAGCTTGACTGCGATCCTAATATCAACTTTGTTTAGACCAAAAGAATGCATGCATGCATGTTTATTCAATATTAAGTGCAATCAAGCTCTAATCATTGCAGTAAGAAAGGAGGAGCCTTTGACACGGTGCATTCTTGGCATAAATATAATTATTATATATGAAGATTGTTGCCAGACGTCTTACACGAACGAGAGACAAATTAGTATTAACAAAGAGAACAGTGAACTCATATATCTCGATGTCGGTTAGTACCTGCATGATTTTCTATCGATGTGGCGCGCGATTTACTGTTCCACGCATAACAAAGATCTTCACTGAAAGACTAACATGCATGTATATGTTCTTTTTTTGCTCAATCTAGAATTTTGATGTTATAGGCAAATGCTAAGAGAATGTAAGAAGGACGAACCATGCATAATAAATGCATGATGCATGCTCCTACGGATTCCTTTTTTTGTTCTCCTTTCTGACGTGAGTATGCTTCTCTCCACCACAGGAAACCGTGTTTTCATTACAAAATAGAAGGTTCCTTGCCTTCGCTGGGACTTGAAGTACATAAGTCACTGCTGTGTTGGAGCGTCTAGCTCGGGAGCTTCACATGCCTGCGGCCTGCCTGAACGTGATTGCATCGGCTCACTTAAGTTGAGCCGTGTAGAAATCAAAAGGTACGGGAGAATAGTCACCTGTTAATTGACTAGTCCAACTGTCCAAGGTTAATACTACGGTTTTTAGAGAACGCCGAAGAAAAGTCATCCAACGGGGAAAAGCGGACATCATCGGCCGAATCATCACGAAATTTTCATGCATCTAGTGCAGAAGCTTATAATGTGCGCATTTAGTACTCCCTCCGTTTCAAATTATAATTCGTTTGATTTTTTTGACTCCAAGTTTTAACCGTTCATCTTATTCAAAAATTTGTGCAAATATAGTCAAATTTGAGCCATTCTTAAAGAACTTTTATTAATAAAGCAAACCACAACAAAAGATGTGTGATATTTTGCACAATTTTTTGAATAAGACGAGCGACCAAACTTTGAATAAAATTTCAAAAAACTGTAATTTAAAACAGAGGGAGTACGGTAGCAGTAGTCTGCAGCTTGGTAACATATAGTATAGTATGAGCGGCGTGGCTGCTCGCTGGCTCGTGTAGTGGGCTGGTGGCTAGGCTACTAGGACCGAACGGCAACTTGGGGGGAGATTTCCAACTTCCTGGAAGCTGCCCTGTGAAAATGAAACCAACGTGCTCCGGTCCATATCAGTCCGCAAAAGTGAAAAACGTAGCTATCTGGATCCAGCCATCATGCCCATCCATGGTAAATAAACTAGTGATTGGCGCGCGCCCATGCGCGCGTGTTGTGCATGATTGTTTGTTGATGTGGACTATAGTTTATAATTGAAGTGTATAAAAAATTGATGAAAAACATGAGACAAAATGGTATAAACAAATGAATAATATATTGCATAGATGTAATGTCACTTACAACATAGAGTTAATGGTAAATCACGTTCTATGCTAAATTCAGAAGACTTAAATATAGATTACAAAGTAATTGCGGAATAAAATTGCTGGAACTGAAGATGGAAGCAAATTGCATGAAGTATAAGATGAAATGAAGGGAGGTGCAGGTAAGAACAAGTTGTAAACCAAAATCCTTAAGGCGAACAACATTATTGGAACCACCTATCATCGCGCACAAAAACTCTATGTATGGAAATTGCAAGCATTTCAATAATTATCAGTAATTATCAATTTAATGTAAATGATAGGTGTAGAAGTGAAACTTAAGTTCTATATTGGTACTGTTATGTGTCAAGTAGGTAGCATATAATAAAATAATATATGGCATAGCCTGGAATAGGTAATGTAAGATGTAAGATAAGAGGGGGGAAACTTACACCTATTTTATCCTATTATGGACTAAAAGGAGAAAAAGATGGATAACATCATACCATGTTGAAGCTAGTGAATTCCCAATAGTTGATGTTGACACAAACATGCAGTGAAGCAAATAATAATGTGGCTACCTTCTGAAACTAATGTACCTGCCTGTATAAGCAGAAGTCTACCTATGAAATATATGATTTATAGAAGTTAACCCAAAAAAAAATTGCAGTCAAAGAATTTCGGGAACTATGAAACTAAGAATAAGTTTCTATCTATAATGTAGGATACTGTCACTTCCTATATTGTCATTGAGGCACTTTTTTTTTGTTGCCAGTAAACTTCTGCTTCAGTGTACTTAAAAGGAGAGCTGTGCAATGAGGTAGCATTAACAAAATTGCATATGAGAAAATAAGCATTTTATTTTGTTCAAGCAATAAAAATAGGGATTACAGGACAAAAAAGCACATTCTATTTACTAAACATCATCACCCTCTAGTAAATCATGCACACATATGATTTCAAATCCATAATTTTATAAACAGGATTGTACACAAAAGATGCTGACTTTTGGATGAACATACCTTTCTGAGCATATAGCATCCAATATACTGCCTGTAGTAAGAAGCCGCGTCGCCACTTCTATCTTCTTCCAAAATATGTTTACAGCCAAGCAAAAGAAGAGTCCCGTTGGGAACTTGGAAAATGTCAATGGTTCAGAGTACAAGCTGAATGGTGAACCTAAAATTAGCTTTGCAAACTGCTCAGTGTAGAAATTTGCTGCATGATCAGGATGAAGTGGAAACTTCCTTAGTGCATTTAGAGAAACATATTGAAAATTATCATGTATGATAGACTGCAAAATTAAACATATCAAGTTAATTTTATGCATATCAAGTTAATTGACACTTCAAACCTCATAAAAAGGGTTAAACATGATTAATCGTATGCATATAAAGTTAATTGTATGGAGTTCAGATATGTTAATAAAAAAACAAAGCCTTGATAAATCTACAAATCGACATGGATACATACAGCAAGCAAATGACAGAAGGTCATGACATGTGGAAATGACCAGTGGGAATTTCTGAATCTGTTGTTCCGCTACGCCGTACCGCATCTGGAGCAAGCAGTATGTGTGTTGTGGCAGAAATCTTTCAAAGTAAATCACGGAGTTCAAAATTGAACCCTAATGACATGATTGGAGGGAATCAGGAGGTGCAGAAGAGGCTCACGGCGGGCTCACCTTGATTCGCTTGGAGACGTGAAGTCGAGGTCAGCGTGCGCACCGAAGTGGAGCGCACCGAGGTGGTGCTTGTGGTCCTCCATCTGCAAGGCGACGACGTTCCACTGACAACCGGCGAGGGTGGCCGTCGACAGCCGGATCCGACGGGTGTAGCGGCAGCGGGGCCGGGCATGACGCGAGGGGCTGCTGGGGCTCGGGAACGACGGCCGCTGCAGCATGACCGCTCCCTTGCCGGCCTGGACTGCAGGCGGACGGAGACGATACAGGGGGAGCGGCGGGGAGGTGGAGCAACGCGGCTTGCCCGACTTGGGGGGCTACTGTGCCCGCTCGCGGAGCGGCCCGATTTGTAGGCGGAGGGAGGCGCAGTAGGGGAGGGGCAGGGAGCACCGCGCTGGGGCTGGCGAGGCGGCGCTAGTGGCCCGGCAGGGGGCGGCGGTTGGACGCGGCGCGGCCCCAGCCTGCTCGTGCGGTCTCCGGGCAGCGGCGAGAATGGTGGGACGAGCCCGCGGTGGATCGCTTGGAGAGCCGGCGGCGGCGGTGCGGCTGCTGGGGCTGATCCGCGGTGGCGGCAAGCCACGGAGGGCCGGGACGGCCGGCGGCGGCAAGACCGCGGCTGGTGCGATAGAGAGGGGAGATATTTCGCGAGTGCTCGAGGACCACGGGTTGAATTTCTCTAAAATGCGAGGGCCTAAATGCAAAAAGTCATCGGCAACGGTGCATCACTAGCCGTTGGATCTTGATCAGACGGGCTGCGCGATTTTTGCTGACGTGTCCATCGCGGTTGGGCGCCGAGGGCGCCTCGAATCATAACAAGAATCTAAAATGCGAGGGCCTAAATGCAAAAAGTCATCGGCAACGGTGCATCACTAGCCGTTGGATCTTGATCAGACGGGCTGCGCGATTTTTGCTGACGTGTCCATCGCGGTTGGGCGCCGAGGGCGCCTCGAATCATAACAAAGAAATAATCTTTGGAAGCACCGGCGGTCAGCGCCGTCCGCGCGCATAGCTCATACTGTACTAGATACGTACGCATCGCTTTGGCGCTCAGGTCCTTCGCGCACATGCACGGATCGCTACCCGGCGGCACGCACGACGACGAGCGGAGCAAGCACCCTTCCTATTATAAGTGTCGCGCTCCGATCCGCTGGTTCATTCCAAGAAACACAAACACAAACAATGCAAGCAAAGCTAATAATACCAGCCGAAAACACCAGCTGACCACCAGTATATCCCGATCGAGTTGGCGGTCGACTGGGTCGAGGACTCGAGGTTCCCCTCGACCCATTCCTTCTCTTGTCACCTCGCGACTCGCGAGTGTAAGCGCGGGCAATGGCGACCAGGGGTGGCGGTGCAGGCGGCGTCGTCGAGGCGGACCCTGCGCCGGAGCCGCCGCAGCCCCCGCCTGCCGCCGCCGCCCGCCGCTGAGCCCCGATGCACCCTCCGGCGCTGCAGCTGATGCTGTTCGGGGCGATCGTGATCATCGGCGCGGCCGCGGCGCACCTGCCGCCGCTGCCGCGCCTCTTCGTGGCTTTCGTCGCCTGGCTCGTCGGCTACCTGTCTCTCTTCTTCATCAGGCCGCTCTGATGACGTCCGGTACTGTTTGTTTTATGTGCCAGTCGCGTCGGCTGTCACGCATAGTATATGCGTAGGATGGTAATCAAGGTCCCGTACGTCGGGATGGATACACATACACAGATATACTGATGATACACTGGGTTAATTTTAGCTAGGTTCTCCCCTGGCCTCGCGGCCCTCTCGGATTTGACCAGCCCAAGCAAGTGAACCCCGAATTTTCTTTTCTTACTAATTTGTGCTCAGTATTGAGCTACAAATTATCTTGACTTATTGCAAGTTTTTTCTTTAAAAGAAGAGAGGCAAAAATGCTCTTTGAAACGACCAAACATGGCGCGGAATTCCTGCTCCCTCTAATCATCTGCTGAACTCAGTGACTCAGTCAGAGTTTAGAAAATTCAAACGTATTTGTTGCTTCAAAAAAAAATAGAAAATAGAGGTCTACAGTTGGATCATCCAAGCAATATGCTTTTCATGGGGATGTTCAGCCGTAAAAGCTGTCAGTGCAATAGTAGAGTCATATCCAAGTCCGAGGTCGAGGTCTGTCGTGTCTATCCGCATTTCCTTTTAAGCATATTGGTCAATTTCATCGTCTGCCTCTAACTAGGGTTAGGGTGGTGTTCAAAATGGTTTTAGCTAACCCAACACTATGATCAATTGTGCCGGTTCTTTTTTCAAAAAAAACTGGCAAAAAGTTTGAACTAATAACAAGCACGAACATAGTGTTAGATTTGGCTGAAACCATTTTCGACAGGCCTAGCCTCTAACTAGCAATTTTGCCCAAAAATGTTGCGGCATAATTGTTTTCTTCCTTATTAGTTGGATTGCCTAATAATAACTAAACAACCTAAATTTGTAGCACCGGCCGGCCTTTATCCACAATTGGCCTTGCTCTTTGATCTTCTTCAGCAGAAGCAATGTTGTTGAATTCCGGACTGCCAAATAGCCTTGAGTTTTCCTTCCACACCTCCCATGTGACCAGTGCAAACACGGTGTTGAGTCCTTTCTTCTTGGAGCGGTCGCGTAGTTGCACTGCCTAGAAACTTTATTGCCGCTCCTCATGCAAACATGGTGTAGCATAGAACCAGGAGGATCAGTTCCGAACGGTCGCACAATTGCACTGCCTAGAAATCTTATTGCCGCCCCTCGTGCATGTTTCACGACGGAAAGTGTTCAGAAATATCGCTTACCCTATTTCTCGGTGCATGTCAATAAGAAGAGCCAGTGAGATCCAGCGGCTCAGTACCACATCACAGTTCACAAGAAAAAGGAGAAAGCGGAAAACAGATCGTGGGGATTTTCACATGTACTTGACCTAGACGTCTCCATGTCCTCTTATAGAGAACACGACCTATGACCGTTTTATCTATAATAACGCTCCATTAATTGGTAGTAGTAACTGTCCACTTACTTTAGACTAAAACATTGACTTTATGCTTATCCTCTCTAATGAGAGCTGTCAAAAATTTAATATGCAGATGGCAAAAGGTTTACACTAACTTGATTTGGCTACTCGCTATGTCGCAAGTTGCACGTCCATTTATGCAAAAAGGGACGCACATATGCACGCGTGTGCGTGTGTACCCCAAGAATCATTCTCTCATGTGTTTAGATAAGGGAGAGAGATCTTCTATTTAAGTTGATTTGTACCAGCTCAACTATCATTATGGGCCAACTCTGTGTCATTCGCTTTTGCTTTGGGATTCGATAAATAGAGCTCTCCATGGGCCTATTTTCCAGCAGTCATGAACACATTGTAGGTTAGGTTCATATGGCGTCCTTCACCTTGGTTCACTGGGAAGTATGACATGAGATGGTTAACTAGTGGCGGGAAATGTTATTGGTAGGAAACACTGATAGATTCCGGGAAATTGGAGTTGAGTTGGTAAAATTAGGGATTTTATCCGCTGTTTTGGACCACTTTGGAATTATAGTCGGAATTGGCATCCGTTTCTATCTGAATGTAACATGGCTAAAAAGAGGCACCCTACAGTTTGGAACATGTTTCCTCTGAATCACTGAAAGTTGAGCGACTAAGTTCATCTCATCACGTTGAGAGTGACTAGAGTAAACTTGGTAAATTTTGTTCAAGCTCACTGTGTACTTCCTCTGTCATAAATTAGATGATGTTTTAGCTTTTCTAGATACATATTTTTACTACAAATATAGACATGATGTATATATGTAGAAAAGCTAAAACGTCGCCAATATGGAGACGAAGAAAGTACAAGATAAAAATCTCACATTGAACATAGGATCACACCCATAACTGGCCTCAAACTAACAAAGAAGAATTTTTTACAGGACTTTCAGTCATCATTTCATCAATTTGCACAGAAAGCATTATTATATCGGAAACCCGATTAATTAAGTAATAAGGGACGACATAAACACAGGCGTGTCCTATATGTGTATTTGCAGAGAAAAAGTCCATTTACCCCAAGTTCATAGCGGAGACGACATAACAATTAAACACTAGTTCTCGTGAGGTAATATGATTTCAAAGAACTACCGGCACATTTGAGTCCATTACACGTGGGGCCCACTTTCGGAATCAGGACCCATCAACGGCATAGCCAACTGATTCTTGGCCCCGTTTGGTTTTCCAGTGCTAGAAACTGTTCATAACTTTGACCATTAATTAAAGATATTAAATAAAGGTATTTTACAAAGCTAACTCCAGAATCCCTGCACTAGGAACCCTGAAGAATCTAAAGAGGCTAGTTACTGTAGCATCACTGTAGCCAATCATCGATTAATTAGGCTCAACGCTTGTGCCTGAGGAGGTTTTGCAAATAGACTTCATTTAGTACTCCATGCAAGAAAGATTCCCTCTGTGCTAGATGCTACGCTAGGAAATCAAACGGGGCCCTTGTCCAGGTCTACGTTGTGCTCGTCCTTTTTATGTCCTTGAGACCTTGACCCATCTATATTCTGATTTTCTAAATTCTGAGGCTATTCCGCATGAACTTTCAAAACCTATTCGTTGTCGCTTTTAGGTCCGGGCTCAAAAACTAAGTTGTATCAATGGTTTTTATGAGAAAACTGACGCCCTGCATGGATCGTACTACGCCGTTACTCTTTGTTTTTTATGAGATTTGTTTATGGGATAACTGTTTCCTTTTTTGAAAAAATAGAGAGATGACAAATGAGGTGCACCACTGGTCGCCGTCCCGGCCGGGCGGCGTGACGGCGTCAGCGCCGTGACAGGAACCACCGGAAAAGCCCGATGCACCCGCCTAGCCAGAACATGAGCGTTCGGAACTGGCTGCGCCTCGACGCGTCCTGTTCGCCGATGAGCGCCATCGCGGCCACAAACATGGCTTGGAGCGCAGCCGAACGCATCGCCCCAGCGTGGTCCTGCTCCGCCGCCCCATGGCGGCCAGCGCGGCGTCCGGCCGGCGCGAGAACCGGTTCCCGCGGGTCAGCGCCAGCGACCGCGACGTGTTCCGGTCGCTCGGGGTGGCTTTGGCTAGCAGGCGAGCCGAGTTCTCCGCCGCCGCGGCCGACGACGGCCGGCCCCTGGGCACCGAAGGCATGACCATGGCCACCGTCGGCGCGGAACCGACGAGCTCTTGCGCGCGGGCGGAAACCCGCGCCGCCGCCGAGCCCCGCCGAGCCTGCAGCTCCCCCGAGGCCAGGTGATGATGAACCGAAGCCTGCCACGCCGTTGGCCGGTCGAAGGAGGTCTTGTGGGAGGAGGAGATCGGCGCCCTCGAGCCCCGTGGAGCTTTGTACACCGAAGTCAGCGCCGCCGTCATGTGCAGCGAGCGCGCCGCCGCGAGCCTCGAAGGAAGCCGCCTCCGCGGTCGGGTCTTCTTCCTTCACGACGTCTTCCCGTGGGTCCATATCGCCCGAGGCAATTAGCGCGGACGAGATAAACCGAGGTGATCCGATCCAAAGTTCCAAAATCCTCCGCCGGACCGGAGGCGGGAGCGGAGGACGGTCGCCGGCGCCGGCGATCTGTCTGAGGATTCGACAGGTGGATGGAGAAACTAATTGATACGTAGTATTTATTCCAGCTGCTGCTGCTGCTGATTTCGTGTTAATTAGTTTGGGCCTGTCTGTCCCATGTATATATAGTAGTAGACAAAAGACGAGGCGCGAGTGGGACCGGACATCCAACACAAACTCATCGGTTAACTTCGCCACAACTCCCATCGGACGACATGACCTGCCGAAGTGTGGATGTTTGCAGCTAGGAAACGAAACGGCACGCGCTCCGGTGTCAACCAAAGAAACTTCCTCGTGCAGTCGTTCGCTCCCAACAGCCCGGCCGGCCGGCCGATCTCGGCTCGGGCCTGGCATGGCATATATTTTTGGATGACGATGACGATGACGGCAGCAGGCCAGTAGGCACAAGCACGGTGCACTGCTCGGTTCTCTTCTCACGATCTTCCCGCCGCGACCGCGAGGCCGACGCGGATCAGCGCGCGCGAAGCTGCCGGGGAAGTTCCCCACCACCCAGTGGTGTAGTAGCCTAGTAGGGTGATCCGTGGCTTTCAGCTCCCCTCGACGGAATATCGGCCATGTTTGGTTTTCTAGTCTGTATCTGGTACGGAGGGAATCTTTCTTGTATGGAGTACCAAATAAAGTCTATTTGCAAAATCTCTTCACGGATGAGCGTAACTTTTCGAGACGAATCTAATGAGCCTAATTAATCGATGATTGGCTACAGTGATGCTACAGTAACCATCCTCTAAACATCCTCTAATCATGCGGTCAAAGGCCTCATTAGATTCTTCAGGGTTCCTAGTGCAGGGGTTCTGGAGTTAGTTTTGTAAAATACCTTTATTTAATACCTTTAATTAGTGGTCAAAGTTGTGAACAGTTTCTAGTACTGGAAAACCAAACGGGGCCATCTTATGGAAAACGTAGGTGCGCAGGCGAGAGGGAACGGGGTTCAAACCTAGCCAGCCCCGTCACCGCACCATCCAGTGTTGTAGAAGATCAATTAGCTCATTCAGTTGTAACTTTTCTCCATATCCTATTAGGCTATTATCCTGTCATTTCATCATTTATTTGCCTCCCTCTGACGCGTGTATATAAACCTCTCGCGTGGCAACTGTTCTGTGACTTTCCTGGCGTGAAAACGAGCGAGCTTGCTCGCATGCCACCGAATCCAAATGGGCACCAATTATCAGCTCTCCACACATGAACAACGGATCGAAAAGAACTGAAATTACAAGAAATAAATGTCAGTTGTTTACACATAATAGCGCAGTTCTTAGGTCAAATTGAAATGTCCAAAATTGCAAGCATGCAGTTATTTGGCAGGAATCAATGAAACCAGAGGCGACCAATGTACAATCTCATCTAGGGACATTTGTTGTATACATTGTCGTACCCATGTTATAAACATGTATGTCCAAGACGAGCTAGAGAGAATTAACCAGTAACCAAGTGTGACAATCAATGCAAAACACCACAAAGTAGCTAACCAGCAATGTATCAATCATGTCATAATGTTCGATAAATTACAGCTAGACTTTGTACCTATTATAAATATCATATTAGTAGAATCCTTATTTTGTCACTAATGGTTCTTCCATTTGCAATCATTTCAATTCTATCATCCAAATGATTATCAACATCGAAAGTAAAAAAAAGTCATACAAGTACATCATACGAAAATGAGATAGAAACTGAAGGTTTTCTAGATGAATAACAAATGTATCTGAACTCTTACAGACTATATTAAGAATATAGCTTTGAGTTTACAAAGGAAATAAAATTGTACAAGGAGGTGAATATACGTTATGAAAAATCAACAAAAGATGGCCTTTGAAACCACTTTAAACATAATAACAGCCCTAATGTCACCCCACATTAAAAGAACCTTGCTCAACTTCGATCAAATTAAAGGTAAGGGTCTTGTTGGACTGTATTAAAATGAGGCTTTTTGGGAAACACAGAAGTGACTTATCGCCAAAATGATAGAAAAAGCCAAAGATCCTAGCAAATATTTTTTTAGAAAATAAATATAGCAGCTAGATGCCAGGTGACCCATATGTCTAGCAGCTTGGGTAAACAAATGATATACACAAGTTTTAGTCAACTGGCGTCCCTTGTCAAGTAAGCTGCCCATCCCATGTAAGTGAGGGAGAGAGAAGCAGAAGTAGAACTTCCTAGGGCCGCTGCACTAGCAGTCTAGCACCATGCATAGCATCTACATTATTAAAGATTTGCTGGCCTTAGGATTGGATTATTATTTAAAGATTAGATCGTGTGTTGTTTCCAATTTTAGGGATTTTCACCTTGGTAAATCATTCCATCTTAATAAGGGTTGTCTTGTATCTCTACTTACTAAACAGGAAATATATCAAGGTTCCTAGCCATCTATCCCCTCCTCTTGTGGTGCGGCTACTATTTGCTAAGATATGCTGATTAGGTTTGAAGCATTCAAACTATGCTCGTGACATACCGAATTTTCCACTTAGAGCATATAGCTCAATATTGATCCAAATGTTCAAGTTGCTATGTGAAGATTACTAAATGGTAAGCTATATGTCTAGCAACAACCAATCAAATATACCTCAAACATATTCAAACACTTCAATTCATGTGTGTTGAGAAATCAGCGCCACGACCTTGACACTGACTTCCTAGATGCGCTACCAAACTGGTGTGATACCACTTCTGCAGTGGACCTATACCCACACAACTTCGAGGAGATCTTCACACTTACACCAACACGGGAGACTAACACTATGTGGAACTCAACTCTTTATTGAAAACACAAGGACTCTACACTCTTTATGTGGCTACCCTACACACTCTACTCTTCCATGATGGCTACCTATGCTATCTTCCAAATGGCCTCTACTTAGCATGGTTCGGCATCTTGGGGTGGAGGGCACCCTTATTTATAGTGTTACATGACCGTTGGATTGGTGCCAAGTAGTGACCATCCAAAGCACCACATACAAATATCTTTATTCTAGAATTTCCACACTTCACCATGAAGCATGGCTACCTAAAATATCTAACTTCTACCCTCTTTCATATTTTACCATAATCTTCTCCATAAGCATGCCAAGGTAGTGTCTTGATATATCTCAAACCTTCTAATATATTTCAAGTATCCATTGCATATTTTCAACAATGTGGATGTAATAGAAGTTAAAAAAACAAAATCTGCCTTGGTATCCTCACAACCTGCTAGAGTTGTCATGACTGATGAAAAACCAATTGTTGTTGTTACTGTCAAGGGCGTCGAACCCCTGACTGGCCGGACCTTGGCTACGTAGCTCGTAGCCGCCGCCCGTCTTCTCCGGTGAGGTTATTCCCCTCTACCGCAGGCTTAACAGAGGGAGAGAGAGATTAGGGAATATAGATCTTGCTTAGTCCTCACACACGTCCGATTACATGCATATATGGCCACCGGCCCAACTAACCAGAGCAACAAGCTCCTTTAATTTAGGAACTAACAAATGGAAAGGAACTAACACTAGGAAAGCTATCTATACTTTCCCTCTCAGCCACTGATCGTGATCACCTCCTCGCGCGCGCCTGCTGTGCGCGCCGCGCGTTCTGCTGCGCGTCTCACATCCCGCGCCCGACGACGCCTAGTGTACTTGTGCCCGTACATGACATCTCTCCCCCCCTCGAGAGACAGCTCGTCCTCGAGCTGAAATGCTGGATACCTGGCGCGGAACGACTCGACATCTTCCCATGTGGCCGATGCAGAAGACTGGCCCTTCCACTGGACCAGGACCTGCTGGACGCCGCGATCGACGCGCCTACGGACAGCACGATCCGGCTCGGGAGTGATGGCGCCGTGGTGGACCGGCGGAAGCGGCGGCGGAGCGTCAGGCGGGGCGCCATGGAATTTCTTCAGGAGGCCGACATGAAACACGTCGTGCAGTCGTGCTTGCGGCGGAAGAGCGAGGCGGACAGCGACCTCGTTGATCATCTCGGTGATGCGGTAGGGCCCGAAGTAGCGCGGCTTGAGCTTGCCGGAGGAGGCCTGGGGCAGCGACGCAACCGGGCGCTGACGGAGTCGGAGCAGCACCCAATTGTCCACCTTGTACGACACCTCGCGATGGGCCTTGTCGTAGTGACGCTTCTGAACCGCCTGCGCTTGTTCCAGGCGAGCGCGGATGTCCGCGAGGAATTCCTGGCGTTCCTCCATGTTCTTGGCGACGGCAGCCACCCGGGTGTCCCCCTGCTCATAGGACCGGATGGTCGGAGGATCGCGCCCGTAGACGACCCGAAACGGCGTGTCCCGGAGCGAGCTTTGGTACGTCGTGTTGAAGACGAACTCCGCCCAGGGAAGCCACTGCAGCCAGTGGCGTGGCCGATCGCCTGTAAGGCAACGAAGATACATGATGATGACTCGGTTAGCCGACTCGGACTGCCCATCCGACTGCGGGTGAAAGGCAGTCGTCATGTGCAACTTGGTGCCCATCAATCGCATGAGCTCGTGCCAGAACGTCGATGTGAAGACCGGGTCGCGGTCTGAGACAATGGACTGCGGCACCCCATGAAGACGGACGATGTCGGCGAAGAAAGCTTGGGCGACAGACTCGGCGGAGTACGGGTGGGCGAGGGGGATGAAGTGGCAGTACTTGCTGAACCGGTCCACCACGGTGAGGATGACCGACTTGCCCCGCACGCGAGGGAGCGCCTCGATGAAGTCGATGGCGATGTCCGTCCACACACCCTGCGGCACTGGCAGAGGAAGGAGTAGGCCGGCAGGATGCAGGTGCTCCGATTTGTAGCGCTGGCACGTGACGCAGTTGCGAACAAAGTCTTGCACCCCCTGTTTCATGTTAGGAAAATGAAAATCTCGCCGGAGGCGATGGAGTGTGCGCTGCACCCCTTCGTGGCCTTCTTCATGCACCGCCCGCAGGATCTCTTGCAGGAGGGGGGACGAAGGCGCGATGTAGAGGCGGCCGGCGTGCTGCACCATGCCGTCGACCACCGCCCAGGGAGCCCCACGGGAGCCCGCACGCACCTCGTCCTAGATGGCGACAAGGGCCGGGTCGGTGAGCTGTGCTTGTCGAAGACGCGCGATGAAGTCGAAGCGTGGGGCGGACAGGGCCAGGACGGACCTTTCCTCCGGCGTGTCGCGGCGGGAGAGCGCGTCCGCCACCACGTTTGCTGCCCCAGCCTTATACTCGACGGTGAAGTCGAAGCCCAAAAGCTTGCCCACCCAATGATGTTGAGGGATAGTCGCGAGGCGCTGATCGAGCAGGTATTTCAAGCTGTAATGATCGGTCTTGACGAGGAAACGGCACCCCCACAGGTACGGCCGCCAATGGCGGACGGCTTGGACAAGACCGATGAGCTCGCGTTCATAAGCGGCGAGTGCGCGGTGGCGTGGCGTGACCGGCCTGCTGAAGAATGCCACCGGGTGGCCGTCCAGTACGAGGACTGCGCCGAAGCCGTGCGACGAGGCGTCACATTCGACGATGAACGGCTTGGTGAAGTCCGGCATGGCGAGGATCGGAGCGGAGGATACCGCCGCCTTGAGGGTGTCAAAAGCCGCTGCGGCCGCTTCGGACCAGGCGAACCCCTCCTTAGGAGAGCAGTCAGCGGCGCGGCGACGGTCCCGTAGTTGTGGACGAACTTGCGATAGTACCCCGCCAAGCCGAGGAAGCCGCGGACCGCCCGAGCCGAGCGTGGGGCCGGCCACTCATGGATGGCCAGCACCTTGGCCGGATCCATGGCGACGCCTGCCTCGGAGATGACGCGGCCGAGGTACGCGGCCGAGGTGATGCCGAAAGCACACTTGGTGCGCTTGACGAAGAGCTGCTGGCGCCGAAGCTCGGAGAAGACGGCGCGGAGGTGGCGCAGGTGGTCGGCCCACGTCTTACTGTAGATTAAAATGTCATCAAAGAAGACGAGAACAAACCGGCGGAGGAACGGACGGAGAACTTCGTTCATGAGCGCCTGAAACGTGGCCGGCGCGTTGCAGAGGCCGAACGCCATCACCAAGAACTCGTACAAGCCGTCATGAGTACGGAACGCTGTCTTGTGCACATCCTCAGGCCGCATCCGTACTTGATGGTAACCCGACCGTAAGTCGAGCTTGGTGAAGAAGCGCGCGCCGTGGAGCTCGTCGAGAAGCTCGTCGACCACCGGGATGGGGAAGGCGTCCTTGACGGTGAGAGCGTTCAGTGCGCGGTAATCCACGCAGAAGCGCCACGACCCGTCCGGTTTCTTGACGAGGAGGACCGGCGAAGAGAACGGCGAGTCGCTGCGGCGGACGATGCCCTGCTCGATCATGGCGGCACACTGCCGCTCGAGTTCGTTCTTGTGGGCGGCCGGGTACCTGTACGGCCGCACCGCCACTGGGGCAGCATCGGGCTTGAGGATGATGCGGTGGTCGTGACCCCGGCTCGAGGCAGGCCGGTCGGCTCAGCGAAAACGTCGGAGAAGGCGCCCAACAGCCCGTCGAGGAGGGGGTCCGCGGCCACGGCCACTGTCGCCTGGAGGCGCGGCGCAGTCGGCGGCGTCACGCCGTGCCAGCAGACGGTGTGGTCCCCGTGCCGAACGACATGCGTCGTCGGGCGAGGTCCCAGACGATGGGTCCCAGCGCGGCGAGCCACTTGGTGCCGAGGACGACGTCGTACCCAGCCAGCGGCATGACGAAGAGGTCCGCCGGGAACCGGGCACCGGCGATGAGGAGGGGCGCGTCGCGGATGACGCCCGCGCAGGTGATCCGCTCACCATTGGCGACCATGGCCGTGAGGCGGGGTCGCTGACGTAGCAGCAAGCCGGAGCGCCGCGCAGCCTCTTCCGAGATGAAGTTGTGCGTGCTGCCGGAGTCGAGGAGCGCGACGAGGGATGTGGCGCAAAGCACCACGGCGATCTGCATGGTGTCCGCCATAGGCACCCCGGCCAGAGCCTGCAGGGAGAAGCAAGGTGCCTCGAGGTCGGCCCCGGCCGCGGCGTCGTCGGCGTCGTCGATCTCCACCCCGTCAACGAAGAAAATGCGCCGGCAAAACCTGTTATGGCCACGAGAGTATTTTTCGTCACAGTTAAAACAGAGCCCAAGGCCGCCTGCTCGTCCGGGGACAGTCGCCTCTGGTTGCCCGCTCCGCGGCCTTGGGAGCGCCCGCCAGCGGCGCAGGGAGCGCGAGCGGCTGTGGAGGCGCCGGAAGCGCCGGGCATGGCGCTGGGGCCGGAAGAAGGCCGCGCGGCGTAGGACGTGCCGGAGCCGGCGTAGGCCTGTCGCTCTCCATCATCTCCACCTGGCGCGCCAGGCTCATTGCCACCGCGAGCGTTTCCGGGTTGTGGATGCGGACCGCGTGGCTCAGCGACGGGAGAAGGCCGCCCGTGAAGAGCTGGACGCGCTGGATCTCATCGAGGCGACCCGCACGGGGAAGGAGGGCCTGGAAGCGGTTCGAGTACTCCTCCACGGTCCCTGTGCGCCGGCATTCAGAGAGCTCAAACAATGGCGCCGAGCGGAGGGGAGGCCCAAACCGCAGGTTGAGGAGGTCTTTGAATCGGCCCCATCGCGGCGTCCCCTCGTCCTCCTGCAGCTGTATGTACCACAGCTGGGCAACGTCCTCGAGGTTGTAGGAGGCCATCCAAACCTTCTCCTCCGCCATGGTTCTTTGCTGATGGAAATAGGACTCGCATCGGTTGATGAAGATCAGGGGATCGGACTTGCCGTCGTAGCGGGGAAAATCCATCTTCTGGAACCTGGGTGGCCGCTCGGGGAGGTGCTGGCCGCCAAGGGGACCTTCGGTCTCTGACGTCGAGGCGGACTTCTCTTTCTTCAGATCCGCCATGTCGGCCTTCATGGCCTTCATGTCAGCGGAGAGTTTCTCCAACAGCGTGGCGAGGTCGTTGATGGTGGGCTCCCCCATGGTCATGGGAGCAGAGGTGGATGGCGGTGATGGTGGTGGGCTAGGTGGCGGCGCGGCGGCTGGGAGGGGCGTGGCGGCAGTGGAGAGATCGGTAGAGCGGGAGCGAGTAGACGAGGATCGCCGAACTCGTGATACCAAGTTGTCAAGGGCGTCGAACCCCTGACTGGCCGGACCTCGGCACGTAGCTCGTAGCCGCCGCCCGTCTTCTCCGGTGAGGTTATTCCCCTCTACCGCAGGCTTAACAGAGGGAGAGAGAGATTAGGGAATATAGATCTTGCTTAATCCTCACACACGTCCAATTACATGCATATATGGCCACCGGCCCAACTAACCAGAGCAACAAGCTCCTTTAATTTAGGAACTAACAAATGGAAAGGAACTAACACTAGGAAAGCTATCTGTACTTTCCCTCTCAGCCACTGATCGTGATCACCTCCTCGCGCGCGCCTGCTGTGCGCCGCGCGTTCTGCTGCGCGTCTCACATCCCGCGCCCGACGACGCCTAGTGTACTTGTGCCCGTACATGACAGTTACTGACTATTGTGACACTACATTTTCTAATTAAATTAAAAAGAAATTTCAAATTTTGGCTTTATACATTTTTATTTGCAAAGATCAATAACTCTATGTGGTACAGTTAAGATATAAAGCAATAGAGCAATGCAACACATACCCAGAAATAGTGTAATGGAAGATTCTCTGATCGTCTTTGCTCCCACATATGAATCCTCCTCCTAATGGATGCAGAATATCACACGAAGTAGCACGCACTTTGCACCTGTTACAAGTGTTGTCATCTACACAATCATTAAGGTATTTAGTCGGATCAATTTTAGTTTTTTTAATTAACTATAAGCACATGAAGTGAGTATTTGACTATTTATACCAAGTGGTATGCAAGCCATCACATCGTAACTAGTCCTGCGCTTCAGCTCCACAAAAAAATATGGTAGAGCTTGCTTGAGCCATGTCCCTCCTTCGACCCAAGAGGTTGCAATGATACAAAGTGTGGCTCTTAAACACCACGGGGTATAAGGTGATGTTATCCGGTATCAGCTCATATTCATGACTCTAAATTAGAAATAGATAGAGATCATTAGCAAATCGTAGGTGGACAAAACAATAGAAAGCTCATATTATCTTTTAATTTCAAATACTCTATAGCATGACTCCACACAAGTTTCTCCACTGAAAGGATTTCTTTCTTATCCACATATCTAAAAATAAACAACATAAAATTCGCAATCAAGTGTTTCACTTCACACTATCCAACGATGACATATCATATGAAAAGAGAAGGATACGAGTACAAAATAGTTGTAGCTTTGTCCTAACACCATCTTAAGTTTAACCAAATTTATACAAAAAGTATCAATATTTATGATATTAAATAAGTATCCTGAAATTCATCATAAATATATTTTCATAATATTTCTATTTGGATTTTGGTGTCATAAATGTCAATACTCTTCTATATAAACTTGGGTCAAATTTAAGATACTTAGATTAGACTACCCATTGAAATTAACATTAACAATAATTCTAATAGTTATCATGTTATAATCTCTTCCCCACTGCAAGCAAGACTAGCAAACGTAATAAAGTAGGCCAGGCAGATAAGACCGTAAGATGTTCCATACCTGATAAGACCGAGGAAGCTGTCAACGTCGATGTTGTTGATGGTGCCAATGCTGGTCTCATCGGCCACTATAGAGTTCGGAATACTGGTAAAGGCCCCTCAGCCTCATGTACTCCTCCCTCCTTCGCCCTTCTGAAGCCTCGCCACCTTCTCTACAAGCGCTTTCCTGTCCATCTCCGCTGCAGTTGGCCTCGCGGCATCCGCCGCCGCCTTCTTCTCCGTCCTCGCCGCGTCCATCGACGCTGATGCCTTCTCTACCCTCACCGCGTCCATCGTCGCCGCCACCGCCGCCGACGCCTTCCTCTCTTCGGTTGTAGGGAGGCGGCGGCTTGGATGTCCGGGATTTATCGACGCGATGTTGTGCTGGCTGACGCCGTATTTGAGTCGGACAGCCGAACGGGGGCGTTAACTGACAGATACAAGACAGACGGAGGAGAGGGGCCCAGGCTGCCATGGCAGTTATGACTCGTGAGGGGTCTGGGTCGGATTAGAGGTTATGGGCTATGGCCCGTGAGATGATGAAGCCGGCCGCAGATTGTACGGCCCAATACAGTTACAACCAGAGCACCTCGGCCGGTGCCCGCGGATCATTACGTCCGGATTCGGGAATATTTTGCTCAAGCCTAATATCCCGAGCTCGTCAAGCTTTGCTCGAGCCTCATGTTAAACAAGATCCAAGCGCAAATCGAGCATAGGATTGCGCCAATAATTGGGCTCAGCTTGTTCGTGTCTAACTACTTTCCAGAATCCGTACGTATACAATACTCGCACATCTGAACTCAAGAGATAAGAATTTGTACGTACATGCAAAGTGAGTCTTGGCGGCATCATTTCGTCAATTTGCATACCGAAGTAGTACTTCCTCGCAAAAAAAAAAAAGTAGTACTTTCTTGCAAGCCTGATTGAGCAACAAAGAGGCACAGACACAAGCATATGCTATGCACATTTCTAAAGAAAATGTTCATTGGCCCCAACTCCCAACTTCCCAAGTCCATAGCCGAGACAGAAACGAACACCAGCACACTAGTACTGTACGACTTTTCGTACACACGGTCAATTACATGTGGGTCCCACCTTTCGGAGTGTGAGACCCATCGGCGACGTCGAGTCAGCGATATTGCCAACTGATTGATCAGTTTCCGTAGTCAATTTAGTGATGATGCTCCTTTAGTCCTTTTTATTTATGTCCATCGACCAACATAAGCAGGTTAATTCTGCAAAGAACGTGTCTTGTTCGATTGAGTTATATTTCGCCGTCTGTCTTTTGGGTCACGGCTCAAAACCAAGTTGTAGAATTGCCGATTTCGCTCACGACAGAGACAGACTACTAATGTATACTGTGTTCTTTCTCGTTGATTTTTTTTATCGGATAACTGTTTTCATTTTTAAAAATAATTATAGAGAAGTTAGTTGCAGGAGTGGACGGCTGGTCGTCGCCGTCCCTGGCGCCGTCAGCGGCGTGACAAGATCCACCGGAAGAGACCGATGCACCCGGCGATCCATAACATAAGCGTCCTGAACTGGCTGGGCCTCGACGACGCGTCCGGTTCGCCGATGAGCGCCACCGCGGCAACAAACATGGCCAGAAGCGCAGCGAAACCCATCACTGCACCGAGCTGGAAGTCCACTCGTACAACGACGATGACGGCGCCAAGCCGGTCCTGCTCTGGCGCGCCCGGCGCCTGCTGGTCTGCGACGTCCCCGACGTGTTCGTTGTCCGGCAATGGTCGCTCGGGCTGGCTAGGAGAGGCGACCTCTCCGCCGCCGCCAACGACGGCCGGCCCCGGGCCATCGACGGCATAATCACGGCCACCGCCGGCGCGAATCCGTTGAGCTCCTGCGCGCCGGTGGAGCCCCGTCGAGCCTACTCCCCGCAGTTCAGGTGATGAATCGAAGCCTGCTGTCACGCCGGCTGCCGGTGGAAGGATTCCTCGTGGGAAGAGATCGGCGTCCCCGACCCCGAACGCCGTGGAGACGCCGAGGTCAACGCCGGGCTCTCCAACGGGACGTTCTTCCGGGATCTCGCCGTCGCTCGAGGACGAGGTAGTCGTCCCCGCTGACGGATCTTCTCTGACGACGCCTTCCTGTGCGTCCATCGCTGGAGAACGGTCGTCGGCGCCGGAGAATTTGAACTTTTGAAGTGCTCTGTCGGGATCTGAAGTGCTGTGTCGGGATGACAATGTGCAGCTGCCGATGGCGCCTTCCTTTCTGAAGTGATCATGAACTACATTTATACTGGAGGAAGAATGGGATGGGACAGAGTCCACATGGACACTACATGGGAACGAGGATTCTAAACCGCGCACGACACGCGCGACGGCACACAACCTGCCTGGCTGGCCAACAAAAAGGAGCTTCAGTTTGTTCGATCCTCAGTTTCCTGGGAACTTCGTCGCGCTACCGCTCGACGACGACGAATCCCATGGGGCGGACACGCCTCGGCGGGCTCTGCTTCCTCTGCTATCGCATTTGCTGTTGCGGCGACGGGTCGCGGAGCGCGTGGGGGTCCTAGACGCACGCAATGGCCAATGGCCAAGCTTGACAGCCTTCTTCTTTATTTTCAGTCCCGCGACGCCGGCCGGCCGACGCGGCGGCCACGCGGACGTAGATCCACGCCCAGGAAGTTTCCGTAGGCCGTAGGCGTTGAGCCCGACCGATTCGTGGCGGAGAAGGTGCAGCCGCGTGCAGGAGGTCCTCACCGAGACGGCGAGACGGACGGACGTGGGGCGCGGGCTGGACGGGGAAAGTAGGCGCGGGCTGGACGGATTCAAAACACACCGCACACCCCCGTCCCGGCCAGGGTTTTTTTTCCCGACCGTTACCGGTCCGGTTACCGCGGTAACCGCTGTTACCGGTCCGGACCGGTAGCGGTACCGGGCGGTAACAAACCGGTGAAATTTAAAAATTTGAAATTTGAATTCAAAAAATGAAAAAATAGAGTAAAAATTTCAAAAAATACTTCAAGGTGCGTATAATCCAATGGTGTCAAAATTTTTCAAATATTTGTTCATTTAGTATTTTTGGCGGGCATTACAAATTAAAAAAAAAAAAGAAAAAACCGGCCGGCCCATTTAGGGCCCAACGCCCCTAACACCTCCCCCGGTCCCCCCCCCCGCCCCCACGAACGGCCATTCGGCCTCTCCCTCCCCCTCCCGTGCTCCCTCCCTCTCCCTGAGCCGCCGCGCGCCGCAACCGCCGCGCGCCGTCGGCCCGCCGCCCCGAGGCAGCGGTTGGCCGGGCGGTTGCGCCGGTTAGCCGGCCCGACCGCGGATCTACCGGCCCCGGCCCGGATAACCGCTCGGAGCGGCGGTCAACCGGCCCTAGCGGCGGTTGGCCGGGGCGGTTGCGGCGGTAAGCCGGCCGACCGTTGAAGGTGAAGGTAAGAGCTATTTAGTGTTTAGTATGAGCTATTTAGTGTTTACGACTTTAGGTAGAAGGACCGTATGATCGAGTTAGTATTTAGGTATATATAAGTTGCAAGAATTTAGGTATTATGTGATTTAAGTATATTGTGATTTAGGTATTATTTGATTTAGGTATATTGTGATTTAGGCTATTGTGATTTAGGTATGATTTCATATAGGTATGTTGTGATTTAGGTGTATTGTGATTTAGGTGTTGCAAGGTTTTAGGTGTATGGTCATTTAGGTATGTGTTGTGAACTTGTGATTGATATGTTTATGTTGGTTCCATGTTTGCAGATACAAAATGTCAGGCAGAGAGAAAGATATTGTATGGGAACACGGTGAAAATCTTTACCCCGGTTGGAGATGCAAATATTGTCATACGTCCAAAGGAGGAGGTGGTTCCACTAGATTGAAACAACATTTGGCAGGGCGCGGGACCGAGGTCGTCCATTGTAGGAAGGTTCCAAAGGAGGTGCGTGAATACTTTCAGCGTGACATTGAAAGGGTTCAGAAGGCTGAGAAAGGAGAAGGTTGCAGCGGAGGGTAACTATCCCGGTGGAGATGAAAGATATGATGAGGAGGCTGAGCTGGAGCGTGCCCTGCACCAATCGAGAGCGGAAGAGGAGTTCCGTCGGGGGGTGCAACAGAGAGGAGGTGCATACGAGCATGGAGGGGGTAGTGGTTCGAGGGGAGGAAATCCGGTGCAGAGGATTCTTCGAAGGGCAACTTCGGGGAGGGAGACTCCTGGGGTTAGGGACTATAACTTGGCGGCGGGCATGAGAGGAACGACGCAGCCAAGGATTGACACAGGCTCCTGGACGCAGAAGGGTAAGTGTCGAGGTTGTACTCGTCAGATATTTGTCCGGCAGACACCCCGCTTTGTGCGAAGATTGATCACGGTGATGAACAGAGAGACACGGGATTTTTATACTGGTTCGGGCCCTCGAGATCGAGTAATAACCCTACGCCCAGTTGCTGCTTGTATTATTTCGTCGAGTACAGATTACAATGCGTAACGAGTACCCTCGGGTGGATTGTGGAATACAAAACTTGGATGTTCGATACCCTCTACACACAGGACCCCGCTATTTATACCCAGGGAGACGTGCCTTACAAGACAAAACAGACCTAAACCTAGTAGGACTCGAACTGTCGTGTCTTGTTCGGAGTCTTGGTCGTCTTGGAGTCGGTAGTCGGCAATCCTCGTGGTCGGGTACCCTGGTATTATGGCCTCAACAGTAGCCCCCGAGCTTATCTTGTTCAGAAAAGGTTGATCGTTCAATAGTCTTCGGGTCTTTTTGCTCTTCGGGCGATTTCTGGATATGAGAATATCTCGTCAATCATGAGAGCCAGAAAAGTTCCCGAACTCTTGAATGTGCAGAAAAGGTTGATCGTTCAATAGTCTTCGGGTCTTTTCACTCTTCGGGCGATTTCTGGATATGAGAATATCTCGTCAATCATGAGAGCCAGAAAAGTTCCCGAACTCTTGAATGTGGAAACCTGCATCTGAATGATAAGGTCAAAGAAAAATATCAGCCATAATAATATAAAAGAACTGTTCCGTCTTGGAAAACGAAACGCCCCAGGAGTGATGTAACTGCTGCCCAGCGTATTTAAAACCCACTCCGCACGTCTCCCGGAACTTTAGCAGTGCACGCGGTACGGCTCTGCTCCGGCTCCTCGAATCCCGCACGAAGCGTTGCATCTCTGGGTCTTTAAATATCAGATCTCCTGGATTGATTCGTACTTGAACTTTCCATTCTAAACCTTCTCCCTCCCCTCGCCATGGGAAAGAAAAAGCTTAGTAGTAGATTCAAGCTTCCTCGCCTCCTCTTCGGAGACTCCTCCCGCAGCTCCGGCGAACAACCGCCAGACAAGCCAGAGGACCCGCCGGCGATGACACCACCCGTCGCTCCTCCTCAGGCTCCGCTCCTTGCTCTCCCCTGGCATGGGGATGAAGGAGTCGAAGTTGAGCCACCAAAAGAGGAGGCTCCGGTGGCTGCGCCACCATCTCCCGAGGCTGCTCCGTCGAGCATTGCCGCCGGGAAACGCCCTGCGCCTTCCTCCCCAGCTCCGGCGTCCCCTATCTCCCTCTCCTCCGACGACGAGCCAAAGCAAGGAGGGAGTGGGATCCGGCTGAAGCCAGAAGCGGCGGACGCAGGCGCATCTTCGTCTTCTGCTCCGGTGGACACCAGCGGCGACGAGGAATTCGCCCGGCGCCTCTTCGTCTCCTTGAACCGCGACCTGATCGGGATTCCTGCAGACGGAGCGCTCGTGGATCTCGTCAGCGACTCCGAAGAGGAGAACGCGATAGATGATAATCCACCGGAGACTACGCCATCACCCTGATCAGCAGTTGATATTCATCAACCCAAGATCAGGGTGCTTTAGTATTTTGATTTTAGGATAGTTATCGATCCATTGTGAAATGCTCCCTTTTTTTTGATTCAATGAAGAAATTTCACTTGATGGATGTAATTTTGAATCTCTCGTGTTCTGAAATTTTTGCCTAAGTCAATCTGTTTAGGAAATTATTCATCCAGAACAAATCATCCCGAATAAACTCTTTCTCCCGAACAGACTGATGATCTTTAGTGTGTTCGGGAAATTTGATCCAGATCAAACATGATCGGGAGATCTCCTCGCTTCACACTAAATGTTCGGTCATTTAAAACTGATAGCTTCCCTTGTAGGCCTAGCAATCTTAAATGCGTTGAATCTGCCCTGCACAGTTTTCGAAACGACGCGTGCCGCAGAAAAAGAAAAGAATCTTTTTGACCCAACAGTCATTGCGAATTGCGCGGCTCAAGGGCAGGTTTTTCGGGGCTCGTGCTCCCTCGCAGAACCATAAAACCCCCAAGCGCGGCCGCTTGAGATCTATTTGGGACTTCGTCTTCCTGGTTCATACCCACATTCGCCATTCTCAACCACTGTTCATCTGCTCCTCCAACCCTGCTAGCCTCCAATCGCCATGGCATCCACGCACCAGTCATCTTCCGGCACCGAGTCCACAGATAATCAGAGCAGCGCCGCGGCCGGACGCGAACTCCGCAGCGGGAATACAATCCCGACCTCGGATCAGTACTGGAAGAAATCAACCACGACAGAGAAGCAGTTGAAGAAGCTGGAGGATCTTGGACTACTCCCAAGCACCGAACTCTTTCCTCGTCGTGAAGCCAAAGGTCAGATGTATCCGACCCCCGACACTCTTGAGATGGTGGTGTTCTTGGAGTTCTTTCATTGCGGATTCGGGGTTTATCCGTCTGAGTTCTTCCACAGCGTCTGTGAGCATTACCAAATAGAGCTTGTGCACTTTAAGCCCGGCGCTTTGACGATGCTTAGCGTCTTTGCCTTTTTGTGCGAAGCCTGGTTAGGAATTAAGCCCTCACTGCTGCTGTGGAGGTATTTTTACACCCCTTCGTACTATAAAAACCAACTGATGATCGGGTCCATCAGTTTCTCCTTGAGAAATCGGGAGATTTACATCCCCTTTCCAGTCAAAGATAGCTGGAAAGGATATGAACGTCACTGGTTTTACATCACCCTTCCCCAAGCCTCACTAGCAAAAGGGAAGTACTTGATGCCGAATCTCAAGGACGAGGTCAAAGCTGTGCCAAGACTCACTTCTGACATGAAAAAGCACATTGACCGAATCTTGAAGCTCCGCGACGCTGGTCTGACGGCGGTTCATGTAGCGGAAATCTTCATCAGATGGAGATTTATTCCACTCATGACTCACGACCGCTATGCCTGGACATTCACGGGCGTCAATGATCCGAACAGGATGAAACCTGACGGTGAGTATTTATTTTTCTGTTCAGTTGTTTTTCCGAGTTAGTTCGGTCATTTGAGTTCATGACTCTTAACTAGCAGTTGTCCCAGAGTCAGAAGTGTTTGAACGCTTGAACAAGATGTTCGGGACCGGCCTCCCGGTTTGGGAAGACGTCCCAATACCTTATAGCGCTGAGAACCCTCCTCCAAAGGTAAACTGTTATTCAGAAAAACGTTCTTTCTTGTATGATAATGATATAACATTCCTCTTTTCTCCCGACCAGGCCCCAACCATTGTTGACGCCCCCCCCAGAGCGGGGCCATCAATATTGAAGAGGAGGGCGAGCAGCCTGTTGATCAGGGTACCAGGGCCCCGATCAACGAACCACCCGAACTATCACCTGGTTTGGAAAAAGAAGTCCCGAGCAGCCCCCAGGCAAATATCCCCCGAACTCGGAAACGCTCTCGCAGTGTGGAGGGGATAGTTCCAGATTCGGAAGTCTCTGGATCGCCTGGGTCAGCCAATCGGCAGCCCAGCCACAATAAGCGTCGTCCTGTCGCCCAGGTACCAAGCATGATCGTATTCGGGCGTTTATTCGCAGCATTTGGTCGAATAACCAAAGCTAAACATGATCGGGAGATTTCTCGACAGGAAATTCGTTCGACCAGACCATTACCAAAGCCTACTCCTGGTGCCAAGAGATTTAAGGTTATCCTCCCGGCAGTCGAGTAAGATCTTCGACAATCTGCGTTCATGTATGAACATTCTTTGCAAATATTGTCTTCACTGTATTTGTTTGTTCGGGAATTCAGGCATCCCGACCCCACAGCTTCTCCTCCTATCAAGGAGAAAACTCCCGAGCCGGCTCCGAAAGCACAACTCGATGGCTCAGAGAAAACCGCAGAGACCGGGGGACCCGTCCCGACGCCCCTGGGCCCGATCTATAGCGTGCTCTCGACAGCTGAAGAGCAATGGCGTTTGCTGGACGCTCGTGCCTCTGCTGCTGAAGCGTCGGTGATCAGACTGGGAGCCCAGGTGACCGTTCTCCAGTCCGAGAAAGAAGGTATAGGCTTTAAACTTTACGCCTTGCTTACTGAGTTTTTAGCTTTAAACTGTTGTTCATAGACTACCCTTGATCCTGTAGCTTACTCCAAGAGCATTGAGGTGCTCGAGAAGAAAAACTCGGACCTTGAAGGGAAGCTAGCTGATCTGACCGCCCGACTTGAAGCATTAGAAAAGCATAGTTCATCCTTGGAATCCAGGCTGATGGAAGGTGCTTGTGTAGCTGCAACTCACACCGTCGGGGCTTTGAAGAGCCATCTCCCTGGTCTGGATGTTTCTCTGCTATCCAAAGGCTTCAAGTGCTCGGCGTCAGATGCTGGGAAATTATTTGATGATCTTACCCCAGTTGTGGAACCTTTTGTCAAGAAACTTGGTCTTCACCTAAGTGATTCGGAAGAATCACCCTGAACAATGTGCAGAATTCCTGTAATAGGGCAAAACTTTAACAGCTTAGAATACAGTTATATTTTGCTAAACATATGCTTGCATGTTTTTGCTTAAATTTTAGAGCTGATCGGTATTTTCATGGATCTTTTTAACTGATAGCTTTGTCATAGCCAAAAAATCCCGTTACCATAAGCTATTCCGGAATTGTTTAGTTGCTGAGACTCGGGCGGCCTGCTGAACTGTGTAATTCCTTGTAGTCATGGTATTCGGTAATTTTAGCGTCAGCCTAGCTTTCTTGAATTAAAAAGTTCGTTTCTTGCATGGTAGTAGTACCGTAGTAGCCCCCGGGCTCTTTTACAGTCATGCTGGCATGCTGAAAAAGAGTCTAGAAGTACGAACTGCAAGAAACTTCCCGATCATATGGGGAGCCCCCGAGCGTATAGCTCGGGACGCATAGAACAGATCTGAAAAGAAAAATTTTCAGCGTGGTAGTCCCCGGCTCTTTGTTAGTGTATGTAATATGATAACAAAGAGTAGAAACAGAACAGAAAATAGAAAACCCAGCCCCCGAGCATTAAAGCGAGGGTGAGTAGAGTATATAGAACTTATCTTTTTTTTGTTGGCGCTGTAGGCGACGCAGACGATGGTTTAAACCTGCCAAACCTGATGGTCAGTCTAGAACTGTGCACGATCTTCGTTGTCTAAGCGTAGAACCTGCGTAGTTGATCCATATTCCACGTGTTTGGCAGTACGTCCCCATCGATCTCTGCAATCCTGTAGGCTCCTGGTCGGGCGATATCTACTACAATGTACGGTCCTTGCCATGGAGAGGACAATTTATTTTTGTCCTTGGTACGTTGATCCAGTTTGAGCACCATGTCTCCAATGCATAGGCTTCGTTGCCGAACATTAGCATCGTAGTACTGTCGCAATTTTTGCTGATACTGGGCTACTCTAAAAGCAGCTGCGTCACGAGCCTCCTCTAGGAGGATTAGCTCATCAGTACGCCTATCAGGCTCTTCAGTTTCTGAAAACATTGCCACGCGAGGGGCTTGTAGTCGGATGTCGGATGGTAGAATCGCCTCTGCTCCATACACCAAGAAGAAAGGTGTTTCGCCTGTTGCCCGATTCATAGTGGTCCTCATTGACCAGAGTACTGTCGGGACTTCATGAATCCAGTGCTTGTCGTAAGCTTGCAATCTGTTAAAAATCCTCTTCTTGATGCCCTGAAGCACGATGCCATTGGCACGCTCTACTTGCCCGTTTGTCTTCGGGTGGTTTACCGATGACCGATCATGCTTGATCCCGTGGTCGTAGCAAAAATCATAAAACTTTTTACTTTTAAACTGTGTTCCATTATCAGAGATTATCCTGTTCGGGACACCGAATCGCACGACAATACTCCGTAGGAATTTCACAGCGGCCTCTTTTGTGATTTTCTGAACGGGCTCGGCTTCAACCCATTTTGTAAATGTGTCAATGCCGACGAACAGAAATCTGTATCCCCCGACAGCCCTTGGGAAAGGCCCGAGGATGTCTATACCCCAAGTGGCGAAGGGCCATGACAAGGGTATAGTATTTAAAGCTTGCGCAGGTTTAGTCTGTTTTCGTGCGAAGAATTGACATGCCTCACACTTTTTCACTAAATCGCTTGCGTCTTGAAGAGCTGTAGGCCAGTAGAAGCTCTGTCGGAATGCTTTCCCTGTTAGATATCGGGGAGAAGAATGTGATCCACAGATTCCTCCGTGAATGTCGTGGAGCAAACTAATGCCC
>CM014270.1:56525069-56535964 GCA_004135705.1 Alloteropsis semialata
TCCCCGCGGGGCAGATCGGGAGCTGGTCCGACCTGAGGGAAGTCTTTGTGGGAAACTTCCAGGCGACCTACAATCGCCCTGGAAACCCATGGGACCTCAGGAGCTGCAGGCAGAAGCAGGGGGAGACGCTCCGGGAGTACATCAGACGCTTCTCCCGGCAGTGTAACGAACTCCCCAACCTCGCTGACGCCGACGTCATCGGGGCGTTCCTCACAGGGACGACGTGCAAGTCCCTCGTCCACAAGCTCGGGCGAAAGAGTCCTCGCACCGCGAAGGAGCTGCTTGACATCGCTACGAGTCACGCGGCCGGCAAGGAGGCGGTGGGGGCCATCTTCCACCAGTCTGCCGACCCGAAGGGTAAGCAGACCGAGGAAGCGGAGGGCGGCCCATCGGGGCCCCCCGCCAAGAAGAAGAAGAAAGGCAAGGGCAGACGGCACGACGACGAGGCTGCCATGGTGGCCGCCGCCGACCCGAAGCCGACCTTCAAACCTCCGACTGGAGAGGTCCCCGACCACTTCGAGAAGAAGTGGAATGGGCCGTGCCCGAACCACGAGTACCCCGTCAAGCACCTGTACAAGGACTGCTCCCTCATGAAGAAATTCATGGCTGGGGGTCCCCGGAAACCGGCGCCCCGACCGAGGAGGTCGGACCAGGCCCCTAAGGAGGCGGAGGCGGGTGAGAACGCGGACGCCGACCCTTATCCGGAGCCGGACGGGTGTCTGATGATCTTCGGCGGGACGGAGGCATCGGTGAGCAAGGGACGGGCCAAGGTGGAACGCCGAGAGGTGTACGCCGCCGAGCCGGCCACTCCGACCTTCCTCAAGTGGTCCGAGGCATCCATCACCTTCGACCGGGCCGACCATCCACAATTCGTCCCGAGGCCGGGTAAGTACCCCTTGGTGGTCGACCCGGTCATAGGACGCAAGCGCCTCACCAAGGTGCTGATGGACGGCGGCAGCGGGCTTAACATCCTCTACGCCGACACGCTAGATGCCATGGGGATTGACCGAGGACGCGTTCGTCCGACCGGGGCGCCTTTCCACGGGGTGGTCCCTGGTAAGCAAGCCGTTCCCCTTGGTCAGATTGACCTTCCTGTTACGTTTGGGTCTCTGACCAACTTCCGGACGGAGACCCTCACGTTCGAGGTGGTGGGGTTCCATGGATCCTACCACGCCATCTTGGGCCGCCCGTGCTACGCGAAGTTCATGGCCGTCCCCAACTACACCTACCTCAAGCTCAAGATGCCTGGGCCGAGGGGGGTGATCACGGTGGGAGCGTCATTCCAGCGGGCTCACCAGTGCGAGGTGGAGAGCTGCGAGCTGGCATCGGCCATCATCGCGTCGACCGAGGAGCTCGCCCCGATTGAGGCGCGCCTCGTCGAAGAGGCGCCCGACTTCACTCGCGGCTTGGCGTCGTTCGAACCGCTCGAAGGGACCAAGGAGGTCGAGCTGGACCCCGGCCACCCGAGCACGAAGGTGGCGCGGATCGGAACCAAGCTGTCTCCCAAATAGGAAGGCGCGTTCGTCGACTTCCTCCGCGCAAACATCGACGTGTTTGCGTGGAAGCCCTCGGACATGCCGGGCATTCCGAGAGAGGTCGCCGAGCATTCCTTGGACATCCGGCCCGGGTCCCGACCCGTGAAGCAACGCCTCCGGCGCTTCGACGACGAGAAGCGCAAGGCAATCGGCGAGGAGGTCGCGAAGCTTCTGGTGGCCGGCTTCATCAAGGAAGTGTATCATCCCGAGTGGTTAGCCAATCCCGTCCTTGTACAAAAAAAGAATGGAAAATGGAGAATGTGTGTTGATTATACTGCTCTTAACAAAGCGTGCCCAAAGGATTCCTTTCCTTTGCCGCGCATAGACCAGATAGTCGACTCGACCTCGGGGTGCGAAACCCTATGCTTCCTTGACGCGTATTCAGGGTACCACCAAATAGCGATGAAGAAGTCCGACCAGCTCGCGACTTCCTTCATCACCCCGTTCGGATCGTATTGTTACGTGACAATGCCGTTCGGGCTCAAAAACGCCGGCGCCACCTACCAACGGTGTATGCTTAGGTGTTTTGACGAACTCATCGGACCGACCGTTGAGGCGTACGTGGACGACATCGTTGTCAAGTCCAAACAGGCCGACCAGCTCGTGGCCGACTTGGAAAAAACGTTTGCCAAACTCAGGGCGAACGACGTTAAGCTCAACCCCGAAAAATGCGTTTTCGGGGTGCCCAGGGGAATGCTCCTAGGCTTCATCGTATCCCGCCGAGGGATAGAGGCCAACCCCGAGAAAATCAACGCCATAACCAGGATGGGCCCGATTCAGAACCTAAAAGGGGTTCAACGGGTCACTGGGTGCTTGGCCGCATTAAGCCGGTTCATCTCGCGCCTTGGCGAAAAGGTCCTCCCTTTGTACCGTCTCTTGAAGAATCCGAGCGGTTCGTTTGGACAGACGAAGCCGAGGCTGCGCTGAACCACATCAAGGCGGTCTTGACGAATCCGCCGATCCTGGTCCCGCCAAACACTGGCGAGCCTCTTCTCCTCTACATCGCGGCAACTACACAGGTGGTGAGCGCGGCGTTGGTGGTAGAGCGCGAAGAAGAGGGGCATTGAAAAAGTTCGGAGGACGTTGGGTTGAAGAGCTCCCGGCGGTGGTCTGGAGCCTGCGCACGATGGCGAGTCGCGCGACGGGTTTCACCTCGTTCTCATGGTGTACGGGTCAGAAGCCGTACTCCCGACTGACCTCGACTACGGGTCCCCGCGTGTCCGCGCCTACGACGACGAGGGCAACCGGACCTCCCTCGAGGACGCGGCCGACCAGCTAGAAGAGGCCAGGGAAGTCGCTTTGGCCCACTCGGCAAAGTACCAGCAGTCCCTACGGCGCTACCACGGTCGGCGCATCAGGGGCCGAGCTTTCCAGGTCGGCGATTTGGTGCTACGCCTCGTTCAAAGCAACAAAGGTAAACACAAGCTCTCGTCACCTTGGGAGGGCCCGTTCATCATCTCCCAAGTCCTCCGACCTGGCTCGTACAAGCTAAAGAACGCGGAAGGAGAGGAATACACCAACGCCTGGAACATCGAACAGCTACGTCGTTTCTATCCCTAATTGCTCTAGGCTACCTCCCTATTGTCGTCTGAACATATCCCTTTCGCTTCAAAAAGCGACGCCCGACCCTTGGCCACGTCACTCGGGGACTAACCTACGTCCCCCGGGTCCTTGACCCCCGGCAGATTCACGTATCTAAGACTAAGGAAAAAGGGTGCTGGATAACAAAGTGACACGCGCTTGCCGGTCGGAATGCCGAAAGAACAAAGGCCCCAGTGGCAACGGTTCAAACGGCTCACTGGTGAACCGCGTGGCTCGCTTTAGTCTAGGCATGCCCTGATGACTTAGTCAAGGAAACGCGAAAGGCCGAGTGTTAACGACGCAGACGCTTAAGTTCATTACAGAGATGAGTTTAACTGTCTAAAAAGCAAAAGAAAAACTAATCAAGGCGCCCACGGCCCCTCTTCCTCTGCAGTCTTGGCGGCGAGGACGGACGCCAGCGACGACACCTCCTCTTCAAGCGCGACCACCTCCGCCTCCGTCGTGCCAGGAGCGAACCCTTTGGCGAGGTACTTCAGGCCGATCTCGGAGTAGTGGGAGCGAGCGACGGCGAAGGCCCGACGCACCCCGATGAAGAGCCCGTCGCTCGCCATGGCCCGAGCCCGAGCCGGGATGCGCTCGACCTCGGCGAGCAGCGAGCTTGACCCTTGCTCCGACCGTACTCTAAGGTCATCGAGCACGACGCCGACCACCGTGCGGAGAGCGTCATGCACGTCCCCCTCGTGCAGCAGCAGCTCCTCAAGGTTGCGCGCCTCGTTCTCCATGCGCTCGATCGTCGCGCGATCCGCCGCCACCGCTTCGCCCAGAGAGGCGCGCTGCGCCTCGGCCTCCTGGCGGGCGCCCCGCTCAACCTCAAGGGCTCGGCCCGCAGTCTCAAGGTCGCGGGCCTGCACCTCGATGAGCCCCCTGGCCTCGTCTCGCTCCGCCACCACCTGGGCCAGCTGAGTCCGGGTCCCCTCAAGAACGGCGGCGATGCGGTCCCGGTTGGCCCGCAGGCGCTCCGTCTCGCGGACCAGGCCCAGCCTGACTTACTCCCGAGCCGCCGAGTCCCTCTCCCAGGAGATCAGGACGTCGCACTTGAGCTGGTCAACTTCATCGGCATGCTCGCACGCCTTCCTTGACCCGCCCCCGCAGGGACTCTATCTCCCGGTTGGCTGCAGCCAGCTGCCCTTCGAGCTCACCCCGCGCGTCCGCACGGGCGGCGGCGACTTCTCGGCGGGCGACCGCCAGCTGCTCCCTCAGGGCGTCACGAGTCCTTCTCCCGGTGCAGGAAGAGAGACTTGTCCCGGCTACGGGCCATCAGAGACTGCCAAGAACGAATCGGAGTCAAAATCAACTCGGGAAAAGAAGAAAGAGAAAACAGATGAAGGAAAGATTACCTCCCCGCAAGGGATGGCGACGTCGCGGATGGCTTCCAGGGCGGAGTTGAGCGACCGAACCGCCAGCCCGACCCCGGCACGAATCCGGGAGGCCTCGTTCTTCTCCTCGGCGTCGTCCAGGGAAAAGACGACATCGCCCGAGGCGCGGTCGGTCCAGGTGACACGGGGCCCCCGAACTCCAAGGGGTCACCCCCTTGCCGGACGATCTCGCGGCCCTCCGGGGCATCAGCGGCAGAACGGGCCCCCTGACCCGAGCTCGACCCCACGGCGTCCTCCATTTCCGCTGCGGGAGGAGGAGGCGTCGGCACCTCGCCCGAACCGGGCAGCGGGTCGGTCAGGTCGGCGATGGCGTCCGGCTCGGGGACGACCTCCTCCTCACGGTCGGCAGTAGTCGGGGACGCGACCGGCGTCGGGTCCCTCGGGACTTCATCTCCTTCGCCCGTCCCCTCCTCGGACAAAAGCCCGACCGCTTGGGCCGAGGGGATGGGATCCTCCTGATCACGACCGGGACCGGAGGGCACCAACTCCTCCTCCCCGGGCGCATCCCCGTCCGGTGCAGCCGGCTCGGGCGGCACCTCGTCTTCCGCTCCGGCCGAATCACCCGCGGGCGGACAATACAACCCGACGAGGGCCTCCGGAACCGCCTCGGCCGAGTGCGCGGACTCGGCACCCGACACCGCGGCGAGCTGCTGCTGGGGAAGGAGCGGGTCGAGCACCCTCTCCACCAGGGGGTCACCCAGGTTGATCCCTCGGCTCGTCGCCACCTCAGAAATCTGGCGTGCCAGCCTCTTGATCGGCGCCAGTCCCAAAGGAGCCGCTTGACTTCCCCTCCTGCAAACAAAAGGAGACCTCACACACGCGCCTCGACGGAGGCAAGAAGGACGAACGACAGAGGGGAGAGAGACTTACTGGTCCGACACGGGAAAGCCTCGGGATGGCCGCTTGGCTGGGGGAGCCACCCCCGACCTGATCCCTCCGCTCGCGCCCGCTTGCCCGAATCGCCCCTCGACGAAGCCCGCCCCCGAGCCGGCAAGCTCGCGCCGCGAGAAACCTCGCGCGTCGGCCGGGTCGGCGGTGGCGCAGGCGAGGCGCCGCGGCCGCCCGACGGCCCCGTAACCTCCGGTGCGTCCCGATCGACCGAGGACTCGCGCCGGGAGGTCGGGGAACTCCACCCGGACCCGGTGGAGGACTCCGAAGCGAAATCGAAGCCCCCCTCGAAGGGGCCCTGATCCTCTCTCCACAGCCCGTCTTGCCGGGCGCGCAGACGCCGCTCGCGGTACTCCGCCTCGGCCTTCTCGCGGGCCAGCCGTTTCTTCTCCTTCTTCGCCTCGGCATCCGCCTTCTTCAGACGGGCGGCCTCTGCTCGCGCGCGGTTCACGGCCCGAACGGCCGCGTCCTCAGGGAGAGGGGGCCGAGAAACCCTATAGACCAGGGGGTGCTGAAGAAAAAGAAACTCGGGTGACTCGCCGGATTCAAAAATGAACAACGAAGACAAAAAATGAAACTCCCGACGACTTACCGGGACAAGGGACTCGCCCATGGGGAGCATGTCGGGGTGATCCGGCATCGGATACGCCGCGGACCCGCTCTGCACCGCTTCGCGAAGGCGGGCGCTCATCTCCTCATCTGAGAGGGCCCCGACCGCCATCACCGACCCGGTCCAGTCCGCCGCCAGGGTCATCTGATCCAATCGCAGCCGGCGGGCCATCAAAGGGAGTACGCGACGCGATAACCCCGGGGCCGGTGACTCCCAGCTCGCGAAGGCGGACGACCACGGCACGAAGTCCGGTCAGGTGTGGCCGGTCCGTCTTGAGCGGGCCCCAATGCCAGCAGTCCGGACGCCCCTCGATGAGCCTCCCTGTGAAGGCTGGGAAGGGAGCGCCCGGGTCACTCCGCAGATAAAACCACCGGGGGTGCCACCCCTTGTTGGTGGTGATCCATGGAAGCTGGAGGTAGCTCTCGCCCTGGCCTGAGCGTAGTCTGACCCCGGCGCAGCCATGTGGCCTCGGCCGCCCCTCCTTCTTCACCTCCTCGACATGGAAGTAAGACCTCCAGAGGTCGAAGTGGGGCTCGATTCCGAGAAACCCCTCGCACAGGGCGACGAACACCGCCACATGAAGCAGCCCGTTGGGATTGAGATGTTGAAGCTCAATCCCGTAATAATGGAGGAGGCCGCGGAGAAAGAAGTGAGGAGGAAGCCCCAGGCCCCGCTCATGGAAGGGGACGAAGGACACCACGTACCCGTCGGACGGGGCGGGGACTTCCTCGTTGCCCGGCGCCATCCACTCCACGAGGTCGGTCCGCGGGCACAGGAGCCCGCGCCCCACCAAGCGCTCAAGCTCGCCTTCGGTGACGGAGGAACGAGACCAAGCCATGGCGGGAAAGCGAGGAAGGCGATGGACGAGGGGGAGAAAGGTACGAGCTCTTTTGCAGGCAGCGGCGGTCCAAGGGGCAGGCAGGCGAAGGAGGAAGAAGGTCCGGCCCCCCCTCCTCTCCGCCTTAAATAGGCAGGTAAGGGAGTAGGCGGGACGCCTCGGGTCTCCCACCTGCGCCGCGGCTCGTGGGGCCCACACGGCCCACGACGCGCGCCCCCGATCGCCCACGTCTCCCACGTCCCGGGACTCGCGCCCGGGCCCTCTCTCTCTCTCTAAACCCTTCGCATTCCATACCCCGCCTTCCCTTTTGTTTATTCCGCATATGCTCCTGTTTCTTTTTCTCGCGCATTTATTTTTCAGGGAAAATAAAACAAGCTTGGGCCGTTCTTGGGCCGGGAAGACACGACACGGAATCGAGAAAAACAGCCCAAGAGTTCGAAGGCCGGCCCTAGGGTCCGACGGCCGCTCTGAAGCGTCCGAGCGAAGGGGCAGAAACGGGCGGGCCCACTAGAGGCCATAGCCTCGGCACACGAGTGCCGAGGACGCCCCGACCTGCGTTCGAGCCTAAGAACTCCCGACCCCATGTATCTCCTCGAAGAGAGGCGACGAGCCCCTGTGGTCGGTCGGACGATCACGGGAACTAAGGGGGTCGGGAGCTCTGGGGACTTTTCGAGGTCGGTCACCAGTTGATCCGACGGTCCTCTCTCGGAGGAGGACCGAGGCCTCGCTCGATCTAGCCCGTTAGTAGCTCACTGGGAGCCGTGTTTCGGCCTAAGTGGCAAAACGCGAGGCGTGCCCTGACCTTCCGTCCCGCGGAGGGATAGCGTGAGGGGAAAACGATGAAAAGACGAAACGGCCTCCCTCCCGGCCACGGTCGGGGAGACATAGGGAAGCTGGAATCGCAAAAAGAGGCCGACCGCGCGGTCGCAGAAAGGATCCAGAACCGACCAAACTCCTTTGTTCATGAATAAGGGTAAAAAGTACACTCGGCCAAGGACCGTGGGATAGTACAAACGGATTTCGCCACCCTCGGCGGCGAGGTCGGGCGGCGAAAGGCGCGGGGGCTTCGATGCCGCGAGAAGGGCCGAGCTGCTGAACGTCGCAGTCCTTCTTGTAGCATCTCCCCGCCCGCCGACACCATGGGGGGAGCTCGGTAGTGGTTCGCGCTGTGGCGGCGACGACGGAGAATCACCACAGACTCCCTCCATCGCCTCGGGACCGACCGACGCCGGCGACGGCATCACATCGGCGCCCAAGGAAGGAGGAGGAGCGCGCCGGTGGCTGTATACGACTCCTGCAACTGCCCTGGCGAGGCACGACCGAGGCCAAGCGCCGGGCCAAGTGGAGGAGACGGCGACAGTTCCACCGACGCACTCCCCCTCGAACCCATTCCACCACCACCGAGGCAGGGCGGACGGACGGGGGGAGCTGCCAGGGGAAGAACCGCCCTTCGCTTGCGACACCGAGCGGCGCCCCTCCACGCCGAAGCCCCCTAAGGTCGCAGTCATTCTTGTGGCATCAACAACCTGTACTCCCGCCCCCCGGGCCAGGGGGACGCCCCCGAGGTGGTTCCCATGCCGAAGATCTCATACTAACAAGAGAAAGAAGAAACGAGATGGCCGGATGCCCCAAGAGGAAGGGCCGGAGGACCCTATTTATAGCCCAGAAATGCCCAAACCAACCCTCCGATAGGGCGAGGGGACGCGCCACGCGGCCCATCCTGCAAGACGCCCGAGCCTCACAAGCGAACAGTGAGCTCAAAAAGGATGACGCGACGGCTCGAAAGGGAGGCAGAGCAGGCATGACGGAAGCACTCCCCAACGCAGCGGAAGCGTGTGCACCCAGATCGAGAAAGACGGTACCCCTGAAAAAAGCGGATCACGTCCCGGTCCGTCGGACAAAACGCGGCGTCGCCCTGCAAGGACTGAGCGGAAGTGACAAGAAAGCCTTCGGGCGACTTGACAACTCATCAGTCGGCTCGGGGGCTACGACCGCCGGGAACGAAAAAAGACGAATTTTACTTCAGCCTATAGGCGAACCATCCGGCTCGGGGGCTACACCCACCGGGTGCGCTCGCGCGCACCGGTGAAGAAAAGACAAGCTTCACTTCAGCCTATAGGCGAACCAACTGTTCCCCTACAGGCTCGGGGGCTACACCCGGTGGGTGCGCTCGCGCGCACCCCCGAGTGACGTCCGAGCGGGCATCCAGAAGGAGCCTGCCCGGAGAACCACCTGTCCTCCGAGCAGGCTCGGGGGCTACTGTCGGATATCAATATCCGACCCTCTCACCGACGAGTGGGACCTCGCTGTTTTGGGAAGGAGATGGGCGTGATCAGACCCATAAACAAGGAGGACATCAGATAGGGGGAGGGCCGACTTGGCTCCGCCTCGGCCGACCCATCTCCGCCTCGGCCGACCTGGCTCCGCCTCGGCCGACCCATCTCCGCCTCGGCCGACCTGGCTCCGCCTCGGCCGACCTCCGCCTCGGCCGACCTGGCTCCGCCTCGGCCGACCCCGTTCCGCCTCGCCCGACCCTACCCGGGCCAGGTGTCATGGGTCAACAGGGGGGACCCGGAACGATAGGGGACCGGGAGGACGCGCCGCATATCTACCGCGCCGCATATCTACCGGGCCGCCTACTAGCATTAACGGGCCACGCCGCGCCGCCCGCCGTGGCAGAAAGAGGTAACTGTTCCAGCCGCCCCGCGTGCGCCACGGAGCGACGTGCACGACCCTAACAAGCTCGGGATTAGGACCTACTCCAATAGCGCTCACAGTGTCTCGCAGGCGGCGAGGCTTCTCCAACAAGCTTCTTATTATTCATCATTTCGTTGAACACGCCTGGTACAGGTCTCCTCCCAGAGGTATAAAAAGAAAAATAAGGCCTCAGGGGAGGAGGACGGACGACCGGCGAAAAACACACACTCACTCACACTTAGACACTCACAGAGACTTGAGGCTTCTCCTCTCTCTCGATGGCTTGTAACCCCTACTACGAGCAACGCGAGTAACACGAGCAGATCGACACTGGACGTAGGGCGTTAGTGCCTGAACCAGTATAATTCCTTGTGTCCTCTCACGAACCATCCGGAGCCCAAACGCGCAATCCACTAAATTTACTTGTTGGTCATTTCATACACCGACAGTAAGGAAGGCCTCCTTATTCCCATCTTGAGCTGCCCCATATACTGTCATCAGGTTCCACTTGACCTTCTGCTTTTTATCCCACAAGTTTAATTGTAACATGTAGCCCCCTTAAACAAAGGAACCAACTTCCAGAGCTTCATTTCTGATGCCTACCAAAATTCCACCAGATCTACCCCTGGATGGAGTCCATTTCCAGACGTAATCTTGGTTTGGATCAAATTTTTTAAGCACATTATCCTCAATGTTAGCCTGCATAGTTTCTTGTAGTCCAATGAAATAAAATTTGTTTTCCATGATTAAGTCTTTAAGAAATGATGAGACACCTTTTTTCTTCATGCCTCTACAATTTCACATGTTTCACATGAGACCTTTCATTTTTTTCACTTTCTTTTTATTATTTTTTTGGGTGATTTTAAAAGACCAGGGAGTCCTTGGTCATTCTTTTTACCACCCTTCTTAGAGGCAGGAAGTTTCTTGCCTTTTCCTTTTTTCCTCCTTGGACCAGAGAGTGAAAGTCTTGCAGCTGATTTACCTTTCCTTTTGGGGGTGTTAATTATTAACTCATCATACTCAGATGGCCCCTCCTCAATTTCTTCCTCAGAAATGTCTTCTAGAACCTTATCAGGTTCCAAATCAGAGGGATCAACAGTGGGAGCAGTTTTTTGTTTATTAGCCAGAGAATGTCTTGCAATTTCTAAATCTTTAACAATATCAATTGCCTCAAAGCAATCCTGACCAATGGATATACCCATTCCAGATGCAATAGAAGAAATATCACAATCATCTAAAGCAAAAAAAGAGTTAAGAGAATTGAGATTGGTACCTTCCAGATTCCTTTTCTTCCCTATCATAGTGATCTTGTCATTTGTTGTCTTCAGAAGATCCTTTTGTAGCATAGG
>CM014270.1:56548383-56568644 GCA_004135705.1 Alloteropsis semialata
CGAACGACACCCGGTTTCCTTCCGTTTTTATTACGGGCGCGCGTATTATACCGGTTCGTGGTTGACGGACGAAACAAACTGAAGGGCAGAACACACGAAGATTAGTTTCTCTCTTTAATATTACTAGCAAAGTGCCCGTGCGTTGCTACGGGTTATGAAATTACTTTATACATGCCCCAATATTTTTCTAGAGGAATTACTCTGCATGAAAACCAAAACATCTATTTATGTCAGATCTGGGACCACAACTCTAATAGAACTACCAAAACAGAACATTTCTATTTTTGAAATAGAACCATCGAAAGAGAATGAAGTGAGTATATTAGATCGAATATAGTGACAACATTATTAAAAAAAACCTATTTAGGGGAGTAGGAAAGCTCCCGAGAACCATATATCATCGCCACCAGCTTTTGAGTCCTAATAAAATATTATTTTGTACAAATAAGCTTCGTTAAAAAATCATATATATGATCTATTGCACAGCCCCTTACTCTTAACCCCATTCAATGAACGATCTCCCATGACTGTAGAAAATTATGTACACGATGGTGAAAGCAAGGCGAGAGCTTGGAGCCGAGCACCAAAAATTCTTAACAGTGCTCCCCATCATTTGTCCTACTCCATCTACATTCAAAGAGATGGACCAGCAGACATAGCCTGCTCTCGCAGTCTCGTAGCCGGCATCGCTTCTCCCAGTCCGACGGCAGCTCTAATCTGCTTGCCCTTTCGTCCAATCTGACAGCAGCTCTCCCCTTCTACGTTCCCTCCAATCCCGTGCTTGGAAGTTGGAACTTGGAAGTAGCATATAGGAGCCTAGGATGTGCACCTGCGGGCGCAGTGGCATGGCACAACCAATCCATGCGGCGGCTTCAGACTTTGGCAACGGCGGCTAGTGTAGTGTTTGGCGAGTCGATATTAAGTTCTCTCATGGACGACGAAGAGGCCCATGATGGCGTATATATATGAGGACCAATGGTGGTCATCCCTAGATGATGAGTGATTGATAACCGTTGAGTGGATTGATGTGTCTCTTGGCTCGTGATGTGCAGGTGCAGGATGCGATATGGCGGCCGACGGCGCGCGGTGAAGGTCAGGCGCGAAAGGTTCATGCCGATGAACCAAGGGCGGTGAAGGATGAACGAGTAGGCTTGGACCGAGGGACCCGAAGAAGCCGGGCGGAGTCACGTGCGATCCGCATGGTGCATAGAAGAGCAAGAGTTCACGGCGTGATGAAGACGGCGTCGGTCGAGTCAAGCGGGACGGAGGCGTCAAGGCTTGGCGGAGGTCGGACACGCGTCGACATCGAGGAGGTCGCGTAGCGGCTACGCGGAGATGGACGGTTTGGGTGGTTTGGGCCTCAAAACCACCAGGCAGGCAGGTTTGCCGGTTTGGGCCTCAAAACCGGGGGCGCGTCCGGTGCGGCCGGATGGCGGAATGGAGGGCACGTGGCGCCATCGCGAAGCTTGCGTCGAGACGAAGCGAAGTCGTGAAGTCCCGTGTCCGTCCGATGCTTCTATAAAAATCTGGACCATTTTGCCCTTCGTGGGTGAGTTCATTAGTTATCGTTGTAAGGGTATTCTAGTCTTTTTAGCCTTGGACTTGGAGATAAGAAGCAGGGCAGCGGTCAGGCAGAGTTCGGGGTCTGTCTCGGTCTCTCCCGTGCTCTCTCTTCTTTCCCCTTTCTTTTTCTTCCTTTTTAGCTAGGGTTTGCAATCCATGGAGATTTGAACTTGTATCCTTTGATTTGAGACCGGGAATGGAGGCCCTTCCCTCCTAGGTTCCTCTGGGATTCAATTTGATGGTTCAATTCGTTCTATTTTTGTTTGAATCAGCAGTTCAGGCCAGCAAGGTCGGAGCTTTCGTTTCTGTTCGTGCTTGTTTTTGTCTCCGTTCTTCGCAGGTTCGAGGAAGCAGCAACAGCTCGCGGCGCTCGGGTCAGGAGCGGGCGGCCGTCCACTCCGTGCTGGCGCGGTCAGCGGCGGCGGAGCGCGAGCGCAGCGCAGCAGCTCGGCGGCGGAGCAGCTCGCGCAGGCACGCGGTCACGCGCGGCACGCAGGCGCTGGCAGCTGCACATGTGGGCCAGCAGCCACGGTTCGGCAGCGCGATCAGCAGGCCTCGCGGAAGAGCTCGTCGGCCCAGGCAAGCAGCCCACGCGGGCACGGAGCAGCAGGCCCAAGGGAGACGTGCAGGCCAGGGCAGCTCACCTGTGCCCGTGACCAGGAGGAAGCCCGGCAGGCCTTTGGTCATTCAAGGTTGAATTCGTTTCTTTTATTAATCATTGCAGTATTTATTTAATTAAGGCAATTATCTTTTAATATCTGCAATGATTGGTTGATTAATGTTTATTCAAATACTTGCTAATCCTTGCTTAGCTTTTATTTAAGCTCTTCAATGCTTAGTCTCTAGTTAATCTTGTCTAGCTCTTTAATTAATTTTCTTTGCATGCTTAGCTAGTGAGTGTTAGCAGTGGTTTAGCTTAATTCTTGTGCAAGCTTTTCGGTGTCTTGTTTTAGCTTCCGTATAGCTTTGTGCCTCTCTAATCGTTCCTAGGGTGAACTTGTCACGAGTTGGCTTGTGTCATCTTGGCGATTAAGTGAGACGTGTGTTTGGGGTTGTAATCGGGATATAGGCCTTGTTTCTCCGAGCAAGAGAGATTTTAAAGGCTCCCATTCACCCCCCCTCTGGTCGCCTGTTTCGGTCCTTCAATATATATCGAGTGGGCCTACTACTTTCTGATGGTGGTGATTCAATGAATTGAAGCCCCTTGGCATAAAGAGCCTGGTCACCATGTTAGAATCCGGCTCGATCATGTCGTGGCTGTCGGCAGCCCAGCGCAAGGCAGTTGGAACATGGAAGCAGGATCGGCCACGGACGGACGGCAGACAAACCAAGGCTCGCTCATGTCCAGCTCTCTCGGCAAGTCAACGCAAGGCAAGAAGAAGCATGATCGGTCAATCGGTCACGGACGGGCGATGGACGATGGACGAAACCAAAGAATTGGAGCAGAAATCACCAAAGATTTGTTCCATGCTTCATTATTATAAGGTATAGATTAAAATTGACGGGTTCAGTTAGAACTCTAATCAGATGTGGAATCCAATGTGAGTTGAAGCCGTGGTTAGAGTTCGACAGACCAAGTGGGACCCACATGTCACGACGGACCAAAAAATAGGAAGAAGCAATCCTCTCTTTAGAAATAGGTAAAGATTTATTTTATTTAATATTAGTTTTATAATTAGGTCATGTTTAGTCCTCCTAATTACCATCATACTATTCGATGTGACATGGACTAAACTTTAGCACAAAGATCCAAACACCCCTTCAGTGTCTATTCTCATGCCATACTCCGTACCTGCATTATCGCCTATTCTACGCATCGTGCTGCGTTACCAGCCATGATGCATCAAGTGGCGCATGCGCATCCATCAGACCACCGTTACCAGCCATGATGCATCAAGTGGCGCATGCGCATCCATCAGACCACCAATTGACGCGTCCACTAGAATTTCTGCCATCAGAGTATCAGACAAAACTAGAATGACAGACATATTCTTTACTCGAAGAACTTTCGTCGATTCCCAGCACAAGAACCTGTCACAGACAGTTTCTTGGGTGACTAATTTCGTACGATAAAGGATGACCAAAGAGATTTGTGGGCTGGGCAGAAGATGGGCGGAGAGCGACTGCGTGGGTTCCCCGTCGACACGTCGACGAGGGCTTTCCGGCGAGAATGTATAGCCCAATTGGTTCCCACTTAAGAGCCTCTCGGCGGATCGGGTCAAGCTGAAGGCGGCTCCGATCGTGCTTCGGTGGCGCTCAGGGGCGGAACTTCGTAACGAAGGCAAGGTAATCGCGGTTGAACCGCCGGGATGTCATCGTGCGCCGCCGACGAACTCCATTGCCGAGCGGGAAGGTATGGATCCCCACCGCCTTGGTTTCGGGTCGGTGAGCAGGGCTTTGGCGCGGGTTTGGGTTAGGTTACCACCGGTGTGCTCCAACCCGATTGGAGTGCTCGGATCCCATCCATCGACGCAGACACGTGGCGTCGATCTGGAGGTTGAAGATGACGGGGGCACTGAGCAGGGGGACCACGAGATCTCGCGGGAGGATTTCCCTAAGCTGACTCAGCCTACAGGCATCCGATCCCCTTTCTCGTCTTCTCCCCCATCTGCTCCTCGATGTCCACAGAAACCTAGGTTTTCCAATCTCTCAAAATTTCTCGGATACTTCCACAGATCGAGTGGATCGGTCGCCACTGGAGGCCGAAAATCCTATGCTCAAGCGGTGAGTACCACTTTTGCTCCCGTGACGATGGTGTATCCTGCTGGTAATCGTGGGGGATTTCGTCGGGATGGATTTGGGGGCGGTCCGCCAGGGGCGAGGCTCAGGTCGCACTGGGGCTCGGAACAATGTTTGGCAGCGCGATGAGCCGGTGGATAACAGAGGGCGCGGTCGTGGTCGGGGTCGGGGTGATGGCAGGGGAGGCTACTCGGGGACATCTGGGGAAGATGATCTTCAAGGTTATGAAGCTACTCATGATCGTGGTCAAGAAGAACATGAGAAGGAAATCTCCGAGGAAGGAAAAGGGGGCGAAGATACGGGATTCGAATCCTGGGAAAAGGCCGCACAAGCTGGGGATGGAAAATCTGATGAAACTTTCAATGGAAATCATAAGGAAGACATGAGGGGTGGAAAAGGAGGCCCGGAGACAAGCAGAGCAGGAGCGGCCAGGGGAAATCAACCTGCAGGTGCTCAACATGATCAAGAAGCTGGACATGGGCAAGCTGATGCTGAGGTAAATCTAAGAAACCCAAATCCTCAAGGTTGTACCTTTTGTGGCCTCAAAAATCACTCCACTGAAGAATTCTTGAGACGTCAACCCTGTGAGAATTGTGGATACAATAATCATATCACATATGAATGCAAGAGGGAACCTCTTTGGAATTTTGGCCCTGAACTTTGTGCGGCTCAAGTGGAAAAACAGAGTTTCTTTTTCATTAAGGAACATGTTGATCCTAAGGTGTCTAGGGAGAAATCTAGCACTGCTATTATCACTGTGATTTCTGGATCAGCTACTGCTAAACAAATTGAGCTTGAATTCAAAAGGGCAGCTACAAATTCTGTATGGAGGTGGTCTGCTAGGAAGTTGGATGACAAAAGGTTCTCAATGAGGTTTCCTGATGCAAAGATGGTGCAAGTTTACAGTAGCTTCAAATGTCTTGGGATGAAAGAGGCAGATGCACAAATTGTTGTTGCCTCTTGGTCCTCTGCTGCTGGGGCTAAAGATGAATTGCAAGTTTACACAAGTTCCTGCTGTGGCTGAAGGTACCCTGGGTCTGAAAATGTATGATTTCTGGTTTGAAAGGGAAGTGGAAGATACAGGCAATGTTAATCCTATAAAAGCTACTGTTCAAGCTGGTGACCCAACTGGGCAGCCAAGTCCAAAGAGGATGAGGATGGATGGGAAGAACCACCAATTACCTGAGACTTCTGGACCCTAAAATACTGGAATAGGAGGGAATACTCCTTCTAAAAGTAAACCAAGTGGGTCTCACAAAGGCTCATCAATGTCTGCTCCTAGTAAAATTAACACAACTGTGCAACCTATCCAAACTGATGATTCTAAGAGTAAAGGGAAAGATGTTCACTCTGGGGAAGTGGACATGGGTCAGAAAATTGATGCAGTCAATGAAGACTGGGTTGACAGTGATGATAGCGATGATTTTGAGTTACAAGCTGCTATGCTTCAGGAGCACTCTTACAGGAAAAATCAGACAGGAGGAGAAGATCAAACTTGGCTGGCAAGATGTGATGAAACTGACCATTCCATCACTGAGAGGCAAATTCTACGTTCAAAGCATAATGAGATGATGAAGCAAGCTTATGACAAGCTTGTGGACTCCAATATGCCAGATTCTATTCAGGAAGAGCTCAAATCCATGAGTGAGGCTATTGATCTGGGAAGCAAGGACATTAATCAGGGATGTTCTTCTCAAATGGTGGTGGAAGATACCACAAAACCTGTTGATGAAGTCTTCACCAGAGATCAGAGAAGAAGGTGCCCTATGCTACAAAAGGATCTTCTGAAGACAACAAATGACAAGATCACTATGATAGGGAAGAAAAGGAATCTGGAAGGTATCAATCTCAATTCTCTTAACTCTTTTTCTGCTTTAGATGATTGTGATATTTCTTCTATTGCATCTGGAATGGGTATATCCATTGGTCAGGATTGCTTTGAGGCAATTGATATTGTTAAAGATTTAGAAATTGCAAGACATTCTCTGGCTAATAAACAAAAAACTGCTCCCACTGTTGATCCCTCTGATTTGGAACCTGATAAGGTTCTAGAAGACATTTCTGAGGAAGAAATTGAGGAGGGGCCATCTGAGTATGATGAGTTAATAATTAACACCCCCAAAAGGAAAGGTAAATCAGCTGCAAGACTTTGACTCTCTGGTCCAAGGAGGAAAAAAGGAAAAGGCAAGAAACTTCCTGCCTCTAAGAAGGGTGGTAAAAAGAATGACCAAGGACTCCCTGGTCTTTTAAAATCACCCAAAAAAATAATAAAAAGAAAGTGAAAAAAAAATGAAAGGTCTCATGTGAAACATGTGAAATTGTAGAGGCATGAAGAAAAAAGGTGTCTCATCATTTCTTAAAGACTTAATCATGGAAAACAAATTTTATTTCATTGGACTACACGAAACTATGCAGGCTGACATTGAGGATAATGTGCTTAAAAAATTTGATCCAAACCAAGATTACCTCTGGAAATGGACTCCATCCAGGGGTAGATCTGGTGGAATTTTGGTAGGCATCAGAAATGAAGCTCTGGAAGTTGGTTCCTTTGTTGAAGGGGGCTACATGTTACAATTAAACTTGTGGGATAAAAAGCAGAAGGTCAAGTGGAACCTGATGACAGTATATGGGGCAGCTCAAGATGGGAATAAGGAGGCCTTCCTTACTGTCGGTGTATGAAATGACCAACAAGTAAATTTAGTGGATTGCGCGTTTGGGCTCCGGATGGTTCGCGAGAGGACACAAGGAATTATACTGGTTCAGGCACTAACGCCCTACGTCCAGTGTCGATCTGCTCGTGTTACTCGCGTTGCTCGTAGTAGGGGTTACAAGCCGTCGAGAGAGAGGAGAAGCCTCAAGTCTCTGTGAGTGTCTAAGTGTGAGTGAGTGTGTGTTTTTCGCCGGTCGTCCGTCCTCCTCCCCTGAGGCCTTATTTTTCTTTTTATACCTCTGGGAGGAGACCTGTACCAGGCGTGTTCAACGAAATGATGAATAATAAGAAGCTTGCTGGAGAAGCCTCGCCGCCTGCGAGACACTGTGAGCGCTGTTGGAGTAGGTCCTAATCCCGAGCTTGTTAGGGTCGTGCACGTCGCTCCGCGGCGCACGCGGGGCGGCTGGAACAGTTACCTCCTTCTGCCACGGCGGGCGGCGCGGCGTGGCCCGTTAATGCTAGTAGGCGGCCCGGTAGATATGCGGCGCGGTAGATATGCGGCGCGTCCTCCCGGTCCCCTATCGTTCCGGGTCCCCCCTGTTGACCCATGACACCTGGCCCGGGTAGGGTCGGGCGAGGCGGAACGGGGTCGGCCGAGGCGGAGATGGGTCGGCCGAGGCGGAGCCAAGTCGGCCCTCCCCCTATCTGATGTCCTCCTTGTTTATGGGTCTGATCACGCCCATCTCCTTCCCAAAACAGCGAGGTCCCACTCGTCGGTGAGAGGGTCGGATATTGATATCCGACAGTAGCCCCCGAGCCTGCTCGGAGGACAGGTGGTTCTCCGGGCAGGCTCCTTCTGGATGCCCGCTCGGACGTCACTCGGGGGTGCGCGCGAGCGCACCCACCGGGTGTAGCCCCCGAGCCTGTAGGGGAACAGTTGGTTCGCCTATAGGCTGAAGTGAAGCTTGTCTTTTCTTCACCGGTGCGCGCGAGCGCACCCGATGGGTGTAGCCCCCGAGCCTGTAGGGGAACACGGATGGTTCGCCTATAGGCTGAAGTAAAATCTGTCTTTTTTCGTTCCCGGCGGTCGTAGCCCCCGAGCCGACTGATGAGTTGTCAAGTCGCCCGAAGGCTTTCTTGTCACTTCCGCTCAGTCCTTGCAGGGCGACGCCGCGTTTTGTCCGACGGACCGGGACGTGATCCGCTTTTTTCAGGGGTACCGTCTTTCTCGATCTGGGTGCACACGCTTCCGCTGCGTTGGGCAGTGCTTCCGTCATGCCTGCTCTGCCTCCCTTTCGAGCCGTCGCGTCGTCCTTTTTGAGCTCACTGTTCGCTTGTGAGGCTCGGGCGTCCTGCAGGATGGGCCGCGTGGCGCGTCCCCTCGCCCTATCGGAGGGTTGGTTCGGGCATTTCTGGGCTATAAATAGGGTCCTCCGGCCCTTCCTCTTGGGGCATCCGGCCATCTCGTTTCTTCTTTCTCTTGTTAGTATGAGATCTTCGGCATGGGAACCACCTCGGGGGCGTCCCCCTGGCCCGGGGGGCGGGAGTACAGGTTGTTGATGCCACAAGAATGACTGCGACCTTAGGGGGCTTCGGCGTGGAGGGGCGCCGCTCGGTGTCGCAAGCGAAGGGCGGTTCTTCCCCTGGCAGCTCCCCCCGTCCGTCCGCCCTGCCTCGGTGGTGGTGGAATGGGTTCGAGGGGGAGTGCGTCGGTGGAACTGTCGCCGTCTCCTCCACTTGGCCCGGCGCTTGGCCTCGGTCGTGCCTCGCCAGGGCAGTTGCAGGAGTCGTATACAGCCACCGGCGCGCTCCTCCTCCTTCCTTGGGCGCCGATGTGATGCCGTCGCCGGCGTCGGTCGGTCCCGAGGCGATGGAGGGAGTCTGTGGTGATTTTCCGTCGTCGTGCCGCCACAGCGCGAACCACTGCCGAGCTCCCCCCATGGTGTCGGCGGGCGGGGAGATGCTACAAGAAGGACTGCGACGTTCAGCAGCTCGGCCCTTCTCGCGGCATCGAAGCCCCCGCGCCTTTCGCCGCCCGACCTCGCCGCCGAGGGTGGCGAAATCCGTTTGTACTATCCCATGGTCCTTGGCCAAGTGTACTTTTTACCCTTATTCATGAACAAAGGAGTTTGGTCGGTTCTGGATCCTTTCTGCGACCGCGCGGTCGGCCTCTTTTTGCGATTCCAGCTTCCCTATGTCTCCCCGACCGTGGCCGGGAGGGAGGCCGTTTCGTCTTTTCATCGTTTTCCCCTCACGCTATCCCTCCGCGGGACGGAAGGTTAGGGCACGCCTCGCGTTTTGCCACTTAGGCCGAAACACGGCTCCCAGTGAGCTACTAACGGGCTAGATCGAGCGAGGCCTCGGTCCTCCTCCGAGAGAGGACCGTCGGATCAACTGGTGACCGACCTCGGAAAGTCCCCAGAGCTCCCGACCCCCTTAGTTCCCGTGATCGTCCGACCGACCACAGGGGCTCGTCGCCTCTCTTCGAGGAGATACATGGGGTCAGGAGTTCTTAGGCTCGAACGCAGGTCGGGGCGTCCTCGGCACTCGTGTGCCGAGGCTATGGCCTCTAGTGGGCCCGCCCGTTTCTGCCCCTTCGCTCGGACGCTTCAGAGCGGCCGTCGGACCCTAGGGCCGGCCTTCGAACTCTTGGGCTGTTTTTCTCGATTCCGCGTCGTGTCTTCCCGGCCCAAGAATGGCCCAAGCTTGTTTTATTTTCCCTGAAAAATAAATGCGCGAGAAAAAGACAATGAGAGCGTATGCGGAATAAATAAAAGGGAAGGCGGGGTATGGAATGCGAAGGGTTTAGAGAGAGAAAGGGCTCGGGCGCGAGTCCCGGGACGTGGGAGACGTGGGCAATCGGGGGCGCGCGTCGTGGGCCGTGTGGGCCCCACGAGCCGCGGCGCAGGTGGGAGACCCGAGGCGTCCTGCCTACTCCCTTACCTGCCTATTTAAGGCGGAGAGGAGGGGGGGCCGGACCTTCTTCCTCCTTCGCCTGCCTGCCCCTTGGACCGCCGCTGCCTGCAAAAGAGCTCGTACCTTTCTCCCCCTCGTCCATCGCCTTCCTCGCTTTTCCGCCATGGCTTGGTCTCGTTCCTCCGTCACCGAAGGCGAGCTTGAGCGCTTGGTGGGGCGCAGGCTCCTGTGCCCGCGGACCGACCTCGTGGAGTGGATGGCGCCGGGCAACGAGGAAGTTCCCGCCCCGTCCAACGGGTACGTGGTGTCCTTTGTCCCCTTCCATGAGCGGGGCCTGGGGCTTCCTCCTCACTTCTTTCTCCGTGGCCTCCTCCATTATTATGGGATTGAGCTTCAACATCTCAATCCCAACGGGCTGCTTCATGTGGCGGTGTTCGTCGCCCTGTGCGAGGGGTTTCTCGAAATTGAGCCCCACTTCGACCTCTGGAGGTCTTACTTCCATGTCGATGAGGTGAAGAAGGAGGGACGGCCGAGGCCGCATGGCTGCGCCGGGGTCAGACTACGCTCAGGCCAGGGCGAGAGCTACCTCCAGCTTCCATGGATCACCACCAACAAGGGGTGGCACCCCCGGTGGTTTTATCTGCGGAGTGACCCGGGCGCTCCCTTCCCGGCCTTCACAGGGAGGCTCATCGAGGGGCGGCCGGACTGCTGGCATTGGGGCCCGCTCAAGACGGACCGGCCACACCTGACCGGACTTCGTGCCGCGGTCGTCCGCCTTCGCGAGCTGGGAGTCACCGGCCCCGGGGTTATCGCGGCGTACCACTCGCGTCGCGTACTCCCTCTGATGGCCCGCCGGCTGCGATTGGATCAGATGACCCTGGCGGCGGACTGGACCGGGTCGGTGATGGCGGTCGGGGCCCTCTCAGATGAGGAGATGAGCGCCCGCCTTCGCGAAGCGGTGCAGAGCGGGTCCGCGGCGTATCCGATGCCGGATCACCCCGACATGCTCCCCATGGGCGAGTCCCTTGTCCCGGTAAGTCGTCGGGAGTTTCATTTTTTGTCTTCGTTGTTCATTTTTGAATCCGGCGAGTCACCCGAGTTTCTTTTTCTTCAGCACCCCCTGGTCTATAGGGTTTCTCGGCCCCCGCTCCCTGAGGACGCGGCCGTTCGGGCCGCGAACCGCGCGAGCAGAGGCCGCCCGTCTGAAGAAGGCGGATGCCGAGGCGAAGAAGGAGAAGAAGCGGCTGGCCCGCGAGAAGGCCGAGGCGGAGTACCGCGAGCGGCGTCTGCGCGCCCGGCAAGACGGGCTGTGGAGAGAGGATCAGGGCCCCTTCGAGGGGGCTTCGATTTCGCTTCGGAGTCCTCCACCGGGTCCGGGTGGAGTTCCCCGACCTCCCGGCGCGAGTCCTCGGTCGATCGGGACGCACCGGAGGTTACGGGGCCGTCGGGCGGCCGCGGTGCCTCGCCTGCGCCACCGCCGACCCGGCCGACGCGTGAGGTTTCTCGCGGCGCGAGCTTGCCGGCTCGGGGGCGGGCTTCGTCAAGGGGCGATTCGGGCAAGCGGGCGCGAGCGGAGGGATCAGGGTCGGGGGTGGCTCCCCCAGCCAAGCGGCCGTCCCGAGGCTTTCCCGTGTCGGACCAGTAAGTCTCTCTCCTCTGTCGTTCGTCCTTCTTGCCTCCGTCGAGGCGCGTGTGTGAGGTCTCCTTTTGTTTGCAGGAGGGGAAGTCAGGCGGCTCCTTTGGGACTGGCGCCGGTCAAGAGGCTGGCACGCCAGATTTCTGAGGTGGCGACGAGCCGAGGGATCAACCTGGGCGACCCCCTGGTGGAGAGGGTGCTCGACCCGCTCCTTCCCCAGCAGCAGCTCGCCGCGGTGTCGGGTGCCGAGTCCGCGCACTCGGCCGAGGCGGTTCCGGAGGCCCTCGTCGGGTTGTATTGTCCGCCCGCGGGTGATTCGGCCGGAGCGGAAGACGAGGTGCCGCCCGAGCCGGCTGCACCGGACGGGGATGCGCCCGGGGAGGAGGAGTTGGTGCCCTCCGGTCCCGGTCGTGATCAGGAGGATCCCATCCCCTCGGCCCAAGCGGTCGGGCTTTTGTCCGAGGAGGGGACGGGCGAAGGAGATGAAGCCGGTCGCGTCCCCGACTACTGCCGACCGCGAGGAGGAGGTCGTCCCCGAGCCGGACGCCATCGCCGACCTGACCGAGCCGCTGCCCGGTTCGGGCGAGGTGCCGACGCCTCCTCCTCCCGCAGCGGAAATGGAGGACGCCGTGGGGTCGAGCTCGGGTCAGGGGGCCCGTTCTGCCGCTGATGCCCCGGAGGGCCGCGAGATCGTCCGGCAAGGGGGTGACCCCTTGGAGTTCGGGGGCCCCCGTGTCACCTGGACTGACCGCGCCTCGGGCGATGTCGTCTTTTCCCTGGACGACGCCGAGGAGAAGAACGAGGCCTCCCGGATTCGTGCCGGGGTCGGGCTGGCGGTTCGGTCGCTCAACTCCGCCCTGGAAGCCATCCGCGACGTCGCCATCCCTTGCGGGGAGGTAATCTTTCCTTCATCTGTTTTCTCTTTCTTCTTTTCCCGAGTTGATTTTGACTCCGATTCGTTCTTGGCAGTCTCTGATGGCCCGTAGCCGGGACAAGTCTCTCTTCCTGCGCCGGGAGAAGGACTTGTGACGCCCTGAGGGAGCAGCTGGCGGTCGCCCGCCGAGAAGTCGCCGCCGCCCGTGCGGACGCGCGGGGTGAGCTCGAAGGGCAGCTGGCTGCGGCCAACCGGGAGATAGAGTCCCTGCGGGGGCGGGTCAAGGAGGCGTGCGAGCATGCCGATGATGTTGACCAGCTCAAGAGCGACGTCCTGATCTCCTGGGAGAGGGACTCGGCGGCTCAGGAGCAAGTCAGGCTGGGCCTGGTCCGCGAGACGGAGCGCCTGCGGGCCGACCGGGACCGCATCGCCGCCGTTCTTGAGGGGACCCGGACTCAGCTGGCCCAGGTGGTGGCGGAGCGAGACGAGGCCAGGGGGCTCATCGAGGTGCAGGCCCGCGACCTTGAGACTGCGGGCCGAGCCCTTGAGGTTGAGCGGGGCGCCCGCCAGGAGGCCGAGGCGCAGCGCGCCTCTCTGGGCGAAGCGGTGGCGGCGGATCGCGCGACGATCGAGCGCATGGAGAACGAGGCGCGCAACCTTGAGGAGCTGCTGCTGCACGAGGGGGACGTGCATGACGCTCTCCGCACGGTGGTCGGCGTCGTGCTCGATGACCTTAGAGTACGGTCGGAGCGAGGGTCAAGCTCGCTGCTCGCCGAGGTCGAGCGCATCCCGGCTCGGGCTCGGGCCATGGCGAGCGACGGGCTCTTCATCGGGGTGCGTCGGGCCTTCGCCGTCGCTCGCTCCCACTACTCCGAGATCGGCCTGAAGTACCTCGCCAAAGGGTTCGCTCCTGGCACGACGGAGGCGGAGGTGGTCGCGCTTGAAGAGGAGGTGTCGTCGCTGGCGTCCGTCCTCGCCGCCAAGACTGCAGAGGAAGAGGGGCCGTGGGCGCCTTGATTAGTTTTTCTTTGGCTTTTTAGACAGTTAAACTCATCTCTGTAATGAACTTAAGCGTCTGCGTCGTTAACACTCGGCCTTTCGCGTTTCCTTGACTAAGTCGTCAGGGCATGCCTAGACTAAAGCGAGCCACGCGGTTCACCAGTGAGCCGTTTGAACCGTTGCCACTGGGGCCTTTATTCTTTCGGCATTCCGACCGGCAAGCGCGTGTCACTTTGTTATCCAGCACCCTTTTTCCTTAGTCTTAGATACGTGAATCTGCCGAGGGTCAAGGACCCGGGGGACGTAGGTTAGCCCCCGAGTGACGTCCGACCCTTGGCCAGCGGACAAGGGTCGGGCGTCGCTTTTTGAAGTGAAAGGGATACTGTCGGTGTAAGAAATAACCAACAAGTAAATTAGTGGATTGCGTGTTGAGGCTCGGATGGTTCGCGAGAGGACACGGGGATTTATACTGGTTCGGGCACGAACGCCCTACGTCCAGTTCGAGGCTGCTCGTGTTACTCGCGTTGCTCATAGTAGGGGGTTACAAGCAGTCGAGAGAGGGAGGGGCTCCCAAGTCTCTGTAAGTATGTGCGTGTGTGTGTGTGCTGGTCGGGTGGATTCGATCCCCGTCTGATGACCAGCTGGAGGAGGAAGAAGACCGGAAGAGGACGCTCCCGGAGAAAGGAGAAAGAAGTTTCGTCTCGTGCCCCTCGCAGGAGGCCTGGCCTCCTCTTTTATAGCTCAAGAGGAGGTCAGAGGAAAATAAAAATAAGAGAGAGAGAGAGTGGCGTGTTCAACAAATAACAAATTACAGGAAACTTGCTGAAGAAGCCCCGCCGCCTGCGGGATACTGTGGACGCCGTACAGGACACTGTTCGAGACGCTGATCGGAGTTGTTGGGGACGTGGCTCTCCCTGTGTGGATGCTGATCGGAGTTGTTGGGGACGTGGCTCTCCCTGCGTGGACGCTGATCGGAGTTGTTGGGGACGTGGCTCTCCTCGCGTGGCGCCCGCGTACGGGCAAGTCAGTGGGAGTCACATCCGCTGGCCGCGCCGGACAGTGCTTGGTGAGGCCAATTAATGCCGATGGGAAATGGCATGGGCATACGGAGACACATCCTTACGCCGGGTCTTCCGGACGCTCCACTTCGTCTCGGGCCCACGCCGATTCGGGCGAGACGAAGAGAGGTCGGGCGAGATAGCGACAGGAGTGGATCGGCCGAGGCGGACGAGGGTCGGCCGAGGCGAACGAGGTGGACGGGGGTCGGCCGAGGCGGACGGGGGTCGGCCGAGGTGACGTGGGGTCGGCCGAGGCGTTCGTCCGACGGCTCCCTTGCTGGTCTGTTCCTGTTTGAGGTAGCTGGCGCAGTGGAGTAGGTGACACAGCATTGAATATATCGGTATTGTGCAGTCCCGTCATGGCAGGGTACGGTCCTGTCGGGGTCTGCGTGTAATTTAATTTAGAGTAGATGGTACGGCCGACCCCTGCGCCAGGGTCGGGCGAGACGGACGCCGCGGCCCTTGTCTGGAGGTCGGGCGATACGGACGCGCCGACCCCCGCGCAGGGGTCGGACTGCGGTCGGGCGAGACGGAAGCAGCAGCATTGCCGAGGCAGTGGCACCGCGTATTTGCTTCCCTGCCTTTTGCCATTTTATCTCTTGCATGCAGTCAACATCATCGTGTCAGTCTGTCCGAATACAGGGCTAGGAACGTGACGCAGGTGCTGGCCAAGGACAGCAAGTTGTCTCCACGCCATGCAGCTCTGAGTCAATTTTTGTCCACAAGCAGGTTATCAATTACCGTACATGCTCGGTGGAAAAAATTAAAAGAGAGAGAGAGAGAGAAACATGCATGCAAGCATGCATGTAGGAGGTGCCGCTGTTTTTATTCGGTGGAGGAAAATCAGGGAGAGAGATGGCTGCCCTTCGCGAGGGTCGGACGAGGCGGGCACGCCGACCTCCTCTCAGGGTCGGAGTTTTTAATTCTTAACTCGCTGTCATTGGATACCCCTAATATTGGTATCCGACAGATACGTTCAGACGACAATAGGGAGGTTGCCTAGAGCAATTAGGGATAGAAACGACGTAGCTATTCGATGTTCCAAGCGTTGGTGTATTCCTCTCCTTCCGCATTCTTTAGCTTGTACGAGCCAGGTCGGAGGACTTGGGAGACGATGAACGGGCCCTCCCAAGGTGACGAGAGCTTGTGTTTACCTTTGTTGCTTTGAACGAGGCGTAGCACCAAATCGCCGACCTGAAAAGCTCGGCCCCTGATGCGCCGACCGTGGTAGCGCCGTAGGGACTGCTGGTACTTTGCCGAGTGGGCCAAAGCGACTTCCCTGGCCTTTTCTAGCTGGTCGGCCGCATCCTCGAGGGAGGTCCGGTTGCCCTCGTCGTCGTAGGCGCGGACACGCGGGGACCCGTAGTCGAGGTCGGTCGGGAGTACGGCTTCTGACCCGTACACCATGAAGAACGGGGTGAAACCCGTCGCGCGACTCGCCGTCGTGCGCAGGCTCCAGACCACCGCCGGGAGCTCTTCAACCCAACGTCCTCCGAACTTTTTCAAGCGCTCGAATATCCGGGGTTTGAGTCCTCGCAGGATCATCCCATTCGCGCGCTCTACTTGCCCGTTTGTGCGAGGATGCGCAACGGCAGCCCAATCGACTCGTATGTGATACTCATCACAGAATCGCAGGAATTTCTTCCCGGTGAACTGGGTTCCGTTGTCTGTGATGATCGAATTGGGGACACCGAAGCGATGGACGATGTCGAGGAAGAATTTGACGGCTTCTTCCGATCGGATTGTTGCGATTGGTCTAACTTCTATCCACTTGGTGAACTTGTCGACAGCAACAAGCAAGTGGTCGAAGCCCCCGGGCGCCTTCTTGAGGGGCCCGACCATGTCCAATCCCCAGACCGCGAACGGCCAGGTGATGGGGATCGTCTGTAGGGCCTGTGCAGGGAGGTGCGTTTGCCTTGCAAAGAACTGGCACCCTTCGCAGGTGCGCACGATCTTAGTGGCGTCCCTTACCGCCGTCGGCCAGTAGAACCCCTGCCGGAACGCGTTTCCGACAAGGCTGCGAGGTGCGGCGTGGTGGCCGCACGCGCCCTCATGGATGTCCCTCAACAGCTCCTCACCCTGGTCAGAGGGGATGCACCGTTGTAGGATTCCTGTGGGGCTGCGTCGGTACAGCTCGCCCTCTATGATCGCGTAAGACTTGGCGCGCCGAGCAACACGGCGGGCTTCTATCTTACTCGTCGGGAGTTGTTCCCGCAGCAAGTAGTCGAGGAATGGTTGCCGCCAATCCGGGGTGCCAGGCTTCGGTCCCTGGTCCTCGGTCAGCGTTGCAACGGCAAGAGCGAGCAGGTCGGATAGAGCTTGGTTGGCCGGCTCGGCGCCGACTCCCGACCCCTCCGCGACCTCGGCCCCGTTCTCGCTAGCCCCCGAGTCCGGTGCGCCCCGTTCCGCGGAGCCTCGGTCACGCGGTTCAGTTTGCGCTGCGCAGAGGAGCTTTATTGAAGGGCCTTGCTGGTCGCTGGCGAAGATTCCGGTCGGGACGGGCTCCCGTCCGGAGGCTTTCTTAGCCAGAGCGTCGGCAGCCTCGTTGAACCGCCTTTTGATGTGTCGGAGCTCGAGGCCATCGAATTTGTCCTCGAGCTTTCGCACTTCCTGGCAGTACGCGGCCATGGTCTCGCTTTCGCAGCTTGACTCTTTCATGACCTGGTTAACCACGAGTTGGGAATCACCTCGGATCTCGAGGCGTCGAATTCCTAACTCGATAGCTATCTTCAGGCCATTGATCAGGGCCTCGTACTCGGCTGCGTTGTTGGAGGCAGGGAAGTGTAGCCGGATCACGTATTTCATCCGCACCCCGAGGGGCGAAACGAAAACTAAACCGACCCCTGCTCCCGTCCGAGTCAACGAGCCGTCGAAGTACATCACCCAGTACTCCTGATCGACAGGGGCCGTGGGTAGCTGGACCTCGGTCCATTCCGCAACAAAGTCGGCGAGGGCCTGGGACTTAATGGCCGTCCGCGGAGCATAGGTGATGCCCTGGCCCATCAGTTCCATAGCCCATTTCGAGATCCGACCTGTTGAGTCAGGATTATTTATAATCTCACCGAGGGGGAAAGAACTCACCACTGTGACCGGATGCGAGTCGAAGTAGTGGCGGAGCTTCCTTTTGGAGATGAGGACGGCATACAACAGCTTCTGGACCTGCGGATACTTCGTCTTGGTGTCTCCGAGCACCTCGCTTACGAAATACACCGGGCGCTGCACCTTGAGGGCATGCCCCTCTTCTTCGCGCTCTACCACCAACGCCGCGCTCACCACCTGTGTAGTTGCCGCGATGTAGAGGAGAAGAGGCTCGCCAGTGTTTGGCGGGACCAGGATCGGCGGATTCGTCAAGACCGCCTTGATGTGGTTCAGCGCAGCCTCGGCTTTGTCCGTCCAAACGAACCGCTCGGATTTCTTCAAGAGACGGTACAAAGGGAGGACCTTTTCGCCAAGGCGCGAGATGAACCGGCTTAATGCGGCCAAGCACCCAGTGACCCGTTGAACCCCTTTTAGGTTCTGAATCGGGCCCATCCTGGTTATGGCGTTGATTTTCTCGGGGTTGGCCTCTATCCCTCGGCGGGATACGATGAAGCCTAGGAGCATTCCCCTGGGCACCCCGAAAACGCATTTTTCGGGGTTGAGCTTAACGTCGTTCGCCCTGAGTTTGGCAAACGTTTTTTCCAAGTCGGCCACGAGCTGGTCGGCCTGTTTGGACTTGACAACGATGTCGTCCACGTACGCCTCAACGGTCGGTCCGATGAGTTCGTCAAAACACCTAAGCATACACCGTTGGTAGGTGGCGCCGGCGTTTTTGAGCCCGAACGGCATTGTCACGTAACAATACGATCCGAACGGGGTGATGAAGGAAGTCGCGAGCTGGTCGGTCTTCTTCATCGCTATTTGGTGGTACCCTGAATACGCGTCAAGGAAGCATAGGGTTTCGCACCCCGAGGTCGAGTCGACTATCTGGTCTATGCGCGGCAAAGGAAAGGAATCCTTTGGGCACGCTTTGTTAAGAGCAGTATAATCAACACACATTCTCCATTTCCTATTCTTTTTTCGTACAAGGACGGGATTGGCTAACCACTCGGGGTGATACACTTCCTTGATGAAGCCGGCTACCAGAAGCTTCGCGACCTCCTCGCCGATTGCCTTGCGCTTCTCGTCGTCGAAGCGCCAGAGGCGTTGCTTCACGGGTCGGGACCCGGGTCGGATGTCCAAGGAATGCTCGGCAACCTCTCTCGGAATGCCCGGCATGTCCGAGGGCTTCCACGCAAACACGTCGACGTTTGCGCGGAGGAAGTCGACGAGCGCGCCTTCCTATTTGGGAGACAGCTTGGTTCCGATCCGCGCCGCCTTCGTGCTCGGGTGGCCGGGGTCCAGCTCGACCTCCTTGGTCCCTTCGAGCGGTTCGAACGACGCCAAGCCGCGAGTGAAGTCGGGCGCCTCTTCGACGAGGCGCGCCTTAATCGGGGCGAGCTCCTCGGTCGACGCGATGATGGCCGATGCCAGCTCGCAGCTCTCCACCTCGCACTGGTGAGCCCGCTGGAACGACGCTCCCACCGTGATCACCCCCCTCGGCCCAGGCATCTTGAGCTTGAGGTAGGTGTAGTTGGGGACGGCCATGAACTTCGTGTAGCACGGGCGGCCCAAGATGGCGTGGTAGGATCCATTGTCGGATGTTTGGACCCGGCAGTCCACACAGGGTAGCCTACGTGGTTGATTTGTTGAGGGACAGATCGAGGATCAGAAAGTCGATGGTAACACAAGACGCAAGGATTGAACAGGTTCGGGCCGTCGAGATGACGTAATACCCTACGTCCTGTGTTGGGTGATTGTATTGCTGTGTATGAAGTTCCTGAAGGATCTCCGTAGTTGGGTTCTGTCCTAGGTTTCGTAGATGTTGTGTTGTCGTGTGCTGGAGGGGGGTCTCAAGGCGCCTTATATAGTCCGGCTGCCTTGAGTTACAAGTCGGCTAGAGATCGTAACCTACCCGAAATACAAGGATTCGATCCTATAACGATTACAGATATCTTTCCCTATAATTCTGGCTAGTTTATCTTGATCTCCGAGCTTCTTGCGGGATACGCCGTCTTCTTCCTTGCCGCGCGCGCCGTCGCGCCCATCTGGTTCGCCCGACTGGTGGGCCACCCAGTCTGACAAACCGATCCAGTTGCACTCGGATTGGGCCGCCCCTTGCTGGTTGGGCTAATCCGCCTTCTGGGTACCCCTGGGGGTCTACCCCCGACAAGCCCCCGAGTAGTACGTGGTTGAGAGACAAGTCGGCGAGGTCGTGCTGTCTGATGAGCGTCATGCTTGCTGCAGTTGGAAGCGAAACCGCGTGATACTGGAGAGAAAAGAGCCGTCTGCAATGGATGCGCCGCGAGGTGCGTCCGTTGGCCGTAGCCCCCGAGCCTTGAAGCGATTCCGAAGGAATCGGTCCAAGGGTTAGTAGCCTTCTTCTGAAGTCATCAGACAATCAACGGATGCGCCGCGAGGTGCGTCCGTTGGCCGTAGCCCCCGAGCCTTGAAGCGATTCCGAAGGAATCGGTCCAAGGGTTAGTCAAGGAGCATCTGGCTAGATCATCCGACGTTAATTTCGGCGTCCAGCCCCCGTGCGTGAGGACCGGCGGAGTCCCGCGAGACACGCCGAGTAGTCGTCCCGGCGCCAGCCCCCGAGCGTGAGGGCCGAGCACGCCGAGTGGTCGTCCCGGCGCCAGCCCCCGAGCGTGAGGGCCGAGCACGCCGAGTGGTCGTCCCGGCGCCAGCCCCCGAGCGTGAGGGCTGAGCTCGCCGAGTAGTCGTCCCGGCGCCAGCCCCCGAGCG
>CM014270.1:56600224-56642031 GCA_004135705.1 Alloteropsis semialata
TTTGATCAATGGGGATCAAGGAAAAGACATCTTATACTCTGAACTTTTCAACTGCCAAGTTGGGCATTTTCCAATTAAATACCTGGGAGTCCCGGTGAGTCCAAGAAGACTCCATGTTGCAGATTGGATGCCTTTGAAAGAAAAAAATAAAAAGAAACTTGATGTTTGGATGGGGGGGACAATGTCAATAGCAGGAAGAACCACTCTGATAAACTCAAGTCTATCAAGCTCCTTCATATATCAAATGTCCATTTACCTTCTTCCCAAGACTACGGTAGCTTCTCTGGATAAGCAGAGAAGAACTTTCTTTTGGCAAGGTGGTTGTCAGAAGAAGAAATATCATTTAGTTAAATGGGAGACTATATGCAAAAGTAAGAAAAAAGGGGGTTTGGGGATCAAAGACATTAGAAAAATGAACATAAGCTTACTATGCAAATGGTGGTGGAGATTGAAAAAGGAAAATGGATTATGGCAAGATTTGGTAAAAGCTAAATATATGCATGGTGAATCTGTTAGATCAATCCAACCCAGATGTGGTGACTCACCCATATGGAGTGATCTTCTGAAGGTTAAAGACATTTACCTTAAAGGGAGACAAGTATCTATCAAGTGTGGTAATATGACTCTATTCTGGTGTGATCAGTGGTGTGAAAATAAACCTCTATACATTCTTCACCCTGTGCTTTTTGAATTGTGTGAGGAGAAAATGATGACTGTAACATAATTCAGGTCCCTAAATAGGGAGGTAAAATTCAGAAGATGGCTGCCAGGTTATTTATATGATGCTTGGATGGAAATAAAAGACAAAACCATGTCTTTTTAGTTATCCAATGATGATGACTTAATTGAGTGGAAACAGGGGAAATTCAAGAAGTTTACTGTCAAAACAGTCTATGATCACTTAACTGAAAATGACAGTGGAATATCATATAAAAGAATATGGAAGGCAAAAATCCCATACAAAATTAAAATCTTTTTGTGGCTGGTGGAACAAAAAGCAATCCTCACCAAAGACAATATGATCAGACGACAGTGGGTCAGAAATCCTTCCTGCCAATTCTGTGACAATGTGGAGACAATTAACCATCTTCTCTTTCAATGTGTTGTATCTAAAGCAGTATGGGCAATTGTGGCTCTGGGGATTGGTGCAGATTATGTACCAACTTTATTTGATCAGTACTGGAGATGGATTGAAAAATGGTTTCCAAATGGTGGTTTGATTCACACCTTTGGCCTGGCTGCCATCAGCTGGGCAATTTGGAAAACAAGGAATCAATCTTGTTTTGAAAATAAATCTCCGAAACACCCTGCTGAGATTGTGTGTTATGCTTGTTCTCTGATGTCTTTTTGGACAGATCTGTACAATGATGCATCCCAGGAAGCAATGAAAGAAGGGATTAGCACTCTGCTATCCATTGCATGCCGGATTCTATCAATTCAGCAGCAGAACAACATTCTCCGACTACCAGCACCGGAGGTGGAGCGGGACGAAGAGGAAGCTGATTGATGGAGAAGCAAGAGGGTGAACCACACCGGGCACACTGCTGGCGCTTTTGCATGAGAACTATGTCTTGTTTTCTGTCGAACTGTTGAGTCTTTCTGTTCGGACTGTGCGCCGCCTTTGTCTTAGATGTTTCTGAACTCTCTGCTTGCAAGGAGGCCTGGGTGCTAACCTGACTCAGGTTTAGTCACTTATGTCACTTCCCCCTATCTTCTTTTCTACCTAGGTCTTTCTATGTCGCTCAGTCTGTAATGAACGCCATGTATTTCCGTTCTTGCAATGGAAATGGGGGATGCCTCGATTCAAAAAAAAATCGTACGATAAAGAAAACTTGCGGGTTCATGAGCTTTCTTCTTCAGATGGATTTCAAAAAAATTTTTTGGTCATATATACAGAGACAAAGCAGATTGCGATGCTTCGGGCAGTCAGATCTACCGACTACTGTTACCTCTAGCGATTCGGTTGGGATCATGGGATGATGCAGCCGATTGCTGTCGTGGGCAGAACTGGTCTATCGACACGTCACATGCTTAACCTAGCTAATATTTTGCTGGGGAATGGGAGTTGCTTAACTGAAATCAAAACGTTGGCCCGCACCTCAGTGAATTCGCCAAGCTTTACCGGATCTAAAATCGAATGGAGCCTCATTAGTTAAAGCCGATCAGACCTAAACCCAAACTTGTACCGATCGAACAACTTCCCTCGACTCCCAGCACAAGATCTTCCCAAAGTAAGTAATTGCGTTCAATTGATATTCACTTCCCCCAATACGGATAGAAAGGGAATGATGTCGCAAACATAATTGTTGTGAAACACTTATTTAGTGATCAATTCTTTCATTAATTAATTAATGATTAATGACATCACTAGGTAGTTACTAGTGTGTGAAAGGACCACTCTCCCCAAGGGGTATGTCCCTTGGGAAGAGGCACCTTCATGCCCCTTGGGCTTGTATAAATATGTAAACAACCCCATCAATGAGAATCAATCATTCCACTCTTTCATTCTTGAGTTTTCACTCTTCAACACGTTATCATGCACTTTTGCTCTCTACTGAGTTCCTCGAGAATAGAATAGAGGCATTTCAACCTCCACTTCAAGGACAGAAGAGACAACAGTTGGAAGCCACATACGGTTTCAAGATACAGAAGAAGGCTGCGGCCACTCCATGGCCAATTGGCTTGAAACTTCATTGACTAATTGAAGTAAGTGTCGGGGGTAGACCCCCAGGGGTACCCAGAAGGCGGATTGGCCCAACTAGCAAGGGACGGCCCAATCCGAGTACATCTGGATCGGTTTGTCGGACTGGGTGGCCCACCAGTCGGAAGGCCCACCAGTCGGGCGAACCGGATGGGCGCGACGACGCGCGCGGCAAGGAAAGCACACGGCGTATCCCGCAAGAAGCTCGGAGATCAGGATAAACTAGCCGGAATTGTAGGGAAAGATATCTGTAATCGTTATAGGATCGAATCCTTGTATTTCGGGTAGGTTACGATCTCTAGTTGACTTGTAACTCAAGGCAGCCGGACTATATAAGGCGCCCTGAGACCCCCCTCCAAAGCACGCAACAACGAAACCATCCACGATCATACAACCCTAGGACAGAACCCAACTACGGAGATCCTTCAAGGAACTTCATACACAGCAATACAATCGCCGCCAACACAGGACGTAGGGTGTTACGTCATCTCGACGGCCCGAACCTGTTCAATCCTTGCGTCTTGTGTTACCATCGACTTCTGATCCTCGATCTGTCCCTCAACAAATCAACCACGTAGGCTACCCTGTGTGGACTGCCGGGTCCAAACATCCGACAGTTGGCGCGCCAGGTAGGGGTTGATCGACGAGATCAATCTACAAGCTCGATGGCAGAATTCCAAAACCTATCTTCGATCCCATCTACGGCGGCGGCGGCGTACACATTGAGCGCATACCCCTGCAAACCCGGGGTTGAAGCAGCGCGTGTGCTCCGGCGGCAAGAAACACGCCCACATGGACATGCCTGCGTCGAGCGACATGCATTGGCGCCAAACTTCGATGACATCAACCGGCACAAAATCAGTACCAGGCCGATCAACACATGCAGATACGTCCAAACCAAGAGGTCACGTATGGGAACCCGCAAAGCAGGAAGCATATCTTTTGCTTTTAATTTAATCTATTCTGATCTCTTGAATTTAATCTATTCTGGTCTCTGTTGCATGAGAGAACTAACGATTTCCACTGATACGTGGGTACATGCAAACTCTGATGCTACTCGTGATCGGATCTGGAGGGCAAAACGCAGGCAGGCTGTTTCTCCGAGTAGTTTGGGTCTGCAAGTCAAATTGCACGACCTAACACTCCGAGTTGGTGGCCCGACGCGGCGGCGATCCAGGAGGCGAAGAAGACACCCATAAGGCCTGCCGCTCGTCGCACCTTCATCAAGCTAGCTCCACCGCCGATCCACCCACCGATCCATCGACCACTCGGCTCTGACGTACAACGGAAAGCAAGCCCTGTATGATCGACACACTCGGCCACGACGGCGATCACCACACCCAATTATCAGACTCGGCACAAATCAAGCTAAGTCATATTTAAATATTTTTTACGATATTTCTTGGTCACCGCGTATCTCCATAACTTCACCATACATGTCTCCATGATCATCGCCGACTACCCTTGGTTTGTTCCCGAATGCTTATACAGCCCGAGCGCTACACAAGCAGTCGGGCAACACTCAATGGACGCATATTGCATTTTTCTCCATCGTTTATTTCTTTTTCCACTCTTGTACAAGTCGCTAAAGTACTTGGGAAGCACACGCCTTAATCCGTGAAACCTCGACTCTTCCGTACGCCTACGCTCCTACGCGTGCATGCGGCCCAGCTCCCTGCGCTATGGACTACGGCTATCGGGGATCAGGTGCATAAACGTAACAGGATAACTACCCGAGGAAATTAATAGACTTAAAGAGTTGGAAGTAGAAATTCTATTACATACAACGCCGAATGTTTTCTCCAGAATTAGTATTTGCTACACCATATACTACCTATCCTTTATATCTTCATTACAGGGCACAGGTTTGGATCCCGAGCTTGCCTGTTACGCTCGGGGGCTGGACCACTCCGGCATCGCCGCCAGCTGAGTACTCGAGTCAGTCAGTACTCGGGCTGGTACTACACTCCACGACGGTCGAGTGCCTTGAAGCACTCGGGCTGGCGCTACACTCCACGACGGTCGCTAGCCGAGTGCTTTGCAGCACTCGGGCTGGCGCTACACTCCACGACGGTCGCTAGCCGAGTGCTTTGCAGCACTCGGGCTGGCGCTACACTCCACGACGGTCGCTGGTCGAGTGCCTTGAAGCACTCGGGCTGGCGCTATACTCCACGACGGTCGCTAGCTGAGTGCTTTTGAGTACTGGGCTGGTGCTACCGCATGACGAGGAAGACGACGACTACTCGGCGTGCTCAGCCCTCACGCTCGGGGGCTGGCGCCGGGACGACTACTCGTGCTCAGCCCTCACGCTCGGGGGCTGGCGCCGGGACGACCACTCGGCGTGCTCAGCCCTCACGCTCGGGGGCTGGCGCCGGGACGACCACTCGGCGTGCTCGGCCCTCACGCTCGGGGGCTGGGCCGGGACGACCACTCGGCGTGCTCAGCCCTCACGCTCGGGGGCTGGCGCCGGGACGACCACTCGGCGTGTCTCGCAGGACTCCGCTGGCCCTCAAGCTCGGGGGCTGGACGCCGAAATTAACGTCGGATGATCTAGCCAGATGCTCCTTAACTAACCCTTGGATCGATTCCTACGGAATCGCTTCAAGGCTCGGGGGCTACGGCCAACGGACGCACCTCGCGGCGCATCCGTTGATTATCTGACGACTTCAGAAGAAGGCTACTAACCCTTGGACCGATTCCTACGGAATCGCTTCAAGGCTCGGGGGCTACGTCCAACGGACGCACCTCGCGGCGCATCCGTTGGGAAAACGGCTCTTTTCTCTCCAGTATCACGCGGTTTCGCTTCCAACTGCAGCTGGCTCGACGCTCATCAGACAGCACGACCTCGCCGACTTGTCTCTCAACCACGTACTACTCGGGGGCTTGTCGGGGGTAGACCCCCAGGGGTACCCAGAAGGCGGATTGGCCCAACTAGCAGGGCGGCCCAATCCGGTACTGGATCGGTTTGTCGGACTGGGTGGCCCACCAGTCGGAAGGCCCACCAGTCGGGCGAACCGGATGGGCGCGACGACGCGCGCGGCAAGGAAAGCACACGGCGTATCCCGCAAGAAGCTCGGAGATCAGGATAAACTAGCCGAATTATAGGGAAAGATATCTGTAATCGTTATAGGATCGAATCCTTGTATTTCGGGTAGGTTACGATCTCTAGTTGACTTGTAACTCAAGGCAGCCGGACTATATAAGGCGCCCTGAGACCCCCCTCCAAAGCACGCAACAACGAAACCATCCACGATCATACAACCCTAGGACAGAACCCAACTACGGAGATCCTTCAAGGAACTTCATACACAGCAATACAATCGCCGCCAACACAGGACGTAGGGTGTTACGTCATCTCGACGGCCCGAACCTGTTCAATCCTTGCGTCTTGTGTTACCATCGACTTCTGATCCTCGATCTGTCCCTCAACAAATCAACCACGTAGGCTACCCTGTGTGGACTGCCGGGTCCAAACATCCGACAGTAAGTCACTTTGTAATTTGTTCTCTACTGAGCACATGAAGGCATGAAGAACAGAGGGTAAGAATGGATTCCAGACCTCACAGTTCCTTGCAATGGAGACTGGTTTTTCTTGTTCTTCTAATGGTGGCCGGCGGTAGAGCCCTAGTCGTTGTCCTGTACTTCGATTCCGGAGCAGAGGAGACCGTTTCTTTCCACGCCATGGTCGTCGTCCTGTAGGACGTCATCAAAGGTGTGATCACCACGGTCACCAAAATGCACATCGTTGTCGCCGGCAGCCTCGTTCTGCTCTAGCGCATCTTTGCTCCACCATCAGGCCAACGGCCGGCACCCTGTACCATAATAACGGCCACCAGCAATCTCTCACCGGCCATGGCCCCAGGCGTCCGCGCCCTCGGTGGCCACCTAGACCATCACCCAGGAGTCCACGCCATCGGCACCATTAGCGGCCAGCGCCCTTTGCAGCCATAGACAATCGCACGGCAACTTGCGCTCGCTGTGCGAAGCAGGCGCCCTCGGCAGCCATCCCGGACTATGGTGGTGGGCGTGACCTTGGCGACTACCACGGTATACCACCAGCCTCAAGGTCCACCGACAGAGGCCCTTCCTTCCCAGGCCGCCCTGCTCGGCCGCACTCCGGCCCGGGACCACCGTCCATGGGTCCGGCGCGGCCACGGCAAATGGAGCCCAGCCTCGCTGGGCTTCTCCTCCGAGCAATGACCGGCCGGCCAGGCGGCGCAGCGCACGCCGGCACCAGGGGAGGAGAGGCGCATAGGGACTGGATGGGGGCAGAGGAAAGGGCGGCGCAGGGGGTTGGCTCGGGCTACAGCAGGGAGCAGCGGCGGCGCTGCATCACCGACGCAGCGCAGCGAGCGCAAGCAGCGGCGGCATGCAATAGCACAATAACTGCCCCTCTGCCATTTATTTGGGTCAACAGGCCACAACCCCGTCCGCAGGCCGGGCCAAGCAGGCTATTTTCCCTGCTCCAGAGCCCAAGTTTGCCCCCAATATTGAAACAAGCCCTCAGGCTTTATCTATTTCATGTTTTAGCATGATTAGACTTTATGATTAAGTCATTAAATTGTTCTATATTGTGTCATGTACAATAAATATCATCGGTATTGTTAAGACCAATAAAATAAAGATGCTACAATTGCCGCTGTAATTGAGCATTATTGTGATCCGCAGATCTCTCATTGGTTACATATATTTTAGAACAATGTTTTTCATATGCAATTCTTTATTTGCATTTGATTTATTCAAATCAATATTCTACATCAAGTAAAAATCATGCAAATTTTAAATAAAAGGTATATATTTTGTTTAAAAACAAGGTAATGGCAACAAGCATCTACTGCACTCATGCAGATTATGCTTCATTACTGCGAGGTTCTACCTTCAAAGTGTTTAAACAACAAATTAAACTATGGAATAACACAAGGTGATGGAGACCTAGGCACTGGCTGCAATAAATTCTTTGAATTTATTTGCCCAGAGACTGTGCTTTTAGGCAGCAAGTTACTTGCCCATTGCTTAGAGGTCTACATCTTATGATGATTACCTTCACGGCGTATATCCAAAGTTTAAACAAAATTATACTATAATGACTCTCAAGTCATTAATTTCTTTAGAAATACAAATTATAGCAGTTGCACTGCCTATTGACATATACCTTAATTTTGTTGCAAGAATCATTTTGCCTTTGAAACAATGCAAAATAAATTTAAGGTATAGGTAAATGAATTTTGGATGGAATAAAATAATAGAATTAAGCATATACTATGCTCCATTATTAAAAGATACACATCATTTCTATGATGATCAATTCATCCAAAAGTTTAAAATAGAGACTATATATTGACCATGGCTATCAGTCATTTATTCCTTCAGGAATAAAGAGCAATATATAAGCAGCAATTACATTGCCTATTTTAAACCACTATACCTAATTTTGATACAAGATTCTTCTTGAATTAAAATATTTTGCATATACTGCAACACTATATTTTATGTATTTCCCGCAGTAAATTAATTTAACACATGACTATCTTTCATGTGGTACATGATTCAAAATAGCCATTATAGAGTAAATATAAGTTGCATAACATGCAAAAACTTATATGGCTTGGGCAATGAATTTGAAATTCATTTAATATTCTAAATATTCCATTTATATGGAATAAATCATAACCCAGAATTCAAAAAATTTCAACCAAATTATTGCCTTATTAAAGGCGTACTTTCCATATGGATCTCAAAACATACCGTATCAAATGGAAAAAGTATCCTAAATATTTTGAGTTACACTCAAAAGATGTTATAGCCAACATAAGGTCATAATATTATCGAAATTAAAAGGTGGTTGGTTATACATTCATCTACATGATTAAATTCATGACAAAATACAACAGTGTTGTATATATATATAGAAAATCTATTCTAGATTTGATTCTATGATGAATTTCTATATCATACCAACCCAAATTATGAAGCCTTATCCACAATTTTCTCAATAGGTGGTGTATTGCATCAGCAATACCATAACCAAAATTGCACCAAACTTTCTGAATAAAATGCTATGCATTATGATCTCTTAACAAAGAGTATTTGTTTGTACCTTCTGGTTACAACATAGCTATTTGAACAGCGTTCAAATATTCAGATTATCAAATGTTAGATGCAAACAAGCATCAACATTAGAAGAAAGTGGGCCAGCACAAAGGCAATAAAATAAGGATACTGACAAAGACATGCATTTGTAAAACCACAATGACAACTCGCATGTATGTCAAAATTGTGGATATCATAATCACATTACAATGCAATGTCACAAAATCAAGTATTTGATTGAATACATTATTGACAAATGGCAAATCAATTTAATGGGACAAGTTTGAAATGCACTTCAATATCGACCTATATTATGCCACTTATATACCTATTTCATATGAAATAGGATCAAATCCTACAACAGTAGGATATATTTGAAGGCAATAACAACTTGTTTAGAGACACAACTTAGTCTCTATAACCCATCACTTAATGATTATGTACATTATGTTGCAATTACATAAGTTGTCGTTCACATCGTATCATCATATGATACATGCTACTAGTATGTATTCTATATTATTAAAGTAATCATAATGCATTATGATTTACTCAATATAGATAATTATGGGACAATCCAAATGGAAGAAAATATTTGATTAGTGAACTTTTATGTCACTAACATTACACTTTGAGATATCAAATATTCCAAATTCTCTATAAGAGAAGGAAAATTAGTAAAATCGCAATTGTGATTTGTGGTAACCATGCACTCTCAAAGTATCCAATTAGATATGCACTCATGCATTCTAATTCAACTCATACCAATCGAGTTAGAAAAATATCCGTTATAGTGGTTTCAACTTGGAATCACATTATGACAATAGTGATGAATTTCTATTCATCAACCAATAAAACGGATACAAAACAAAAAAATTTCTCTATTATCATAAGGATTGTATTTTACATACATCAAAACCCATACAATATGTTGCGTACAATAAATTTTCAGTCTATAATTCCATTAAGATTGAAAAATATTGCCTTTTATCAACCTACACTAGAGGTGATATGAAAATTTATTGACAATTTAATTGTCATATATTGCAAATTTTCAACAAATCCTCAGATTTAATATGCACTGCATGTGCATGATGGAAATTAATTTTAAGATCCTTTTATCTTAAAATTTTAATTATACCATTATAATTCCTTGAATGCATTCAAAGGAAGTATGGTACCATATATCCGTTAACAAAAGTATTCAAAACCTTCATATGATTGGTTGATAAATCAACTACATGATTTCATGTGACATATTATAGTGCACTAAAGAACTATGCTTTTGCTATGTTCATTGCTCAAATTATCAAATTATGAGCACAATATCCTAAAACATAGGATACATCCATCAGGATGGAAAATGTCACATGATTTCTTTACAAGTTTACAATAAACTATTGTATGACTTTGGCATAATTATAAAATATTATGTACAATCTGTACATACAACGGATTATATAAATCTCTCGCAAGAGATTGCAACTCATTGCATGACCAATATATTCAAATTGAAATTTACCAACATCTAGTTGGTACTATGTGGACTTACACACCACATAATCAATCAAACTGCAATCATACAGCTCCCTCTGTTGCAGTATGTACGTGGAGTTTTGGCTTCAGCCAATTATTTTCCATTTGCATATCGTTTTTGCTTTGCACATAACGATATCACCACCTCAACATACATCCATGGGCATTGAGGATCCACACAACATAGTATTATCCGTCATTCGCATAATACTTTGGATCTCTCATGGGGAATTTTACATAGCCCGTATGTTGATCATACTTTGAGGACAATTCTTGGCATTAGGGGGAGATTTATACCACATTATAGAATGCCAAGTAATCAGAATGTATAGTACATTCAGTTCTCATATCTACGTACAAATTGTCAGCATGACAATATATATTTGCAACACATTGCAAATAAACTGCCAATTGCATTTACTCGTCAAAAGTGTCATCTAATCCGATTCCCATCATTTGTGTACCAGAAAGAGTGGGGGTACCTAACAAAACCACTCAACTCCCAAATTAAAATAAGAGGGGGAGAAATATGGACACTAGGGATATAGCTTATTACAAGCATCCGCGGAACAGGGGGAGACCTCCTCCAAGGTAGTAAATGCAAATCAACATCATACATGATGTTAGACACTTTATGGATATTCAAATCCAAAACCTATGAATGTTTAACATTCAAAGCCCAGTACATGTGCACATAAATTCAAAGCACTGGGTCACTAGAACACCCTACTCTATCATCTTGGGAAATGAGATAGAGTTAGAAAGGGTTGATATTTTCACAAGCTATATTGATTCCATTGAATCAATCACACTAAGACTACAAATTGTCGACATATACTCCTACTCAAAATTGTTATACACCTTAAACTGGATCCAGACCAAAAGTCCTAGGCAGAGTGTCTCAACACTCAAATTGGGTCAAATTAAAGGTGATAACTGAGGAGAAAAGCTCTTATTCAACAAAGAGAATACTTTACCACAGTAAAATATTCTTCTCATAATGCTTTCTTGCAAAAGCAAGGTGGTGAGACATTAAGAGCTTGTAGCATATGGTTTCATGCAGAGACCAAGCAAAAACATACCCACATGGTATGTGTGAAAATTTTGTTCCTACATTCAATCATTGGCAGATCATATAATTTGGATAAATTCAGACATATATGTCCTCATTGGACTCATGTTCTGAATTGAGATGCAAATCGCAACATATATTGTGTACAACTCAAGTCACTCCATGACTTGAAATAGTCAAGTTGATTGTGGTACAACTGACTAAGTGAGTATCCATCATAGAAGGATTACTCCAATCATTATGATTGCATATATAAATTTCAAATTGGAGTTTCAATCATCTCAACATACAAGCAATCATATTAAGACAGAATTAGAGATGACAGATTTGGGTAAAACCAAATTACTCTTAAGTTTACAACTTAAACAAATATATCAGTTCTCAGATATTCAATTGATATTGTTCACCAATATCAAAATAATATCGGATAATCATATCCATCAACATTTATGGTCGTTCAATCCCTAAATATGGATCAATATCCATATAGACCCTGGGATGACAACTATAGTGCCATGAAAGCGCTCATATCTTGCAAAACGCAAAAGGCCAAATATTGCATTTGCAGATAACTTGCTATAGCTTAAAATGCGCAACTCCATCAAGCCATTTGGCAGGAGTTAGATTGGATATCCACAGATATCTTATGGCACCAATGATCTTGGTTCATTCAATCAAGATATAACCATAGTGATTCTGAGTTACTAGCTAAATAATCCCCATATTGCTAGAACACATACTGATATCATGATGGTACAGTTCTCATGAGAGTCATCAAATTGGACTCTAACTGCTACTTCCATCTATCATTCTGAAACACCACCTATATGTGTGTGACTGTTGAATGATTAAACTTGATTCCATTGAATCATGAACAATTATCTATAAAGATAATGTTGCTTGTGTTGCATAAATATAACAGGTTACATAGAGCAATATCAACAAGCATATTGCCATGTTTATTCTCATCTATCACACATTGGAGAATAAATACCTTACAAATCAAATTTGTGAGAGCCTCACATATTTGTTCACAAAGCCCTTACCATATCCACATATGAACATATGTTCATGGAATAGGTATACAATGAATTGAGATGTAAAGTTCAGGGGGAGTCTCTTCTGAACAACAACCTGTGTTAAAATATTATATTGCACTCTTTTCCTTTATGAGTTTTTCCTCACAAGGGGTTTCTCATGAAGGTTTTTAACAAGGCAATACCAACACAAGAATACATGTAATATCACCCATTTTTCCCATCGGGGTTTTTAAGGGGATATTCAAAACATGTTATATGTCATATCTTCTATTTTCCCCACAGGGGTTTTTAAAGGAGATATTCAAGACATAATGATCAAATGATCATACACATTGTTCTCTAAACTTAACTTATGAGTTTTCCCTTTATAAAGGTTTTCTCATATAAGTTTAAAGGAACACTATCATCTTTATATGCTGTATCATTTTCTCCTTATTTTCCCACTGGGTTTCAAAGGAGTTTTAACAGCATATCATCAAAATATTCCTCTTATTTTTCCCATGAGGTTTTTGGAGGAATATATCAATATTGCATTACATGCAATCACATATGTCATATAACATTTTCTCCTAAATTTTTCCTAAGGGGTTTTAAAGGAGTTTTTCCTATGACACATCCACATTTCTCCTTCTATTTTTCCCACAGGGTTTTTGAAGGAGTTATTCATATATTGTTTACAAAATCACAAGAAAAAATTGATCAAGGGGGAGTGTTGTGAAACACTTATTTAGTGACCAATTCTTTCATTAATTAATTAATGATTAATGACATCACTAGGTAGTTACTAGTGTGTGAAAGGACCACTCTCCCCAAGGGGTATGTCCCTTGGGAAGAGAGACACCTTCATGCCCCTTGGGCTTGTATAAATATGTAAACAACCTCATCAATGAGAATCAATCCATTCCACTCTTTTATTCTTGAGTTTTCACTCTTCAACAATAATCAAGCAATACGAAAAGACACAGCACAGACATGATATACGCAAAACTTTTACTAATTGATGCATATATTAATATACGTCATACTAGGTCCCAGCTCATAGAGAGAGCTGACAGAGACACGACGACACATGAAGCTATTACATGGGGCCCACGTGTTGGACCCAACACGATGTTGTACTTGCTCGGACTAATCAACGACGTGCAGGACCCAACAAGATGCAGCTGCCGTGCTTATATATTCAGTACAGTTCGTCATGTTTCGTCCTTGGTTCCTGTATATTTTGAGGATGATCCCCGGAGCACCCTATGTGCATGCACTTTGTATTGCGATGATGCACCGAATCTGGCTTGCAGTCGTATTATCTTTTTTTTGGGTCCTGACACTAAAAAACCTAGAGGATAATTTAACTTGCTGATAATTCTCATCATGATCGAGTCATGATATCCTAGGATCGCTTCGCTTGCAACCGTGTACGTGCGGCTTAGGCAGCTAGCGGCCATCATAGTTTCACCACTGGTTTTATATTTTTTTTTGCGTTGTAGGTTTTTATATATATGTATCTATAGGATAACTGGCTTTGTTCCTCAAGGAGAAGGATTGTGCATCACACTGGTCGCCATCGCTGTCGCCGGCGGCCAAGGACTGCGGCGCGCCGCTGCCGGCGTTACCTCAGTGAGAGGAAGAGCATGATACACCCGGCAAGCCAGGTTAGGAGCGCCCCGAGCTGATTGAACCTGTTGGCGTTGAGCCACGGCGCGTCGGGCTCGCCGATGAGCGTCATCGCGGCCAGCAGCAAGGCTAGGAGCGCGGGATGCCGCATCATCCCACCGCGGTCGCCGCGGGCGAGCTGGAAGTCGGCGGCCACGCCTCGTACAGCGACGAGAGGTGGGTCGTCCCGCTCCGGCCCGCCACGGGAGTCATCACCGCCGACGGCGGCCGGCGCTGCGTGCGCACGGCCGACGTGCCGGGCGCCCGGTAGTGGACGCGTGAGCCGGCCATCAGGAGATCTGAGGCCTCCGCCGGCTCCGGCGCCGGCGCCACCGTAGCCGAGCGCTGACCCTGGGCCGTTGAAGGCGTGACCAAGACCGCCGCCGGGCGGGGCCAGGGCGTCAAAGACATGGTCACGGCCACCGCCGCCGCCGTGTCCGGGGAGGTCTTGCGGGCGGAGATCCCCGACACCGAGCCCCGCCGGACCTTCTTCCCCGAAGCCGGGTGAAGCTAGGCCCGTCACACTGCCGGCCATTCCAAAGAGGTCTTGTGGGATGCGATCCGCGCCGCCAGGGCCCGATATGGAGCCTTGCCGACCAAAGTCAACGCCGGCCTGCACGACGGGCTGTGCTCCGGAGAGGCCGTCGTCACCGGCCTCGACGGTAGGCGCCGCCGCCGGGTCCTTCTTGACGTCGTCTTCTCGTGCGCCCATCGGATAGCTAGCTAGGGGGAACGACGATCGCCGGCGGACGGTGGCTGGCTGGAGAAGATAAGGCTCTGCGGGGCGCGCAGTTGTCTGAGCCTCATCGTCTCCCGACGACTCCCTATTTGTAGGGCTTGAAACCCGGCAGGAATTCTCCTGCTCTCCTCTAGGTGGGGAAACCCCGGACAGAAACTTCCGGGCAGCTTCCCGATCGAGTTCGTGTCCCGTTTCGCGTCTCTGCCGGCTGCCGCGGTGCCGCCCGGCTCAACTTCGTCCGCTTCAATTCGTTTCATTTTGGCAGCCTCCTGGCACCGGCCCGATGACGGGCCGGGCCGGGGTAGTCGATCAAGGACGCAACACGCAACCAAAATTTCATATTTCCCGCTGCCTTTGCTACCCACCCACCGTGATGGTCTTCTTCTTCACGACTTCACCGGGTCGGAGGCTGACGCGGATGGGGGATCCCGTGCCCCCCTTTGGAGCGGAAGCTGCCGCGAAGGTTCCTCGGCAGTCACGCAAGGATATAACGGTGCTAGTGTTCTACGAGGTGTTTGGTCATTTGGTGTCTCGGCTGTCGGCTCTCAAGCGTCTCATGCTGGAGCGCAGTCGCGCCGAGCCCGTACGTCCAAACGTTGACCTGCTGACTGGCACGACGGCTTGTCTGACTCTGAAATCCGAAAGGAATACGGCAGACCGGATGCCTTGCTGGTGTTCATGCAGTCATGCTACTAGTGGCTCCGTATGGTGTGAAACACAAACGGAAAAGCGGTTTCAGAGTTTCGCTCCTAACTACTCCTAGCATACACTTTCGATTATACTACTAGTATTTTTCCTGTTTATTTTCATTTAAGATTATATAATCCAGCTTAAAATCTAAAAAATAATCTCAAAAGTAAACAAACACTCTAGCTTATTTATCAAATTATAAAATTTATACCCTCTACATTATAATAATCCATAAACTGCTGAAAATATGCTTATTTCAGATTATATAATTTAACTCATGAATCAAGGGCATCATAGTAAAAGACCAATATGAACCACTAAAGTGATCTCAAATAAGCTGCACATGGGTATTTCAGCTTATTTGGTGGTACATGGTGCCTTTTACCATATAATCTAGCTTACAGTAGATGAATTATATAATCTGGAATAACCATATTTTTAGCAGCTTATGGATTATGATAATCTAGAGGATGTTGATTATTTAATCTAGTGAATAAGCTAGAGTGTTTGTTTCCTTGACAGATTTTAAGCCGGATTATATAATTTTGAGTGGAAACAAACAGACTGTCCATAAGCTAGCTTATATAATATATTTGAAAAACAAACGGTCACAATATCAAACAAGCCGTTAAGATGTATACTAATCGGTATGGTGGGTCGACTCAAATCCACATATGAAGAGGCAAATTAAAGACTTGGAGCATATGGATACGAGGATTAGCTTGTTGCTGCTGTTGTGTTGTCAAGGATGATGTTTTCAGCCGATCACGAAAACGTCGTGATAGTGATACACTGGAGGTAAGATGATTGTGACACTTGTCATTACGCTTTGGATGATTCAGGATTGTGATTTTGTGAGAGAAGAAAGCATTTCTTTATCAGTGAAAAGTGAAAGTTTTTTTTAAGATCTGAACTATTGATAGCTATTCTGCCCATCTAAAGCGAAAAAAAATCAGCAATACTGACCTTGCGCTATTTGTACTGTCCATACCGTACCCATCGAGATCGAAGCAGGACCGACCCTGCGAGTATTCCTTACTATCCCTCCTGTCTACTAATTTCATCCATTTAGGCCATCCACAGGAGTGCAAGACCACGAGGTGGCCATCCAGTCCAGAGCCATTTTGGCGGGAAATTCTATATATCCTCTCCACAGGCACGTTATGGTCTACTCCCTCCGTTATTAAATATATGGCATCATTGACTTTTTCTTCATTTGACTATTACCTTTTTTATAAATATTTATACAAATAGATAATCCTACGAGTTAAATCCAAAATATTGTTATAATAGATGTAGTGGTATTCATTTTATATACTTTATTGAATAAACTAACTAATAAAATATTGTTGGCCAAAGTTGAAGTAAAAAGTCAACGATGTTGTATATTTAAGAACGAAGGTAGTACTATTTTTCTTGCACATCGAACAAGCCTTCTCTAACAGTTAGATTTAACAACTACATTATAGCAATAAAAAATGGCATAAGAGACAACATTTTCAATGATCTAATTCTTACAGTAGTACATATCTTAAAATGCAGATGGACCCACCCCACATAGCCTTTGGAGTTTGTGTATGAGACTATCTCATATTCAAGGATAGCTCTTCTCTCTACTTTATTTCTCTCTTCCACCTAGACAAAAAAAATGTATTTTAATGTTATAAACTAGCTGGCTAGCTTGCCACCATTGGAGAAGACCACAAACACGAAGTGGTCCATCATTGAGTGCATTAAGCATGACAGCGGACGGGAAGGAGAGTAAGGAATGGACCATTTCGTGTTTGTGGTCTTCTATAAACTTCCTTTTATAAAAATACATCAATCTTAGAGCAACGGCTTTAGTTAACTATTTTGTCACTTATTTCAATTTATACCTGGACCTTAGTCTTGCCTAACATGACTTGTTCAAACAACTCTTTTCCGATTGGCGGCGCATCAACAGTGGTGACATCCTTCGCACGATGTGCATGAGGCCATGAGGGTGCCATATGTCCTTATCGTGTGGGTGAATTGTAGGGAAGTCCATGGATGACGTCCTTCGCACGAGAAGAGCGACCATGAAGGTGGCTAGATGAAGTATATTTCTACCCCCTGTTGGCAAATTCACATTGTAATGTTATGATAAGGCGAAAACCAGAATGGAATATAGGGAAGTCAAAAGGAGAGTTACTAATAAAGTGGTCAAATTTAAAAAAAACCTTCATTCAAATACATGATGAAAAGTTATGTTTTGCTGATACATAGACAGAGAAAGATTGGAAAATCTGTGTACGAGGCGACCTTGTGAATTTTTTACAAGAAAACAGAATTTCTTCCCAATCAAGTCATACACGCAATGATGAACCACACCCGGCACCCGGCACAAAGGCAAACCCAACATCCACAAAATCTTTTGCTCCGACCGCCGAAAACCAACTAAGCCGGTTGTTTCTTCTTCTTCTTGTGCAAGAAAGAAGCGCAGCCCAAGCGCCGACGCGCAGGCGGAGACCCCCTCCAACGGTTTTCCCTTCCCGGTAGCCAAAAGCCCAAAACCGAAGGCCCCCGCCGCATCCCGCGGCGCCGGGTGGGCCCGGCCGTCTAAAAAAAACCAGCAGCCGCGGCCGCCCCCATAGGCCATAGCTCCCTTTATATATCGCCCCCCTCCGATCCATTGGCCGCATCGCCCTCGTGAGCCCCCATCTCGATCCCGTTTGAAAACCAAATCCATCCCTCCTCGTTTCCTCCGTCGTCTCGTCGCAGCACCTCGTCCCCATGGGTAATGCCTTCATTCTGCAAGCGCAGCGATTGACGTTTTCGTTTTCGATTTGGTTGTTTTGGATTTGGATGTAAATCTGGCTTGCACTGATGGTTTCGATGGTTTTGGTTTGGTTCGTTGTGCAGCGAAGATCAAGATCGGGATCAACGGTGAGTTTGCTGCATCCGATCTGAGTTCGGATCTGGTTATGCTCGGGAGATAGTGTGGTTTTGATTGTGTTTTGGGTTGGCGGTGCAGGGTTCGGCAGGATCGGCAGGCTGGTTGCCAGGGTGGCCCTGCAGAGCGACGATGTCGAGCTCGTCGCCGTCAATGACCCTTTCATCACCACTGACTACATGGTATAGCCTCCTCTTCTCGCTTGTCGCTTGATCTGTTAATGGGAGTGCTGTAACTAATGACACAATGTGCATGTTCTGAGTAGATCTGTACGATTGCTGGATGTGAATTTTGTCATTATATAGGATCCTGTATTAGTAATGAATTAATCATCGTTGATGTGCAATGGTTGCATGGTATGGCATCATTTATTATCTAAAGGAATGCATAGATCTGATGTAGATGCCAATTTTTTATTTGGGTTGGTGAACTACCCACTCTGCCAATCACATTGACTACACTGTAGAGAAATTATGTGTTGCTATACAGTCACGTTCTGTGGATGCACTTATCTGTGCCTTGCTGTGCCTGCCACGTGCTAGATCAGCACTTTTTTGTGATGTTACATAATTTAGGATAGGATGTTGGTTCCCCAAGGAAAATTTTAATTTGCAGCTTTAATGGATCTATTAGTCAACAGATTACTGCTAATCTACATTCTGGATGAGATTTTTATTTCATTGTTTTGAAGATGATGCAATAGTGATTGTAGCATCCAAATCTGGAGTACTCTGTAAACAAGCTGACTTAAATTAGTCTGTGTGGGAATTCCTATTCTTGCATTCATTGAGTTGATATTGTTTTATTTTGTTGTGTACAATTCTGAGTATGGTTTTGCTCTTGCAGACTTACATGTTCAAGTATGACACTGTCCACGGACAGTGGAAGCACCATGATGTCAAGGTCAAGGACTCCAAGACCCTTCTTTTTGGTCAGAAGGAGGTTGCTGTGTTTGGCTGCAGGTTTGTTACCATCCAGTTGCATATTAATTTGGTTTGTACCCAATTCAATCATTGTGGGCTAATGATCTGTCATTTAGGAACCCTGAGGAGATCCCATGGGGTGTGGCTGGTGCTGAGTATGTTGTTGAGTCTACCGGTGTTTTCACTGACCAGGACAAGGCTGCAGCTCACTTGAAGGTATGTTCTTCTACTAAATCCTTTGTATACCAAGGTACACTCCACCATATTTGTGTTGAAAGCATCTGATGGTTTATGCTTGTGCTTGCAGGGCGGTGCTAAGAAGGTCGTCATTTCTGCTCCTAGCAAGGATGCCCCCATGTTTGTTTGCGGTGTGAACGAGAAGGAATACAAGTCTGACATTAACATTGTCTCCAATGCTAGCTGCACCACCAACTGCCTTGCTCCTCTTGCTAAGGTGCTTTTTGTCGTGTTTTTACTGCTGATATAAACTGCTCATTAGCTATTATCTGACACTGGTCATTTTTGCTGCAGGTCATCAATGACAAGTTTGGCATTGTTGAGGGTCTGATGACCACCGTCCATGCCATTACTGGTAAGTTTTGCAAATAGGTTCAATGGAAATTTTGTTCGGTAATTCGTTTCGTATTACTTAACATGGCAAATGTGCATTCTTGCAGCTACCCAGAAGACTGTTGATGGGCCCTCAGCCAAGGACTGGAGGGGTGGAAGGGCTGCTAGCTTCAACATCATTCCCAGCAGCACTGGAGCTGCTAAGGTTAGGAACAAAAACTTTTCTTTTGCTTGTGGACTGCAGTACATGTTACTATTTGCGTGCTTCACATAAAAGAAAGTAGAGGAATATAAAATGTTGTATAGTTACAAAAATTCTCAAATCTTAGAAACAAATAATCTAAATTCAGTTTTCTGTTTTTTTTTTCTTAGTTTGTAACCCCTTGAGTTCCTGCAGGCTGTTGGCAAGGTGCTTCCTGCCCTTAATGGAAAGTTGACCGGGATGGCTTTCCGTGTGCCCACTGTTGATGTTTCTGTTGTTGATCTTACTGTTAGGCTTGAGAAGTCAGCTACCTATGATGAGATCAAGGCTGCGATCAAGTGAGTAATGCCTTTTCCATCTGTTGGGCTGGGCTGTAGGCTTGGTTTTATCTCGTTGTTTGAAACTTGGTGTGATGAAAAAGCAGCACTTGCACTGCATATTTATGCCCTGTAGTCATGTTGATATTGAAATGCTTCACAGGGCTGAAGCCGAGGGTAACCTCAAGGGCATTTTGGGTTATGTTGAGGAGGACCTTGTTTCCACTGACTTCCAGGGTGACAGCAGGTATACATACAGAGATCTATTGTTTGCATGGAGATATTTTGATCCTTGGTCAAGGTAACCAAAGACTCTTACGATTATTGTTTGTTCTCAATCACAGGTCCAGCATCTTTGATGCCAAGGCTGGCATTGCTTTGAACGGAAACTTTGTTAAGCTTGTGTCCTGGTACGACAACGAGTGGGGATACAGGTTAGTAGCATCTACTGAGTTTGATCTTTGTCTCTATCGAGTTGTGCCCCTGTGCACTGCAAATCCTGACCCATTGTCCCTCGTTCTTTCAGCACCCGTGTGATCGACCTCATCCGCCACATGTACAGCACCAACTAGATGAGCAAGCCGAAGACCTGGTGATACAGGGGAGCTGTGTTTCTTCCCAGGAGAGAGCCCTATTCCGAGAATAAATTTTTTGTATTATGTCTGAAACTATATTGGGTGGATCCTAGTGGTTGGTTGAGCAAGCGCTCATATTTTGTTGGGTCTATGTACCATCGTTAAACATTAAGTCAGTCGTTTTCATTTTGGATGAATTGCAATCTCTCTGGAATTTACTGCAAAGTTGTGCTCACTTGGCTGTTTGACTGAATGACCTTCACGGCTTCTTGAAGCACCGACCTCGTTTTTGTGTCTATTTTAGAGCAAAGTTGTGCTCAAGAAAATTTAGTCCTTGTTTGGGTCCTGTTTGGAGCAAAGTTGCCGTCACTTGGCTATTCCTTTCGCCAATAGTATTGACTAGGTCGGCCTCTAATTTAGAGCAAAGTTGCGCTCACTTGCTAGCTCGGTCACCTTCACCAGTATCAGGTCGAGGTTGGTTTTGAAGCGCACACTGCACACTTTTGTGTTGAAAGGGAAATAGGAAAGAGACAGTAACCATTTGATATATCTGAACTTTCCTTCCAACTTGTCCATTTAATATATCTGAACTTTCCTTCCAACTTGTCAATAGCACCAGTGTCTAAAAGCACGCAACAACGGGTGTTTAAATTTTCTTATCCTTCCCAAATACTCCACCTTGCCAATAATGATCGGACCTTCACCAGTACTATCCTTGGTCGGCTTTAGAAGCACCTTCCTCCACCAGTATCCTTGGTTGGCTGTAATTATCGAAATAGAAGTGGGAGAAAACAATATCTTTTGGAAAGATAAATGGCAGGCTGGTAGAAGAGGAGGCCAGAGGTGGCGCAGAGGCCCAACAGTGGTGGCGGGACGGGGGCGCTGTCGATGAGGGAAGGCTGGATGGGCGGTGGCCATTGATACCATTGGGCCTCTATCCGCATAGGGCCCGATCGCGTGGTCACTTTTACGCCGCCGCGGCAGTCCGGCCCTACTCGCATCCCACTCCCAAACGTTCGCTGCCTCGCTCTTCCTCTCTCCCTCCGCCGCCGCCGCCGCAGCCGTACCCCAGCACTATCACAGACCCAGATAAATCGCTAGAAGCAGTGCTACAGGGAGGAAGAAGCCGCGGGCTTCGTCTCATGATGCCTCTGCGCGGTCTCCGGCGCCTGCGCCGGTGCTGCGATGCCGGGAGGGATCCTGCTACCGCTCCCCCTCCGCAGGTCGTCGTCATCATCGTCCTCTACACGCCCGACCCAGGATCCCAGTGGCACCGCCTTCACGGCGGAGGAAGCGGCTGCGTTCGAGCGAATCAAGAGCTCGCTCTTCAAGTCGCGCAAGGGGAGCGTCGACGACCTCGTCCGGTCCCTCGGGGCGGAGTGCTCTGAAATACGGCTCACGGGCGGCGTTGCGGACAGCTTGCTGCGCAGGTTTGGGGACGACTGGAAGTCCGCGCTGGCTTTCTTCCAGTGGGCGCAGTCGCGGGGCGACGGCTACGCGCACACGCCGTATTCCTGCAACCGGATGGTCGACCTGCTCGGGAAGATGAGGCAGATCGACCGTATGTGGGATCTGCTTTCTGAAATGCATTGCAGGGGGCTGGTCACGGTGGACACTGTCGCCAAGGGCATCAGGAGGCTTGCTGGCGCAAGGAGGTGGAAGGATGCCTTTTTGTTGTTTGATCAGTTGGAGGATATGGAACTGGAGAGGAACACGGAGACAATGAATGTCCTGCTTGACTCTCTCTGCAAGGAGAAGAAAGTTGAATTGGCGCGTGAGGTCTTTATCGCGCTCAGCCCACATATCGCACCTAATGCGTACACTTTCAACATCTTTGTCCATGGTTGGTGCAGTGTGCGCAGGATTGATGAGGCAATGTGGACGATCGAGGAGATGAAAAACAAGGGGTTTCCCCCTACAGTCATCACGTACACTGCTGTTCTTGAGGCTTACTGTAAGCAGCGCAAGTTCAGGAGGGTTTATGAAGTTCTTGATTCGATGGGTTCTCAGGGCTGCCTTCCCAATGTGATCACTTACACCATGGTCATGACCTCATTGGCGAAATCTGAAAGATTTGAAGAAGCTCTGAGCGTTTCTGATAGAATGAGATCCTCGGGCTGCGAGCCTGATACCCTGTTCTACAACTCCCTGATCAACCTTCTTGGTAAAGCGGGTCATTTGTACGAAGCTTCCCAAGTATTTCGTGTGGAAATGCCAAGGAATGGTGTGCCCCGTAACCTGGCCACATATAACACCATGGTATCAATTCTCTGCGAGTATGGACGAGATGATGATGCTCTTGATGTGTTGAAAGAAATGGAGGCACAATCTTGTAAGCCTGATCTTCAGACATATCAACCGCTTCTTAGGCTATTTTTGAGCAGAAGAGGACATAGTGATGCTGTTAACCACCTGTTGAGTGAGCTTGTGAATAAGAGTGGTCTAGGTTTAGATCTTGATACATACACCCTTCTGATCCATGGTCTTTGTAGGGCCGGTGAAACTGACTGGGCCTATCAATTGTATGATGAGATGGTAGGTAGTGAAATTGCACCTAGGCGTAAAACGTGTGAGTTGCTTTTGAGTGAAACGCAAAAACAAAACATGGAGGCCTATGTGGAAAGAATTCGGAATGATATAATTTCATTTGGCCTTTGTCCATAACTTTGAGAGCATTACCCTCTTCCATGTGATTGATTTGTTAATTGCTAGTGACCAGCTAATACTGTGGGATAATATATAACGTAGCGTAGACTGTAAGTCAGGAAGCGTCTTCAGACAACAATAGATTGCCCATCTTACTGTGCTAGTGTAAGAATAAGTTGTAAAATTATCTTCGCTTTAATCATGTTTTACTTTTATCAGCATTTTACCGCAAGACTGAAATCCTCTTTTGACTTCTGATGATAATCCTTGTACATAAACATGCAGCAGCAGCGCATGCTATTCTGTTACATTTGGCATTAGCTATTTTTTGAATAGTTAGTGAGCTTGGGGTTCTTACTGTGGCACTTGTATTGTCATACTATGCAATATGATATTAATGTACTTGTATTGTCATGCCTATATATTATCTCAAACTGTGCAGGTGCAAAAGAGAAATTCCTGCATTGTACATGTTGATTCACTTCTTGTGTATTCGAGAAAACATTATGCTTATACTGTTTAAATTGGAGACTTAATAAGCTCTGGTTCAAATTATCTTCTACTATACAATATTGTATTACATCTGTGCAATATTTTGAGAGCATTACCCTCTCCCATGTAATTGATTTGTTAAATTGATACTAACCAGTTTTAATACTATGGGACAATCTGTAACTTAGCATAGACTAGAAGTCAGGACACATATCCAAACAACAAAATATTGCCCATCATCCACTGTTTTGCTGGAAGAGTAAGTTGCAAAATTATCTTTTACTTTTATCAGCATATTACAGCAAGATTGAAATCCTCATTTGACTTCAGACGATAATATGTGTACCTGATCATGCAGCACATACTATGCTATTACATGGCATTGGGCATTGGCTATTTCATGTATAGTAGTTAGCTTTGTATTCTAACTGTGGCACACTGCTGTATTGCCATATTATGCAATATGATATTAGTGCTGTAAATGCCTGTATAGTGCAGGCTCAAAATTATTTTCTGCATGAGTACTCTTTTTGCATTGTACATGTTGATTCACTTGTGTATTCAAGAAAACAATACACTTTGTTTAAATTGGAGGCTTCATAGGCTTAGGTTCAAAAGAAGCTCAATGAACCCAGCAACTTGTGCAGTTACAAATATACTGCAATTTATTCATATGCTGCTGTGAAAAGTATAAGTGACATCAGTATCAATATCTGCTAAATACACCATTCATGCTGTGGAAAGTACAAGTGACATGCTTACATTTGACTACAATTTATCTTTTATCCAACATTGTTTATTACATCTGTGCTGTATTTTTTTTTCGTCATTGCTTCTGTACTCGTGCCAATGAAAGGTTCCATGGTATAAGCTCTTGTCGGAGCACTAATGCTGTGTGAAAATAACCATAATCATGGTACAGAGTCGAAGTAGGTTAGTTGCTTGCTTCTGATTATTTCATTGTGCCTGTTCCACTATTCAGTGGCGTGTGTGCAGGCCTTCAGCATCTAAAGCATGCAACTGGGACATTTCTCTTCTGACCTTTAGAGACAGTAAGACTGCAAAAATTCATATCCTCCATCATATAGCCACCTATGTCTATGGAACATATCATTCGTCATTGTGTAAAATGCCATGCTGGTAGAAAGTAGAAACCACTTCTCCATGATGTCAAACATGGTCTGCTTCACTCCCGTCACCGTCAGATAGCTGATCTGTTTGTTTCTGTTGCGTTGTGTGTGCTATTTGCTATAGCCATGTAACAGTGGACTCTGATATTCCAGGACAAGCTCCACATAGAGTACTGGTCTCTATACTATATTCGGTAAACAGGGCTTGAGAACATGCAACGCAATTGCCAGTCAAAAGTGGGATGCCAGCGTACATGAGCCTGCAAAGCTGTGTGGCCTACATGAGCATCTGATGGATCGATCAAAATGTACGAAGCAGTCATCTGCAGAGCTTGGACCGGAGACATGCATAAGCCACGGGTCATCGCCGGTCGCCATTCCATTCTATAACTTTAGCATAGATTAGAAGTCATCTGCAGAGCATTGGTGTGTCGTTATCGCTAATTGCTGCGAGGAGAGACTCTCTGTTCCGGGTCATCGTTTATCCACGGCGCCTCTCAATAATGCTACGGATCGATTCGCACATGGGCCGGGCGGCCTACGCCCCTGGCGACGCGATCCGAGCCGGCGCGGGGTCCTCACGTGGCGCCGGACCGGTTGGTGAGGCCGTGAGACCGGCTACCTTTTGGGCTATTGGCAAAGCAACGTGCCAAGTGGGGGGGCGTGGGAGCGGGGGCACGAGGGCACCACCCACCAGGCCACCAGTCCACCACCCTGCCGCCGTGCGCCCGTGCCCAAGCCCGACGCCGAACCGAACGCGCGAGACCCGCGCGCACGGAGCCGGGGGCGATCCGCGATCGGGACGGTAGGGGCACGCCGCACGCGCACGCGCACGCGCTGCCTCCCTGTCTGCCGGGGCCGTGGCCGGCGGGCGGCGGCTCGTGCTGGCCCGCCCGATCGATCGGGGTCGGGGCCGGGGCCGGGCGGGCGCGTCTCCTTTTCGGTGCTTGGCGGCAGGAGCATGTGGCCGTGGCCCGCGCCGATCGGCATCGCCCAGCTGCTAGCTGTCTCGGGGATGCGATCCGGCCGGGCCAGCCGGGCCAGGGGAAAGCTGCTGATACTGGGAGGGAGCCACAGAAAGCTCTGGCACCGTGGTGCTTCCCCTTCTCCTTCTCCTCCGACGAGGCAATTATTCAGACAGACAGACACAGCAAAGGCGCCCCCTGTCTACTTCGCAACGCCCAAGCCGATCCGAACAACCGTCAGATTTGCACTGCGTCGCATTTCTACGACGGCATGTGAGGCCTGAGAGTACTGGGTATCATTTGCTAGATCATACCGTCTCCTCGTTTTAAAGGAAAAAACAAACATCCGTACACGATCGCCGGCACGTACGTACGTGCCGGGAGATCGATCGAGTACGTCATCTCCGCATCAACTTCACCAATTAGTTTGTCCAAATGAATGAATGAATGAATGGGGTCGAGACTTTTTTTATTTTTTGGAGCGACGGCGGTGTGGAGGACGATTTGGGGCAGCAGGCATATGCGTGGATGTGATCGATCTCTCGAGAGCGAATTAAGAGTTTGGTCGCGGGCACACCACACTTCTCTCGCTCTCGCTCTCGCTCTCGCTGGGACATCAACGTCGTCCGAGCTATAAGAGATCTGCGACGCTAGCTCGCGCTGTTCACGAATGAATGAACATGAACTCAATCAATCATGAATCATCTATCACCCATCCATCCAGGGCAGCTCGAGGAGGAGGTTGCTTCGGATTCAAGCACTCGCGCCGACAGGATTTTTTCCCTTTTTCCTCTTCACATGTAAACTGCGTTTACTTTACTGCTGTGCTTGCTGAACCAAACATACAACCCTGTCCATGTATTGGAGTATGTGACTTTTTTGGTTCGGTTGCAAAAACATATGTTTTCGACTAAACGGTAAACGAACATCAAGTGCAAAAACGAGATTCGTGTGACAACAACACTGCTCTGCTGGATTCTGGTCACTCCATTTGGAATTTACCGCAGATTTGAATCTGCAGAGCCGTCCAAAGCATAAGCTGTATGCAGAGTTGCAGACACGCGTTACAATTCAGAGAACACCTTTCAGGGTTCAGAGTTCAGACCATCTGCCGCCATCCATGGAAGAACACAGCCAGAGCCATCGTCGTGCACGCGGGGACAAGCACGCCACGCCAGCCAAATCTGCCGAGCTGCCCGAAGAAAGAAGAGAAAGCTCTCCACCAAACTGCACAGGACGCTTTTGCATCGTCGCCAACCCCAAACCAACCTCCCTCCGCTCTTTGCCTGCCTCCTCGTCCTCGTCGTCGTCCTCGTCCATGCATGATGCATCAACCTGCACTGGCCCAGTGGCTCCTATCTCTCTCCTCCCTCCTCTCTCTCCCCCTCTGGGCCTGATGATTCTGTTGCAAAGGCTGCACTGCCGAACCGCCATCAATGGCCGGGTCTCGCCTTTCCTTCCCCGTGCCGTGCCCTGCCCTCTGAAAAGATTCCCCGTCGATCCATCATCATGCAGAAACCCCCCGCTCAATTATTTATCTGTCTCGCTTTCTTTCCCGAAGAGGACCACTGGAGTCTGGGCTGGGCGGCTGTATGCCTGTATCACTGACTCTCACTGTACTGTGCATGGACCCTCTCCAGTCTCCACCTCTCTCTCTCATCCATAACGACATGGCACCTTTGCACCACGCTGCTTGCTAGTACCTCTTGAACCACTTTGGTGGCGGAATCTGGTGCCCTGAGCTTTGCATTTGCAGGCGCTGCATTTGTTTGGTTCTTGTTCCCGAGCAGTTCAGCTGCACCTGCACACGCAGCTTCTTTCGCGCAACTGCGCAAGGTATTGTCTTCAGATTTGTCTGAGTTGCAACCCGGTTCTTCCCTTACCTGCTTTTGATCTTTTAATATCCACTTCCATTTGCGTGAGTCCAATCTTACAGTTTACAGATGCCTGCATCTTACTATTTCAATCCAACAACAAAGCAATAAAGAAGTCAATTTTTTTGTCGTTTGATTTGATCAGCTCACATGGTTCCTCGCTGATGCACATTCTCTTCTTCTACTTCTTCCACCTTGCTGCAGTTCTTCGCATTGCATTCCATCACATGCCATGTTGAGTAGCTGACCAGAGCTCACTCCGGGGTGCACGAAAGCAGCGGCGAACCACCGCTAGATCTCCCGCGATTCGGCGATGGAGCAGTCCTCCTGCTACTTCCCGCTGCGGTGGGAGAGCACCGGCGACCAGTGGTGGTACGCGTCGCCGATCGACTGGGCGGCGGCGGACGGCCACTACGACATCGTGCGCCAGCTGCTGCACCTCGACCCCAACCTGCTCATCAAGCTCACCTCCCTCCGCCGGATCCGCCGCCTCGAGGCGCTCTGGGACGACGACGCCCGCTTCGCCGACGCGGCCAGGCACCGCGCGTCCGTCGCGCGGAGCCTGCTGCTAGAGTGCGAGTGCAGGAACCACCGCCCCGCCGGCGGCGGCGAGAACACGCTGCTCCGGGCCGGGTACGGCGGGTGGGTGCTGTACACGGCGGCGTCGGCCGGGGACGTGGCGTTCGTGCAGGAGCTGCTGGAGAAGGACCCGCTGCTCGTCTTCGGCGAGGGCGAGTACGGCGTCACGGACATGTTCTACGCGGCGGCGAGGGGAGGGAGCGCTGACGTGTTCAGGCTGCTGCTCGACCACGCCATGTCGCCGAGGTGCTCGACCAATTGCCGGGACGGGGAAGGCGGCGCCGGGCGCGGCTCCGTGTTCCGGCTGGAGATGATGAGCCGGGCCGTCCACGCCGCGGCGAGAGGCGGGAGCGTGGAGATGCTGACGGAGCTGCTCGAGGAGGGGCGCTCCGGCGTATCCGTGTACATCGACATCCGTGGATCCACCGTGCTGCATGCCGCTGCTGGGAGAGGGCAGCTGCCGGTGAGGCATCTTCTTCGTTGTCATTGCTTACTTACAGGCATCTTCTTCAGGTGCTTTGGTTGTTATTTGCATGGAATCTTGTGTGGATCAGTGCAGTGGAAATATAGAATCTTCCATGATCTAGCATCTTTACATCCTTGGAATTACGATTTGCTTCTGGTTCTTCATCTTAAATGCTCAGTTCAACGTGGATTTAAATATAACTTTCGTTGAAAATATGGTTGAGTTACTTCAGAACATACTTTGCTTTTATATGTTTTTCTCGCCCAGCCAGATAATCAAAAGGATATTGTCCATACAGAAATGCTGAGTATCATCTAAGATCAATGTGTGACAGAATGACAGTGATATAGTTTAGTGTGACATTGATATCACGTCCAGATGGCAAATGTTCCTTGAAGTGATTTTAGTCACTGGAGTTATCTTGCACAACAGTATATTAGGCTGGGGGGTCGCTATATACTTGTTGGCCAGGCCGTTTTTCCCCCTTTGTTGGTATGATGCTGAACATAGTTGTCGACCCGTACAGCTCATGATCAGAATGTGTAGGAAGTCTAGTCAGATATAAAGCTAGCTCCCTTTTATTCAAAAAATAAAGCTAGCTCCCTATTAACAATTCAATATGTCCCTTTCCAATAATTTGAGACCAAAGTGGATACACTTCCTGCTACCCCAGTTTAGCTGAAAAAAGAAAAAAAAACTCAACAGAAATGCCAACTTTTTAGATCCACAAACTTCTTGATGTTGCTACGCAGTCGAACTTTACATCTATTCCTGTTGTTGATATGCAGACAACTTTGTTCCTGTTTCTTGATGTTACCATGCAACCATTTCTGTTGTATGTTACTTTCAGTTGTATGTAGCTGTGAATTGCAAAGTACAAGTTTCCTCTTTCTGTGCCTCATGTCGTAAGCATGCCTTATGCAGGTTGTCAAGTACCTTCTGGCCTCTTTCGACATAATCAATTCAACTGATAATCACGGGAACACAGCACTACATGTAGCTGCCTATCGAGGGCACCAACCTGTTGTTGAAGCATTGGTTGCTGCGTCTCCATCAACCTTGTCAGCTGTCAACAATGCTGGTGATACATTTCTCCATTCAGCAGTTGCTGGATTCAGGACCCCAGTATTCCGACGGCTTGACCGCCAATTGGAGCTGATGAGATACCTCATTCGCGAAAGAACGATAGATATCCAGAAGATCGTCAACTTGAAGAATGACGCAGGCCTTACTGCCCTACACCTGGCTGTGGTTGGTTGCGCGCACCCAGACCTCGTTGAGCTCTTGATGACGACACCATCAATTGACCTCAATGCTGAAGACGCCAATGGCATGACAGCTCTGGCATTGCTGAAGCAGCAGCTGCGTTCAGTAACGTCCGACCGCCTCATCAAGCAGATAGTATCTGCCGGAGGAGTCTTAAATTCCAGTATTCTGAGAACCCGTTCAGCCATTGCATCCCAGATTAAGATGCAGGGGGGAATTGCAAGCAGTCCCGGTACCACTTTCAAGGTATCAGATGCCGAGATCTTCTTGTTCTCGGGTATTGGAGCTGCAGAGTCTCAAAGGCCAAGCTCGTGCTCCAGCAATGGCAAGGATGACCCTCCTCACGCAGATGCAAACGGCGCAGAAAACCATGGATCATCAGAGAAGAGGCTGAGCTCTGCGAGCCGTGCCAAGGACCGGCTCAAGATGATGCTGAGATGGCCTCGGCACAAGGAGAAGATGAAGTTGCTGAAGAAATCAGAGGACAGCAGCCCGCTGGACTCAATCAAGAAGCTGAACGAGCACGGCGTGGAGACCCCGGCTCCCCTGAGGCAGAAGTTCACCAAGACGACGGCGCTCAACGGCAAGCGGACTCTGGCGGTGAAGAGCTCCACCCCGAGCTCCTCGGGCACCAAGAAGAAGCTCAACACGAAGCTGATCCACGGCATCATGGAGGCGATGCCGCAGCTGGCGCCGTCGTCCGCGCGGTCCCGGTCCCCAAGCGACACCCTCCCGAGGTCGTCCATTTCGTCCACCCCGCCGCCGCTGGCGAAGCTGAAGGACATCTGCCTGGACGACGAGATCTCCATGGTGACGCCGCCCGTCGGCAGGCTCAAGGACATCGTCCTGGACAGCGACGACACCACGGAGGACCCGTCGTGCTCCAACTCGTCCATGGACGAGGGCTGCGGCGGCACGGGAGAGAGCACGGCCCGCAAGCACGGGTGCGGCAACGGGAGGCTGATCAACATCTGCTTCGGCGCGCAGGGCCTCACCGTTGAGGACTCGGTGAGCGGGCAGCAGACGAGCAAGATGTTCAAGCAGCAGTGCCTCAGGGTGTCATGACTTGACTGCTACCTGTTCACCTCTCCTGGACCATGGTCAAGTGGTGCGTGTATCATAGCGTGGTGTGGATTGTGATTGGTTTGGCACCTCTCGCGTGTAGTGTAGCAAGGCGTGTTTGATTTCTGATTGTGCTTGCCTTGCATTACTAGTGGTGATTCTATGTATCTGTGCTTGTTAACTGAAGTTGTCGACTATATCACAGCTCGTTCCTGCAAGCTGTGAAGGAATCCAGGACAGCAATATCAAACAGGGAAGCGATTCCTCACCGGCAAGCACAGAACGCGACCTGACGAACAGATGTCTCACCTACCACAGATTACAGACAAAACAAACTGAACTTGCATATGCAAAAACAACTTTTCCTGTAAATGTTAAGCTAGAGCTGTTCCTTCCGCTCATGCCCAACAAACTAGTACTTCCTTCACTACATCAAAATTCGGATTTACAGCAGGAAGCAACTACACAATCTAAAACAAGAAAGAGGGGGGGAGGGACAGCAGATGATAACTGCTATAAGCCGCTGAGCAAACCCGCTTGAAATGGAGGTTTTGCAGCAAACAATGAGCCATTCGAACTTCACCGGTTCGGCGTCATTTCAGTATCTTGTCGCCATCGCCGTTCTGCGGTGGCGTCAAAAAAAAATACCTTGCTCTAGACATAGATATGTTCATTTGGAGCTGTCCACGGCGACCTTGACCTCCAGTGCACCTTTCTTGAAGCACAAGATCTCAGCTTTTACAATCCAGGTAATTTTCCTCCAGGCGCACAGCAGCAGCACCAAGATTGATGGCCTTCACCGTGAGCGTCAACCGCGTGCAGCTGTCCAGTGATCACCAGGGAAACATGGCCTGCAAGAGGCAATCGCCTTGTTGGATCAATAGGTTGGCACAGGCCTCTAGCCCTTGATAGGGTGTGGCAGCCGACACAGCACCCATCAATTGATCTCTCCTTCCTCTGCTTCTTTACCGCTAGGCACACTGCTTGGCTCTTCATCATCTTCCTCATCGTCTGCCTTCATGAACAGTCCAAGTTGTTCCAATGGATTAACAGATCCCTGAAGAAAACCAGGCATGCCATCCTGAGAGCGCTCTGGACTAGTCTCATCAACAGAGCTTACAATATGTTCTGCTGTGGCTGTTCCGAGCATTTCCAACTCCTTTAGATGGAGGTTATCATTAATCTCTACAGTTCTCTCCATCTGCATATAGGATTTAATTTTTTTAGCAACACAACAAAATGGGAAATCACGAGCTTGTAAATGAGGTTTTGACTTACCTCTTGTAGGGCCTGACGAGCCTTCTCTCTCTCAAAATCCCGTTTACGCTTAGCTTCGGCTTCAGCTTCAGCTCTACGAGCTTCCATGGCTGCATTGCCTTCAGCCAACAGCCGTGCTTTCTCTGCAGCACAAATAAAGGGAAAACACACTTGTTAGCGAGAGTGACAACAACTAACAGCAACAAGCCAGGTGGGCATGTCTTTTACCTTCCTGCTGGAGCTTTTCCAGTTCCTCCTGTTTGTCTCCACCCTGAGCACAACAGATCAATACAGATCAGGAATGAGTCACATTATGATCTCAAAGAATCAGTAGATGAAGATGCTAAATGAATAAGGTCCTATACCTGGCTCAGAATGCCACGAGCTTTGACAATCACATCAGCGTAACGGCTCCTTAAAACAGCAGCTCGCAATAGCCTGTCCGGTGAGACTTGTGTATCGGGTTTTGAGTTTTCCCCTAAATATTTCATAGGGAAAGGATCAGATGATCCGATCATCTTAGTGCACTGAGACTGCTCAACGGTCTCATATGTTCCTGCCTACAAATTCATGCTTACCCTCTGGTGGAGGCTTTGATTCACTATCCTCCTCACGGAGTCCCACAATATCGGCAGAACCTGTGGTTTAAGGACCGGTTAGTTAGCCACGATTAAAAATAATTCAAACACAGTTTGTAAGAAGGGAAGGAAATCATACGATTGGCATCAGCTGGACTAATCACAACACTCTTTTCTTGCTCCACCAGCTGGTCAGGTTTCTTAGTGCCCTATAAAATTAAAGAGAAAACGATCATTTCAGTGCAGATCAGTCAAAAAATTGGAATTGGAAGGATATATATCCACATCATGCCAAAAGAAAATTACATCAGAAAATAAAGGTCAAAGGTGACAAAAATACCAAAGAATGCAAACATCAGATTGTCAAGACACACAATACAGCTGTCAGAAGATGGGGCAGCAAGAAACAGGAGAATGTCACAGTCCCTAGTGCCAGTGACTATGGAGGGAGTTAACAAACATCAGAAGAGATTGAAAGGTAATGGCATGGTTTCTGGATGAAAGGTTTGCAAGATATTAAAGGTTTGCACACTTAAGACTGGTCAATACTCCCTCCAGACACAAATAAGTGATGTCTTGGACATCCGTACAGCCTCCAAAACACAGATTTGACTTGAAGCTTTTTGTTACCAACTTAGCAGAAATATACTTTAATGAAACCACATTCCGGACATATATTCGTACTATCTGTTACAATATACAATGTTACGGACAAGCTAATTACTTTAAAAATCAGCTAATCAGCTTGTCCAAACCCAACAGGTGAGTATGGTTTTTAAATATCTAAACGCACACAAAGTAATTTGTAGCCAAAATTTGAAATTGTTTACTTAAGATAACCCCAAAACATCATTTGTGACGGGACGGAGCAACATGTTTAGACTACAAGCATTCAAATGATCCATTCCCTAATAAGATTCATTTCTGTAATATTTCTCAAGCATCCAATAGGAAATCACCCAAGTACCTTTGAAAGCTTTGCTGGGCTGCCCACTTTTTCTGATTCACTTTCAGAGTCACTGCCAGAGTCAGAATCTGCATTACCAGACCATTGTAAACATCATAGACTTCTTGATATCTCAATCAAAACAGGAAAAGTTTCAAGAAAATATTTTACTATGATTGTTCTGTGTAATGCACAAACAATTAATAGTTTGCAGGAGCTTATACTATTACTAAGAGGTCAGTCTGCTAAAAGTTAGTATTGGATGAGGGAAATGCAGCACGGTATCTTGCATCAACTATATTTAGTCTTAAGAGTCCAATTAAAAATTCGAATCCAATATGCGCGAGATTTACAGTTACATGCTAGCTACTCTACTTTTAGTTCCTTGCCAGATTTGCAACACACCACCTGTTTAACTAACATAGAATATCACAAAACAAGATACTCAATAATAAAATGTGAAGAGATTATAACCATGTTTTCAAAGAATTTACAACATAGAACTGAGAAGAAAAACAGCATTATCTTTACATGAGAATGTCTATAATAATAAAAACAGATAAACACCATGAGACACAGACCGCTAGAAGATGATTCAGAGTCGCTGCTGGAACTACTTGGACTACCACACTTGCTACTCCTGATCTGTGCATCTTTGTCTAACATGATAGGGGAGGCATTGCCACAGATATCCACATCCTCCTCGATAGGCTCGCCACCTGCATGAGTACCAAACCAAAATTTGACTACTGCACAGAAGGCATATCATTTAAATCCAATAAGAATTTCAAGCTAGAAGGAAATAAACCTTTGCAAGGATTTGTGGACGAGTGGCTGAGGCCAGATACATTCACAGCCTCATTCTCAGAAGGCTCAGATTTTGCCTGCTGACTTTGCTCTCGCTCCTGCAAATACTTGTCAACTTGTTTCTTCAGCTCAAATAGCATGTCATCGCTGACTGCTTGGATATCAATCTCTATCTCTCCATCACCAGGCATATCTGCATTGCTGTCAGTGCATTGTTGCAGGAGCTCAACGATGTGAGAAGGTAAATCATCAGCTATTTCTGCCAAGCAGTTCCCAAAGGCTTCTTTCTCAGCAGCTGTCATCTTTGGCTTTACAGGCTCTGTTTGCCGTACGCACTCCATTGACACGTCACTGCGGTCCACGGGAGGAGTCTTCCTCCTCTTTGAGTCAGCCTTGTCAAACTCAACATGTTTCTCAGTGGGCGCTGAAGCCAACTTCTTCTCAATTGTCCTCCATCTATTCTCAAACATCTTGTTCAGCTGGATGGCCATGTCATGCACAGCATGGCCACGAGGATTGTAAGTCATCGCGTTGTTAAAGGTCAGCCTAACATCTGCAGCAAAATCAGATGGACTTGCGTATGAGCCAGATTCGAGCTTCTTCTGGACGGTACCAAGATCCATTGGGATCTTGATAATGTCAAAATAATCAGGAATCTGAAGCTTCACAACATCAACTGGAACATTGAATATATGACTATATTTCTGAGTCATGAGCTTCTTCAAAATAGCTTCACACTGCTTAAACACTGCAGCTTCAGATAACTCTGCAGAAGGTTCAGGCCGGGGTTTTGTAGGCAAGAACCGTCCCTTTGCACCACGGATAACATTGGTCCCACGGTGCACCTTCTTGGCTCGAGGGGCAGCTGAGGATGACAACGCGGGTGCCCGACTGACAGGAACAGGGGCTGCAAACTCTGGCTTCTTGAGGAGATCTCGCACGGAATCAAGCTCTGCCCGGAATCTCTTCCGAAGATACCGCCGCTCCGATGATGACATCTTGGATGGCACAAAGATTTCCCGCTTCACATCAAAGCCATCGCTGTTCAGGCTGATGCACTTGCGCTTGGGTGCTGATGAGTCCTCAGAATCAACACGAACAGGACTGACGGCTGCGCCTTCTGACTCCCCAACAGTCTCTGCGTAGCTCCGAGGCGCGGCTGCCGGCACACCCCGGAAGGCCATTTCCTCATAGCCCCGTTTGATGGGCCTCTGATGCCCAAACTCCATTAGAACAGTGGGTGTCATGTGCCCAGGCGCCAGCGGGACACGGATCTGTTCACCATTTACAAACATTTTTCAGCGACAAAGACATCTCATTCACACTTCACAAGCAACAATACCACATGTATACTGAAACAAAATTAGCAATATCCTCTCCAAAACCCTAATCCCGGTCGGGAACCTAATCCCAAACCCGAACTCACCAACCGCGCACGAATCCAACGCCCCAACACTCAAATCCTCAAATTCGCGCCCGAATCAGACACCTCCCGGAACCAATCGAGAAAACCCCAAAAATTCAAAGCTACCCCCAAATTCGAAACAAGCAGGATGCGAGCCCTGACCTGGTAACGCTGGATCTGAAGTAGCTGGAACCCCGAGGCTGGGATCCGGGGGCGAGGGAACGGCGTCCAGGCGAGGGCGCGCCGGCGAGCTGGATCCGCGCGGGAGAAGGACGGATCTGGGAGCGCGGTTGCCGTCCGGCCGTGCCTCGCCTTATCCTCTTTTTTTTATTTTTCGCCTCCTCGCCGCTGAGTCGAGTCGTGCTTCAGCTTGCTTTATCCTTTTTTTTTCTTTCTTTTCCTTCTCGAAGCGACCGGGCCCGAGCGAGCGAACCCGCTACTGCTCCGCGCACGCGAGGTGATGAGACCCGAAATCCGAACTCGAAGCGGTGCGGTGCGAGCAATGCGACTGTGACGCGCGGGTGGCGAGCGCGCTCGGGGTGCGTATTTATAGGCCTGGGCGGGGAGCCGGGGCGGGGCAAGCCGGATCCGGGCCGTCGGCTCACGGGGATCGGACGGACCAGGCGCCAGATCGGGGAGTGGGCCCGCGGGGAGCCGGTGGGGCACGACGTGACGTGGAGGCAGGGGGCGCTTTGACTTTCCTGGAGACGGTTCCGGGCGGACGCGGGATTATTACCTGATACACCAATGACCGGTGGGACAAGGAGATCGTGCGGGACCACACGCCATAGAGAGCGCGTGGCCGGAGAGGAGTAGGCGTTGGGGATCGGCCGTCTTTTGTCGAGCACGCGGGATCTGGGTACGGTTTGGGCGCGGGGGTGACTTGGTGGAGAAGGATACGCTACACGTGGAAGCAGCGGCGTGGCTGGGTCCTCTTGCTGAGGTGTCGGGTGAGAGCAAGTAACGGGTTGGATTTCGGGTCCGGCTAGGGGTACATCTGGAAGCATAGATGCACCGGGCTGGGTTGGGCCGGGTGTTACGGATTTAGGTCCACATATCTTATGGGCCAAAATTTAGCCCTTTCCTTGTACGACAGAAATTCCTATACAATATCCCCTGGACCAGTACGGTTACGAATTGTGAGTTAGCGGGGGCCGTATTTGTTCACATGGGCGTTGGCAAGAAGGGACGTCAATTCGGTGTCTCGTGGGCTTAGGCCATGTTTAGTTCGTGAAATTTTGAAAATTACTTTGCAAATTTGTAATTTTGGAACTAAACATTCCTTTCAACTAGTTTATAAACTTTGGTCTTGTTTTAGTTGGTTGAATTTCCTGTAGAAAAAGTGCATTGGGAAGCATGTCGCAGAAAGAGGGGCACGTTTCCTAATGTGTTACTTTTGGTCGAATTGCAGAAACTTGCAGAAACTAAACAAGGCCTTTGGCACTTTTGCAAACTAGTTTTCAAAGTTTCACGAACTAAGGCTGTCCGCACTGGGGGACGGTAAACCGTCCTCCAGTACGCGGATAGCGTAAATCGTTCCGCAGCGGTATACTGCAAAGGCTCCGGTAAACAAAAGGATGGACTCTGCTACGGTATTTTCAGCGGTCTCCGCGGAAACGCTATAGGTGTCCTCGTCCCAACCGCAGCTTCCCTCGCGCCCTCCGTTTCCCCTCCGCCGTCGGTCGCGCACCCCTCCACCGCCGCGTCGCTCGCGCTCCCCTCCACCGGCGCCTCGGGCTCTGCCGCGGCCTCCCCTCGGTCGGCCACCCCGCGCTCCCCTCCGCCTCCTTCCTCGCGCCCTTCGCGCCCCTGCGCCGGGTCTGGTCGGAGGTCCCGTTGGCGCCGCCGCCCGGATGGCGACGCCGTCGGGCCGATCCGCCGCCGTCCGGCCCTGATCTGCTCGAGGGAAGAGCGGATCTGCGCCGGGGAGGGCCAGCCGCCGCCGGACCCCTTCCTCGTCGCCTCCTCCTTTCGATCTGCGCGGGGAAGAAAGGCGGGGCCGCCGCCGCCGTCCGAAAGCACCGTCCGCCCCTGCCCTAGACCTCCCCTGCCTCGAGCCCGTCCTCCCCCGCTTGCGGCAGTCCTATCCTGCCCCCGGGCCAGCCACGCGCCCGTCCGGCGCCGCCAGGCCATCCTGGAGAAGCCGGCCGCGGGCAGCCGTGGGCGCAAGCGGCGGCGGCGAGGTTCACCCGTTGAAGCGGCCACATCAGAGGAGAGCTCCACCGCGCGCTCCGGCCGGCGTCGCAGGTATGTTCGATCCAGTCTCTTTTGTTAGATGATTTGATAAGCACATCGTTTTATGTTCGATCCTGACATAGAATCGTTTTGCGAGGAAGTTCAGTGCTTGTGAACATCTAAAAAGAATCACCGGACCAGAGTACTTAAAGATTAGAAGAATAATCAATCTACTGATATTGAAGCAGGTGTCAATATGTTGCTGTTAATTGGCCAGATTATCCGCATGACAAGCATTCCTTAAAATAAATCTACAACCTTTGGTTATTTTGAGAACAGCCATGTTTTCCATCCAGTTTTCCTCTTATTTTATTTATGAAAATTTTTAGGGAAAACCTGCCTTGCTAATATCCTGTTTGATTTGTGATTTGCTTCTTTCTGTTGCTGTGTACTTCAACCTTTGGTTATTTTCAGAAAGGCTGTAGTATTACTTATAATTTTTTTGTTCTCATCCACCAAATAGTAGTAATAAGTTGGTCAGAATTTTCTATATGCATTGGATGCATTCACTAGTTTGAGAAAGGTAGAACACATAACGTAGCTAGGCAGCCGTTTGCCATGGTTGCTGGCCGGGCTAGCTAGTATGAAAACTATATATGCATATAGAAGCATCATGTTTAAAGGTTGTTTGTTAGAGAATTGAGGTTCACTTCTATAACTCGATGTGTACAAAGTCTTCCTGCAGCTGTATGTTCATTTTGTAATAGTTTATTTGTAGACGGCAGGGAGAATAGTTTATTTCTCTATAATTTGGCATATACATTGTATGATGATGTTCTGCAGCTGTGATGAATTTTATAACAGCCAGATATTTGTGTACATCCATTCTTTATTTCCTCATATTGTGTTTCCTACCGTTGATGTATGTTTTTTCTTGTGATTTCAGGATGGACCCTAACCAGTCCAATGATGGATCACATGGATCTTTTCCTGGTGGCAACGTTCCTCCCTACTAGCTTGCCTAGAACGCATACATGTATGGGTACCAAGGTCCTCCATCCTGGTTCCCCCAAGGAATGCAGCAGATGGCAACCAATGTCTCAATGATGCATCAAAGTACCAATGGTCCACAACTATTTCAGCCTGCTGAAAACGAAGATGCATCTGTGCTAAACGATGAGGTAGATGTGGACCAACAACACGTCTCTGCAGCGCCTACAGGAAAAGGAAAGAGGACAACGGTCAAGTGTAGGACCAAGTTAGGCAATTTCAACCCAGAAAAAGATAACTACCTTGTGAAGTCGTGGCTTGAAATAAGCTGTGACCCAATTGCAAGTAATGGACAAAGAAAAGATCGCATGTGGGACAGGATTCTGCAGCGATACAACCTGAGGAGGGGAACATACCCAGAAAGAAGTGTGAGGTCTCTACAGAGCCGTTGGGACATTATCAAGGCTGAAGTGGAGAAGTTTGCAGGCTTCTATGCTGATGTTATTCGAGAGAATCCTAGCGGGATGTCGGATGCCGATAATGTTTGCCACTGCCTTACCTTTGGTGATTTTGTACACATGTCATATATGTCTCTGATTTTTGTTTGCAAAGAATTATTTACTAGCAGCATGGTTATTAGTAGTATACATGTTAAAATATTTATGGTTGCTGTCTTTTTAAGTACTTCTTGTCTAATTACACCAACTGATGCACCCATATTGAAGCTTTCATGGTGTGTAGATCCTGCAGTGTTGTTTCTTGCTCACTTTTGCTATTGCCTTGTCTGTTTAAAAATTGTAAAGCATTTGGTGCTTTCTAGCAGTCTACAAATTCATACCATTCTTGGGTGGCAAACAAATTAGATTATTTCTGCAATTTAGTGAGCAATGTTTTACATGGGAGTGAGCAATGTTTTACCTGAATAGTTGTTCCCCCCATGTTGCATATCACAACTGCAACCAAATCAATTAACCATCACGAAGGAGATATTGCTCGATATATAAGGTAGGCCTAGTCTTCTGAAAACACATATTTCACTTGTCACTTATTCATGTAATCCTGTTAGACTTTAAACAAATAAGCAAATAAGGACATATGAAAGAGCAGCACAACATTGAACCCTCAGTGGTTTACTGGAATTTTCTGATACTAGGAACTGATCTATTTTATTTGGGATAACTGAGTAGTTCCTTTGATTGAACATGAATATTAAATAAGCAAACATGAAATTTCTGTATCCACTGCACTTATATTCATGTCTGTGTAATTTGGAATTTTGACTGAAATCAGTTAGTAGCATATGTTAACAATAATTATTGCCTACTGCAGATCACTCATGTTGTAGCTAATTTTGCTGGTGTCCTCAAACACAACTTTGCGTACTTGCATTGTTGGGAGATCATGAAGGATGAGCCCAAATAGTAGGATCCAAAGCCCAGACCATTGGCAGAGTCAGGTGGAGGTGATGGTTTTGGAGAGGAAGCTGGAGATGGCAGACGTAGCCCAACTGGATCATCTGGGAAGAGGCCTATGGGCAGGGATTCAGCTAAAGCAGCCAAGAAGAAAGCAAATTCTTCTGCGGGTTCTACATCTTCTTCTGAGTATGCTTCGAGGATGCAAGATCTATCATTGCAAAAGATTAGTATCCTGCAAGAAGAAAGTGCGCGTAAAAATGATCGGTTCCAGCAGCTGGCTTCTATAGATGAGAAGCGTTTTGAGGAAATGCGATCCCACAATCAATCACTCTTAGGCATTGAGCAAGAGAAGATTCGGATTATGCGGGAGAAGCATGAGAGGGACAAGGAAAAGGAAGAGAAGCAAGAGGATGAAAGGATCCTTGCTATTGATCTTGATACTTGCACACCACCTCTGCGGGCGTATTATGAAACTCTGCAGGAAGAAATTTTGGAAAAGATTGCAGCTAGGCGAAGGAAGAGACAGGCACCCTGAATACACATCCAACATAGTCCTGCTTCATTTCAGGTACGCAAGCCCAACCCTTACCCATGTTAGAAATTTATTACTTGCACAACTATTTATATTGGTGTACCTGTTCTCTGATTGCAAAAGCACATTATCTTGATTAGTTGAGCCCACACTAGAATTCTTTACTCTGTCTTGTACAAATCCTACACCTGTGACCTGCAGAT
>CM014270.1:56647429-56680093 GCA_004135705.1 Alloteropsis semialata
AAACATTCCTACTCATTTTCAAACTCACTGAGACCATGAGCCTACTTCTATGGCAAGCACATGTAACAGTAGAGCAACCTGGTGATGATTTTAAATGAGCAACATAGATTAACAGCATTTTCATGCAAACTATTTGCTTTCTTCCATATTTTCATATTGCTTGCATTTTTCATTAAGCACATATAAAACCAAGGTTTATGAGGTGTCCCTTGACACAAGTGAAGCACAAAAAACATGCTCCCCCTAGGTGATGCAAAGCAAGCACAATGATAAGCCATATGCAAAGAATAAGTCGCCCGAGTACAAGCTAGCACAACCTAGCATCTCAAGCAAGAGCAGCGCATGACAAAAGATTTACTCATGGGTGATAAGCATTTCATGATTCATTTTATAAAAACAAGCTTAGTTCACAAGATTTCTTATGACAATATCATCAAGAGCATAAGCAGCACATTGCAAAATCATCACAATCCTATGCACTAGTTCTCAAGAGCATAAGCAAATACTCAGGATATATAAGAGAAGCTCATCTAGTGCATAGATGTATAAAGTGCAATATGATACATGCAATGCAAATGCATGAGACATATATGATACAATGTGATGCAAGAGAAAGCATCCAGAACCCAACACAAAAGGGAGAAGAAAGAGGCAACAAAGCAGCAAGATCAAGGTGGCGCGTTCATGCAAGTTACCGATCATCTGTTGAGGTGGATGGCGACGCTGAAGGTGTCGTTGAGCCTCACGCTCTAAGGTAGCCTCCCCCTCAACTGCAGCTGGATCCTCCTGGTCTTCTTCATCAACTCGATCATGTAGTGGTACATGTCGATGGCCTGATGTAGTGGAAGTAGAGTCTGGACCATCAACTGATGTAGTTGAAGTAGAAAGTACAGGTGCAGCAGCTGGTGGATGATCGATCACAGCTTCATCTCCATCACCACCATCTACAAGCTCATCCTCTTCATTAAAGATTCTTTGCTTCATTCCATATTCATCTGCAAGCTCAAAAATAGATGGTGTGCAAGGCATAGTTTCATCCAAGATAATCTCACAATTTCTACTATATGGTTAGTTTCAAGGTTAAGAACATGATAAGCACAACTATAAGATGCATAACCAAGAAATAACCATCAGTAGAGAGAGACTCAAGTTTATCCAAATTACCTTGCCATAGAATGAAAAACCTGCATCAAAAGTCTCACAAAAGACTAATCCACCAAGATACATACAAAGCTAGCATGACAAGATATACATTAAGAAACATCCATGCTAACATAAAAAGGTGACTAGCCTACCATGTCATTTAGAAAAGCTAGCATGGCTCAAGATAAGCAACAATACAACATGCTAGACATAAAAAGTGGCTATCCTACCATGTTATTTACAAAATTAGCATGACACATGATAAGCAAAGGTAAAACATGCTAGACAAGATATAAAAGCCTGATACAAATACAAAACATGCAAGACAGTATACAAATGAGTACAAGTGTGTACAAAAGGAAATCTTACTATACAAAGTATACAAAAGCCACTCGAGGGCCATCCAAACTGTATGGAGAACCATCAAGTCTTGATCACCTGAAGCCAAAGATCAAGTCCTTTAAGCTCATGTTCTCCATCCGTGTCCTGTACCTACACATGAGAGTACAAAGGCCGAGTCTTGGATCTCGAAGGGTTAGCAAGCATATACTTGGGAACCCAAGACTTGGTCACACGAGTAAAAGGAGCACTCAACTTGTCACATGGGTTAGCATGATGCAAATGCCGGTTCAAATGGAAAGCTCTTGAAACACCCTTGGAAAAAGCATGCCTCGAAAGAGCAACTCTAGAAGAAGAACGAGTGCTACCACTAGCAAAGAGGCAACGATCTCCCAAGGTCTTAAGCGAAGAACCATCACAAGCACCATGAGAACCATGTCGTGGACCAACACAAGAAGAACTAGAAGCATGTCCATGATCATGACCTAACCCACTAGAGAAGGAGTCAAAAAACCCATCAACAAAGCGAGGCTTTGCACTAGGCTCACAAGTGTTCATGCCATGAGAAGGGCTATGAACAACCGATGGACTAGAAGTGCGAGCTCGCCGCATGCGTCTTGCACGCCTATAGCAAAAGCTCTCTTGATGCCCATCTTTCTCACAATATGAACAATGGTACAAAGGCCTATCTGAAGGCACGGTCCGAGTGGACGAATCACCATTTCCATTCATGTGAGAAGTCCCTTGGGACTTAGAGCAAGAAGCATTAGAATCCAACTTGGTGCCTAAATTAGGATCACACGTGCCATGAAAAAGGCTACGTGGCTTCCTAAAAGCTTTGGCACGAACACGTCGCTCGTGTTTGACACGGCGAAAGCAAAACTCATTGGTATGCCCATCTTTCTTGCAAAAGGTGCAATGGAACTTTGGTTTGGGGGATTGAGTTCCAAAGAAGTGAGAAGCACCTTTGCCATGAGAAATCCCTTGGGCATCATTCGAAGAACCAACAAGCTTAGGAATAGCTATGGAAGAGCTATCCAAAGCAATAGCACTAGTGCCAAGATCCAAAGACTCACGCTCAACACAAGAAGCCAACTCCGGTTGGAAAGAAGCAATTTTGGAAACACCAACATCGGAGTGACAAGAATTGCGAGAATCCAAAGACTTAGCACTAAGACTCTTGCATCTCATGACCAAAACCTCATTTTGATGTTTGAGCCGATCACAAGTACCACAAGGAGCATTTCTTAGATTATCCATCTCCTTCTCAATGCACTTGGCATATGTGGTACGCAAGAGATCAATTTCTTTCTCAAGATTGGCACTCATCTCATTGTGCTCAACCAACTTGGCGCTTATATCATCACGCATTTGCTTTAAAGCCAAAACTTCATTTTCCAAATCAATGCATGAAGTGCAAATGAGACCACATGAACAAGTATCATCATTTATATCAAGCAAAGTATCATGATTATCACAAGAAGCAATGCAAGCATTTTCTTCAAACACAAAAGAGCATGTGCTACAAGGCATTGATTTAATTTCACAAATTTCAGCCCTAGCATGCTCAAGTTGTTCTACACATGTGGTGTGAGTCAATTTTAGTTCATTAATTTCAGCAAGCAAAGACTCACAAGAAACACATGGCAAACAAGCATTTGACTTCAACAAAGCAAGTTCATCTCTAGCCTTATCAACATTATTTTGCAAAATAACACATGAATCACAAGGCATAGAGGCATTAGATTTCAGCAATTCATTTTCACATTTCAAGCAAACAAGAGAAGAATTTAACTCATCATTCTTACTAAGCAAGTTATCACATGAATTATCTTTTAGCATGTCATTCTCAAGACTCAAACATTCAAGTGAAGCACTCAAAACATTATTTTTTCTAAGCAATCTATCACAAGAGTTGCAAGGCATTAAAGCACGTGACTTCCAATGAGACATTCCAGATTTCAACCTAGAGAGAGAACATTTCATCTTCTCATGCTTCCTACGCAAAGCATCACAAAACTCTTTATTTCTCATAGCATTATCATCATTCCGATTGCATAGAAACAAGATGCATTTGGCGAGCGTACTTTGATCCATCTCTTTTAGCTCGCGGTAGAACTTGCTCTTCGTGAGATCACCATCCTCGTAGTGCTCGAGGAGATCCAACACCTCCTCCACTTCTCGTTCCATCTCAAGCTTCATGCTCCTCCTCCTCTCGTTGTCATCCAAACCTGAGGACAAAGACACACAAGAAAAAGAGCTTGGTGCCATAGCTCAATGCACCGGTTAGGATTAGCTGAAAGCAAGCTCAAATCGCCAAAACCAAATCTGGAAGCGAAAACACCCTTTCCCTTGTCGCCCCGTGGATCACAAAGCCGGTTAAGGTGGAGNATAGCAAAGATTATTTGCCATGTTTGTTTTTGAAGAACGGCGACCAGAGGGGGGGTGAATGGGAGCCTCACAAATTTCTCGCGATCGAGAACGGGCCTATGTCCCAAATCACACCACGCGCGAGAATTCTAGCACTTGCCAAGATCACGTAGCAACTGAGTGCCTACTGACCCTAGGAACAAGTCCAGAACCCAGCGAACCGAGCGAGCGAGCGAAACGAGCAAACAACGGAAGACTGCTCAGAGCCAAAACCGGTGCCACCGGTTTCTCAAAACCGATACCACCGGGTTATTCAAACCGGTACCACCGGATTTGAAAATCGGTGCCATCGGATTTTCCTGGCGCTGCTGAGCACCTCGGGAAAAATCCAAATCTAGATCAAACGACCTCCAAAATCCATCACAAAAATTCCAGAGGCTAAACACAAGATCTAGAACTTTTTCAACTCGAAAAACAAAGCAAACAACAACTCACTCTGGAGGCGTTGACCAAACCGGTGCCACCGGATTTTCCTAGGCAGGAATCGAAACTTGGGAGAAAACCCTAAATCCACTCAAACGAGGTCCAAACTCCGCGAAATTTGAGCCATAGCTGCGCAAGGACTTGGTGAGTGTTATCCAAAAGATCTCTCCAAGAAAGATCAATACATCACCATGAATTTCACGGATTTGACCAAAAACACAAGAACTCGGGGTAGAGAGAAGAACTTCAAATCCGAGGCAAATCAGTGGGTTTGAGGGGGAAAGATCACGGGGAATATGGTCACAAGGAACCTATGAGTGATCCCCTCAAAGAAATCCCACTAGAAACGGCCCCAAATCCGAAGAACGAAAAATCCCCCAAAAAGAGCTCCGAAAATAGCTAAAAAGGAAAAACGTGGGAGACAAGCCATGAATCCACCATGAATGATTATGAACTCAAATCTTAACAAGATTCGTGGCTAGGAAACCACCCTCATCCTCCCACTTTTAGATTGAAGCACTAAACCTAGAGTAATCACTCTCTAAGCCTAATCCTCTCTCATTGAAGCAAACCCTAGCCTTGAAGAAGAAAATAAACTAAAGGATGGGAAGAGATGGCTGAAAATTTCAGCCCCTCCACTACATATAGTCCTTGGCCAAAAGACCAAACTACTCCTAAGTTGATACATACCCCGCAGGGGCAAAATTGTCCAGTTTTTCGCAGACTCATCGGACGGACACGGGACCTTCACGACTTCGCTTCGTCTCGACGCAAGCTTCGCGATGGCGCCACGTGCCCTCCATTTCGCCATCCGGCACACCGGACGCGCCCCCGGTTTTGAGGCCCAAACTGGCAAACCTGCCTGCCTGGTGATTTTGAGGCCCAAACAACCCAAACCGTCCATCTTCGCTTGGCCGCCACGCGACCTTCTCGATGTCGACGCGTGTCCGGCCTCCGCCAAGCCTTTGACGCCTCCGTCCCGCTTGACTCGACCGACGCCGTCTTCATCACGCCGTGTACTCTTGCTCTTTCATGCATCATGTGGATCGCACGTGACTCCGTCGGACTCTTCAGGTCCCTCGGTCCAAGCCTACTCGTCCATCCTTCACCGCCCTTGGTTCATCGGCATGAACCTTTCACGTCTGACCTTCACCGCGCGCCGTCGGCAGCCATGTCGCATCCTGCATCTACACATCACGAGCCAAGAGACACATCAATCCACTCAACGGTTGTCAATCACTCATCATCCAAGGGTGACCACCATTGGTCCTCAAAATGTACTACTATGCCCCTGCATGACCCAAGCTGTATAGTCTAGAGGGTGATGCCTGGTTTTCAGGGGTATAAATGGAATGCAAAAAGCGTCTCTTGACCTCCCTATAAAAAGGGACCTCTCACCAACGTGTAAAGGGCTGATTCCCGAGAATACTGTTGATGAGTAATATATTGTTGCTTGTCTCCATTTTTCAGTCTTAGCTATTGTTTGTGTATATTACTTTCGGCTATATCCCAACACTAATTATGGCGTAATTAGGCTTAATAGATTCGTCTTACAATTTCACCCGGGGGTTATGAAATGGGTTTTGTCAGTTATCCATATTTAATACTCTTAATTAGTATCAAACATTCGATTTTACTCCTAATTACTGAACCTTCCCGGTATATTAGCAGGCTAGCTTTGCGTCTTACATAAGCATACAAAGTTAAGAAACCAAGTTGAACCTCCCAAAGAGAATCTGAAATCTGTGGGTTTGTTCAAACTGAACAAGTACACACAAGATGCACCAGGTCTATGTTCACTAGTATTATTGGCAAGCTACAAAATCGAACACAGAGTAATATCATGCTAGCTTCATTCAGAGATGATCGAGAGGCTATTCAGGTTGTTGTGCCGAAGCCAGAGACGAATATGATGGAGCAAAACCCGTTTAGTTCTGATGTCGATGCCCCGCTGCAGTGGTGCGTGCACACCTGCCGGGTATTACTGCTAGCGTCCACCTCCTCGCCGACGCCGGGGATGCAAGGACACTCATGATTTCAGAGGTACTGGCATACTGATGCCTCGTCGCTGGTGCCCGCACCGGCGTCGATGACGCAGCCGTTGCGGTGGCATGGAGTGCAGACAGCCTAAACGTGCCCTTAATCTAGTTGCTTTGAGGACTTTTCCAAAACAGAAAATGGAAAGAGACATCAAATTTCAATTGCATTCATTGCCACAAGATGTTCTTCCATTTGCAGTTCCCTTCAAACAGCTCGAGTAAACTTGCATTTCAGCAACAGGTGACCCCCCGTCCTCATGACCTCATCTAATCTTGAACACGTTGGACATCTCGTGTCAAGAATCGATGTCTTGTGATTATATCTCCATGCGCATGGGCAAAGCTATTATGCGCTATCTGCAAACAAACATGTTTAGTTGAGATTCGGGGGGGCTAGACTTTAGCCTCTTAATTGGATGGCAAATAGAAGGACTAGACATGTTCCAATTTGTAGGGATTAGAACTGCATTGATAATGTCTAATTGATGGTTATAGCCAGTGGTGAATCTAGAAATTGAGAGGAGGAGGGCTCAACTTGTTGTTCTTCTTCCTCTCTTTCTTCTTTCCCTTCTTCTCCCTTCATATTTCCTTCTTCCTCTCTTCAACCATAGATAAAAATTGTTGGGGGGCTTTGGGGGGGCTCCAGCCCCCTCTACCCACCCTGTAGATCTGCCCCTGGTTATAGCATATTAGCCCTAATTAGGACCTATTTGGATCCACCCAACTAAAGTTTAGCTAGCTAATTAGAAGAGCTAAACTTTAAACAGCTAAAGATGAGCTACCTAAACTTTAGCTGGGATGAGCTAGCTAAAATTTAGCAACTAAAGATGAGCTAGCTAAACGCTAATTTAAAGATGAGCTAGCTAAACTTCATGCAAATGAGCAAAGCGGAGGCAAAAACATGACAGGAGGCGGCGGCGCTGTTGGATTAGCAGCACAGACGAGGGTGGCGGCGGCGGCGGCAGGCCGGCAGTGACAGTTGAGGCGATGGACATGGAGATCCAAAATCCATGCGAAGGTGAGGGCCCGGCCTAGGAGCTGAGCTGCGCCACGCCAGATTGGAGCCGAGCCGAACTATCATCTCAGCTAATGCACCAGTGTTTCGAGGAGGCATCTGATCCCATCGTTGTCCACGTGGCATTCTTCTAGGGCGGGGCTGCACGGGAGGCCCTCTACAGCTAGACTGTCTGAAAGTTTTTTTTTTCAGATTTAATGGCAAGGAAAATCAGATCTCATTGTCAGATTGTGTAGGATATGGGTCTGTTTGGCTCACTCCACCAACTTCAGAAAAAACAAGGAGTTGATGTGTTTATTTGGCTGATTAACTCCAGCTGCAGAAAAGAGGCTTTGAGGGTAAAGTCTTTTTTCTATTTTTTTTGCGCGTAAAAGGGAGCTTCATTAACTAGGCAGAATCACAATCATTTTTTATTAGATCACAAACGCACGCAGGCGCTGTGCCCAACCAGACTGCAGTATGAATGTTTCTTCTAGCAAGATGAGCTAATTCATTAGCAACTGCATTGCACTCCCTATCTACCTTAGCTACCCTCCAATCTTCTAGTAGCTGTGCATATTCCTTGGCTTCAGCAACAAAGAAGCCGATCTCTGACCTGTCGTCTGGACTCTGCAGCGCCTTGACAAGCCTGGAGCAATCAGATTCCAGAATCGCCCTGCCCTGTGCCCATTGCGACGCCAGTCAGAGGCCCTCGACGCAAGCGCGAGCTTCAGCTTCTGCAGCATCTACACAGTGGAACAAAACTCTCCAAGCTGTTAGTATAATATGCCCTGAACTATCTCTAATGACTACCCCTGCTCCAGCCTCTCCAGTGGACGATACAAAGGATCTATCCACATTTATTTTCGCCCATCCTTCAGGTGGAGGAGCCCAGGAGGTTGGTTGCTTCTTCCTCTCATGCTTCTTCTCTTTGCCTTTGTCGGATGATCTACAGGAGCCCTTCCCCTTCTCATTTTCCTTGTCCACCTCTCGGCATTGTGACAATGTAGTCTGCAGGGCTAACAAGGAGTGCTCTGCATCAAGGATATCTGTATGTCCAGACTGATGGGTTATGTTATTGTGTACTAACCAGGTTTTCCATAATAGTAGCTTGACAAGGTCTTTCTGTTCTCTACTGCATCTATCCAGGAGCACTAGTAACCAATCAGGACCTATATAGGCGAAGTATTCCTCCTGAGGCAGTTGCCAGTGACGTCTCATAGCTTTGCGCAGACCCACCGCTAATGGGCAGACCATAGTAGCATGATAACCTAACTCCGTTTCCCGATCACACAGAGTACAAATCGCACTTGTTGCAAGCTTCCTGACAAATTTTGCATGCCTTGTTGGAAGAACATCTCTGCAGAGTTTCCAGATAAAAATGTTAACCTTGGGGGGGAACTGCACCTGACCAGACATTGGTCCAAAGTTTCTTGTCCCCTTCTGGTGATGCACTAGATGCCTGATCTGTCTGCATACTTTGACACCTCAATGCCAAGTTGTAAGCGCTTCTTACACTGAATATCCCTGACTTTTTCATGTGCCAAGCTATAAAATCTTCACACCTCCTTGATGGTAATTTGATTGAGGCAATTGCTTCAGCATCAATTGGGTTAAAAATCCCAGCAATTCTATTCATATCCCAATCTCTCCCATTACTATCCAGGAGCTCAGACACCCAGTTGAACCTGCATCTCCCTTTTCTAGTAATGACTTTTAAGGAATAATTCCTTGGAATCCAAGGATCCCTCCAGATACGTACTTGTGTGCCACTGCCAATTCTCCAAATAATACCTTTTTTAAGCAGATCCAAACCATGCAAAATGGATTGCCATGTAAAGGAAGAGTTTGAGCTAAAAGCTGTATCAACCAGGGAACCTCTAGGGTAATACTTAGCCTTCAATAATCGTTCGCATAAGCTGTCAGGGAATTCTATCAGCCTCCAGGCCTGTCTAGCCAGCATGGCTTGGTTAAAAAGTCGCGAGTCCTTGAAGCCCAGGCCACCTCGACATTTCTTCAGTATTAATTCTTTCCAAGCTATCCATGCAGTCCTTTTCTTTCCATGCTCCGCACCCCACCAAAAATTCCTAATGATGCTTGTCATATCATCACACAATCCTAGAGGAAGCTTGAACACACTCATAATGTATGTTGGGAGAGCTTGAGCAACTGCCTTTATAAGGGTTTCTTTTGCCGCTGCAGAGAGGAATTTTTCAGAGTAGTCCTGCAACCTCTTGCTTAATCTTTCCTTTAACGGCTGGAAACGTTCACCCTTCAACCTACAATTAGGAGTAGGTAGTCCTAGGTATTTTGCGTCAGTAATGCACGTTACTTCCACCTATTACAGTAATGCACGTTGCAAGGCCAATGAATCATCTCCGGTGAACTTCACAATGCACGTTCACTTCTCCTTTCCATCGAAATCCGTGCCAAAGATCAAGAACCCGCGCGAGAGCTGAGAACTGTGCAAGCGCACGTCCCGCTCATATCTCGCTACTATGAAATGGATTGCTAATAAATCGACACGGGTCAGCCGGCCAGGCACATGTCATGGCCACTACAAGCTAACGCATACTCCTAAAACGAGTATTATCTCCTAAAATAAAATGAAATTAAAGGCAAAGCTGACCTGCTGATGGTCATGGACCATCAAACAATCGAACAAATCTAGCCGGGGTTGCCCGGGCACGGCGGATCCGCAACCCCCGGCTAAAATCTCCCCGCAGCGCGCACATGGCCGTCGCCTTGGATTCTAGCACGCCGCGGGGAACAAAACCACGTGCTCGCTCCATACGCGCACGCGATGCTACTATCTCGAGAGCTCCCATAGTCCCATGGCCCCGGGCCCCGAGCGCCCCACACGACCGTCGCACCCGGCCAGGGCCAGTCGGCTACGAACAAAACCTCTGCAGACGCCGCCCCGAATCTCAAAGTGGGCAGAGCCAAGCCCCGCTCGTGCGCCACCGCGCAGCGCGCAGCGAAACAGGGACCCCGGGTCCGGCGCTGGAGGCATGTTTTCTGGGCGCCAACTTTTTCTGTGCCCCCTCTGCTCGCTGATGGCGATGGCGAGATGGCGCGACGGCGATCGTCGGGCGGGGCGCGCGTGTTTGGTCGTCCGGGTTTGGGGGCGAGGACGCTTTGACCCTTGACACGCGGGTCATGTGCTGGGGGCCTTCCGGCTCCGGCCGTCCATCCGTGCGTCGCCGTGTTGGGTGGAGGGAGCAGTGGGGGGCTGGGGACGCGGCGGCGTGTGCCGTTTTGCGCCGTGCGCTTGCGTTGCACAGTGTCGCCCAATCATGAGCCCATCTATTCTCTGGGCCTCTTTCTGGTGGCTGGCTCCCCTTTCCGCCGCAGAGCATGGGAGCGGACGCGCGGTCACTGCACGCCGTCGCCATCGCTTCATTCAGGGCCTGTTTAAATACCGGTCCATTCTACAGAATGGATTGGTTTTGCATTCTACGCGCTTTTCAATGTACTTTTTTCTCTCTGTGCACACGATCCAATGCACCATTTTGCATTCTCATTTTGCATTCCATGGCATCTAAACACCCCCTCAGTGCCTTTCCTCTCTGTCCGCGCGGCATCCAGCTATCTCGTGTCGTACGGCCTCGCCGCCTCTTCTTATTTCGCGTCCTCCCGGAGTGTCCCCTGCATCTCCAAGGTGCGAGCTGAGTTCAGCCTGTTGCCATCGCTTGCTGTCCGTCCAGTTCAGACACGACCTGTCATCTCCGTTCTTCTTGCATTTCCCCCCTTCATTCCTGTTCGTGAGCAGTTCGGGCCGGGATGAGGAGATCGTCCCAGGGGATGATGAGCCTGAGCTACGACGGGGGCAGCGGCGGGAGGGGGCTGCTGGCCTGCTACGTGAAGGCGAAGCCGAGGCCGTCCAAGTGGGACGACGCGCAGCGGTGGCTCTCCTCCTCCCGGGCGCCCGACGACGACCGGCGCCGGAGCTCCTGCGCGGACGACCGGCTGCTGCTGCCGTCGGCGTCGCAGAAGGGGAGGCACTCGTGGAGCGCCGCGGGCACGGCGGAGGTGGGGATCGGCGCGCCGGAGGACGGGGAAGCGGAGACGGAGACCAAGAAGGTGGACTCCGTGCTGGCGTACGGGCAGCAGCCGAGGTGCCTCTCGCTGCGGGACATCGGCACGGAGATGACGCCGGCCGGGAGCAAGGAGCCGTCCAGGGCCAACACCCCTCGCGCCACCCTCCCGGCGTCGGCGCCGGCGCCGTCCACGGCGGGACGCGCGACGCCGACCCACGCTTCGCGGCGCCGGCCGCACGCGACGGACGGCGGATCGACACCAAGCCACGCGGCCGCGGCCGCTTGCGAGGGCGCCGACGCCGCCGGGGAGCGCAAGGAAGCTGCTGCGGCGGCCGGCCCGCCGACGGCCGTGTCGCCCGCCACGGCGTGGGACGCCGCCGAGCGCGCCAAGCACATGGCCAGGTGACCGCCCCATGTCCCCTTGTCCGCTACTACCGCAATGCGCTGCTCTCTCTCTCACTCTCTTTCTCCCCCGCACGTTGCCTTGCCGAGCCATGTGAGGCGGCGACAAAGCGCCACTGCCACGGCAGAAGTCACCGAGCTGTGCCGGCGCGTGCGTGCACCGGGAGTGCGTTGCCCTGTGTCTCTGACTCACCACCGAGTCAGTGTCAGTGAGTCACCACGCCGACACGCCAGCCAGCAGGAAAGACCTTTTCGGAGCTCGTACTGTGCGTGCTGACGACGTTCCCCGCCGTGCACTTTTTCTTTGGCACAGGTGCCGGCGCGAGGAGATGAAGATACAGGCCTGGGAGAACCGGCGGCGGCAAAAGGCCGAGCTGGAGATGAAGATGACCGAGGTATGATATGATAATGTTTCAGTTTCATCATACTGAAACAAACATTGAACATTTGGACTTGCCAGACACGATCGGACAATGCATGAGAATGGCTTTGGTTTCGTTGGGCAGGCCAAGGCGGAGAGGATGAAGCTGCGGGCGCGGGAGAAGACGGCGAGCAAGCTGGCCTCAGCGCAGGCGGCGGCCAGGAAGAAGCGCGCGGCGGCGGAGGCCAAGCTGAGCCGGCGCGCTGCGCGGGTCGGGGACAAGGCGGACGTGCTGCGGCGGACCGGCCACCTGCCGTCCTCCGCCTCCTCCGTGTTCTCGCTCAAGCTGCCGCTGATGTGCAGCTGAACGCTCGCGCGAGGTCGTGCACGTGCATGTTTCTGGTCGCTGAGCTGACACGTGGCCGGCCAGTGGTGGACGCACGTCTCTTTTTTTGTGTGATCGATGGAGAGACGAGGATGCTGGATGCGTGCGGTGTGGGCCGTGTGGCGGTCGATACGGGCGGTCGGTCAGTCGTGCGAGTGGACTCCACGATTGGGACGTTACTCTCGCCCTGTTTCAACGTAACCGTGCGGTTTTGTGATGCGCAGCACAGACCACAGAGTTCTACACGGCTTATTTTTGTCTGCAAAAGTCAATAATGGAAAATACATTTTAAATCTTTTTCACCGTTTCATTTTCAATTGACCAAAGGAGTGATGCAATTGTAGATGCTAGCATTCAAATTTTGCTTGCTGCAGAAACGGTGTGGGCTGTGGCTGCGGCTGCAGTTGCCAACCATTATCAGCTATTGTACAAGTTGCCTCAGCATGTGTTTGGATCAGAGACAACATGGGATAGGATGGTCCCATCCCAGTTTTTGGGATAAGATGGTCCGTCTCGTGTTTGGTTAAGTGGGATTGGTTCATACCAATTTTTTGTTTGGTTCGAGGGAATGAAATTGAGGGACAGATGATGTTTTTAACACCGTTAGTTGCATCAACAATGGGACCCACGCGTCATTCTCTATCTTTAATTCTTTATTTTTTTCCATCGCCTGCCTTATCTTCACCTTCTACGGAGGTTTCGCCGCGAGTTAGCCTTGCCCATCGCCGTTCGCCTCGCCCGGTATGGGGCAAACGGGCCGCGACCGCGTGAGCTCCCTGTGGTAGCGCTCGCCGGGGGCGGCCGCTCGACGCTCGCCCGGGCGGTGCTTGAGCACCCGGCGGCGGCCGCACAGTGCTCGTCCGAGGCGGAAATCAAGCACCCGGCGGCTGGCGGCGCGGAGCTCCTGCGATGGAGTTCACCAGATGGTGGCGTCCCAATCGCTGCTCGGCTGCGCGTCCCTGCGGCAGGAGCTCGCCGTCCCCCGCCGAGCTCGGCTGCGCGTCTACGTGGTCGCCTGCAGCTGCTCCGTCCCAAGGTTGTCGTCAGTCGCCTGCAGCCAGTAGAGGTCAAGAGTGTCGTTGCCCAGTCCAGTCTCGATCTTTCCGCGCGCCCGTGAGGAAGAACGACGGAGAAGATGGCGTGGATGGGGGATGAGCCCGTCCGCTCGATTTTGGCGGACGGGGTAGTCCCGCATCCTGGGCGAATATTCACCTCTGGGACATCCCCGTCCCTCCTCGCCTCCAAGCCAAACACCGTCAAAAAGAGGCTCCTCCCGTCCCGTTCCAGTTCGTCCCCGAAACCAAACGCACGGTCAGATTCCACGCATAAGTGCACGAAAAACCCAGTTAACCAGATGACTGCAGAAAATTACCGTGTTGCTCACTGGATGTTCTACCGCTTGATTAGTTGACGGGCTTAATCATTGTGCAGCTGCAACCTAAACAGTTGCAATAAGCAAAAGCGAATGGGATGGTTAGTCCTTTTTTATATTTGAAAAAATAAGCAGAAGCGAATGGGATTATCTATCTATACTATAAAGAGAATAACTTTTGAAAACAATTCTCACCCAAGGTTAAACACCTTTACCCTTCACAGGAGGTCCCAGATGGCAGGCCAAAAGTTTGACAGGGGAGGGGGAGATCGAAAAAATGAGCGAAGGAAAATACTTCCGCTAATTCTCGACATTTTTTGTTACCGTGCCTCAGGACTACCCGCCCGCGGTACCCACCTCCTCCCCGTGATCCCACCCACGATTCAGGCTTCCAACATGTGAAAATTGGTCGTCACCCGATCCGCCTTACCTATTTCCTTCTCCATCCGATCGCGCCGCCCTCCCCATCTTCCTCTCTCCATGCTTCATCCCTTGGCGTGGCGGAGCGCGTGAATAAAGAGACGCCGGCGAGGGCAACAAGCTGAGCAGCAAAGGTGCCGGACGCGAGCGGACCGGTCCTCCTCCTCTTTCTGTAGATCCACGGGTGTAGGATGTGGTGGACCAAACAGCGTGGCTAAAGAGCCGCCGGTGAGGGCAAGAAGCTGAGCAGCATGGGTGCCGGCCGCGAGCGGGCCGGTCCTCCTCCTGTTTCCGTAGATCCACGGGTGCAGGAGGCGGTGGACCAAGCAGCGCCTCCCTCTTCATCCGTGCCCCTACCCGGATAGCTACAACGCCCGGAGGAGGCGGTGGCCTGCCATGGGCCTGGAGGGCCACCGCCTCCCGTGCCGATGAGGAGCCTCCCTCCTCGTGCCGCGACCGTCAAGCGGCGGCTGGTCGAGGAGGCCGGCACCACAGCAGCTCCTGGCGCAGAAGCAACAGCGGCAGCTTCCCTGGCGGCCGAGCGCGATGAGCAGGCAAGCAAGTCAATACGTGTGCGGCCTCCACTATTTCCTTGTTCTTCTCCAGTTTTGCCTGGGTGATGTACCAATGATGGTCTGATTGGAGCATTATGCCTCCGTCTGCATGTGGTCATTGACTCATTGTTTCAGCTCGCGGGCGACGGGTTCGTCGGGCACGCCTCGCCGTCCGGAGTCGTCGAGCCGCGTGGTAGCCGCCGTGGCCGGGGTCGATTGTTGGAAACATTAGGCAAATTCAAGGTTTATTTAATCCAGAAATAGGCAAATTAATCGAGTCTAGTACGTAGAAGAAGTTTAGACAGATTCTCACCCAGCGGCACTTGAGCCGGCACCAGACATGGTGATTGTTGATGTAGTCGACCCGCTTGATGCCGTGCAGAAAGGAAGCAGTGCCGATCACCTCTCCAGGAAGAAGATGCCGCCGCCACCAGGAAGTAGATTATCACCAGCGAGTAGTCGTGTCGCAGAGACACTCCCCAAAAACGTGATTGCCGTCCTTCACCCGAGCAGGAGAACTCTTGGACAGGAAGCGTTCCGGAGGCCTACTCTTCCAGACCTTGTGCGCGCAAGCTCTGGAACGGGGAGAACTAGTTTTGCAGTAGAAGTAGTGGAACCCAATGTGCGTAAGAGAACCAACTTTGATCTCAAGCGAGTCATGCTTATATAGGCAACTTAGGAAGCTGAACAGGTGCACTACGGAAAGGCCAGCCTTGAGCAGGGAAGTCAAAATGCTACGGAGAATAACTCACGTAACCTTCATCTTTAAGATTCCCAATTAAGGTGCCAAAAACTCCCGTAAGTTACCATGCACCACATCATGTAACTCCTAACCCATAATTAGCTTGAGTGGAAAAAATCAATTGCATGTCATGTGCCAATAACTCCCGTAAGTTACCATGCATCACCACAACGTGTCCAGCATTCTCAATGCACAATATTTAATATGGGCCTTAGAATTTATTTGATTTAATAAAATATGAGCCAAGCCCACATTAAATCTAACATCGATGTCGTCCATACCATGGGTGAGCCTTGTGGTTGTATTTCTGCTCCTGGTGCTGCTGGGCTTCACGTTAATTTTCTCCTAATCTGGTATCCTATTATGGCAGCAATTATTGCTCGCAATCCCTTCGAATTGGCAGAGAATTTGTTCCATCATCTTACTCAATATGATTTCTAAGCTCTAATCGATTTGGTTTATTTTCTTAGAGTATCATAATTTGCTACCCTTCTGCGCTGTTTGTCAACATATAGCTCTGGTTAGAAAAGAGATGGCCCGGCAGTTCTGTAGGCAGTAGGCTCATATAATGTTTTTTGAGCGACTCATGCAACATTGGAGTGGATAAATTACTCAAATGAACTTTTAGACAGATTTAAGGAGAGTTATTTTACAACTCATAGGATAAGAAACAAAAGTTCGTTTCTCAAACAAATACTGATTGCTGAGTTTGTTTCATTTCTGCAGTTACATGGCTGCCTCATTGCTTCCGGCAAAATAACATACAATATATGATAATAGGGCGAAATGATTTGTGCGGCATTCATGTGTACCAATCATGAGTCTTGTGTTCTTGTTTCAATATCATTACCTATGTTACCCTTAATAGCCTCTCCCTTTTTATATAATTTTTTTCTTCATGAATGCCATATGGCTGCATACTTTTTCCCCCATGATATTTTTAGGTGCAGGACTAGGCTTGGTGATTATTTTACATGATATATAAATGCCATGTTTTTTCACCATATATTGATCTAGGTTTTCTTATGGAGATATATTTGGCAAGTCTTCATTTACCTCATTTCAGTGAGTCAAGGGTTATGCAACATGTCAGTTTTGATTAATACTTTTCTGATGCTAGCAGCACATATATAGTTCTCAGTTAGATCAAGCTCTAGCTTGGAAGCATTGCATCTTTAAGACTACAGGAAATTGCATCTTTAAGACTACAGTTTATAGTATAGATTGTTAGGTTTAGTTTAAATTGTCAAGGAAAGAAATACAAAAGGTAAACTTCCTTTCAGATTGTGCTCTTTTTTTTAAAAAAAATGGGCTTGTAGGTTCCAATAGTTTCCTTTATGCAGAGGCACAGCCAGGTAATATCTCAAGCACAGTCAGGCAACTTCCTTTTATATGTTGTTCTTTAAATACTCATGGTTTAATGCAGTTTGTTTATTTTAGTCACTATTTTATTGTTGCACAAAAAACTTATGCTTCCAAAGGACAATTAGATGAGCTCTTGTGGGTGCAGAGCTGGTATGGAGGTGCACATGTTCAGTCAAATAAACCTTGGTACATAACACAAGTCAACTATTATTTTACTTGGTAGTGGAAATGTTCAGCTTTTGCTCCAATACAGGATGTTAACCAGCACAATTAACTAGCAAAGTTATGATGGTGGTAAATTTAATTGGAGGTATGTATGGAACCCCTTAGTTTTAGCTTTTGATCTTATTGTGTAGATTTGGTTCGTTCATTTGATTTGTATTATTATGGTGGAAAGGCAGCCGGTTTTGGGGATTGGAATTACATAAGATTGTGCTACATAGCTGTAATTTTTAATCTAAGGTAATGGCAATTTTAATCATGGTAGTATTACAATTTTAGTTATTTTTTTATCCTGGTAGTAGTGTGGGTAGATCAAGCAACTTTCTTTTTTGAGATTTTATCATGTGCATGAAAAATTCCTTCTGAATTTTTAGAATGTGTAGGCATAAAAAAATTCCATTTACCGTTCTATATATACAGTTTGTGTAATATAAATTTGCATTGACTGCACCTTTCAAGTGTACCCTTCTATATACACACCTTTTGGTTGATTAATTTCTAGGTTAGAATGCAGAAACGTGGGCTATGCAGCTATGTCATGTGATGGAAAATCCATTATCTTTGTGCTCAAATACAAACCCAGTGCAGATATGTTATGCTGCTTTGATTTTCCAAAATACATGGACCTGAAATTCAACTTTGCTACATTCTAAAGCTCTTGCATTATCAAACTCATTTTATCCAAACACATTTCTGACTAATGAATGACTCACCTACCATTCTTGCCCATGTGTTGATTTTTTGGAATTTAGAAGTACGTTATAAGTAAAAGAAGATTGGTATAAGCTTCTGAACTCCAGCTGCTACAATCTAAAGAGATGATGTTTGATGCAAGTTTACAAACAAAATAAAGCTTAAGAAAAGAGCTATTAGTTTCTGAACAAAAGAAGCTGAATATGGTTGGAATATGTTACTGAGTCATCGTCTGAAATAAATTAGATGCTAATCTGTAGCTAGGTGCAAGGTCTTGAATTTATTCAAACTATTGATATTATTTGATCATATATAGGTAGGAAAACTGAAAATGAAATGCATTACCAATGTCCTTTTTATTCAAAATTTGTTTTAGGTAGCTGGGATGTGAACTAAAATATGTAATCTGTTTTCAGTCATCTAACAATATCTGTCAACTTATTATACTTGTTTTACTAAAAGTGATCGCATATGTAGTAAACTGATGATCTATCTTACCATAAGTTGTGATTTCGTACTGTCATTTTTCCTTGAGCTATTGCATTCCTTGTCTGGTAGGAATGACTAGCGGGACTTGTGCTCGTGGTGCCCACACAGGGGAGCAGCCAGCCATGGTGTCTCAGTTCATGGGGCAGTTGAAGGGGCTCAGGTAGGTTGATGACAACGACCTGCCTCGAATGCTCTACTTCAATGAACCACTAAGAAGACTTGAGCACCTTTACTGGTAGGAATTCTGCTCTGATTGCTCTGTTTTGAGCTGTGCTAGGGTGATTGCATCAAGGTGTTCGACGAAAGTTTTATAGTAAAAAATAAAGATTATCACAAAGAGTTCAAACAAACCTTGCACTGTAATTTAAAACTTGTTTGATTTCTTTTAGCCACAATTTGAATCATGGTGCTAGGATAGCTGACAAGCTAACCTGGGTGCAGTTTGAGGGCGATGGTGAGTCCTCCAACCAAAGGTAAAGTGTTTCATGCTGCACGTGGAAGTAACGGTCCTTCGTTGGATGGGAACCCATAGATTCATGGTGAAGAACCTGGCTGTTATGATTTATGGTTTCTCATAAACTTTATTTAAATTTTCTATTTTTCCTTCTCTTTAGATGTTATACCATACTGGGATTAATTTATTAGAAGGTGACATTTCATTTTTTTCCGGTATGATTTTCATTTGGTAGTCCCTAGAATATATACCTTATTTGAATGGTCTATGATAGGGATATGCACCACCTAGTTTCAGAATGATGAAATGATTGTTGTTCGATATAGTAACTTAAACTTTTCTATAATGTTGGTTCAAAATTACACATGAACAAGGATGTTCATTGCTAGAGTTGCTGCTTGGACATTAATCTTTAAGTGAAATTGACAAGGTGTGAAAGTGTAGACAGGCAAGAATGTACCGTGGTTAACCACCCATTTACTAGAGAGGCAAGAACATTTAAAAGAACTGCGAAGCTCAAATCTCTACAGAGGTGGTAGCGATGTCTTTTAGTGCCTAATCAATTATTTTATAGAATATCTCATTTGACCATGACAAAGGACTATCCACATTAATCAATATATTTAATGCCCACTTCATTGTAGGCGACTAATGGCCTGGAGATAAATCCATGTATTTTTCTGCTTGAGATGAGCAAATTGCAAGTGAGATGGGTTTTATCATGTGAATTCTGCCGAGGGCGCCAAGATCCTCTAGGTATGCCTCAATTCCAGGTTTAATTGTGACAGTGTGATTTGTTAGCTTCTGGGGAGCAGAGAACCAACCAAAATCACAACCATCTATGTTGAAGGACTATTTGATCAATCCCTGGTGAGTCAATGATTTTTCTTATTTGAATTTGCAATGCATTTTCCAAATTAGCTTGTCTGAAGTGCAGAGTTTTCAATATCCCACAATGATCAGCTGTCAATGAAACAATTACTTATCCATATTTTGAGTAATGTCTCTCCACTGGAAATAACATGACTCCTACACCAAATGCAATGGCGGCGGCATGCTTGTTTCTTTATCCTTTTCTGGATCACAGTTCATATGGATTTTCAGTATTCAAACTTACTGGAATGACTAGGAGGCATATTCGGTAATCAATGAAATTCAAGCTCATGCAACATCTGCGGCGCCCATTCTTCGAAGGATCATCATATCACTCAATCTAATTTTAACACCTACGACTTCTATTATTCTGGTGGTTGTAGCAGCATGCCAGCTTTAGAGATTGAGAAATCGATTGCATACCAGCTAGCTGAAGAGATTGGAAAATTGTTTGGTAGTAGAACCCGTGATATTGGGAGAACCACAATGTAGAGACGAGAGGAACTTTTTATGTCATGATTATTTGTTTGAGCAAGGTGCTTTTCCCTGGCGGCGGCATGCTTGTTATTTGTTTTGGCAGATGTGTAGAGATAAACTATATAAGAGCTTCACGTGATTGATTACTTCAATGAGCGTGTTCTGTGTATATGCTTGTTATACAAGAGCTTTACGTGATTTCTTTTAAACATATTTATGCACACTCTACTCTTTTAACAAAGATGCACAATTAAAGTTGAACTAAATGTGTAGGCCTCCTTCCTAATTTTTTTTTGTATACCAAATTTTTAAACTGATGGTCCATGGTTTTACGTCATAAAAAATCTAGATTTATTTTAAACACGTGTGGGTATGATAATTTCAATCTCTGGTGCTAGAATACTAAATATCTTTTTTAATAGACGCATATCATCTTTTCTATAAATATTAAATTGTTTATACTAGATTTTTTAAATATAAAATTTTTATTACTAAGTTTTCGAAATACGTGCCTGTGGCACGTGCCTCTCCACTAGTGGTAAAAGGTTTTAAAAGAAAAAGTGTGTACTCCTAAACTTTTCTTACTAACGTTCCCCAAATAATCATGAACCGGTACCAATCAAATCTCCATACAAGTGATTTGTTTTAATTTAAGAAAATGGTAGTGCATGTACTATTGTTCTTATAAAGATGGCCTCTGTTTCTCCGACATTCTCCATCTTGATATCTCTGTGAGATTCTTGAATGAGAAAGCTCACCTTCTAGCCACTAATCACACATCAGTTTGCTCCGCCATGATTGTCAATTCTCAATTATTCCTCCTTCACGTGAAACGCAATCGACTTAGTTATTGTGCCACCTCCGACCACGGAAATTGCTAAGTTGTTCTATGCCAATGTTAGAAGACTAGAGACCTTGGTGGCACCATTCACGCTCTAGGTATGGCCAGAACCATTGGATGAATCAATGATGAAGAGCTAGGTGAACCTTTTATGTGTGCAATTATCAAATTGTTTGTGTTATTGTCTGTATTTTCGTAAACAAACTTGCATCCAAATTCAAACCACCTCTACAATATTATATGTATATTGGGTCAAACTTAAGAGTAACGTTTATCTAGAGTTTCATTTTTTCGATCGGAGTGGGTAAGAAAGAAAAAGAAAACCTGTGCAGATTTCTCTGAAACTGCTTCGCTGAAACCTGGAAGCCGACATGTCATCATGTCAAACCGGTAGCCACTGACATCATGCCCCACCCTCAAGTCGGCTACGAAATTTCTGACCACGTGCTTCCCGGTGGAGCCCGACGTAACCGTGGCCCACTCAAACCCCACTGACAACTTGGACCCGCCAAAATACTTACAACATGACCCCACCTGCCATGGGCGCGCGCTACGGCGCTCCCAGGTTCGACGCGGACACGCGGTATCTCCAGCAAAGAACGAGTGGACAAATCGCGCTTCCCTTCCCCCTGCCTTTATTCGCGTGGCCTACCGGCCGCCATCGCCTCAACCCACCAACGATTCCTCCACGCGTCCCGCGCCGCGTCGCCGCCTTTCCGATACGCTTTCGCGCCGCGCAAGCAAAATCGCTCAAATCGGAGTGCCAGTTCGCCCAATTCACCAACAATCCGATCGTCTTGTGCGGTCTGGTCAGCCCAGTTCGACCCCAGCGCGCCCGATTCTTTTCTAGGTTTTGCCGCTCTGGTTAGCGGATCTAGGGTTGGGCTGCGAATTCTGGCGTGAATTTTGGGGAATTCGCTTCGGTTCCGACTTCCGAGGGATCCGTGCTTTCGCCCCATGGCCGCGGTGCGGCACGCGGGCTACAGGAGCCACGACGTGGCGAGGGGGCGGGAGGTCGACCTGGAGCGCTCCAGAAGAAGCAAGGATTATCACCACCGCCACCCGAGCCGCGACCGCGACTCGGACCGCCGCCGCGACGGCGGCCGCAGCGGGGGGCGCGATGTGTCCAACGGGCACCGTCGCCACCGCTCGCCGTATCCGCCACCGAGGAGCCGTCCGTCAAGAAGGGGGGAGGATCGGGAGCCTGGCGAGGTCTCGAGCGGCAGCGGCTCGGAGGAGTCTGGTGGGCGCCCACTGAAGGCCAGGGGACCGAGGGAGGATGGTGCTCTGGGAGTTTGCAAGGACGGCAGTGTGTTACCACCAAATAAGAAGAGGAAGCACTCACCTGTTAGGAGCAGGGTTGGGGTTGACACAGCATTGGTGGAGCTCCCACTGCCTTCTCCACCTCCTTTATCAGATGAGAGTCCTATGGCGACAGTTGGTGGGTGCCCAACATTGAATTGGGATGTTTCAGTGGCTCCACATGAGGCCAAATCTTCTCATGAACAAGAGAAGAATGGGGTTAAGGATGGGGAAGAGGAGTGTCCAACAATGAGAAACATTTTTACTTCAAGATGGGCAGAAGCTGATGACGAGGAGGAAGAGGTGACCGTGCCCAAAAAGAAGAAAAGTGTGTCTCCCGCTAACTTGTCTGAACAAAGGTCTACAAAGAAAGTTACAAGCCCAGAGCTTGGAGAACTGCTGCGGGTTAAAACATCAAGAGGAAGCTCCTCATGTTCACCTAACTCTATGGGTAGTGAAAACTGTAATATCCAGGCAGACAGGGGTGACCGCATGGATGTTGACGAGGATGACATTGATTTTTCTGTGGGTTGTTCGCTGGATACTGATTCTGGGAGTGATGTGCGTAGGTCTAGAACACCTGAGGTTGTACGTCCGCCACGTAGGTGCTTCAACATGCTTCAGGGCTGTAGGAGTATTGATGAGTTCGAGAGGCTCAACACAATCAATGAGGGTACATATGGAGTTGTATTTAGGGTGAGGGACAAGAAAACTGGTGAGATTGTTGCGTTGAAGAAGGTAAAGATGGATAAGGAAAGGGAAGGTTTTCCATTGACTTCTCTTAGGGAAATAAATATCCTTTTATCCTTTGACCACCCTTCAATTGTGGATGTCAAGGAAGTAGTTGTTGGTGGTCATGATGATGATACTTTCATGGTGATGGAGTACATGGAACATGACCTGAAGGGTGTCATGGAGACGATGAAGCAACCATACACCCAAAGTGAGGTCAAATGTTTGATGCTTCAGCTGCTAGAGGGCGTGAAGTATCTTCATGACAATTGGGTACTGCACAGGTAATGACAAACTACTGAATCTTTTCCTTCTCCATCTTGCATAATTCTGAATGGCACTGTGTTTCGTATTGATACAAAAATAATGTTGTTTTGCTTTATAGGGATCTCAAGACATCGAATCTTCTCTTGAATAACCGTGGTGAGTTGAAGATATGTGATTTTGGACTCTCTCGTCAATATGGCAGCCCGCTGAAGCCTTACACTCAACCAGTTGTGACTTTGTGGTATAGGTAAGTTACCGGCCAGCATAAGATTTTTCAAATGTTCTTTATATACCAGATTGGAAGTTATGTTCTCATCTCACTAGTCCAAGGATGTCTAATCCTTTTCTCCTACTGACTACAGGGCTCCGGAACTACTTTTAGGAGCAAAGGAGTATTCTACTGCTATTGATATGTGGTCATTGGGTTGCATAATGGCAGAACTCTTATCAAAAGAGCCGCTCTTCCCTGGGAAAAATGAGATAGGTCAACTTGATAAGGTACATGGTGTGTGGTGCACTCTTTTCTGTTTGTTATCACTACATCTGTGAAATCTAATAGCACAGTAACTTTTATTGCAGATATTTAGAATACTTGGGACACCCAACGAGGAACGGTGGCATGGTTATTCCAAATTGCCTGGTGCAAAAGGCAAATTTGTAAAGCAACCGTAAGTGGCTACCATCTTTATTGCTGCTGTTTTTTTTTTATTTTTTGAACATGCAGATCACATCATGGAAATCTTACCTTTGATTTCCCATCTCAGGTACAATAGATTAAGGGACAAGTTTCCAGCTGTATCCTTCACGGGAGGGTTGACCTTGTCAGAAGCTGGATTTGACCTGCTAAATAGGTTGTTGACATATGACCCTGCGAAGGTAATATATGTTGTCTATTGCACTACATGACTTCCCTTTACTCACTTTGCATGCCCCTTAATATACTCGTTTCTTTCATACAGCGCATATCTGCAGATGATGCCTTGAACCATGAGTGGTTCCGTGAGGTTCCTCTGCCCAAAACAAAGGATTTCATGCCAACGTTTCCTGCTCTGAATGAACAAGACAGGTACTGGTCACTTGCTCATTTGGCTCTCATACTAACATGCATGGACTGATTTTTTTTTTATTAATATGGCTATATATTTTTGACATGCAGGAGGATCAAGAAATACATGAAGAGCCCTGATCCCCTGGTGGAGCAACAGATGAAAGAACAAGGGAGCACAGGAAATCGTGGCCTTTTTGGCTGATCTGGAACTAGAATTGGGCTTGCTGCAGAAACAGCTTTCAGTGTGAATAATTTTGAGTACACGTTCCGAGGTGAGGTGTCATGCTGGAAATGAAAGTAACCTGTCTACTTGGTGTGGTGACAGCTGATTATGTTCGATAGCAGGATCGGATCAGGAGGGAATACAGTATTTGCTCACTTTCCATGCAGATACTGTTCAAATGTCAGGGTTAGCTCTCTCTCAGAACTAAAGTCACATTCTAATCCACTATCGTTATAAGGCGCAGATCCAGTTCAATTTCGGTTCCATCTAAAGGTCAGGCCTATTGGGTACACCAGTTTCACCTCTGAAACTTCTATGTAAAGTATTATATATTGTTGCCTTGTAATCAGTAATCAATGAGATATAAATGATATCCTACTATTTCCTCTGTTCAAGTAGTTCATTTTTCTTTTGGTCTCCATTTTGTTTGCAAGAATTGAACGAAGCGAAGGGGAGTGTGCGTTTGGTTTTCACAAGGAAATTGATGCACTCTTATTGCAGATTGTAAGGTAAACGCTGAGGAGCCTGTTCCCTCCGTTGATGTGTTACCGTGTAAAAAATGTGATGAATTCACTTTCATTTCTAATTTAGTTTTGTTAAGGGACTGGTTTCTACTGAATAGTCTACTATTACACCTCTGGTACTGCTTTTAAGTTGTTAGCCTTGTCTGGGTAGTGCACCTGGTATAGTACTTCCTCATCGACGGTGCAAATGTTTACTTACAGGGGAATTCTGTTTCCACAAACTAATAATGGCATCGGACATTGGGATCACTGTAGTTTCTATGCATCTAGCAAACCATTCAGTCTGTGTGACAATTAAGATACTTAGGTCTAAATGTCTGAATTCCTTGATTCATTCAGCCTTATGCAGTAGACTAAGTGGCTTCAGAATGTGGAAACAGAGATCTATATCTGTTCTTGGTTGCTTTCCTGAACTCAATCTTGTAACTACGATAGCTGGAACTTGGGTACTGTTTACTGCAGCTTCCAAAAACATTGACAGTTCTTCATTTGTCTTCTGCCATAAATTTCTAATGTTTGGTTCAAAAAGCTATCTATACTGCTAAATTAAAAATCTGCAGATGGCTTAATAACCTTTTCACCTGTGTTCGGCATTCGGCAAGCTTATCTGTTGTAACCTGTCATTGCTTCAGCTATAAGCCATCTCTTGTACCACTGTGTTTGTGGTTAGCATCCTTGCTTGAACTTGGAACTAGATCTAACCATTGTTTGGGAATGGCATATATTTTCATTAGACCTGATTCTGATGATTTTGCTACACAATTAATCTTCAAGTGATAACTAGTTCTTGATGAACTTGTCAGAAAGTTTACTTAACTCTCTTAAACATTATGTGACACATCTGCAGCTTAAAGCTGTGGTTATACCAAGACAAGAAGCTTTCTTGGATGTCAGGCTACTATATTTGAACTTTTTTTGTGGCCGGGCCTTCAAAGGTCTCATCTTGTGAATCCAAGGGGTCGGGTCAGTCATCTTTTCTTCTGCACTTACTGCTTAATGCTGTTATTTGTTAATCTTCACCTGTTAAGGTCAGCTCTTTTGACTACTTTGGTAATTCCTGACCTCCGTTGCATTTCGGTTTTGTTTCATATGCTTATCCCTTCTTTTATCATACCTATTATTCGTGGCATGGTTGTTGTCGGTTTGGTGCTTACACAAGTGCATTCACTGGACTACTATGCCCACCATCTCAACACTTGTCCATGGTTCAGCGATGATTCTACGCTTATTCTTGCTTGAAATAGTTATGGAAACAGGTAAAAAAAACAGAGAAATATGCTTTTCACTTGAATTTTGATGACAAGTCAATTTTCCTTGTGCTTGGTTTAGATGATTATCAACGACCTTTGTTGCTGTGTAGGGTTGTGGGTAATCTATTTCCCTAGGTTGATTCCGATGTGGCATGTTGATTGCTCAAGTTTTTCCACTTTTCTTGCAAGGTTGATTCTGATCATTCCTTATGTGGGTTTATTGTCTTGTATTTGCTGTGTGATTAGTGTGTCTTGGTTAATTGGCTAGTGCTTTGATAATGTTTCTTAGAACCCGGTGCCATTGCTGTAAACAATGGAACTGCCTGTGACGTACATGAATGTTTCTACTAACCCCTAGGTAGGTGAGTTTTGTGCCATTGTAGAAAATGTATTAATATTAGGGGCCTGTTTGGCATGGTTCCAACTCTGTCTGGAGCAGCTCCAGCTCCAAACTCCAGTTGGAGCTAGCTCTGGGTGGAGTTGGAGCTGTCTGGATGGAGGTGTTTGGCTGGGAGAGGGCTCACAGCTCCAGAGTTGAGGTTTTTAGGGTGGATTGCCCTTCTTACCTGCTAGAGGAATAATCCTCAATTGATTCCTCCAAACCCTAGAAGGGTGGGTAATATAGTAGCTGTACATGGGCCTCATAGATGGGCCTAACACATGGGCCATAAGGGCCCATACCTATACTCCAACATTACCCTTTATTGATCTGTCTGTAACATTTTGCATACTTTATGAAGTGATTGCACATTCAACATACATACCATAGATAAAAAATATTACTCAATTATTACAACCAAATTTGACAACATAAATCCATAGTTTTTAAAATATTAATAGTCCATACTAGTGCTTATCATTACATTAGTTACATGATAACGCGACCGATGTTGCCAAACCATCACGGAATGTGTCCATTGTCACGAAGCTTGGCTCCGAAGTGGACCCATCGGAAGCATGTGGAGACACAGCATACTTTTTGTACCTCTCTGGGATAGTAGGCACAAAGTAGGATCCCTATCAAAATTAGCGAAGTCTGCATCCTCACTTGCATGCTCACGTATGAAATTATGGAGAACCATAGTGGCAGCAACAATCTTCTTCTGTGTGAACATGCTATAGCCAGGCATCTTGTAAAGAATTGCCCATTTCATCTTTAGCAATCCAAATGAGCGCTCAATGACATTACGGATAGATGAATGTACCCGGTTGAACTTCTCCTTTGGAGTGGCCGGTTCCATACCTTGAAATCTTCCTTCAGTTTGTCCCACTTGTTCTTGAGTTGCAGCTTGGTCACATCAAGACCTGTTCTTTGTTTGAACCCCTTTGCAACCTCATCATAGCCTAATGGATTCAAGTATGTGTTTGGCCGATTCCCTTTTCCAACTTGTTTGGCAAACAACATGCACACAATCCGAGTTTGTTCAGGGTTCCGGATCCAATCAATTTCCGGCATCTAAACCAACTCACGAATGCATTTTTAGGCAATACAGTACACCAATCAAGTCACTCAACATACAAGAAAATCACACATAGCCACATAAATCCTACGAAATTGAACTAATTTTGATACTTCTCATACCAATTGCAAAACAACTATTCCATTTTTACTTCCATTTGGCAGATAATACCTACAATCTATACAAGAGAACAAATACTGAGAAACAAGAATACATAACAAAGGAAATCACCTTGGATGGATGAAGGAGGTCGGCGGACTGCGTCCTACGGAGGAGGGATGGTGGAGATGGCGGCCGCGTGTGGGGCACGGCCCGGCGGCGCCTGGTGCCTGACAGATTGGGGGCGCGGGGCGTCCAGGGGCCGGCGGCGTCTTCCAGGGGCTGGAGGAGGTGGTGCTTGGGGGATGAGGCGGCGGTGCTTGGGGGATGGGGCGGCGGCGCTTGGGGGATGCGGCGGCGGCGTGGGCGCACTGAGCGGCGGCGCAGGAGCTGAACGCGTGGGGGAGAACGGAGATGATAGGGTTCGCGGTTCGGTTCGGGTGGGGGGCGAAGAAAGAATAGAAACGAAACGTTTTTTTTTTGTGTAACCAGTGGCAGTGGTGGGTAATTACCCCTCAACTCCACGTCTAGGTTCATATTTGATGTTTTTGGAGCTGCCAAAGGGGTACTCCTCAACTCCACCCCCATTTGCACTGCAGCTCTAGAGTTTTGGGAGCTTCATGGAGTCGTGGAGTTGGGGTGTTTGGCTACAAAATTTGTTGGAGTTGCTGGAGTTTAGCTCTAGAGCCACGCCAAACACCCCCTAGGTCCTAGTTGCTCTTGGTATGCCATCCTAATTTTTTCTTCCTTTTGAGCTTTTAATCTGCATGGGATCTGAGGAACTGCAACCATGCGAATTTACATTTTTTCCCTATTTGGGTAATCGCTTACTATTCCTGAATTGGTATTGGAGTATTTGACTTAACCATGTTCATTATTGTGCTGTTTGTGACTATCTCTAGAATTCAAGCCTGGTAGTTCAATTTTACGCATGTATCTTTGTTATCCTTGGAAGTTTGATGCCACAGGGTTTAAGCACTGAGCTTATTGACAAATAACAAATGTGTTATTATGGGTCTTTGTGAAATTGGTCAATGTATAGTTTCATCAGCTAAGTGTCCAAACAATACTTTTATGATGGAAAATCCATAGTTGGTCATAATGTCAATGATCACTGGCCATATTATCAATGATCATTTTAGTTCTAGCTCCATAGCTAAGTTCACATGAGCTCAATGTTTCGCCTTTTTTTTTTTTGGACAAGTTGGGGTGAGCTCAATGTTTTACCTTTTTTGGAGAAATTTGCATAACCTTAAGCTCATTGATTGTTCTAGCTAGATACTTATTGTCATGATCGATATTGCTGTTGTCTCATTACATTTCCTGGATCAGAAGGCAGTTTTCTTCCGTAGTTCGAGCATGTTTGCATTAGTTTTAACCACAAATACATGAGTTACATTTAATTAAGAATCAAACACTGAAAACTTCTGCGCTATTTGAAACAATGGTTAGGTATACCTTCAACAAGTCTACAAACAATATAGGCACAACAGCAGCCTCAACCATACTTTTTGAACTATGTGCCGTTCCATACCATCTTCAGCAGGCATGCGTGGATAGGTGCAATGAATATCGCCAGGAAGAGATGTTTTTATGGTCCTTGACATTGGGACTGTCTATAAGTATCATAGAAGTTTTTATTTGGAAAATGGACTACATCTATACAGAAATAATAATTGATAATGAACATGATATCCAAATGATTTTATACAGAGGATACCAGGGTGTGGGGTCTTTACCATGATTGCAGCTGCTTGTCATCCCCATGATGGCTTCTGATGGCGAAAGGAACCATTGATTGGCATTTTCTTAGGTTTGAATCAAGTTACTAGCCTATTGTTGTAGGGCTGCAAATGAGTAACGGTCTGACATGCTAAGGAAATTGAAGTTCCAAGTATAAGATCCAGGACAAAAGATTAGATGAGAAGGTTTTGCATGGCCATTATAACCGACTTTTAGTGGTTTGGATCAAATAATAAAATCAGCTTCTGTAAAACATGTTTTAGTGGATTTTTTTTAGGAAAACCGGTTTTAGCCTGTTATTCCGTTACTGTATGTTTAAATAATACTACTTTGTGTGGATCACGGAAACAGAAACAAAGTTAAACGAAGTCAGGGTCTAATCATTGCCTATCATTGGACATCAGAATTGACATGGCTCAGGCCCCAATATCTTTGATTGATGTACTGTTTGGCCTCCTGGTGATTCAGAAGTGTGTTGGCTTGTTGAGCGTGATTAGCCAGAACTTGTTTTGTAAAAACTACTAGTCGTTTTTGTCAAAACCGAGAATTCTGTGTTTATTGAAAACTCGTTTTCCTTATCTTTAGTTAGACAAAACAAACACGGTTTTCCAAGAAACAGATTAAAACTAGCTTTGCGGAATGTAACTTTTAGAAAACTAGAGATCAAAACAGGCCCTTAAGTATTTTCTTCTGTTGTATGGATGAAAACGAAATTTAGAGATGATTTTGGCTACATTTTTGTGAATAAAAAAGGTATCATATTAGTCTCAAGCAAGTTGGAGTAAGCTGGAGATAAATCCAATAATAACCACGGAAAAAGAGGACACTCCTTTATAATTGTGGATTTGTAGTAATGATTAATGAATATGAAGAGTTATTACTGTTTTTGTTGCTGGCTTTGTGATAATCTTTCACAGTTGCCTGAAAGTGCACTGTAGGTAGTACAAGTGTTCAGTGCAATTGTAATTGTTGAAAATTATGATGTAATTTAGCAAGTTCTAATGTATGAACCACACAATGTCTATGGAGCTTGGTTTGTGACAGTTCATTGTGCCATTGAGTTTTTTATTTTTCTTCAAAAGTTTAAATGATATAGATCTTTGTTCAAAAGTTCATGGCTACCTGGGGCATGGCAGTACGTAGACATTGCAGCCTTAGGTAAATACTAGACTGGTGGAGAATTGATTACTAATCACTTTCAGTTTTGAATCTTATATTCAATTGATTGGAAAGAACAGTATCATGAGATGTAAACTGTACATTCAGTTGCTAGATGTCATTTCTATGTCATATTCAAGGTGGCATATTATCATCAGGTAATTTAACCTAGTCTGCAGCTCTGCATGTTGTCCTAAAGTTCTCCCCCTTAACTGATGTAACCTACAGGGACCATCCAACTGTACTCTGATTTGTGTTAAACTCTATAGAAGTTCCTAGTTAACAGTGATTTCTAAAGACTCGTAATTCTTTGATTTCTCTAGTTACAACAATGAGCTATTATTTGTCTCAAGTGATTTATTATTATTTTTGTATGACTGCTCATGAACTCGTTTTAACCTTTGTTTTGCTCGTTGTTTTGTGCGAGTGCAAACAATGTTTGGAAGGCACAGGGTCTGGAGGTGCAAGGCTTTTGTGCACTTACTATTGATTCCAACGTTACAACCATCTGACGAGTCGAGACAGGTTTCCCAGATGCTGCAGTTTGTTAGGCTCTTTTGTTTTTTTTTAAAAAAACAAGCGATGGATTCACGATGGTTTCTGTTTCTCTTTTATGCAAGATGACTGCGATTTTGCATAAAGAAAAGAACCTCCTGTACTTGAGAGTTGGCACTGAATTGCCGCGTTCCTGAAACCATGTAGAAAAGTCCAAACTTTTTTTTAAACAGTATCAAAGTTAGCTGAATATAGGCGATATCTAGTGGTAGAATGCTGTACGTTTTGTTTTAGAGCGCAGAGGTGATTTGCCGTTTCATTTTGTAGAAGGCTGTATGAACAAAAGCCCCTTACTGTTACAGCGTCTGACTCGCTGAATTCACCGATCCGGCCACGACCTCAACCATGTAATGGGAACTATACACGGAATAAACTCCCAAGCAGCAAAGTGTAACTCAATTAATTTGCTTCCGGCAACATGCTTGGTTTGCTGGATTAATACGTCCGGATTATCGGATCATTCCGGACCGTCTCTGCTCACCCAAACCAACACTTTCGCAAGTGTCAGTCTTCAGCCTAGTAGATCGGGGGCTCCTGTCTATGCATCTGAAGATATAGACAGGGTCATCATCTTCCAGCCCATCTACCATCTTCTTCCTTAGCTTCGGCGTCATGCGCGCCTAGCCTGCTCGGCTGCTCCGTCACACCCTCCCTTCCCTGTCCTCTTCCTGCAGCCGGCCGCTAGCTCTCCTCCCACTTTGTCGGCGACTCGGCCCTCCGCTAATTTAGCACCTCGTCGGCCCCTCCCCCTACACTCGGCCGACTCTGACTATCCAGTTGCCATCTTGGTACCTGGCCGGCGGCCCGTGCCACCGACCTCGCCACCATGCTGCTCTCTTCCACCGTCAGGCCTGCCACTTATCCCAAAGATCTTTTCTATGGTTAAGTACGCTGGAGAGTCCCACCTGAAACTGTGAAATCTAACTCTGGTGGATCATCGGTGGCATGGGCGAGGACGATAGAGGAGCAAAACGAGGTGAGCGAGCAACTAGAGCTTATAGGGGGGAAGAAAGGTCCAACGGTTCGTAGGGTACGCACGCATAACATTGGAAGAAGGGTAGAAAAAAATATACCTGTTTAATTCGTGTGAAAGAGTGAAAAGTGTATGCATTGGGTTGCGTGCACAGAGAGTAGAAATAAACTGACACGGTTCTCGATGAGGCAAGTGACGTGAATTAAACAGAGTCCAGGTTTACCGGAGGAGATCGCGTCACCGTGTTCACTCGTAGGCGTAGGAAAGCTACC
>CM014270.1:56681093-56699540 GCA_004135705.1 Alloteropsis semialata
TTTACGAGCCGCTTGGGTGTCTGCCTCCCTAGCCGGTTAGGCGAGGTGGCGTCTGATGGGGATCCAACGGCCCAGATCGACGGAGATAGGAAGGAGGCGCCGACCTGACAAATTTGAGCGCTTCACGATCTGTGGAGACAGGAGTATATGAAGTGGAGTAGGAGTATATGAGTCCGCCGACAATATTGATCTAAGAAATTTGAGCACAATCACGAAGCAAATTAGGGCCGAGAGATTTGAGTACTACACATATGGATCAATAGATCATACTCGACATTTCCTTGTAGAATTCACACAGTGTAAACATGTAAACATGTCTATCTGAAAAAAACAAATTAGAGTATTAGTATTTTAGACGAGTCCAATTGGACGCGATTGGTAGCCTGACCTGGCGTAGCCAGGCCCATAAGCCAGGCTGTGGGCCTGTGGCTAGCTTAACCAGCCTCGAGGGATATTGAGATCTTGTTTGGCAAATTTGCATCCCATAGACCAGGCTCTTTGCCCTTCGTGATTGACTTAGAGCAACTCCAGTGGAGGACCCTAAATGGACCCATACTCTAAATTTTAGGGTTTTCCTCCAAAAAATCAACTCCAGCAGGGCCCCTAAATGAAAATGCATTTTTTATGCCCACCCAAATTTCAGCTCCAAGCCCCCATTCCTAGGGGCCTCCAATCCCCCCCTCAAAACATGAGTTCCACTATTTTTAGAAGAAAATAGGGGTTTGGGCTGATTTCCCACTGGAGTTGAGAGGTAATTTTGGGCCCCTATTTTTTGCAATCCGGCTTGTAAATGGATTTTAAGGGCTTCAATTTGCATGCCTCCACTGGAGTTGCTCTTACCACGCCCACCCATCCATCAAAAGAGTTTTCGTCAAGACGGCCGGCGCTTCAGATAGAAAAAATCGTCGGCGCTTTAGCGGACAAACCGGTAGGGCGGGGACGCGGAAGAGGAAGTCGAGGGGATTCTGTGGAGGTGCGCGCGTAGGGGACGCGCCGCTGAGGTCCGGCACGGACGCCGAGAAGGTAGGACCCTTCTGTCTAGCACTGTCGCACCTCCCTTCTGCATCTGCGTCGCCGGCGCATCTTCTTCCTTCCGCAGCTGCGTCGTCGCCGCATCTCTATTCTGCATTTGTGCTGCCGCATCTGCATCTACGGCAAGCTGCGGGGAGGACGGCAAGCTGCGCGGGCTCTCTTCGCGCCAAAAGGCAGAATCGCGCGCACGAGCGCAACGGATCAGCCGGGCCATGGATGAGTCGCTGACGCTCGTACAACGCGAGGAAGAAGTCGTCTCTTCGCCTGGGAGCACACGCCCGTGCCGACGTTCGTCGACGGCAACCCTCTCTTTCTTGATTTAATGAGCGCCACATAGGACGATTTCGCTGATGTGGACATAAATAATAGACAGGTGCTCCTTTGTACGTGCCCTTACTAGCGGCAGGGATGGCCGGTAGCAGCCGGAATCGAAGGACGCGGCCATGGTGGCCTCTACGGCCGCCATATCTTGCCCCCATGTCGCCTGGCCCACAGCCGCCATGCCTCTCTGTCGCGCCCTCGTAGGCGCCCTCATTGTGCCACCGCAGTGGCTGCCGCGTCGCCTCCACTGCCGTGGCCCAGCGGCCGCCTCTGTACGGCCCCAGCGGACGCATCCGGAGTGTTGAGGGGGTGTTCAATTACGCAAACTTTTTCATCAAAATTTTTTACCAAAGGAAATCTTACATGTATGGAGTAGTAAACGTGTGTTAATGACAAAACTCATTTCATAACCCTCGGTAAATTTGCGAGACGAATCTAATGAGCCTAATTAGGCCATGATTTGCAACAGTGATGCTACAGTAATCATCCGCTAATCATAGATTAATTACAGTCATTAGATTCGTCTCGCGATTTCCAGGCGAGATCTATAATTAGTTTTATTATTAGTCTACATTTAGTACTCCTAAATGGTAAGATTCTCTTGCAAAATTTTTCACCAAAAATTTTCACCGGAATTAAAATGCCCTGAGTTTTTGGGGTCCTATTAAGCTTCTTGTGGTCGGTTCCATACATACCACGGCTGGTCCTAAGATTATATAATCTAGATTATGGTTAAGGGCAACTTGGTAAAATATCACCATGGATCACCAAATAATCTCAAATAAGCTGCACATAGATAGATTATTTTGTGGTCCATGATGACCTTTTACCACGTTACTCTACCACCATAAGTTAGATTATATAATCTATGGAGAAAACAAACACCCCCTTAAAAGAGACCCTTAAGGGAAAAAGCTAGAGACCCGGTCTCAAGCCAAAGGCCTGGCCTTAGAGAATAGAAAATTCAGCAGAGGACAGAAGCATGCGCCAGAGGCCCACAGTGCGCAGGACTTTTTTTTGATAAAACTTATCTGTATTACTGGATAAGGTAGACGTACAAGTACCCGTACGAATACAGACAAGCACAGTGCGCAGGACTTGCAGCCTGTTCGGTTGGCTGGTGCTGATTTGTTGTGAGACTGAAGTACTGCTGGCTGGCTGGTGGCTGGTGCTGATTTGTTGTGAGACTGAAGTACTGCTGGCTGGTGGCTGATAAGCCAAGCGAACAGGATGTTGGAGGAGAACGACCAGAGGTGATTGGAGGAGAATGGCGTCTATGTCCAGATGATTTTTTTACTATTTTGTAGCGGGACCCACCCTGAAGACCACTAGGCATCATATACATATCGTTGCCGGCCTTAGTAACATGTGGGACCCACGCTTAAGACCCCTCGGCAATATACACTCCGGATGCCCTGCTCGCCTTCGCGCTCTTTGGCCATGGCAGCCACCGCGCGCCGCCGTGTCCTGATGCCCCCTGTCGCGCCGCCCCGCAGGCCTTGCGTGCCCCATGCGCTGCCGGGGCCGCCCCCGCAGTACGCTTTCGTAGCCCCTCAGAATACCGGAGGTCACCTTATCCTGTCGCGAAGGCCGATTCCGGCCTGCACGGCGAGGAATGATATCAAATTTCGTTCCACGGGGTGCAGCCTTTGGGCTTCCTTTTGCATCCGCTCGACCTGACCCAAGACCTCTTCTATCTTACCAAACATAGCATCCTGCAATAGTTGGGCCTGGCCGAGACCTCATCCAGACTACCAAATGGGCGCATTTTGTCCTGTATGGCTCTTAGGACCTGCTTGCTTGCCGGCCACAGCTGGCCACGCCACAAGCAATCCTGCCACACTCTGTGGCGCATGGTATTGCCGCCACCACTCGCCGCGCTGCCGCATGCAAGCCAGTAGCAGTCAGAGCTCGTGGCGAGCAACCAAGCGTCATCATTTATTTCGTGGCTGCCTAAGCTTCAGTTTGGCGAGTGAAGGCAGGGAACCAAACGCTCCCTTACTCAACAACTTCGGGTGCCACACAATCCTAATTGGAACCAATTAATAACAGCTTATGGTGAAAATAATCGCAAAACAGCCTCCAAACGGCGCGCTTATCGGCCGCGGCTGTAAGACGCGATTTTTCCCCCGCGTGAAATGAATGGGAATGCGGAATCGGGGTTCACGCCTGATTTTTTCAACCGCGGCAGCAATGAAATGAGAGTACCCTTCAACTTTGGTTGTATTTACCCGCAAGTGCCATTAAGTACCCCCTGAACCGTTCAGTTCCGTTCTCTCGACCGCATCCGCGTGCGAAAGAAGACAGGGAGACGAAGAGAAGGGCGCTAGGGTTGGCTGCCCGTCAGCGCCGAATCCCATCGCCCGCCGCCGGATCCCCCTGCCCGCCGTCGGATCCCGCCACCCACCATCGGATCCTTGCATCTTCCTTCGCATCCAGCACTCCACCGTTGATTCCTGCCCTTCTGTTGCCGAGAAGATCCTGGAGCTTGGTTGCATCTTCCTTGAGCTCGTCCATCTCCTCGTCGGCGGTTGCATCTTCCTCAAGCTCGTCCATCTCCTCGTCGGCGGTTGCATCGACCTCACCGACGCCCACGCGCTCACCGACGCCCACGCGCGCACGATCCCGCTCTTCAGCAGAGGTAACCTTTCTTTCCCTTTTCCCATCTAGAGTACAAATTGAATCCATGTTGCTTGTGTTTAGGATCATGTTGATTACAAGATACTACTGCATGATGTGTGCTTTTGTTTCCTTTGTTTTATTGAAACAAGTTTGCTTCATACTACATTCTCTTATTGGTTTATATGTAAATCATAGATGGAGAATGCTTCAAAGAAAAGTGCTACAAAGTGGGATCCTTTTGCTGCAAAAGTGTTCAACGCTCGAACAATGTAGGCTATGCAAATCTTATTAAGGAGTTCAATGCTCGCACAAAGAGAGAGTATACACGTTTTCAAATGAAGAATAGGTGAGATACCTTGAAGGGAATGTATACACAATGGAAAACTCTTAAATCTTAGAGCTACTGGATTAGGAAGTTCCATCATTCATTCAGTGAGGTACTAGAAAGTATCCATAGAATGGCAGCTGACATCATAAAGCCAAAAGATCCAGAATTTACAACAATACATCCTAAACTTCGAGAAGCTAGATTCTGGCCTCATTTTAAGGATTGCATTGGTGCAATAGATGGCTCACACATACCAGTGACAATGCCATTGAGTGAACAACCTAAATACTTTGGGTGACATGGATATACTTCGCAAAATATCATGGCAGTATTTGACTTCGACATGAGGTTTACTTTTGTTGCCACTGGTTGGCCTGGATCTGTTCATGACACTCGTGTATTAACGGATACATTAATAACATACAAAGACCAATTTCCACATACCCCAGAAGGTATATTTATTGTTTTACATATAGCCATGTTTTCACTTTCTTATGCAGTTAGGACTAACACTTTATTAATTTAGGGAAGTATTATCTTGTGGACTCAGGGTATCCTAATAGAAAGGGGTTTCTAGCACCTTACAAGGGTCAAAGATATCATGTATCTGAATGGCAACATGGTCACCATCCAGTGGGATCAAAAGAGATGTTTAAATATGCACATTCGTCTCTCCGAAATGTCATTGAGCGAAGTTTTGGAGTGCTTAAGATGAAATGGCGCATTCTCTTAAACTTGCCAAGCTTTCCAATAGAGAAACAATAAAAAATCATTATCGCAATGATGGCTCTACATAATTTCATTAGAGAAAGTGCCATACACGATGCAGATTTTGAGAACTATGTTCCTGATGATGATAGTGCTGGTGCTTCCCAAGCTTCCATGGATGATGCAACTCTTCAAAGCGATGACGGTGATATGGGTGTTCTTCGAGATTCTATTGCTGCAGCGTTGATGTAGATGTTTAACTATGTCATACTATGGTATATGTGCCTTCCCTAAATACACTAGTATAACTACTTTTGCTATTTAGGACACACTGGTATGTGTGCTTTTGGTACCACCATGTCTTCTTTTCCTGTTATGGAAGGACATTATGGAACCATTAAGTATATAATTTGAAAAAAATCATCTACACTAGCAATATTCCAATGAAAATTTTAATTATTATTATCAAAAATAGGTTCTACACTTATTTAGCATTCAAACAAGTCATTATATGCATAAGGGGTATACAGGTCATTTCACACTCAGGCCAAAAATCTCGCAGCAAAAAATCAGGGTTGCCAAACGCCTAGCTCCTACAGACAACAGCTTCTCTGGACACCCCCCTGTTTAGTTCGTGAAACTTTGAAAACTAGTTTGCAAATTTATAACTTTGGAGCTAAACACTCCCCTTCAACTAGTTTGCAAAGTTGCAAAAGTAACGCATTGAAAACATGCCCTCTCTTTCGCGACACACTTTCTAATGCAATTTTTGCAACTTTGGAACTGAACACCCCATTCAACTAGTTTGCAAACTTTGACACTTTTGCAAACTAGTTTTTAAAGTTTACAAAGTTTCACAAACAAAACAAGCCCTTAATAGATTCATTATCCCAATTTCAGCCGAGGGTTATGAAGGCCTTGTTTAGTTGCACAGACTGTTCAAACTTTTTACTATTCACCCATCACATCAAATGTTAGGATACTAATTAAGGGTATTAAATGTGGATTAATGACAAAGCCCATTCCATAACCCCGGATAACTTTGCGAGATGAATCTAATGAGTCTAATTAGGCCATGATTAGACAACATCATGGTACAGTAAACAATCTCTAATGATAGATTAATTAGGCTTAATAGATTTGTCTTGCGATTTCCCGTCCATCCGTGTAATTAGTTTTATAATTAGATCATGTTTAGTCCTTCTAATCTTTGGTTTAAAATTGCTACAGTAAATTTTGCAAACTTTCAAAACCGAACTAAACAGCCCCGAAATAGATAAACTGAAAAGTACCACATTAATTTGTGGAGTCCTTTACCTGTATGCCATTACAAAAGTTGCTCGTTACGCGTATGCCACTAGAAAGTTTCTAGGCACCTGTGTGCCATGACACAAAGTTTCTTTTACATGTGTGCCATTTTGGATGGAAAGAGAGCTAACAGAGGCTAATAGAGGTGAAAAAAGACCGTTTTGCCCTTCTAGCTTTCTAGTGCACAACGTGAGTCTGGAGAGGACTTTCTGATGCCATTTTGACATTAAAAAAAAGGAAGAATATGTGCATGACAATTATAAGAACAATTGATCTGACAATAAAAAAAGAAAAAATATGCATGACCATTGCAAACCAACAATTAATTGGTTCATATCACATAGGGAAAGAAAATGATCTGACAATAAACTTGTTCATATCACCAACATTTAAGCAACTGAGTTCACTAGTTTTCATCACATAAGTACTGGCTAGCCAAACCACAACTGTCTTAAATTACATCACCATTGCATAAAACATGACAGCAAAAGTAGTTCCTCCACACCACAAGTACTAGGCATGCCAAAAGAAAATAATGCTTCATCACATAGGAAAAGCACTCCCAAAATAACACTCCAGAATCACAAGTCAAGCTTGAGTTTCTTCTTGCTTCTGGTATTTGAAGCTGGGCTGGCTATCTCAACTGGAGTCCTCTTTGGTGTCAACTTCTTCATGATGGCACGCTTCTTCCTTGGTGTCTGCATTGTATGTAGGGAGGCTTCACAGGATCTAGTGTCTTGATGAATAATAGGCGGGTGCTCAACTTGGACAGGAAAAGGGTCATTGGATCCAGTTGCAGATCTTGTGTGAAAGTAAGAAATAGAGATCAGTGAGGTTGTAAATGTCAAAGTGTGGAAAAATGAAAACAGCTTAAGACCATACCTGCTAGACACCGTATTGCCACTACTTGTTGTAGTGGTTGCTGGCCCCTTTCTTTTGTTGACACCTGCTGAAGAAGAAGGTTTTCTCTTCCTTTTCTTGTGTGTAGCATTGGCCATCGCCTCATTGTGTGGAAATACCATTCCTGATGCAGGAGTGGCCACTACAATGCTAGTCTCTATGTTACTGCTAGATGCTTTCTTCAGCTTTTTCTTTGGTGGACCCCTGAAATAAAGTGTTATTTTGCATAGGTAAACATGAAGACATGAAGGTCATTATGTAGCTATGTCTACAAACTTTACCTCTCAGCCTCCATTGCAGCTATGTCTTCTGGATTCCCATTCTTACAAGTGTACCAATGGTGCCCGAACTAGTGGCATATTGGGCACTCATGTTGCTTCTTGCCTGATTTATTCCTGCTACTACCTTCCTCCAAAGCTGATTTCATTCTGTTCTTCCTCCTTCCTTCAGTTGACTTAAGCAATGGAGGATGCACGAAGAAGCCATGAGTTGCTTTGGGCCACATGGACTTGTCAGGAATAGAGGGCACAGAACCTTCATATGCAATTTTGAATTTCTCAACCGAGTAGCACTCATCCACATAGTCTTCAAGTTTTGCCGCAGGAATTGATGTGATGTAGGCAATAGCATGTTTGTATGGTATTCCTGACCCTTGCCAAGCCCTGCAGGAACATGTTGAAAGGATCACGCACGGCCTAGAGAGGGGGGGGGGATGAATAGGCGTTCCTGAAAAATTCTTGCAGCAAAATTAAATTTGTAGGAAGTTCCAACAAAGTGTAAGAACTTCCGACACTTTATAGGAACTTCCGATAAATCAGATGAACTAGAATCAAATTCAAAAACGAGAAGTATTTCACCAATTCCACTTGAATCAAAAGGTGTGTCTTGACGTCCTAGCACCTGCAGGTATGATCTCTGCAACCAAAAACTCACAAGCACATAGATCGGGATGAAATTGACTCTAGGACAAGATATGCAATAAGAATAATATGAACACAATAAACTCAAGGGAGACAAGGATTTGATTTTCGAAGTTCACTCCCACAAAGGAAGCTATGTCTCCGTTGAGGTGCTCACAAGGAGCCGGGTTGTCCACCTAACCATTTCCTCACCCTAATCGACCACAAAGGAGGATTAGTTCACTTACTATGATCCCCACGAAGAGGAGGGCAATACAAACGTCCGCGGCACAATCACACAAAGTCGATCGGCTCACCGGCGACGCCTAACCGTCTAGGAGCGAAGCTCCAAGAGTAACAAACGCGAATCGATGACCAAGGAAGCCTCAAGTGCTCTTGAGAATGGAGAATGGAGTTCTTGCACTCAAGGGCTTGAATCTCACACCTCAAATCGAGTTTCCCTCACACCCCTTAGTGAAATCACTCAAGGATTGGCTCAAGAGGGAGTGGGAGAGGCTTGGAGAGCTTGAGAAAGTGTTTCTTCGGGTTAGAGGCTGCAGCAATGAAAGAGGGGGGGTGAAGGGGTATAAATACCTCACCCCCAGAATATGACCGTTACAGCCATTTATGAGGTTTATCGGAACTTTTGACATGGTGTCGGAACTCCCGAGGATAATAAATATTCCAATATGATCGGCCCTCATCGGTACTCTCCTGAGAGTTCCGAGAATTGTCGGAACTCCTGACCAAGTGTCGGAACTTCCGACGGAACTGTTATATGCGTGAAAATGGCTAAGTCAGGAAGGCTGAAATAGCCCTTGTCGAAACTTCCGACAATGTGTAGGAACTTCCGACAATGACCAAAACAGTGAGCTGGGATTTTTGGCTGGGCTTGGTGAAAGGACCTAGATGTCGCCTAGAGGGGGGGTGAATAGGCGAGATGACCGATTAAAACCACCAATTGCAATTTCAGCCAGCTGCCAGGGGCAACCCGGTCTAACCGGTATAGCAACCCGGTTAAACCGGTCCTGGACAGTAAGGCTGCACAAGTGGTGCTCGTCCCCCTCTTGTTCTTCTAGCACCAAATGAGCTTGGGGCACTGCTTGTACAGATGTTTTTCAGCAGGTTCACAAAGTCCCTGCACACAGATAGAGCACACCAAAGTAGATCGAAGCGGAAGCAAATATAGAGCTAGAAGTAAACAAATGAGGCAAACCAAAGAGAAGACACAAGAATTTGTTTCCCGAAGTTCAGACCCACTGCATGTCCACCATGACAAGCTCAGTGGTTCCTAATCTCCGTTGAGGAAGCTTATGTGACCACCACCTAGGTCAAGCTATCTCCTCGGCTCCACTAAGTTGATCTTTTCCCACGAAGGAGGCAAGACCAGCCCTTACAAACTTCCAGCCGCTCACCACACAAATGGGAGCTCGCCGGCGACGCCTAGCCGTCTAGGAGGCGAACCTCCAAGAGTAACAAATGCACACGGACTTTCTTGACGCCAACCACAAGTGCTCAAGCTAGTAAATGCTCTCAGATGCTCTCTGATTTCACGATGATTCTCAATGCTCACACACAAAGGCTTCTCTCAACCCAACTCAAGGATTTTCACTCAAATCAAGCAAACTCACAAAGAGGTGTTGGGGAGAGCTTCTCTGCTGTTGGAAACGTGTGTAGGAGGCTTAGGATTCACCCAGAACCAGCAGCCCTCAAAGGAGAGGGCTAAGGGGTGTAAATACCCCGGCTATCACAAACTAGCCGTTAGAACCCAGCCAAAGGCGGTTAGACCGCTATCCTTACCGGTTAGACCGGTATTTCAAACCTACTAGCCGTTACCCTTGTCAGAGGGTCAATAGAGGTTAAACCGGTCCTTAGACCCGGTTAAACCGCTATTGCCCTGTTAGCACTTTTCACTCATCTCAAGGGTTAACTCTCAAGGCTTTCTCACATAGGTCAACTATTTGAGCACTTTACTGGTGTTTTGTCATTTAGCCAATGTAACATCCCTCTTGATAGTACGGCATACCTATACTCAAGAATAAATATAAAATCAATTCATCCACTTGAGCTTGTATGTCTTCAAACATGCCATACATGATTGCTTCTTTCACTTGAGGAATGTCCACATGGTTCTTGCTGAGCAAAACCAACTTGAGCTAGTGACTTGAACCTTTGTCTTGGAATGAAATCCACTTCTAGTTCAATTCACCCTTTCATAATGTTATTCTTGAAAGATTGATACTTGTCAACATGAACACCATATGTAACCAAGATTCTTCAAGTTGAAATCCAAAGAAAGTTTCGTCACCCTAGCAAAGATACATGACTCAAGTCCACCACTTGATCACACATTGCTTAGTACCTTGAAACACTATCCCGAATTCCATCTCTTCATCCTTGCATCACGTATAGCTCCATATAGGTTTGTATCACATTTAGATTCAACAATGAAAACCAATTCTTGATATACACTATATCCATTTTACTTTGACCGTTCACTTCCTTCAAAGTCATCATATCTTCTATGCAAGCCATTATTCAAATATAGACAAAGAATCAGCTATATCACAATATCTCTTGTCCATTAAACCAAGCTTGCAATATTCAATATTTTTATCCACCATGATCTTAGATACCCCATATATATGTTCAACAAGCCTTCATCAAGTTAGAGACCAATATATCACACATGTCAATATGTCTCTTTCTTTGTTTCACCATAGCTTGCCATTCATCACATTCATGCATAATGGGACCACACACTTGTTCATTTGTGTCACTATGAGCCATACACATTGCATTCAAACCATGAATAATAGTGTATCATAAAATATACATTTTAATCCCTGCTCATAATCTGTAACAAACACATTAGTCCTTTAATCGTTTTGTCATTCAATTCACCAAAACCCACCTAGGGGCCTAGATGCACTTTCACTTGGAAGGTTTTCTCTCACAGGGTTTTATCCATCTCAATAAACACTTTTAGACCTCCTCGATCATAGAGCACGTCCCACTTGATAATACGGTGTTTCCTATACCCAGCTTAGAAATTAAAAACAATTTAAATCCTTCAATTTTGCTTCAACACCGCGCTTTTTCAATATGGGGGCCTTTCTTTTTCCATTGAATTTTCTTTCATTTTATCCCTGCACTTTTCTCAATATAAATCATTAGTTCCTTAATTATTAGTGTCATTGTCACCAAAACCCACAAGGGAGCCTAGATGCACTTTCACATGTCCTCTCACTTAAGTTCACTACAAACCTGAAGGAACTTCCAGAAGTCCCCTTAGCACAAACTTCTGCAATGCCATCAGGTGAGCTTGTGATCACTTCAATGTCAAGGTTATAGCTGTCTTCCCTTAACTTTTGGACTATATGAGGCAAGATCTTTCCTTGCAGCTGTCTTGCAACCTTTTTCCAATTATTGTGTTTAATCAAGATCATCTGTCTAATGGTGTCCATCAAGTCATCAGGTGCTTGCCCTTCTGATCCTTTACCTGCCAACATAGACATACAATGGTTATTTACTAGCAAAAAAATAATCTGTACTAGTTAAGCAATGCAGCAAAAAAAATCTGTACTAGCAAAGTATTGGTAATATCAATGCAAAGAAAATGTTGAGCAATAGGCTTACCCATTTATTGAAGGCCTCTACAGCCCACTATCTTGCCACTGCAATACACCCTGTACCGAGATTTATCACTCTTTTCAATGTTATATTGGAACTCATGTTTGGTAGCATGTGAAGCTAAAGCTAATTTAAAAGCAGCCATGTCTGAATACAAAGTGCCTACTGCCATAGGAGGATCATTCTTGTCATAATCTGCTTCAGGTTTCTTAGCAGGCTCTCTATCTTTAACAATGTCATCTATGTCCTCTACTTCATCATCAGATAAAGATTCATCATCACTTTCTGATTCATAGCATGTGTCTGATTCTGAATTTTTCTCCTCTCTTTGGTTAGTGCCTGCGGGATATGGGTACCCCTGGGCCCACTACCGACTGGATAACCAGTCGGCCTGGTCCCACGTCTGACAAGGATGTGGGCCGACCCTAGGCCGGCCCCACAAGGATCCTCGGCTTGAAGGACAAGATTGGAGAAGACTTAATCAGCAAGGCAAACGGCGACATCCTCGGATCTCACCCAGAGATCACGGAGATCACGAAGGATATGTTGTAACCGACTTGGATTAGTTTCCTGATTCGAGCCGGACATTAATTAGAAATAACCGACTTGTAAACCCTAGGCCGTCAGCCTATATAAGGCGGCCTAGGTCGACCCCCTCATTCATTCGATTCCTAGCTACCAGATCCCTCATTGTAACCAAGAGCTTGCCGTCGTTCTCCGGAACACGCCGAGTAAATCAATACAAGACCCCGAGCACAGGACGTAGGGTATTATACCTCCGGGTAGCCCGAACCTGTATAATCCCTGTGTCCCTGTGTTACCTCGAGCTCCCTAGTCCAGCGATCTCCCTTTGCCTACAAATCAACCATCTGGGTACCCCGGGTGGACTGCCGGTCAATAGATCCGACAGTTGGCGCGCCAGGTAGGGGTGATCGCGGGGCATTACAGCTAGCTCGATGGCAGCCTCATCTACAAGCAAAACTCCATCGGCGTCGGTGTGGCGTCCGCATCCGTGTTGGTACGCCGACTCCGCTGGTTGCTCCTCCATCCGTGATGGGAACAATTAATTTCGGCGCTTCAAGACATCCCTATCATTGGGATCGGTCAACAACGGTTGCAGCTGCAAGCTTCTGCCCGAGCAAAATATTCAATGATTGGAATGCAGGGAAGTTTCTTTCCTATTTTCTCTTCTGTATCGAATCTGATCCGCTATTTCTTCTATATCAAATCTGATCCGATATTGTGCCTTGTTTATTCTTTGCCCGACAAGAATTATTTTTTAATTGATCTCCTTCTAATATGCATGCAAGATGAATACAATCCAAGCTGCCCAGCTCATAGGCGTACGCACGCATGCAGGGAAGGGCACGATCACCAAGACTATGAGCCAGCCGCGATCGCCAGCAACTCCAGCAAACACAACGACCTCGACGAAGTTTGATGTTGTCGCGGCGACGCCACTCCGCTGTTGTCGATTCTTCGTCACGCCGAGGACCATGGCCCAAGCTGCTTGAATCTTACATGGCATGCACGAATAACCGATCTACAGGGCCATGCAGCCAGGGAGGCATGACTAACTGCGAAGGAACACACGATCCCGAGCTCACACGAGGCTGACTTCATGGTCAACTCCGTCGACAACCTCGTCCACTCGGACATGACGCATCCATGCGGTGACACATCGGTTCTCCGACTCGATTACGAATCAAGCTAAGTATTATTTTCAATTATATATTTTACGGCTTTCGTATACCTTCGCACGTCTCGGCTCTCCTGTGCCTCTAGGCCTTTTGCCGACCACCTCGGTCACGCTCCGACTGCTTATACAGCCTGGTCCGTCCAGACTGCACCTCACGGGTGTCCAGCTCATGCTGTGGTTTTGGTATAATTACTCAACACGGCGCGCTGCTCTAGCGCTCGGGAGAGTCCCTGCCGACTCTGACCTTCGGGTCCCTGCCCGACCCTATATCCCTCTAGGTAAAACCCAAGTTAACCCGTGCGGTTCAAGTCCCCAATCGTTAAACCCTGAGCTCCGTGCTCAACCCACGCGCCCCCTACACCTAAGCCTCCCCGCTGAGCAGTGTAGCAGGGTAAGCCGTCCTCTCCGTGAGCAGTGGTCAGCGGGTCAAAAAAGGTGCTTAGCGACACAAGGCAAGGGCCACACGGCGTCCTACTCGGTGTTTTTGCCAGAGGGAAGGGCTTTACACATATGCACAATGCATTCACAGACCTGTTTCTGTTACGACCTTACGACAAACATTGTTTATCATTCAGATTATTGAATATTATGCTACATAATATTTGCACTACCCTCATACAGCTCAGGCATTACTTGATGTACTTCGACCGACTCGGCCAGCTCCCGGGCTCGGGGCTGGCGCGGGCCGACCACTCGGCGCGTCTCCTACCACCCGGCCGACCTCCCAGCTCGGCGGCAGGGTGTGGGAGGCGACTCGGCGGCTTGCTCGGCTCCCAGGCTCGGGGGCTGAGCGCCACAGACGACTCGGCGGTTCGCCCGGCTCCTAAGCTCGGGGACTGGGCACGACGACTTCGGATGGCGAGTCTCCGCGACTCAGCCGGCCTCGACGCTCGGGGACTCGGCGCTACGACTTTGGTCAACGGGTCTCCGCGACTCGGCCAGCCCCGACGCTCGGGGACTCGGCGCTACAACTTTTGTCAACGGGTCTCCGCGACTCGGCCAGCCCCAACGCTCGGGGACTCGACGCCATAATTTTGGGACAAGCTCCTCTCTTCGGGGCGCCAGACCACCCTATCTTCTAGGCGGCCTGTCTGCCCTGAAGCTCGGATGATTTCTCTTTGACCATTGGCCCGATTCTACTAATCGACCCAATGCTCGGGGACTACTCCATATGGACTGCACCACGCACTTGGAGGGCATCAGCTTTTTTGCTGAGATCCACTCCGCCACTACCATCGCCTCCACCTCCACCACGACGCCCGACGCCTCCACGCCGACCAGCTCCGCGCTGACCTCATCGCCGATCGCCTCGTCAGTCATCGCCCCGCTCCAGCAGCGGCTCGATACGATCTCCATCGACGACCAGGCTCCGCGCCTGAACACTCGCCAGAGACTCCCGCCCCCGGCCGAGCTCCTCGCCGGGTTGGATCGTGTCCAGGACACCCTGGCCGAGTGCATCACCATGTCGGAGGAGGCCCTGCGCCGACCCCGCAAATCGCTCCCGCTAGGGCTCCGCAGCCCTTCATCAATCTACTCGGCTCGACTCCGGGAAGATATGTCCCAGATCCAATCTGAGACGCCACCCCAGCCCACCCAGTCTCCGGACTGCGGCGAGTTCCAGGTCGCCACAAGCGTGCTCTTGCCGGCTCCGGCTGACTCGAGCAACGACTCCAGCTACACCACGCCTCCGGGGCGTGAAGTCTTCGTCTCTGAGGATTCCGTTACTCAGGACGGAGATACAGATCTGGCTAGAGATCGCAAACGGGAGCGAAACGCCGCCCGAGCTCGCCGCCGCGCCGAAGAAGCCGCCCTGCCCCCTACAGCGGCCGGAGACCCTGCAGCGGCCGCAGCGGCCGGAAACCCTGCTGCTGCTGCAGCTGCCGGAGTGGTCCCTCTGGGGGCACCACCAAGACCGCCGCCTCCTCCTCAGGGCCCCCATGGGGTCCGACCCCAGAACCTCGATGGAGCCTTCGCCAGGGTGCCGTTCCGCACGCCCCAGGCTAACGTCGCCGCCGCTTTCGCCGAGCTGGGACACATGCCTGACACCCCTGAGGTGCAGCGGGCCCGAGCTCAGTTGGAAGCAGCCCAGGAGCAGATCGAGCGTTCGTATCGTGCTGCCAGATCCCGATCTGGGCAATCGAACTCAACTCGCTCGTCGAGCCATCGCTCTGCCCATAGCAGATCGGATTGGGGTCACCTTCGCCAGAGGAATCCCCCGCTGCCCGTCGTGGAAGAAGAGGTGGCTCAGAACCACCATGAAGACGAAGAAGAAGAGCGGCGTAACCCGCGCAATGCGGATCACCGCCGCGAACGCCACCAAGAGCGGCGCGACAGGCGCCAACGTCATCAACCACCTGAGGATCTCCGTGATCGCATCAGGGACTACGCTCGAGATCTCCGTGCCGACCTCGACGCTCGGCATCAGGAGCGCGACGCCGCCGAGCTCGAGCGCCGCGAGCGGTACGACCGGGACTACGGCCGACCCGACCGCCAGCCGGTGGGGGAGGCTGGTGACACTGAAGCAGAAGATGACGAACGCCGCGTTGTCCATGAGCTCATGGAGCGCGAGCAGTACGACGCACGGTATGGCCCCCCGCGGGACGGCCGCCGCCAGAGGCGTGATGATGTTCGGCCCCGAGCCGACCCAGTTCAACCTCCCCGCCGCGACTACCGCAACGAGGAGATCTACGACGGCTTCGCCGCCTTCACCGCCCGACTCCGCGCCATCCGTTGGCCCGAGTCCTTCAAGCCAGCCCTCGTGGAGAAGTTTGACGGCCGCTCCGACCCCAAGCTCTGGCTCAAGACGTACCACACAGCAGTCAAGGCTGCCCACGGCTCCAACGACCAAGCCGCCGCCTACTTCCCTGTGATGTTAGGCAAGGAAGCACTCCTATGGCTTGAAGGCGTCCCCCGGGACACCATCGATAGTTGGGCAGACCTATGCCATGCCTTCACCAAGAACTACCAGGCAAGCTACACCCGACCAGGCACCAGATTCGATCTGGACAATGTCAAGCAGAAGAAGGGTGAAAGTCTCCGAGACTACACCGACCGGTTCTTCGATAACCGGAACAAGATCGCCGATGTCCAGGACCGGGACGTCATCGACACCTTCCGGCGAGGCCTCATCGACACCCAGCTGTTCTGCACGCTCTTCAAAACCAACCTTGTCACGGTCTCCGACCTGATGGAGGTGGTCAACTTGGAGGTTCGGGCAGATCAGGCTGAGCAGGCCCAATTCAAGAACAAGCAGAAGCGCCCGGAGGACGATGACCGGGTCGACAACTCGAAGCGCCACGAGCCGTCACGTGGGCGCAAGGGAGGCCCTGAGCCCCTCGTAGCCGTAGCAGAAGCAGAAGGCCGACCGGAACCCAGGTTCCTGCCCGAGGAGTTTTACGACACACTGAACGATCAGTGCCCCTTTCACAAAGATGCAAAGCACAATCTCCGTGATTGTCACGCATTGCTCAAAGAACTCGGCGCCCTCCCGCCAACCAAGAAGCAGCGCTACAACAACAACGGCGGCCGCTACAACAACTACCGCCGCGATGGCTACAACGGCGACCGGCGGGACGACTACCGCCGCAGAGAAGACCGCGACCGCCGCGACGACTACCACCGTGGTGAGCGCGACCGCGATGCTCCGGCTCGCCGGGATGATCAACGTCGTCACGATGACGAACGCCGACCACCGCCACCGCCGGAGGCACCCAGGCGCGACGCCAACGGTGACTTCCAGCGTGCTGACCGCCAGGTCAACGTCATCATCGGGGGGCCCGGCGCCTTCCCAGATCGGCGCAAGGGAAAACTCCACAAGCGCGAAGTGAAGATGGTCTCCACCAAGCCGGTGGAATACCTCCAGTGGTCGGAGATGCCTATCGCCTTTAGCCGCGCCGACCACTGGGTTTACCTCCCCGAGCCAGGGTCTTACCCACTCGTCGTCGCCCCCGTCGTGGACAGGGTCCTCCTCTCCAAGGTCCTGATCGATGGCGGGAGCGCTCTCAACATCATCTTCACCAGCACTCTCAACAGCATGGGATTCGACTACAGCAAGCTCCTGAGCGCCGAAGATCCGTTCTTTGGCATTGTGCCAGGAAAAGCTTTCTACCCGATAGGAAGAGTCGCCTTGCCTGTTACGTTCAGCACGGCCGACAACTACCGCACGGAGTACCAGTACTTCGAGGTAGCCGACTTCAAGAGCTCATACCACGCCATCTTTGGCAGGCCCATGCTGGCCGGTTCATGGCGATTCCGAACCACACCTACCTGGTTCTGAAGATGCCGGCGCCTAATGGCGTCCTCTCCATCCGTGGAGACATCAGGACCTCCTTCGAGTGCGACGGCGAGGCTATCAAGATAGCCGAGCTATCCCAGCAACTCGGCAACGCCACCCTACTGGCGGAAGAAGCCCCCAAGGCGGCAGCCGGCGAGCCTGTCCTCCCGGAGCAGAAGCAGCGGCCCACGGCGCTGGCACCTGCAGACGCCCCAAAGCGATCAGCTTGGGACTCGATGACCCCTCCAAGACGGCCCTCATAGGGCCAGGGCTCACTCCAAAATAGGAAGACGCGCTCACCTCCTTCCTCCGGGATAACTGGGACATTTTTGCATGGAAGCCATCAGACATGCCGGGTGTTCCGAGGGAGAAGGCTGAGCACTCCTTAGACTTGAGCAAGACCGCGAAGCCTGCAAAACAGAAGCTACGCCGATTCGCCCAAGATCGCAAGGAGGCCATTAGGGTAGAACTTAATAAGCTCCTAGCTGCCGGTTTTATTAGAGAATGCAAACACCCTGAGTGGCTTGCAAACCCTGTACTTGTAAAGAAGCAATCCAGTGAATGGAGAATGTGCATTGACTACACGTATCTCAACCGCTACTGCCCTAAGGACCCCTTTCCACTTCCGCTAATTGACCAAGTCGTCGACTCTACGTCCGGCTGCGTACTCCTGTGTTTTCTCGACTGCTACTCGGGCTATCACCAGATAGTCTTGAAGACGTCC
>CM014270.1:56700540-56711253 GCA_004135705.1 Alloteropsis semialata
GTGGACAAAGCTGCAAGAACGCTTTGGCAAGCAGAAGACCGTCCTCCTCCCACAAGCTAGGCGCGATTGGGCCCAGCTTCGTTTCGTCGACTTCAAGACAGTTGAGGCATATAACACTGCGATTCACCGCATCGTGGCTCAGCTTCGCTTCTGTGGCCAAGTTGTCACTGAGCTCGAGATGATCGAAAAGACCCTCGAGACTTTCCATCCTACCAACATGGTACTCCAGCAGCAGTACCGCAACAATAAGTACGTGAAGTACTGTGACCTCATCAATGTGTTGCTTGCCGCTGAGGCTCAGAATGAACTCTTGATGAAGAATTTCAACATGCGCCCTGCTGGGACACAGGCACAACCTGAAGCACATGCCAGTTTCCACAACGGCAAGGGTAAGGGGGGTCCTTTCAGAAACAAGGGCCAAAAGTATCATGGCCACCAGGGGCCAAAAGGAGGAAAGTTTAAGAAGCACATGAATGGAGGCCAGAAGCCTAATGGCAACGGCAATGGCAAAGGCAAAGGCAAGCCTCTGAAAGGCTCCAAGGGCGATGCAAATGGGGGGAAGCACTCAAATGTGGGTTGTTTTCATTGTGGATCCCATAAGCATTGGTCTCGCACTTGTACTGCCGAGCCACATTTGATTGAGCTATATCAGGAGTGGAAAAAGCGCCAAAATCCGGAGGCACATTTCATCCAGGCATCGGTAGATGTAGAAACTGGAGTTCACCTTCCGGAGCTGTCTACAAAGGAGCCTGAGCTAGCAGCTATGGACGTTGATCCTGCTGCCACCAGTAATGCCACTACTGGAGGGGAAGATGACTACATGGGTGATGATGACTACGACCTCGAGGGCGATGATCTCCTCGATGGGCAGTAGATCATTCAGTTATGAGCCATTTGCTTTAATTACTATTTGTTAGCCGGTGTGGTTTATTTCCAGCAGAACATTAAGGTCGTGATGTAATAATTGCTCCCGTTGAGCAACTTCATTATTTTATTAGGCTGAACTCTTTCGTATCAATGTTTGGTTGAGATTATTATTTAATTAGCTTGTCTCTTGTTCTGTTATATACTTGTTTTATTCATTACCATGATGAATTAAATTAAGCTATCTTTAATAGAATAAGAACTGGACTTTCCACGATGGAGGTTGGTGAAGAATATTGTCTTGTCGATAGCGCTGCCACAAATTCGATGCTGCGAGAGACAAAATACTTTCAGACACTGCAGAAAAAGACTGAAAATATTACTACAATTGCCGGTAGCAACGGCCACATAGTAGGCTCCGGTAGAGCAGTAGTGGTACTCCCTAATAATACAAACATCTTCATTGAAGAAGCATTTTTATATCCGGGAGCTGTTCGTACTCTCCTCACATTCAAAGATATTCGTCGTAGTGGCTACCACATTACGACCGCTTGTGAAAATGGTGCTGAATACCTATATATCACAACATTGGATGAATGCGAAACAAAAGTGGTAGAAAAAGCACGGGGCACCTCCTCTGGATTGTACTACACACAAATTAAGCCACCACAAGAATACATTGCGATGTCAACTATATTTAAAAATCCCGAGTCATTTACCATATGGCATGAAAGACTCGGACACCCTGGATTAAGGATGATGTGAAATATCATAAATAGCTCTGCTGGTCATGGCATTAAAATAACACAAATTCCAAAAGATTTTCCGTACGTATCTTGTGCTAAAGGAAAATTGATAACCAAGCCTGCTTACCTGAAGATAAAGACGGAGTCCCTGGGTTTCCTGGAGAGAATCCAAGGTGACATTTGTGGCCCTATTCACCCTCTATCGGGGCCGTTTCGATACTTTATGGTTCTTATAGATGCTTCTACTAGGTGGAGCCATGTATGCCTATTGTATACGCGGAACCACGCTTTTGCAAAACTTATTGCCCAGATCATCCGATTGCGTGCTAGCTTCCCGGAGAATCGCATAAAAGCAATCAGAATGGATAATGCCGGAGAGTTCACCTCAAAAGCATTTAATGATTATTGTCTTGCTCTGGGCATTAAGGTAGAACATTCTGTGCCCCATGTGCACACACAAAATGGGCTTGCTGAATCCTTAATAAAAAGAATAAAATTAATTGCCAGACCACTTCTGCAAGATAGCAGACTTCCCACCAGTTGTTGGGGACACGTAGTGCTGCACGCTACTGCCTTAATCCAATATAGGCCATCTGCATATCACTCTGCTTCCCCACATCAGTTAGCGCGTGGACAACAACCAATGATTTCCCATCTGCGAAAATTCGGTTGTGCTGTATATGTACCGATATCACCACCCCAGCGTACAACTATGGGACCTCACCGGAAGTTGGGGATTTACGTAGGTTATGACTCTCCGTCCATAATCAAATATTTAGAGCCTAAAACTGGGGACCTATTTACGGCTCGGTACGCTGATAGTATCTTCGACGAAGAGCATTTCCCGGCATTAGGGGGAGGATTGTACCTTAATAATAAAGAATGCCGAGAAATAGAATGGAGTGCCAGTAGCATTCAATCACTTGATCCACGCACTAAAGATACTGAACTAGAAGTTCAGAGAATAATACACCTGCAACAATTAGCGAATAATTTGCCAGACGCGTTTACTGATATAAGAGGAGTGTCAAAATCGCATATACCTGCGGCTAATGCACCGGAGAGAGTGGAAATACCCCTGGAGGGCATAAACTCTAACCATGTTCCCAATCCTAGGAAAAGGGGGAGAGATCCGGATGACTTAGTACTAGCCAAGCGGGGACGCCCGCAAAGGCAAGTTACTAGAGAGAATGCATTACACTCCCATTCAGTAGTCCCCGCAGCGACACACCCCGAAGGTGAAAGTCCTAGTGCAAATGTGCGCACAAACATAAATGATAGCACAAGGACAACGGGACAAGGCTCGAATAATTTGGGAAATCATAATGAGCCAGATGATTCGATTGAAGAAATTGCCACAAACTATGCTGAATCTGGAGAACTATATAACAGAAAGACTACAAATATCGATATTAATTTTGTCTCTAAGATCGTAGACGCGATTGATGAGGATCCTGAACCAAAGTCCATGGCAGAGTGTCGGAAGCGCTCAGACTGGGTCAAATGGAAAGAAGCAATAGAGACAGAATTACGCTCGCTTTCTAAGAGGCAAGTATTCGGGCCAGTTGCCCGCACGCCCCCCAAAGTATTCCCGGTAGGATACAAATGGGTATTTGTCCGAAAGAGGGATGAAAATAATGTTGTGGTGAGATACAAAGCGAGGCTAGTAGCACAAGGGTTCACGCAGAGACCCGGCATCGATTATGATGAAACATATTCTCCAGTTATGAGTGGCATAACGTTCCGATATTTAATATCTATGGCAGCAGGTTTAAATTTGAAAATGCAGATGATGGATGTAGTGACCGCATACCTGTATGGGTCGCTGGATTCGGATATATACATGAAAGTCCCAGATGGACTGAAAATTCCGGATTCTAAAACAAATCGCAACATGTACAGCGTTAAGTTGCAGAGGGCGCTGTATGGGCTTAAACAGTCTGGCCGGATGTGGTACAACCGGTTGAGTGACTTCCTCCTGAAGAAGGGATATGTTAATGATACTGATTCTCCCTGCGTATTTATTAGACAATCCCTGAAGGGTTTTTGTATCATCTCAGTCTATGTTGACGACTTAAACATCATAGGCTGCACAGAGGACATTGAGGAGGCGAGCGCCTACCTCAAGGCGGAGTTTGAAATGAAAGACTTGGGTAAAACCAAGTTCTGCTTGGGCTTGCAGATCGAGCATCTCCCTGAAGGAATTTTTATACACCAGTCGACGTACACAAAAAAGGTCTTAGAGAAATTTAATATGTCAAAGGCTCATCCTTTGAAGACCCCGATGGTCGTCAGATCTCTCGAGAAGGATAAAGACCCATTTAGACCAAAAGATGATGGCGAGGAATCTTTAGGACCTGAAGTTCCCTATTTAAGTGCCATTGGAGCATTAATGTACCTTGCGAATTGCACCAGGCCTGATATTGCATTCGCGGTGAACTTGCTAGCTCGTCATAGTGCAAATCCAACCAGAAGACATTGGGTGGGTGTTAAGACAATACTTAGGTACCTGAAGGGCACCCAAGATCTAGGTCTGTTTTTCCCGAAGAATACAAACCTAAGTTTAATAGGATATGCAGATGCTGGATACCTGTCTGATCCACACAATGCGAGATCTCAAATGGGTTTCGTGTTTCTCTGTGGAGGTACTGCCGTATCCTGGCGATCGTGCAAACAAACTTTGGTAGCAACATCTACGAACCACTCAGAGATTATTGCGCTATATGAAGCCGCACGTGAATGTGCTTGGCTACGACGAATGACAAACCATATCCAGAAGTCATGTGGTCTTACTAATGTTGATACCCCCACCAATGCAGCATGTGTTACACAGATGCAAACGGGCTATATTAAAAGTAATATGACTAAGCATATATCTCCTAAATTTTTCTATACTCATGAACTCCAGAAGCAGGGTGAGGTGAATATTTTGCAAGTCCAGTCGTGTGACAATCTAGCTGATTTGTTCACTAAGTCTTTACCAGCATCTACATTCAGAAAATGTATTCATGGTATTGGCATGAGACAATTGAGAGATTTGCACAGTTCGGGGGAGATGATCCTTGAATATTTGCCCAAATTTCTAGATCCAGAAGATCCTAGTATTATAATCCTGAAGATTATAAAATGTCCAGAAGACAGTTGTTGTACTCTTTTTCCCATAAATGAGTTTTCCAGAAGTTTCTCATAAATGGTTTTTAATGAGGCAACTCGTGTAATACATATAGCGGTACCATGCACTCTTTCTCCATATTTTTCCCACTGGGTTTTTAGGAGTTTTAATGAGGTATGAGGTGACCGCGGTATTCGCCCAAGGGGGAGTGTTGAGAAATCCCTAAACCTAAGGGATAATTGTGGGCTCATACCAAATATGCCCCTGAAGGGTCAGGACTATATAAAGGAACGTGTACCCATCTATTATGAATAAGAGAGAACAAGTTCCATCTACATTTGTCTCTTGTGTGCTATTCTCGTGTGCCATTGGGAAGGGATACGGGCGATCTTCTACATCTTCTTCACGTCTCATCTGCTGCCGGGAGGGAAGGGAACCGGATCAGGGATCCGCAACAGCGCCGTTACTCAACAGTATTCACTGGGTTAGGTTGGATACTTGGATTGGTTTTTCTCGGGCGGGTCGTGACCCTGTTTTGTAACAGTTTGAATTCTGTTTATGACCAAAATAAACTAAAACTAATAGCAAATTACTATTTTACGGTTTTTTTGTTACGCTTCTCCCCACCACTCCTATTTGTACTAAAAATATAGAAACTGGGTCAGACCCGCTTCTCAAATAAGCGGTATTTCTATATTTGTGTAGCTTATCCAAGAAGCGCTTTTCTGAACTATTGTACCAAACAGGGCGGCCTGTATCGTTGATCAGCCACGGTCAGATGTAGTATGATGTTATTAATTAATCTATGGAAGGGAATAAAGAATGGCAACGATATAGATTGAATTGTTATTAGCATATATGTATATAATGTATAACACTATAGGGGAGATGTTATTTTTATTAGACCAGTCTCAGTGGTTTTGTCAGGAGTTTTATCAACATTAAATAATACGTTATGTCAGCAATTTTGCTTATATGGCAAGGCCTTTACGAGGAGAGAAGAGAAATGGTTTCATCATATTTGAGGGGAGTTTCATCCCTATGAAATCTATCAGACACAGTTAACTAGTTCTCAGACTAGGTAACCAGTGGCGGAACATGATCTATATGGAAGAGGGGGCCAATTGCTCTAATACATGCTGGTAGTTAGGGCTAAGTGTTCTAACTATTCTAATTCTACTCATGCCAACATTGAGTATACCATATGTTAAAGAGATTTCCTTGACCAAGGGGAGGCCAGCGCCATGTTTGGCCTCCAAATAGTTCCGCCACTATAGGTAACTGTGCTACGAAACTGGTACTGAGACCAGCCTTAGAACCACGCACATGTGCATCTATGCTGGTAGAACAAAAATATGAAGGGTTAGAGCACGTGTAATGATTTATGAACTATCAACCCCTGGAATTTGAGCTAAAACAATTTGTACAATCTCGGCACTTTTCCTGGATGGTACTGCTCACTAAATATATAAAAAAATCAAGATGCGAATTCCTGGGTGGTGGTTGGCACTGCTCACATCAACGTTCCAATCTCGGCACTGTTGATTTTCGTTGTCATCTTTTCCGTGATCCAATACTGACTTACTGAGTCCAATACTCCAAATCTGACTTCGTAGCAGTCTAGCAGATTTTGGTCTAGGTGCTCGCTGTCATGACCTGTTGGTGTAAGACTTCACCAACTGCCATCGTACTATAGTAGATGTTCCCACTCTAGTGATGGACTGATCAGATCAGAGCCACATTTTTTTTTTGACGGTCCACGGTTCTTGGTCCAACTGTTCTCAAGAAGCACACGCACACCTTCAGTGACTTGTTTATATTCGGTGAAAAACTTTACGAAATTTACTGTAGCAATTTTAAACCAAAGATTAGGAGGACTAAACATGATTTAATTATAAAACTAATTACACGGATGGACGAGAAATCGCGAGACGAATCTATTAAGCCTAATTAATCTGTCATTAGAGATTGTTTACTGTAGCACGACATTGTCTAATCATGACCTAATTAGACTTAATAAATTCATCTCACAATTTTACCCGAAGTTATGAAATGGGTTTTGTCAGTTATCCACATTTAATACTCCTAATTAGTATCCAAACATTCGAATTTATTGTAGTGATGAAAAAAATTGACGAACTAAACCGGGCCTCTACAATGACCAGGAGCTAGCTCTATGCATCTCTAGATCGTTCTGTGGACACCAGATAGCACGCGCAAGCTCGTCTCCCATTGCGGCCAGTAAGCGGCATGGTCGTCGTCTCTGCTTCCTCTCCTCGACCACCTCCAACGGTCTAAGTCAGTAGTCCATGCTTCTCCAAAGAAAATTCAGTGCACTATTCCCAAAGGAATTGTCAACAAGTTTACCTCTTCCGTCCGTTTAGGAAAAAAAATACAAGTTTATACCTCTTTAAAGCATGGTTTTGCTGTCTACCATAGCTGCCCTTCCAGGCTTTCACACAGTTGTGTGCAATTGTGCATCTCAGCATCTGTAAAAGGGCAAGGCAAACCAATGGGTTTGGCTTCCCGTTCCACCGTGCTCCTCCTCCTCCTCTCTTGGGTTTCTCTATGCATATCCGTTGACCAGCTATCACCTAGCAAACCACTCATCTTCCCCGACGACAAGCTCGTCTCCAACAATGGTGTCTTTGCCATGGGCTTCTTCTCTCCAACCAACTCAAGCACACGCTTCTACATCGGCATATGGTACAACAACATCCCAGAGCGCACGATTGTCTGGGTTGCCAATCGTGACAACCCAATCACCAACCCTTCCTCGGCGGCGCTTGCGGTAACAAACCGGTCTGAACTTGTGCTGTCAGATCCCCAAGGCCGAACCTACTGGACCACGACCACGACGACGAGCAACATCACCACGGCAGCTTCCACGGCGCAGCTCAACGACAAAGGGAACCTGGTGCTCCGGTCATCCGAAGGCACCACCCTGTGGCAGAGTTTCGATCATCCGACCGACACCATCCTCTCCGGCATGCCGGTCTGGGTGAATTACCGGACGCGCTTCACCGAGCGCCTGGTTTCTTGGAAAACCGCCGACGACCCATCGGCCGGCGACTTCTCTTTGAGTGCGGACGTGACCTCGGGCATCCAGTATGTCCTCAAGAACGGGTCCAGTCTGCTGTGGCGCAGCGGGGCTTGGAACGGCGAGATGGTCTTGGACTACACGCCCAGCAATGCCAGCTCCGTTATAGTCATGTCCATCGTCACCAACGGCGACCAGATCTCCATGATGTACAGCGTCTCCGACGGCTCGCCGAGCATGTACGTCAGGGTGGCCTACACCGGCGAGTACCAGTTCACCGTCTGGAACAGCACCGCCGCGTCGTGGACGGTCATAGAGGCGCACCCTGGCGCCGGATGCGACCGCTACGCCTCGTGCGGCCCGTTCGGCTACTGCGACGCCGCCACGGAGGCCGTGCCGGCGTGCAAGTGTCCGGACGGGTTCGAGCCCGACGGGACCGGCCCGTCCGGCGGCGGATGTACGAGGAAAGAGCCGCTCAGATGCGGCGACGGAGACTATTTCGCGACCTTGCCGGGCGTGAAGACTCCGGCGATGCCTGTGTTCGTCAGGAACAAAAGCTTCGACGGGTGCACGGCGGAGTGCCGCAGCAACTGCTCGTGCACGGCCTACGCTTACGCCAACTTGAGCAGCGCCATAAGCGGGGGCGACATGTCCAGGTGCTTGCTCTGGTTCGGCGAACTTGTTGACATAGCAAGGACGTGAACATCGACGGCGAGAATGAAACATCCCAAATTCTCAATTACGAGAATTCGGCTCCCTGTACCATTGTGATAGTCCCAGAATCAACCGCTATCACGTACAGGTCTCATTTCAGTGTGATATCATATCCATACAACGAATCAGAGTACAATTATTCAAGGATAATATGGAAGCGTAGCTGTTACAAGCCCATTGGGCTAAACGACAAGAAGAAAGCCTACGAAGCGGTAGCTAAATCTTCAAGTCTTCATCTTCAGTCTTCTCCACAGGCATCCTTGAGCGAAGCAACACAACCCTTCAAAGCAGCATCCAACGAATGAACTCGGAATCCAAGTCCAACCTGCAAGCTCACGAACTGTCCCCAAGGAATAGGACAGGTCCACGTCACCATCCGTATGCAAGCTTTAAGGTGGCCTAAACTAGTATAACAAATATATCAAGGTATTAAGGCTGGGGTTTCCTACGCAGCAGCAGCAGCAACAGAAAATAAAGATCTTCAACAGCTTCCCAAGCTATCATCTCCACGGGTCAACCCTAGCACACTAGGGTCCCGTCGCAATCTCACCTCCTGCTCCTCACGAGTCGATGGGAAGACTCCCACTCTTCCCATCTCAGCGGCTACAAGCCGGAATCCGCACTATCAGCTCTCATCCAACCCAAAGCTATGAAAAGAGGAGAGGTAGAATATCCCAAAACACTAATCAGAAGAAGCCGGATCGAGGGGTGTCCATGACCGAGGACGCGGCTATACGTATAGTTTTAACTCTGCAGAGTGTGTACACCTGGACCCACTCGGGTTGCAGACGGTCGCGATCCGTCTTGAGACACAACCCACAGCCATGACTTCCTAACCAGATCGGTACCATACTGTATTCCCAGGCTTGGGACCCGGGATCGTGAGTCTCTAACCTGGCCACGGTGGTGTCGAGAGTCTCGGAAACTCAGGGCTAGAATAGCCGGGTCCCGAACATCCCGGTGTTCGGCCAACCCAATCCTATACACACTTCTCCACAGATCTGGTACCGCCTAGCTAGAAATGGCTGGAATCCTCCCCATGAGGATAAGTGGTGTGCACGTTTGACAAAGTCCCGTCACCAGGTCCAACTGACTCGGCCTAAGCCAGAGCAAGCAAGCCTCCAAACTGGGCCATCCGACTCCGCGGTCCGCCCGTCTACCCATTACAGGTAATATCCACCAACTCCTCCAAAGATCCACAACAAATGTACCCGCCACAGGTACTCCGTAGGAAGTGCCCAACACACCTCCCGAGCCCCGACCAAAAGGTCGGTTAATGTCTGCTCACTCCAGCCGGGGGTTCGAAACTCTTCAGTTTTATCCCAACCCAAAACTCACGCCAAGATGATCAAGATCACAGCTATTCCCACACATGCAAGCATAGCACCAATATAACAGTGTATAAGGGTATACAAGGATAACGGGTAATAATCAAAGGCTATGCATGGGTTTATCAACATCTTGAAATAAAGCGCTAGCAATTCTATTAGCAATGCCTAATAGGTTTCAAAGTCGGAATGGGCGTGAACCTGGAGCAAGGTCCTTCACTTTCACTTTCTTGATGAAGTTACGATTGTCGTGGTCGTAGTCGACGAAGTCGTCCAAGTCTTCCGAGAATCCTAATATTCGGATAACAAAACGATAAGCTAGTTACAAATAAACTCCAAATGAGAACCAAAGAAGAGCCAAAAGCATTCAACTCCTACACTAACGCGTAGGTCATGATTTTAGAGAATTATAGAAACTGGTTTCATAATTTTCTGAGCTAGGATGAATTTATTATGAATTTTCTTAGACTAATCCTATTTCTAAAATTCCGAAAAAGAAAAAGAAAAACAATCAGACACGGGCTGAAAGGGGAGGAACTGATGGGCCGGCTCGGTTTTGGTCCAGGATCCGGGCTGGTTTGGATTAGACTTGGGCTTTTAGTGGGCTTTAGAAAGAGAAAAGCCCATAGGCTGCAGCAGTTTGGGCCCATGGTCATTTGGAGTTTGGCAGGGAAGATCAGAGAGGGGAGGGACTGGATGATGGGCCGAAAGCGGTGAGAGGCGCATGGGCCGGGGCAAATTCGGCCCACATCGGATCTGGTAAAGGGAGAAGGGAAGATGGGCTGCGGGGTCCACTTGCAAGAGACAGGGCGAGGATGAGAGTGGGGTCATGCTGTCAGAGAGAAAAAGAAAAGGCGCCAGGATCTTCTGTAACTCCTGTGACCAGATGCATGTGTGCTCCACCGTGTG
>CM014270.1:56711897-56780957 GCA_004135705.1 Alloteropsis semialata
TATAAATTGAAGTGGTAACCCTAGGCGTATTCCCTAAAAGCCGTTTTCACTGCAAGCGCCAACACTTGTGTATTCGCGGTTTTTACCAGATGCACATTTGTGCGTGTCACACCCGGATTTACGAAGGAAATCCGAATGCTACTATATGTGTACCCAGGAAGTCTTTACACACATATAGCTCAGAAATGAATATCAAAGAAAGAAAAACAGTGCTCGATAACATAAACAGAATAAAGTCATTACATCACAGGCATTACATTATTATCGAGTTTATCAAAGTAGCGGAAGAGTAAGCATCTAAATCCACTGAGCTTCCACAGGGACTCTGACTGGGGGACTGCACTGCCTAGAAGTCCAGAAACTCCTCGGGAAACGCATCCACTGGCGGCTCATCTGAGTACCCATCCGGGATTTTGTTGATATGAAGCAAGTGTAAGTAATCCATCTTACTTAGCAAGCATAACATGATTAAATGAGGCTCAAAAGGCTAGACAAGGTTTAAACTGCGGTTAGCATTTTTAGTTGATTGATTTTAAAATTAACCTGAATTACTACAATTATATGACAACCCCAGTTGAAACCCACATTATGAAACATGTGAAGTATAATTAACGAACAACATCATATTAAACCATTTATCCGAAAAACAAGGAACCGCTCAAAAAGGATCCAGGCCGCTCTTGACCGTGAGCACGGCTGTTATAACAGTTTTACACTCTGCAGAGGTTGTACACTTTCACCACCGGTCGCGACACCCCTTTGCCATAGGCAATGCACTCCCAAAACGAGCACAGGGTATCACTACGAGACCTTTTGACCGACACCCTAACAAGTTAGTGGCCGGTATGGTTTCGTGATCGGCGCATGGAGCCCTCCTCCCGGGATCGGCGACCACTCAGGGCGCAACGTGAGTGTCCCGATGGCGCTCAGGGCGCAACGTGAGACATACCGATGACACTCAGGGCGCAGCGTGAGTTCATCCCCAGGTAGGCGAGACCCATACTGATAACCCCACACCCCCACTTGCGCCTTTCGATAACCACTGATAAGCTAGAGCCGTACAGTTTACTTAGTCAAGACCAGAGCCATGTGATTCCTGTGGTTGTACGGTTTTCCTGGGTTGCCGCTTTAAGAATCGGAACCTTAACGAGAGACGCTTAGAGAAATCCAAACACATGCTCAAGCTCCCTAAACCAAGTTGCTAAAAAGCATATTTTAATAAGGTTCCAAGTATATCATTAGTCAAGATTAACATTTATTCATCGATCATTAGCGGTTGCAAGCAAGCTAAGCACAACTAACTTATCTACCCACATGCATAAACCCAAGGTAACACAACTAACTTATCTACCCATATGCATGAACCCAAGGTAAACAAGGAATATGGTAATAAACAAGACTAGTCATCTCTAGGTTTTAGCAAATTAGACACATGCAAGTATGAATAAAGTGATTAATAATTATTGGCTTCACGTTCCATGATGAACAAAGCTAATATTTCCTGACAGAGTTTCCGTAGTAGCAATTCACCTGCAGAGAGGGATCTGAACTCCTCGAAGTGGTCAAGGAGCTGAATAAAGAATTGGCAGTTATAATATAAGCAAGGAGGGGATTTGTGCTTACGCCGCCTGAAAACTTTCTAGTGGCATACGCGTAACGAGCAACTCAGGTAAAAAGGACTCTAAGGCCTTGTTTAGTTGGAGGAACTTTTCAAACTTTTTTGAATCCGCAATTTTAAACCTAAGATTAGGAGGACTAAACATGATCTAATTATAAAACTAATTACACGGATGGACAGGAAATCGTGAGACGAATCTATTAAGTCTAATTAATCTATCATTAGAGATTGTTTATTGTAGCACAACGTTGTCTAACCATGGCCTAATTAGGCTAATTAGATTCGTCTCGCGAAGTTACCCGGGGGTTATGGAATGGGTTTTGTCATTAACACACGTTTACTACTCCATGCATGTAAAATTTTCTTTGATGAATAGTGAAGTTTGAAATTTGAGGTGGAAACTAAACATGGCCTAATTTGTGCCGCCGCCGCTTGACCCCGCGTCCACCGGCACCGCCTTGCTCGAGAAATTTGCGATTTCGCCATCTTCGAAAGTGGTTTTCGCCGGAATGCCATCCCGCAATTGGGTTTCGCTATTTTGCCATTATGAAACGGTGTCAAACCGCCAGAATGCCTTTTCCTTATTTTCTAATTTATGCTATCATTTTTTGCTTGTTTTCTCATTGGAACTGCCCAAACTGCTCCTCGCCCTTCCTTTTCCCATGGCCCCAGACCGACGAGACCAACAGCCGGTCTCGCTTGTTTCTTTTCTCGCGATCTTGAGCGCCGCCAGACCTCGGCTCCCCGGCACTGCGCTCCTAGTGAAGGTCGATAGATACTTCCAGTAACAGGCAAGTTCCCCAATCCCGTTCGCATGGTTGAGGCAGGTCGTGGAATCCCTAACCCTAGCTGCTTTGATTCTGCAGCAGTCGGCAAAGGGAGATGTTGCAGGGGATTGAGTTGCCCTCGATCAGTATCCTCTCATGGCTTGCCTTGATTGCTGGGATTAAGTTGTTTCCATTGCAGCTTGTTTTCAATTTGATTTTGATGAGGACTCACTGCTGCTTTGCTGCTTGGATTTTTGGTTGCACGTGCTGGGCAAATGCGTGATGTCCCTTTTACAACTGGATTGCAAGTTACTGATTCTAATTACAGTGGTTCAGTTTCTAGATGACGGCCAATTTGTGTGATGAAAGAGAGATGAACAAGTTAATTATTTTGCTTTAGTGTTGTAGTATTTTTTTTTTGGGCTGCTTGTAAGGTGCAAGCTGTGGATGTAACAATGATGCAATTTTTTGACTTTTGATCAATGAAAATGATGTTGTTTGAAATTGCCTTCTCCTAGTCCGTCCCAGTAGCATAGCAAGTAGCTACAAGAAAAATACGATGAACAAGACAGCAATACTAGTGCCCCTGCGCCATGGCGTGGCATCGAGTCGAGCGGTGGTGAGCGCACAGGAGAAAGAAGGGCAAGATCGACAGAGAACGAGGAGAACGAGGATAAGCCTGAGCCTGTATGGCCAAGGGGCATATTGGTCAGATCAGTTGTTGCCTAAATCAATGAGAAATCATAAAGTGAATTAGAAAATGACGAAAAGGCATTTTAAGCGGTTTGACACCGTTTTATAATGGCAAAATAGCGGAACCCAGTTGCGGGACGGCACTGCGGCGAAACCCACTTTCGAAGATGGCGAAATCCCAAATTTCTCGCCTTGCTCACGCAAGAATGTGCTGCTTCGCCGCCGGCAACTGGGCAAAATCTCCTAACCCCACCACAAATCGAAATCCCTCGATGGGCCGGAAGCGGAAGCGGCCACGCGAGATCGGGCCGCCGGCGGAGCAAGTCGGAATGGATCGAGAGATGGCCGACGATGAAGTCGATGCCGAGGACTTCGTGACGCCGAACCCACCAATGGCGGAGCCTTCGGCGGCCGGCGAGCGCGAGGAGGCGGAGGAAGAAGATATCAGTAATCTACTGGAACCGTTCACCAGGGACGAGCTCCTGGACCTCCTCACCGACGCCTGCCTCCGGGACCCCGCCCTCCGCGCCCGCCTCGCGGCCTCCGCCGCCTCCGACGCCGCGCACCGCCGCCTCTTCGTGCACGGTCTCGGTCCGGGCGCTACCTCCGCCGCGCTGGCCGCCGCATTCGCCACCTTCGGCGCTTTCGACGAGTGCCACGCCGTCGTCGACCGCGCCACGGGCCGTTGCCGAGGCTACGGCTTCGTCACATTCCGCCGCCGCTCCGACGCGCGCCGCGCTCTCTCCGATTCGTCCAAGCGCGTGGACGGCCGGCCCGTCGCCTGCCAGCTTGCAGCCCTCGGCCCTGTTGCACAGTCCTCTTTCTCCGACCGCAAGCTCTTCGTCGACAACGTGCCCAAGCGCGCCGCGCACGACGACCTGAGGGGGTTCTTCTCCAAGTTCGGCGAGATCGAGGAGGGACCCCTCGGCGCCGACCGCGCCACCGGGCTCTTCCGCGGGTACGCCATCTTCTTCTACAAGACGCCCGAGGGGCTCAGGAAGGCCCTCGAGGAGCCCACCAAGGTGTTCGACGGGTGCGAGCTCCAGTGCCGGCGCGCACACAAGGTGAGCAATAGGAAGCGTGCTTCCGCGGACACAGGTGTCCAGAGCAATGGAGGCGCTGTTGCCGCGGTCTTGCCCTCTATCCAGGCAAAGGACCTTGCATTGACATCCAAGCAGTCGCTGCTTCCATCGAATCAGTTGATTGGGTTGACGACGAAGACGAGTAACTCAGCCACGGCCATCGTTCTCTGTCGTCAGAATGTCCCTTCAGGTGGCGCTGGTATCCTTGGTGCGGCCCCTTTGGCCACCACTGTGCCATCTTCGCTAGTTCATGGCACATCAAGTACACCACCAAGACATCGTCGAGCTGCAGTTGGGCATGTTGGATTGGGTGACATTGCTATAGCCGGTGCTTCACTCATCGAGCCCAGAAGTGGGGCCAACAATTCAGCATTATCTCTTCAGGTTCAGGGACTGGGAGCTTCAAAGAATACCGCACCGTCTTGCTTCGGCACTTTGCATCCTGGACGGTTGTCGACTAGGCCTGGCCTGATACAGCTTTACCTGGGAAGATAGGTGAAACTATCATGCCATCTTGCTAGACAAGAATTGGAATAGAATGTAAGCAGGGACTCGATGCTACTTTCACACTGAAGTAAGGAACTGCAACCTTAAGTTACTTCAGTGCATCTCATCTCCAGTGGTTACAGCTGCCCTGCTTATCATGGGAGAAATGATTATGATATCTAATTATTAGGAAATGTGATCTTGTAGATAGTTTAGTCTGTAGAACAGACTCATAATCTGTATGACTGTAAGTGAATGCATCTTTCCTAAAAACAAGAGCAATCATGGGCCTGTTTATCTCTATGAATCTCGTGGGTCAGAAAAGTTTGGTTCTTATTACCTGAAAACTTGTTCTGCAGATGAGAAGTGTGGTTTGTGGAGGCTTGCTGGATAGCAGCCTTGTAAACATGAGCAAAAGCGAAGCTCCATAGAGGTAGGAAGTTACAGACTTACAGTTACCTTTTGAACACCTTTTCTCTCAATATCTGAACATGGATGATGAAATTTTGAAATAACAGTAGATGGAGAAATCGAAGTAATTAGAGCTCCCTTTCTCGTTGGATTTTGCTTCATCTTGATTCTTTTTGCCCCTGTTTATGAATGGGCAGGAGGCTATAGTCTTGTTTGAATCTTCACCGCGCTGCAATGCTCTGCCATGAACTTCTGGGTGGGAGTGCATATTGCCTATCCTTTTGTGCCAGGAGGATGGATTCTCTGAGACTTCCTTCGCTCAAACGAATGCTGGGTGGGCGCAGAACTTGGCACAGCAACGCCAGAGTTTGGTTCAGGCATTGGCAACAGAGAGTTGATATCAGCCAATGGGTTCATTTCAGTCCCGCTTCGGCAGCGATGCTAGCGCACACATCAACGAGTACTTTCATTCCGTGAGGCATTAGCGACAATTTTTTGTGGGCATTTTAATATAAGAGGCAGCTGCTGGTTCAGTTTTTTTTGTTTTAAAAAAAACAGATCCGATCTTTTTATGCTCATTTTCCCTGTTGCTCTGATTTACTAGGAATTAGGAAATAGTTTAATTCAGGCAGAAACAAGAAGTTCACAGTTTTAAACTGGGCCGCGATGGTTTCCTGCATTGAATCCACAGTTTTAAACCCAACAAAGCGTCACAGCCGCAAGGAGGTTTGCACAACTGTCAACGTAGAAGAGGGGTGCAGTGCAGCAAATCAGACGGCGAATGCCATTGCTTGCCACTGGTAGTCTCCTCTCCTCCTGGCCTGGCTCTTATAGCCCACCTTGTTAGATTGATCTCTAATGGGCTGGCCCAACGGCAGCCCATTAACCCCTTAATCGCGCCCTGATCGGGGGCGCCTAACCCTAATGGTTAGTGGGCCCCCGTCGCACTGCGCTATATTAAGAGGGGTGGGGGCTGGCAGGCTCAGTACACGAGGTTCGCCGCAGCCACAAACTCCACCCCGACAAACCCTAGCTCTCCGATCAGAGAGGCGCAGCAGCGGCGGGATTGCTCCACCGACGCCCTCTTCTTTCTGCTACGACGACGCCGCCATCGCCATGGCCAACGCCGCCGCCAATCCCGCCACCACCGCCGATGGTTGTAACCCTAACTCTCTCTGTTCATTCTCTGTTTTTGTTAGTAGACGATGTATAGGATCCTCTCTCTACTGTTTATCTCTTTATACCCGACCGTTCTACTGCTAGTCAATTTGCAAGTATCTATCAATGGTATCAGTCGGGTACTAGCGAGTAGATCGAGTTTTGGGTTTTCGAATCCTAGAACAAGACAGAAAGGAGGCCGCCGAGCGACATGTTTTGAGCATCGTCCCGGGCTTCACACACAGTACAGGTGGCCGCCGAGCGACATACCTTGAGTATCGTCCCGGGTCACAATCACAGCAAGATCACAGAAATCTCAAGTTTTCCCTAACCCTAGAGCAAGAACAGACAGCGCTTAAGGGGTCGATGACCTACCTCGGTCGCCCAGGATCCTGCGTACGCGCGCAGCAGCTACCACCGCCGTGCCGCTCGACGGCGGCGCACTCCACGAGGGAATGCGCTCGCCGGCGAGGGGGCCGGCGGCGGCACCAGGAAGCGCGGTACTTTCGGGTGCTCGCGGGCAAGAGATGCGGCCGAGTACAGCAAGGGGAAGGAAGGAGGAAAAGCGCCGGTGCAAGAGCGCCGCCGGCCAGCGTGCCGGACTTCCGGCCGCCGGACCCCGCGGGATCCGCGGCGGCAGTTTCGGCCGCGAGCGGCAGCTNCGCTGCTGGTTCGCGAGCCGAGCGAGAGTGGGCCGAGCGCCACTGGGCCGCGCTGCCTGAGACAAGCCGGAGCGCGAGCTGGCCTTTGCGCGCGCGCAAATGGGCCGCGTGTCGGGCCTTAAGCGAGCGCGAGTTGGGCTGCGCTAGTAATAGAAGTCCTTTGTTTTTCAGCAGCTTTAGATACACTAATTAATTTACACCAACGTGTTTATTTTTTAGAGAGCAAGATCAGCAAGTTATGTTTCTGAAAATAGCAAGTTATTTTATTATTCCGCTGCGCAAGTTATTATTGTTATTCTCTTATTAAATTGAACCAACGGGATATTTAATTTGAGAAGTCTAGATTTTTCAGCACAAGTATTTCGGTACTGTTGTTATTTTTTGACCAACGTTAATAATAGCAATATTACTGATCCAAGTTTACCAGTATTTATTCTTTTCTGCCCAACGGTGATTAGAATAAGTGAAGCAAGTTATTTGTATGTCTTGATTTTGACCAACGTTAAATTAAGATATGCAATTATTATGATTATTATGTTCTCACAAATATGTCATGTTTCTTTTCAGAGCAAACAGCAAATGCTATACACTTAATCAGTGCAATCCCCAAGTTAACTGGCCAGAATTATGTTCAATGGCGTGAGGAGCTTGATTCAGCGCTAGCACTTGCAGAGATAGATCTGGCTCTCACTGAGCCACAACCCACTGAGCCAGAAGAGCCCGTGAGGGCTGAGAATGAGTCCGAGGCAGATTTTGCTACTCGGCAGTGGGATCATACTCCCATAAGAGCAAAGTATGACCTAGACAAGCACAAGTGGGACAAATCAAACCGCAAGTGCAAAATTATCATCAGAAAGACAATTACAGAAAGCTTAAGGGGTGCCATCCCAGAGTGTGACACAGCTACAGAATATCTAGAGAAAGTGAAGAGCCAGTTTACTGGTTCAACCAAAGCTCATGCTTCCACCCTGATTCAGAAACTCACAACAATGAGATTTACTGGTGGAAGTGTGAGAGATCACATTCTGAGCATGGGCACTATGGCATCCAAGTTAGACAAGCTGAAGATGCCATTGCCAGATGGGTTCCTCATTCACTTGGCCCTGAACTCACTCCCAAAAGAGTATGAGACATTTGTTGTTAATTACAACACAAAGTCAGAGGAGTGGGATCTACAAAAGGTCATTGCCATGTGTGTACAAGAAGAAGAAAGGCTAAAGAAAGCAAAAGGAGAGGATACTCTCAATTATGTGAAGGGCAAGCAACAGAACAAGAAGCAATTCTTCAACAAGAAAGCTTCAGATGCCTCTACTTCTCAGTATAAGGGAGGCAACTCTTCACAGTTCAGAGCACCCTCTAGACCAGCCGCCCAGCAGAAAGAATTGAACAAAGATCAGTGCAAGTGGTGTGAAGAAACTGGGCATTGGAAGCATGACTGCCCTAAGTTCATGAGGCACTGCCTAGAGAAAGGGATTCCATGGAGGGAGAACCCTTCAAAGAAGAGAAAGACAAATTAAGGTGGCCACTGGCGTTGAAGCAGAAGTTGAAGCCATAGGAAATCTTTCTCTAGTTCTAGCTAGTGGCTTCAAGCTTCAGTTACATGATGTCCTTTATGTTCCCTCATTAGCTAGAAATTTGATATCAGTTTCATGTTTGTCAGACTATGGTATTGATTGCCACTTTTCTAAGAATGAGTGTAAGCTACAGTTTAATAATAAATGTGTGGGTCTTGCCTTCCGACAAGACAAACTTTATTTATTATCTATGTCTGAGAATGTGAATGATGTAAGCAATAAGCATGAGAAAGTATTATCCTTAGATGCAAGCAAGAAAAGAAAGAGAATTGATTCCTCATCGAAATTATGGCACTGTCGTTTAGGCCATATTTCGAGGGGGAGAATAGAACGCTTAGTTAAAGAATCAATCCTCCCACCACTAGAATTTTCAGAGTTAGAGCAATGCGTTGATTGCATCAAAGGCAAGTTTGCAAAGATTATAAAGAAAGGAGCTAAGCGAAGCGGGGGAGTTTTGGAATTGATCCACACGGACATCTGTGGACCTTTTCCAGTAAAGTCTGTGGATGGTTTTGATTCATTCATCACATTCACAGATGACTACTCTCGTTATGGATATATTTATCCAATCAAAGAACGTTCGGAAGCGTTAGACAAGTTTAAGATATTTAAAGCTGAAGTAGAAAATCAACTTGAAAGAAAAATAAAGGTAGTAAGATCCGATCGTGGAGGGGAGTACTACGGTCGACATACCCCTTATGGACAAGTTCCTGGACCTTTTGCAAGGTTCCTACAGGAAAATGGCATAGTAGCCCAGTATTCAATGCCGGGCGAGCCTCAGCAAAATGGAGTAGCAGAAAGGCGCAATCGTACCTTGATGGATATGGTGCGCAGCATGATGAGCTATTCCACATTACCATTGAGTCTGTGGATGGAGGCCTTAAAAACCGCCATTCATATTCTCAATAGAGTTCCAAGCAAGTCGGTGATGAAAACACCGTATGAGTTATGGACAGGGAGAAAACCTTCACTCAACCATTTGCGTGTGTGGGGGAGTCCTGCTGAAGCCAAAGTATTTAACCCAAACATAGGAAAGCTAGACCCCAAGACAGTCAGTTGCCATCTTATTGGCTACCCAGAAAAATCGAAAGGTTATCGTTTCTACTGCTCTAGTGGGCACACAAAGTTTGTGGAAACGAGACATGCTAGATTCCTAGAGGAAGAGATGATCAGGGGGAGCAAGGTAGTGCGAAAAATTGACCTTGAGGAAAAACGGGTGTTTGTGCCCATCCCGATAGAGCAAGAGCCCTATTTCACACTACCTGTTGTCGCCGGCCCTACAATAGAGCCAGCACCTGCTGTTCCTTTGCCTTTACCTGGTAACCCGGAACCTGTCCTTCAGGAGCCGGTTGAGCCAGTGGCGGAGCAACAGCAGCCTCAAAATGAACAACCACAAGTAGAGGAAGTGCCAGCTGCGGAGCCTTCTGGCAGACCGCAAAGAGTTAGAAAATCTCCAATTTCAGATGACTACATAGTCTATGAATGCGAAGAAGTTCAGATGGAGGGTGATCCCGCTTCATTTGAAGAAGCCATGAGAAGCGCTGAAGCATCTAAGTGGCAAGAAGCCATGGAAGATGAGTTGAGATCCATGAGTGCAAACAAAGTCTGGGAGCTAGAAGAAATTCCTAATGGAGCCAAAACAGTAGGCTGCAAATGGGTCTACAAGGTGAAACGTGACTCCAAAGGGAATGTAGAAAGATATAAGGCGCGACTTGTGGCGAAGGGTTTTACCCAAAGAGAAGGGATAGATTATAATGAGACATTTTCTCCCGTCTCGAGCAAGGATTCTTTCAGAATCATAATGGCCCTGGTAGCACATTTTGATCTAGAATTGCATCAGATGGATGTAAAGACAGCATTCCTAAATGGAGACTTAGAAGAAAGAGTTTATATGGCACAACCGAAAGGTTTTGTCGAGAAAGGTAAAGAAAGAATGGGATGTCGTCTAAAGAAGTCTATCTATGGCCTAAAGCAAGCATCTAGGCAATGGAATCTAAAGTTTGATCAGACAATCAAAAGATTTGGGTTTAAAGAGAATGTTGAGGATAATTGCGTGTATGCAAAGTTTAAGAATGGGAAATACATTTTCCTAATACTGTATGTGGATGACATTCTACTGGCAAGTAGTGATGTTGGTCTGCTGCAGGAAACCAAGAAGTTTTTGTCCTCAAATTTTGATATGAAAGACTTAGGTGAAGCCTCATTTGTTTTGGGCATAAAGATTCACCGAGATAGAAGCAAAGGGGTATTGGGATTGTCCCAAGAAGCATATATAGAGAAAGTTCTGAAGAAATTCAATATGCATAAGTGCAGTCCTTCACCTGCTCCTATAGTCAAAGGTGACAAGTATGGGGCGCATCAGTGTCCCAAGAATAAGTTTGAAAGCGATCGCATGAAAGCTGTTCCATACACTTCAGCTGTAGGAAGTCTACAGTATGCGCAAGTGTGCACACGCCCAGATCTAGCATTTGTAACCGGGTTGCTTGGCAGATATCAAAGTAATCCTGGTATGGAACACTGGAATTTGATAAAGAAAGCCTTAAGATATTTGCAAGGTACAAAAGGTCTAATGTTGACATATAGAAGAACTGATGACCTACAGATAGTAGGGTATTCAGATTCTGACTATGCAGGAGATGAAAGAAATTCCACGTCAGGGTATATATTTACTCTTGCTCAAGGAGCTATTTCGTGGAAAAGCCAGAAACAAACAATTAACACTGCGTCATCGACGATGTATGCTGAGTTTATTGCTTGTTATGAAGCATCAGGGCAGGTGAACTGGCTTAAGAAATTTATACCCGGTTTGAAGGTGGTTGATAGCATCAACAAACCACTAAAGTTGTATTGTGACAACGAGCCAGCTGTATTATACGCTCACAACAATAAGTCTAGCAATGCCGCCAAGCACATTGACATCAAGTATTATGTTGTGAAGGATAAAATCCGGGATCACGCCATCAGTCTAGAACATATAAGCACAGAAAAGATGCTAGCGGATCCGCTTACGAAAGGCTTACCGCCCAACGTGTTCAGAGGACATGTAGCCGGCATGGGTTTAAGGGAAAGCCTGTGATACCTGGATAGCAAGGGGGCCCAAGGCAAGAATTCGTCTCTAAACAGAAAAGGGTTTGTGGCTGTCGAGTCTAACGGTAATGACTGTGATGACGGAACATGCTCAATACTCTGATTTGTGATGGGGTGAGTTGGAAAAGCACAAGGCGATAGAAGAGATCAAGGGGGAGAATGTTAGATTGATCTCAAGTGGGCTGGCCCAACGGCAGCCCATTAACCCCTTAATCGCGCCCTGATCGGGGGCGCCTAACCCTAATGGTTAGTGGGCCCCCGTCGCACTGCGCTATATTAAGAGGGGTGGGGGCTGGCAGGCTCAGTTCACGAGGTTCGCCGCAGCCACAAACTCCACCCCGACAAACCCTAGCTCTCCGATCAGAGAGGCGCAGCAGCGGCGGGATTGCTCCACCGACGCCCTCTTCTTCCTGCTACGACGACGCCGCCATCGCCATGGCCAACGCCGCCGCCAATCCCGCCACCACCGCCGATGGTTGTAACCCTAACTCTCTCTGTTCATTCTCTGTTTTTGTTAGTAGACGATGTATAGGATCCTCTCTCTACTGTTTATCTCTTTATACCCGACCGTTCTACTGCTAGTCAATTTGCAAGTATCTATCCACCTCTCCCCCACCATTGCTGCCGGACGGAGCTTAGGCCGTCCTCTCCAAGGCCGCGCTCCCACGCTAGCCGTCAATGCCTGCACGCGCCGCGGACGCTGGCGCGAGGAAGATGTTCGATGAAATGCCGCTCCGGGGCAACCTACAAGGCCACGGCACTGTTGGCTGGTTGAAATATTGCCGCCGCTCTGCATGTTCCACCGTGCCGGCCGAGAGGGTGGGCGCTACCAGGGGGGTCCGGCGGCCGGTGGCGGTGGTTCGCCGGGCAGGACGCCACATGGGCATGGTCCTGCGTGGCACGACGAGTCAAGGCAAGGGCAGGGAAGTTTGGATCAGCGAATCAGGCATGCTGATACAGATGAATCTTGATGGAGGTTGGGACCGATGGCTTGCGCTGCGCTGGCTCGTCACATCCTGGCAAAGGCAACGAGCTTTTGTACTTCAGGTGTCTTGCTGTTGGGGCATATGCTCTGCCATCACTCAGTCGAGCACCAGTCCCTCCTCATCTCCTAGAGGCTGCCAACTGGAGGCACACGAAGAGGCGACGCCACGGTTGCTATCATTTGGTTCTTGGAATCGGCCTTCGGGGCATAGTCTGACCAGGACTGCACTGGCATGTCTGCCGGATGAGGATTTCGCGATTGATGCCTTTGATAACGTGTTGCTCCTAGACGGAATTTATCAGATAAGCTTTGCTGCTATGGTGTTGGTGGAATACTGGAATCATTGAGCATGACTGGTGGATGGGGGTGAGGGGGCTCTAGATTCTGATGCTCGCTGAGGTCATTGGCATCAGTCCCAGCTGAATTAGTAATCATTTCATGTCGGGCTGTGAAAAAGGCCTCGTAGGTGGTAGCTTTGCTACGCGCCAGCAAGCTTTGGACCCTACTGTTTTCAGCACAGGGGCTCTCACCGTCTCACGAACAGCAGAACAGGCATTCTTTCAGGCAACCTGCCACTGGGAATTGTTCTTGGTTGGCATACAAACATGAGGGGTATGTCATTCTCTTGCATTAGGCCATCTTACAGCCAATGTTGAGCTCTCCGAGATATAGTGGAATATATTTATCGCAATCACATGGTAAGTGAAATTCATTTCTAGGATAGTCAGAGCTTGTACATGTCCCAAAGCAATCTAGAAATTAAGCTACGTTGCAGAAGTCCAGTGTTTGTTTAGTACACATTTGGTGTGCTTGGCCTCATGCAGAATTCCATCAGTCCTGTAGAGGAGGTGATTCCAATATCATCTAATGTATCGTCTGCCACCACACCCGTTCTCCCTTTGGCAGTTGAAGAACACTGAGGCCACGGGTGGTCCTAGATTATAAAGTGCTGAGAAGTCTCTTGTGTTGAAATTTGGTCTCCATCCTGGTGCATAAATAGTCTGCCGGACAGATTGGCGGAAGAGGACAAAGACAAAGCGATGTATTCCAGCAGTTGGCTTAGGACTTTCGTAGCTTACTATCTCATTTCCTGAAATATGGTTTGAATAGAACTTATCAGAGAAAGTTCGTGCACATAGTATTCCCAGGTTAGAAGTGTGGTTACTCAAGATTTTGTCTTTGGCCTTTTCAGGGTTAAAAGTTGACCGTAAATTAGTCCATATCACAACTAGACATTGCCAAATGCTAATAGACAGTCATGCTACACAAGCCTAAGACAGTTATTCAAATGCTTATCTGCAACAAAATTTATAAATCTGTGAATATACACTGCATATTGTCCTAGTCTTTGGTAGTGGTAACTAATATATACACCTGTTCACCGCTTATAGCTTGATTCTTCGGGTGTAAAAAAGCACTGCATAGTTTGTTCTGTTGATTGTGTTGGAAATAAACATTCAAATAGAGAATATGAGATGTAAGAGATGGGGGCAAACTCACCAAAGCTTACATTTGTTGATTCTGGAATGTCTGTCACTAACCTGCATGCATGATTGTCACCGTAAGTAATTCTTTTTCCTTTTTGTTATGTTAGCAGAATACACAGGTAATAGTAAATTCCATTCATCACATATTTCTCAGGCCTTACCAATGAAGGTATTCTCTTTTGGTTGGATTGCTTGGACTTGGTGAGTCAGGATCCACCATCACCTAGTGGTAAGTTGGTTATTTTCTTTAGAAACATAAACAAATAACTCTTCATGCATATGGGGGTTTACTAAACCAAGCAGTAAATGATGTTGATGCAGATACCCTTATTTTAAAATGGCACTACATTTACCTGCCTTCTAAGGCAATTTACGTTGTTCTTTTCGACTGACATTAATGTATGATCAGATTCTGAGCCATGTGAGCTGTTGAATGGTTTGACACTTTTTTCAAACAAATTGAAGTGTTCTTTACTTTGTCTACTCAAATGTTAGAGGCTTCTGTTAAGGCAAGATATTTAGATTATTCACATTTGTTGCCGGAGTTAATCATCATGGTTCCAGGTTCTTAAACACTAGGTAGATGCATACATGTACATAATATTGCTAAATCTGTACCTTTGTCCTAACATGCTGGTATATTTGCTGACACTAGCAAAAAAAAACAAGGTGGCCTCTCTCCAGGTCATATTTGAACTAAAATGTGGAAATACACATTGTATTTTTTAATCAATATATACAGCTTTCAAATCTACAAGGTCAACATTCATGGTCTTCAATGATCTAGATATTAAAAGGAAATTTCAAGTGGATTTACTATGAACTGATATTGCAATTAAGAGTTATACCATGTTTCTTTTGGAAAAAAAAGAAACAATGTTCCACCTTGGCTCCTTAATTTAAAGAGTAACTGCACCATGCACCAGGTAAAGAGCACCTTGTTTCACTTTGCATCATGTTTGGCACATGCTTTCACTTTGTGCCAGTGTAAAACAAAATAACTTTTACTTCTCAATGGAGTATGCTGTGAACTCTAAGTGAAATCTTATGAAATTTGAGTGAAATCACATGAGAACTCGTGAATTTCAGTCATGTTTTACAAGGTTTCATTTAGATTTTATGAAACTTCATGAGTTCTCTATAGGTTTCATGATGTATCCTAGTGCAAAGTCATGACTTACCATGGTGTAAACAAAATACGGTTTCATGGCACAAAGTGCAGTTTACTCTAATTAAAATCCTAGCATGCTGCAATGAGGTATACATGGGTTATGAACTCACCAAAGTGTAAAGGCTCCTCATGCCATGCCCAGCAATCTCAATCCTTGGTTCATTGGCTACTTGCGACGGCTTGAGCTCAGATCCATTAGTCAGCTCCCTATTGTTGTATAGGACTCTGACTGATGCTGATTTGATAAATGGGTCCAATATATCTCCAACTACATTGCCAACGACAAGTGGGTCCCTTGACATGGTTAGCTACGATTGGCAATCTTCAAGACGAGCTAACTTGGCCTGAAGTATGAACTAAGGTGAAGTGAACGGTGCAGGGCTGGTGTTCTATATATACTCCCGGTTCCCAATGAGGCACCATTCATGATGACTGAAACTATTAGCTCTGGACGCTCTGGTATCTTGCTTTATACTGCAAAGGATGATATGGGTTGCCATCACTCGAAATATTTCGAGTTGTCCACCCTCTGCGTCTACCAATGGAAGGAGTGCTCACTGCAATTCCATGTAGGTGAATAAAATCTGATTACCACATTCACTTATTCCCTATATCTAGAGCCTAATAAATAGTTGTTCGTAGCGAAAAAGTAGATTGCCTTTTGACTTATCTGTTATCTCCCAGACTGACGCCTAGCTTATTTCTTTGTTTTCATTTTTTTTTTTGCAAATAGGCTGCTCGGGCAACGTTTAACCTTAATGGTTGTTATCTTTATGTCTATCGGCTCTGTAACATGTCGAAAAATGATTTTGTTGATGGTATTTTAACAAGGATGAACTATCTAAGTAATATGAATAACTTAGGTTTAGAGGCTTGGTGGGATGAGCATACTATACTGCAATAAAGGTGGTGGGGGTTTTCTTCACAAATGCATCAATTGTTCGATGTCTGCTCCTAAGATAATAATTTCAATATTAGATGCCCCAGATGCTAATTTGTGGTACAAGTGTATGGTCTATCTCACTGCTTGCTGTCATCTAGAATTCAGAATCATGTTCAGTTCATCCTGCAAACATTATGAGTAGGAACTGCTTCTTTGTTTAACGATTGTTATGTGGGGTGTCAACACTCATTCTATCAACCTTAATGCAAATTTGACAGTGAGAAGCAACTTCTCCTTTTTCTATATCTGTAAAGTGGGGGATTTGAGCTTTATTCTTTCTTAGCAATTGATACTGCAAATATGATATGTTAGTAATGGATTACTTTTATGATCTATTCTGATCCGCCAACATTATTTGTTGTCAAAGATAATCTTTATGTATTCTGAAATTCTATTTTATAAATCCATTTGATTTTCCCTCCTTAAAATTTGCTGCCCTTTGTTCTGGTGCCATATTATAATGTTATCCCAGATCACTCTGTTTCAGAACGTCTGCATTTAGCTGTGTGCTTTATAACATAGGCCATTGGAGAGCCACTCCATGTTCTCCATGTCTCCATGGTGTTTAGGACCACAGATCTGAAGACATCTTTGTACAGTTGACTAATCACAAGTTCAAATTTTGAGATCATTCTGAAAAATTCACTTGAAAACTGTGCATGTTTTGCAAATGCAGGCACACAACCACATTGTACGTGCACTCTTAAATTCTAGTGTAACTGATGGAATATGACCTTTGGAGGAGGAGCTCAGAGTGTAAGTTCTTGTGAACTGATGCCGAAAGTCATTTGCTTCTGACCATGTGCCCTCACAACTTTGTGCCGCAACACCATAATGGAAGATTCTGCTCCCAGTTGCGGATACTTTTTCATTGAAAATGAACTGCATATGGCAGCTGATATGGTCTTCTAACAGAGGAGGCAAAGCTGTGACAGATAAGATCTACAATGATCTCTACTAGAATGGAGCCATATAATCTCATTTTGTTCTTTGTACTTCACGCAAGATTTTTGTGTAAACTGTATTATTCTGATATTACATTTATCAGCTTACTTGCACTCTGCAGGCTATCAGGTATTCATGTTTCAGTTTCTGCGCCCAAAGCCTGAAAGGTGATACTACTGACATCAGGTCAAGAAGCTCAAATTCGATCAGAGAAGCTCTACTCTGGCTTAAAAGGTGATGCTAATAAAGTAGAAATTTCTCACCCAATCCTTAATACCAGACCTTCAGTCACTAGAGCGAGTTCTGAACGAGGAACTTTGGAAATGAAATGGTTTAATCAACATGTCGGGGCATTGAATTCCAAAGTTTGTGAAATGACTGGAATCTACGAAACTCTTTTCGGTTCATTGCACATTCTTGATCCTTGACCAACGAATAAAGCTGTTCTTCTCTTCACGTGAGCATATCCTATATTCCTATTGGTCCAGGTCCAGCCACTCCCAAGGGTGAATGCAACTTGGAAAAGAAGATGTACTTCACATGGGTCGTCAAAGCTTGGAAACAGACATTTGAGTATTTGACAGAGAAACTTCGGGCGCCGGAATTGCATTGAACGGTATTGAGCACAGAACAATTTCCAGAAACAGAAAACCTCCACCAAGATGTTGCTAGATCGCTGTACCCTGTCGATTCTCTCGCTGGTGGCAAAAACTGGATTGTGACGCCTGCTTCTTTCATTCCCTCACAGAGTTGGAAGGATTCCTGAAGAAATTAGTAGCACCGAGCAGCTTGGCCAAAGATATTATAGGTTTTCAAGTTTCTGGTCGACATGGCAAGTTATTTGATAATTGATCAACCTTTGAAATGCCAATTCTGGTATGAGTAACAGCCTAAATTGTATGGTAGCAGTTTTCAGGTATTGCTGGTATATACCATATTCTCTACCTAGCATGTAGCATGCATAAATTGCTTTTTTTCGTCTACCACTCTACCTACTGCCTGCTTATTTTGTCACTCCCTGCAGGGCAACGACGACTGCTGAACCAACCGATCGATCAAGATCGCGCTCGGAATCCGTCCGGTTGGAGAGCGAGAATCCTTCTGGAAACAGCCATCAGCGTGCACCACCACTTGATCGACGATGATCCACCTGCCGGTATTATTCCGCCGTCCCTTGGCTGAAAGCAACGGCTGCTGCCTCCAGAGCTAAGCTGAGGTAAGCTAGATGAATGGGGGCCAGGGCGGCGTACGTGCGGCATTGGTAGACGTGGTGTGCAAGTTGCAGCTGGGCGCGCTGTCCATGGATGGAGCGGAGTGTGGGCGCCGGTGTTTCGAGCCGAGTGCCAGGCGCTATGGATGGACATGGACATGACCGCTTCGCTTGCATTGCTGCAATGCTGCTGCTACGCCTTCGCCCAGTGTGCTACTGCTGCCTTGGCGCGGCGTGGCACCGCGATCTTAAATCTTATCGCTTTCCTATAGGCCTGGAGCCTGGAGAGCAGGGCAGGGCGGGGCAAGTCAGCGGTGGCACGCGGGCGCGCGCGTTTGGTATCCTTTCACATGCCATGGCGCCGATAAAAGCTGCGCCACCGTCGCCGAAATCGGTGCCTGTTCTCGAGCGTTCTGGTGTAGCGGCCAAAGCCAACTAGCCATGTCGGCAGTGGCTATATGTCTACTTGTCTAGCGTGTAAAGATAATGGGACACGCAGAGCAGAATAATCTAGACCAAAGGCCTTTGGTCACGCTTTGTATTATTGAAAGCAAAATGCCGTATCATAGAGGACCAGGCATGTATCTATCTGTTCGAGACTTCGACGTGTGTATTGCTAAAAGTCATCAGCTGGCCACTAACCATACGATACAGAGCTGGTAACCTGATGAGCTTGTGCTGACTTGTTGTTCGCTCTATGAGATGAAAGTTTTATCAAGGCGTGTGCTCTGAAGATCTAACAGCTTCGCTCACTTTCTTCGTCTAGGTTCAGTCGGAGGATACTGTTGCCGTGGTACCAATGCAAGGTGTGGGCGTCTCCCTGGCCCCTGGCCAGCCTTGCCACCATAGCCAAAGCTCAAACGAAAATGCAAGAGCCAAAACGGGCTCCGGAGGTCGAGACCTTGAGTTGGTGACTCGGTGCAGCTGACGGGCTACTGTACAGTTATGGCAGTGAAGCAAATAGTAACACCTAACGAGCGCCGGCAACAAACAGTGGGATAAAACATTTAGCGTGAGGTCTCTAAAAATAGCTAAACCTGGCTATAGCGCTAAATAGCGGTTAAATTGTATGTAGAAACAAATAGTGTCATCTCTTTAAAATCAGCTATAGCAGGAGATAGCATAGCTATAGCCAGCTATTTTGTAGCTTGAACCGAGCGACAAGTTACAGTTGCGGCAGTGAATGATGCAAACACCTGACAGGCTACTACACACAGTTTCTTTTCTTTTTCCTCCGACATCAGATAACGATCACATTCTTCATAAATCAGAACACTTCTTTTGATGCAATGCAAAAGCATCTTGCATGCTTCAGAGTTCAGATACATCGGCATCGTGGGCGAAGCCGTCTGATGAAATAAACCACTCGCGGCGCCGCGGTTCAGCTCAGGGTCGCACATCCAAGCAACTTGGGGCCAGAAAGAAAGAAAGAGAAGGAGCCGGTCATGTGCGGTTCCGTTTCGCATCGCCATTGGACGCTGCAAAAGCAGGTAGCCATGGCGCGAACCGTCTGTCTCCAGACAAGAACTCGTGTGAGAGCACCCAGCTGCGTATCTGCTCGAGCCATATATTCCATTCTTTCCTTCCTCACACGACGACGACGGCGGCATGTTCTAATCTACCCATCGCTGTCCCTGCAAGAGGCGATACGATGCTTGATAAATTTATCTGTAAACAATCTGTGCTGCCCTAAACGAGCGCATGCATTTCGATCGGCCGCCAGATCGAGGGCCAGATTTTGCAGACATCATGTGCAGATATGATTCCAGTCAAAAGGGGAAGGGAGCGCGCCATCGTGCGGCTACGTACTGTGCTGTGCAATGATCAGCCCATGATCTCATTCTCTACTGTGTGTCCAAGTTGCAGCACTACAGAAAACTGAAAGCAGCAAAGTTGGACACCTCCCTCTTTTGCCCTAAAGGCTAAAGCTCACCAGATTGTTCCCTTTAATTTGCAGATCGGTCTAGTTGGAACCAAAGAATTCAGCAATTCAGCATGACCAGCACTACCAAAACCGATGTGCTGCAATGAAAATGATACGGATTCTTCTTTGATTTCTTCATATCAAACTGGCAGAGCATTATATATATTGACAAGCAAAACCAGCAATTCAGCATGACCAGCACAGTGAAGAGGAAGATCGAGCTAACCAAGTCTCCATGATGCATGACTAGGCGAGCATCGCGCTTTCCAAATGCATCTCTCTAAAAGGCGAGGAATGTGTGCAAAGCTAGACGCCGACGGCCGAAAGAGAGGGGGCGACGGTGTGCATGCGCAGTCGGAGTAAACTAATCCCCGGCGGCGGCGGGCGACTTTTGCCATCATCGACGTGCTCGAAATGGGAGTGCGAGACCGTACCTAGTCCACAGAATTAGGTCTCGACCGTACCTGTCAAGCGTGCTGCATTCCCTCTACGATACCTGGGATTGTCCCTCTCAATTAAGCGCCTCAAGCGTCTGCACTTCCAGCCACTGATAGACAAGACGGCGAGTCGCCTAGCCGCCTGGAAGGGCCGCAACCTCAACCTGGCAGGCCGCACTTGCCTTGTGAAGTCCGTGTTATCATCCCAGCCGGTCTTTCTCTTGACGGCCCTTAAGCCCCCCGACGAGATCCTTGATGATCTCGACAAGATGCGGAGGAGCTTCCTCTAGGCAGGCCACGGTGACCTGACGGGGGGCAAATGTAAGGTGAACTGGACGCGATCATGCTTGCCCAAGGAAAATGGAGGCCTGGGAGTCCTCGACCTTAAACGCTTCGCGCGAGCACTGCGCCTCAGATGGCTTTGGCACGCCTGGGTGTCCCCGGACAAGACTTGGGCCGGAACCAAGCCGCCGTGTGATGACTCAGACCGACTCCTCTTCGCTACTTGCACGACCATCACGGTGGGGAACGGACGCAAGACCAGCTTCTGGGATGATGCATGGATCCAAGGTCGCAGGCCGAAGGATATCGCGCCTTTGCTCTTTGCAAAATCTAGCCGCAAAAACAGAAAAGTGGAGGACGCCCTACACAACAACAATTGGATCCGAGACCTCAACCACCGGGTTGGCTTCACAGTGAATCACTTCTTGCAATACGCGACCCTTTGGTGGAACATCTCCCAAAACGAGCGCGACACGCAACAGGACGACCAGATTGTCTGGAATCTCACCGCCAGCGGCCAGTACACAGCCTCCTCCGCCTACCGTGCACAGTTCATAGGATGCACCAAAAACCCACGTCTCAGCTCCGTCTGGAAGACGTGGGCTCCCCCCAAATGCAAGCTCTTCGCATGGCTAATCCTGCAAAACCGGGTATGGACCTCCGACCGACTCGCCAAGCGTAACTGGGACCACAGCGAAACGTGCCCCCTATGCAGGCAGACCATGGAAACAGCCTGCATCTCCTATCGGATTGCCGATACACGAGAAGAATCTGGAACCTGGTGGCTGACTGGGTGAGGCAACCGCAACTGCGACCACAACACTGGAATCGCCACGAGACGCCCGAGGAATGGTGGGTAGCCATCTCACAAGCTACAGGGATTCCGGCAAAATCGACACGCTCCTTAGCCATGCTAGTAATCTGGGAAATATGGAAGGAAAGGAATGCACGTGTATTCGATCGAAGAGAGCTCTCCACTCAAGCGCTCCTTGCAAAGATTAAGGACGAGGCGACCACATGGCTGACGGCCGGCGCAAAGCCCTTAGAGTTCCTTGTACTGCGAGAGTAGACCATGTACTTTTGCCCAACACCGCCTAGGCGGTATTTGTAAAACTCTTCTTCTATATCAATGAAATAGGCACAACCTCGTGCTGTTCGTTCAAAAAAAAAAAGGTCTCGATCGGTACAGGAAAAAACGCTTCCATAATTTTCTTAAAAAGAAACGTTGGCAAGAGGCGGCGATCGCAGAGATCCAGGTTTGATATGCTGACGGAGGAGTCAAAAGAGTAGAGATGCATCGTCTCCATCCATTGTCCGTGTGTTCGGTTTCTTTCATTTCATCGTGGTTTGATATTGCAGCGGTTTCATGTACGCGAGGCTGAGTAATCTGGAGACTTTACCTGTGTTGTGCGTCCGGAGATGAGCAGACGACTGTCGCTTCGAGGGTACCATGAGACGAGCGAGCAATTTGGCCGTCCTATGGTTATCGAACGGCTTTACTAATTTAGTGGCTCTCCAGCCTCTAGTCCAAGAGTCGCCGGTGAACAATGGTCAGAGAATATCAAACATGTGACACCCTTGACGTCGATGAGAAGACAAAGTGTTTCATGAACCTCTGAACAAAACATTCTGAGGACAGACACGGTAGAAATTCTGGGGACACACTATCGTATCGACCGTGATCTCTTAGGTTTCAGAACCGGCCAGTCTCAGTATAATCTCACTGCTGAGCAATTCCGGATGGTCAGTGAATCTGATTGCTGTCTGAGCTCTGGGCATGGACAGTGACACAGGGTGACCGTCCCGAGTAGATGGATCGGAGCTCGGGAGTGGCCGTGGAGACCAATGGGGTTTGATTTTGCCATAGCGAAGCTTGCCTTCACAAACTGCCATTTTTTCTGGCAAAATATATAGCTCAGCTTTTGTAAAAGATCATGGACTACCATTTCTTTAGGTTAAAAAATCAGCACCATAACTATTTTTAGTTTCATTAAGTCCTAAATCCTGAGTGTCAATAAGACAAGTCTTTTTTTAGGTAGTCACCACTCACCAGCACGGCGCAAGGGCGAAGAATTCTTTTACCCTTTTCGAGAGGAACTCGTTTTTATTTCTCCAGAGGAACTCGTGGGCTCTGCTTAAGCGCTAAGAAAAGGCCCAGTTTGATCCGGGCCCCATAGCTTCTTCATCCGACGGCCCCACACCCACGGCCCATTTCTTTCACGCCCTCTCTCGCTGCCGTCTGCGGCCGGACCCACCCGCCAGAAGCGCTACTCTCTGGCCTGTTTCGCTTTCCTTTCGCTGAGTGCTCGCTCCCCCTCCCTCCGATCTCTTACCACCGCCCCACGCCACCACCCAAAGCCGGCGACGGCCACCGCGCGCGGGTGGGTCCTCGTCGACGCCGTCCACGGCCTCACGCAGGCACGCGGCGCGGTCTCGCCTCCCTCAAGCTTCGCCGTCCGGGGACCCGTGTTTCGTCGGCAGGCAAGCCCTAATCCTCCACCATCCCCCCGTATCCCCCGCTCTCTGCGGCAAGCGCAGCCCGATCCCGCGTTGTTTGCTGCGGGCGCGACTAGGTTGACTCCGACGCTTGCTGCCATCCATGCCGTGCTGCTATTCTGCTTGCGTTGCCGTGCTGGTACCGTGGCCGCGGGCGCGCTCCTCTCCCTCGCCAGCCGCCGTGATGTGCAACGTATAGGCGTGTGAATCGCCAGAGCATGGGATATTATGCTGGGGTCATCTCATGTTAGATGAACGTCCACTGCTATAGCGTCAGTGATGCGTGGAATTTACCCAAATGGAATTGGCTTTGGCATTGTATGGTATAGTTTGTCCATTGGTCTATGCCTTCAACAATTTCTGTTCCCTTGGGGGGTCATTCCCAAGTTGTATGTATTTAGTCAAAAATTTTCGCTGCGTTGAGCTATGATAGTTGGTCGAAAGCTGGATCACTTGCTGGTGCGACGACTGCCTTTGATTTGGACTTACCTAGGTCCAGATTAGTTCACTTTTTGTCCTCCTGACAACTTAACATAATCTTCAAAAATTGAAACCCTACAGTGGATCTTATATTTGTAAAGGGGGAGGTGTCATTCACACTGCCACTGTCATTGGAGTCTGCTGTTGCAAATATTTAAGTTATGCTATTTCTGCTGTATTACATATCAGATAGTGGTTTGGTGTATCCTGCTTCTTTTTCCCCATAGCTTTTGGCATCTTGAGAAGTTTTACCATTAAGGGTCCAGAAAACGAGCATAACCATGGCAACATCTATAAAACGCTCAGATTGGATTGTCAACGAAGGTCTAGGCCATGGCAGGACCTTACGATAAACTTTATGTAGTAACATGCGGACAGACATGATATATTTAAATATTCCCTTTTGAATATTGTTTCAAAGCATTTGAATTATATAATACTATTTTGGAAACTATTAGCAAATTCACTGTTTCGGTTTCACCTGGCTAGTACTAGTAGCCATGTGATTCTTGCAGCAAAAACCATGCACTGTAGTTCTGGACCATCCTCAAGTTGTTGACAGGATGGTTATTCTGTGGGAAGATATATAGTTAACTTCTTATTTGCGTATTTTTCTTTTTGAGCATTTCAGAGTTGCTGTAGATTTTTGTTCTGGGACAGTAGCTATCCCAATTTCAAATTAACACAAGCTATTACTTTGTATCTGCAAATATGAAGATGAAAGGTGCAACTAGTGATGCATTTTGCATGGGTTGTTTCTTCATTCTACAGACCCACTTACTGTAATAAACATTTGAGCCTTCTAGGTTGTTAGTTGTAACTGATACTTGGTGTCTGTGTAGATCAGTGTTTTTTTAGGTGGTGGTCAGGCGAAGGACCATTGCCTTATATCACCTAATTTGCCATTAGACTGGCTAGCATGTAGGCAAACTATCTGGCCACCTTGGTCAACCATGCTTATTTAAACATGCTTGCTATTGTTATTTCTGTAATTTTTAATAAGGACAGGCTTGGCGCAGCTGTAGATTATCTCTGCCTGTGCCCTAGGGTTTTTTTGTTCGCATCAGCCTCCTTGCAAAATAAAGTGAGGGGTAAGGCTGCCAAGAAATTCCCTTCCCCAGAACCCACATTATGCGGGAGCTATTAGCACTGGGTATGCCCATTTCTGTAAATTCGTGCTGCTTGTTAGGAGAAAAAATAGTATCATACATTGCAGAAGTGCCACTCAGAAGGGAAGAAATTCCTCTTATTTCAATACAAGGGAAAGGGGAAACCGCTCTTGCTCTACATCGCAGCAACTACGCAAGTCATGAGCGCCGCCCTCGTGGTAGAGCGAGAAGAGGAAGGACACGCCCTAAAGGTCCAATGCTCGGTGTACTTCATAAGTGAGGTCCTCGGTGACACAAAGATGCGTTACCCACAGATCCAAAAGCTGTTATACACTGTCCTAATCGCCAAGAGGATGCTGCACCACTACTTCGACTCGCATCCGATCACTTTGGTAAGCTCATTCCCTCTCTGCGAGATCATCAACAACCGCGACTCCACCGGTCGAATCACAAAGTGGGCGCTCAAATTAATGGGTCAGGGGATAGCATACGCCTCCTGAACGGTGATCAAATCCTAGGTCCTTGTCGACTTTGTTGCGGAGTGGACCGAAATCCATATGCCGTCGACGCCAGCCGACCAGGAGTACTGGGTCATGTACTTCGATGGATTACTGGTCAGGATAGGGGCAGGGGTCAGGCTCGTCTTCGTCTCACCACTGGGGGTGCGAATGAAGTACATAGTCTGCCTGCACTTCCCGGCCTCGAACAACATGGCCGAGTACGAGGCACTCATCAACGGTCTGAAAATCACGATCGAGCTGGGAATCCGACGACTTGAAATCAGAGGCGATTCCCAACTCGTAGTCAATCAGGTCATGAAAGAGTCGAACTGCAAAAGTGAGACTATGGCCCTTCGATCAGCATCCCAAGCCCGGAGGGAGCCAATGGCACGCTACCCACCCAGAGCTCAGCATAGCCGCCCACCCCGGGCTCAGGGCCTGACCACGCCCCGATCCCGACCACAGCCAAGGGCTCGACAGAATTGCCTACCCAAGGCTTGGGGGCTGACTGCCTCCCGACCCCGACTGCCGACGATGTCATGGAAATCGAGGGCACCACAGATGACGCCGACCCGGCCGACCAAGCCTTGACCAATCTCTTGGCCATGGCTATGACCATGCTGACCGAGGACGAGGCCAGGGAAGCCAATCCCCCAGACTGGCGTCAGCCTTTCCTTGACTGCCTCCTGTTAGAAAAGCTCCCCAAAGACAAGGCAGCGGCCCGGCGCATCGCACGCCGCGCCAAGTCCTATGCCATTGTGGGAGAAGAACTCCACAGGCGCCATCCCACCAATGTCCTACAGCGTTGCATCCCAATCGAACAAGGGAGACAACTGCTGAGACAACTGCTAAGTGACATCCATGGCGGGACATGTGGTCACCACGCCGCCCCGTGAAGCCTCATCGGAAACGCATTTCGGCAAGGATTCTACTGGCCAATGGCAGTGAATGACGCCATAGAAATCGTGCGCACCTGCGAAATGTGTTAATTCTACGCAAGGCAAATTCATCTGCCGGCTCAGGCTCTCCAAACCATCCCCAACACATGGTCATTCATGATCAGGGGGCTGGACAAGGTCAGGCCCCTGAAAAAGGCGCCCGGGGGCTTCACCCACTTGCTGGTCGCCATCGACAAATTCAGCAAATGGATCGAGGCCCGCCCCATCGCCATGATCAAATCCGAGGAGGCCGTCAACTTCTTCCTCGACATCGTTCACCGCTTCAGGGTTCCGTGTTGACAGCAACGCACAGGGCGTCGAACTCGTCGCCTTCCTGCCTGAACGTGGCCTCGAGCTGGCGCTGACCGGCCTCGAGCTGGTTGATTCAAGCTTGGTCCTCCACCGCTGCGGTCGCCAGGTTTCTGCACATGAGCTTGGCCTCCTCCCTGGCCTTTTGTTTGGTGGCTAGAGTCGCGCTGGCGGTCTCGAGATCCAGAACCCGATCGGCGGCAAGCCGAGCGGCCTCATCACACTCAGCCAGCGTCACCACGAGCGCTTGGCGCGCTTGCTGCAGCGCGTTGACGGCCTAGTCTTGCTCTTTTAGCAGCTGTTGGCGCTCGTTATTGTCACACTTTTGGTGTGATTTAAGCGGTGTTTTTGGACTAATTCATACACTAATCCGCCACTTGGCACTGAAAATAACACCATTTTTGCATATGTGTTATGTTTTGGAGCATGTTGTGTTTTTGCAGGAAAACTGCCCAATTTGGGGCATTTATATTCAAAGCCCAAAACCAACTACGAGCCCAAAGGAATCGAGCCTAGCAGAGCCCAACAAATGGACCATGTGGGTTTCATAGCCCAACTCATAGTCCTAGGTGTCCACATTCAATGAACTTTGGGCATGAGAGACTTAAGCATGAAGGAATTGGATATTTGGAAAGTTATCCACGAGATCAAGTTAACCTCAGAGATATTCGCGCAGCCCAGGACAGCATAATGTTTCGGTGCAGATTCGGAGATCTAAATGGCCTCTAATGCACACCCACACCCACACACCTCAACATTTTTTTGTGTTAGTAAAATATGAAAGCAAACTGTCATATTGCTTTGCCCCTGTTTGTGCTCGCTTTCGTCCCAGCTAGAAGCTAGACATCTCTTCTCTAGTCTAGTGCATCATTACCAGATGAGATGCGCGTTCGGCCAACTAAAGATAACCCCGACTGTGATCCTTGGTCATGTCATGGGTGTGGATCAAGAGGGCCATGGACCAGCATGGCCCCTGTGACGTACAGCAGGAGATAAGATAGCATTGTTAGAGAGAGATGAATTGAGATGTCAGGATGGGATTAGCTTTGTTTGTTAGGGGCGTTCGGACGAATGTAAGGTCACAACAGTCTTCTCATTTCATCAAGCCAGAATCAATATAGTTGTCAGCTACTCACCCTTCTCATCTATGATCTAGTTTCTCATCCTCAGTAGCCACTCCACCTGGGCTATCCTCCTGGCGGTGAGCATGAACCAAAGCAAGAAAACAGGGGCAATAGAGTGTGCTTTATACTTTATAGTGTTATTTACTAAGAGAGGACATTAAAATGGTTTATGTTAAAGTGTCAATATTGTAGTGCTATGACCTGCCTTCCATTCCTTGATTTATTGACTGAATTTGCTTTCTGAGAAATGAATGCTTGGTATCTTCTGCAGGTTCACTTAGTGGTTGATTGAAGTGAAACTACATTTGCTATCTTCAGCTGCCAAGGCAATGGCCTACGAGATCAGTGAGATCAAAAGTAAATTTCTATTCTCTAAAGATTGTTACTCACTGCAAGTGATCAAGCACCTCCATTAGCGCTTCCTGTTTACATATTCAGAAGAAGTAATCAGAAGTCTCTCATTCTACTTTGTGGCATGAAAAACCTGTGTGCTATAGTGCTACTACCTCTGTATCCTTTTATAAGGCATGTATGCATTCCAACATTTAATCTTTGATCAACTACTTGTCTGTCAATATTTCGATAATAGGATAAAAGAAATGCTGCCGTTTGATTCGTGTTTGAAAGTAATAGTTCAAATGATCGTAATATTGTTGCAATAAATTTTTACTCTTAAGAGAAATCAGCACCCTTTGGAGATTATGCCAAGCTGTGCCTTATAATTTGAAATGGAGTGCCTTATAATTCTTATTCCATACTGTAAAATTTCTCAGACCTTTTCCTTCACATATTTTGTGCTTATATTGAATTTTTTTGGAAATCAGAAACCTGAGTACCTGACTGGATATATTTCAAAACAACATAGGATAGTAGGGCTTGCTGTGGGGGTGTATGTGTGTTATATAACTCTCTTGTTTTATTAATACAATGATATGCAGCTCTCCTGCGTGTTCGAGGAACAAAATAGTCGGGTTTGCTGAGTTAAGATTCTGAGCATGTATGCTGAGTAAAATAAAGAGAACTAGTATATCAGATGTGCGATAGAAGTTGCATTCAGTTACAAAAAGTGTCACTTGTTCATATTTGCTTATCTCATCTGTTTGCCTCTTTCCATCTAGGATGGTACTAATATTTTCTGTTTTATTCCCCATTTTGCAATATGAAGAGATTGGCATAGGTCTGGTGGGGTTTGGCATCCTATTCTCATTCCTTGGTGTTATCCTTTTCTTCGATAGGGGCTTGTTGGCTCTGGGTAATGTATGATACTATAATTCACAGTCCTTGTGTTGTAATACTATGTATCTAATGAAGTTACCATGGCTTGTTAGTCCTCACGTTCTCCTACATTGCTTCTACTTTCTGCTAGATTTTCTTTCTGACTGGAGTGGGCCTATTACTTGGATGGCAATCTATGTGGCAACTTTTCACAAAGAAGGCAAACCTTAAGGTATTCCTAGGCTTGCATAGATACAGGACCAATTATTCAGTGTGCTTTCCCATTACTGTTTTGCCCCCCACATTTAATTTTTGTTCTGAAACATAAACTTTTGTTGTGTACTATTGAACTGATATGAATTGCCTAGTTGTGTTGACCTTGGCAAATTGGCTGTTCTAGTGTTAAAATATGGAAGAACTAGAAAGATAAGTTTCAAGGATACTGATGGGATTATTATTGGTAGTATTTATTTCTTTGTTTATTATGACTTGGTAAAGTTGTATTGGTATGAAATATGTTGTTATATGATAGTTATTTTTGTCTATCATATCTCAAATAAACTAGTTACTTCTGGATTGGTCAAATTTTCAATTGGTGTTAACCTTCTGAATATGTGTATTAATGCCACAGCTTCTCTTGGGCTCTTGGCATATTTCCTTAAGCAAACCATTAATATCACAGCTTGTCAGTGACAGATGTGATTTCCTCCCATCCATGGCAATCACTAGCTTGTGGTTTGAGACCTGCGCAAACAAGTCCAGGACATGTGGGGTATTTCTACTGTAGAATGCATGCTCTGTGGCAATAAATTCCATCTAGAAAATCCAAGTGTCTTAGTATTATGATGTACCTCTTGATTAGTCTTAGACAATATATTATTTCTCTTTCAAATGCTGACCTCAGTGATTTGTTCCATTCCATGCCCATCCATTGAAGAGATAATGTTATTCTTGTCCTGCAGGGATCTGTACCTTTCTTCATTGGTCTGTTTCTTCTGTTTGTCCGTTGGCCTGTTGCTGGTATAATCATGGAACTATATGGATCTTTTGTGCTCTTCAGGTCATTGTCCAACTATCCTCATTTTCAATTTGTTTTTTTGGATTGATTGTTACTGACCTTTGCTTCTAATCCCTTCATTTTTGTAGTGGTTATGGGCCTCCTATCCAGGCCTTCCTGTATCAAATACCTATCATTGGTTGGATTCTGCAATACCCATTCCAGGTAAGTTTCTATTTCTCTGAAAAAAATTTAAAATATTTTTTGACATAAAGTAATTTTAACTGGTCGTTCTGATACAGTAGCCATTAGATTATAACTGATGCATGAGCCTTAATCTGATTTCTGCAGCTGTTTTCTCAGTTGAGGCGTAAGCGTGCTTGAAACCTTCTGCAACTGCCAAGATACTCTTCGAATCTTCCTGGGAAAAGTAGCGTGCTGTTGTGATGTTGATACAAGAATCACCCGTACCCTTCACTTCGTATCTAAATGATCTTTGAAATCTTGTGTGCATATGCATACTTTGCGAATTCTAATATTGAGCCGTTCTGAGTAGTTTATTGTTCATATTTAGACAAAGTAGAGCTTCAAAAGGTGCTGGATGGTGGATGCTCGGTTTGTTGAAACAGGAGGACCTCGTTGCCTTTAATCATCCCAACAACAAACTGTGGGGTCAGAGTGATCACACCTGATTTATTTCTGATTCTGGAATCTGGACGCAATTTGCACATTGCATGCAAGTTGCAAGTAACTCGTGAAGAAAAAAACTGTATTAAGAAACCTTGCAAGGAGCTTGATTGCTTAGCTGACGACTAATACTGCAATCTATTTCATTTTTGTCAAATGAATGGCCTTCTCAGGGTGAAATGCCTGTGGTATTTGAATTTCGTTGCATTTGTCATTTTCTATATTTGAAGTCTACAGTGGTGACATATATAGCTCTTTCGCCGAAAGATGCCATTTTTTTTTTGTCATGCTGTTGATGACTGTAATAGTGTCATTCATTTGATTTACAGGGCCTGCTTTTGTGCTACCTACATGTCTCATCCAGATTAGGTTGCTGATGAACCATTTGCGCTCGCAATCATGTCCGCCATTGAACCTTTGACTTTTTTGGCGTAACATGCCGTCACGTCCGGGCCATCACAGTCCGAAGATTGTTACGGAGGCTTTCATCTGATGGGCCTTATCTTTACCCACAGTGATGATGCACCGGAGATTTGGCACATCCCCATCGCATTATGCTAATCTGACAGTGATTTGTTTCTGGCTGGCCAGCAGTGGACAGAGGAGAAATTTCAAAACTTCGCTTCTCATTATTTCTGTGTTGAACATCTGTGCTAGCGAATCTTCTGACGCTTCCTTTTGTTAGGGATAGATATTTCAGGTGCATGTCATCATATTCAGCAAGTTGCAGAAGTGCAAGGCTTATTCAACCAGAGGCACTACCAACATTGACATATCTAGGTGTCCTCTCGTCGTCTCCAAACTCTATCGATTCGCTCAGGCAAGTAGCTTACAGCAAGATTTTGCAAGAAATCAAACTTACACCAAGTTTAAGCTACTGAGGCAAAAAAATTTTTTGGCAAGGCCGTGTTTAGATGGCGTGAAAAATTTTTCACCCAGCATTAAATGCAGAGAATCTCACATGCATGGAGTACTAAATGAAGTCTATTTGTAAAACCTTTTTACAGATGAGTGCAACTTTGTGCGACGAATCTAATGAGCATAATTAATCCATGATTTGCTACAGTAATACTACAGTAACCATTCTCTAATCGTGTGGTCAAAGGCCTCATTAGATTCTTCTCCGAAATTTACCTAGGGGCGTGGAGGTAGTTTTGTAAACTGCTTTTATTTAATACCCGAATTAATGGTTAAAGTTGCATTTAATACTCCAAAAAATTTTCCAACCTCCAACTAAATACAGCCAAGCTTGGCAGTTTATCTTAAGGACACTGGACAGGTAGATGATTTGGTGCTCAATCAATTGGCTGCAGAAATTGAGGGGAACACGCCAAATAAGAGAGCCAGATGGCGAGTGGACACTGGCAATACCTGTCCTTGTCCAGCTGAGCTCACTGGACTTGCTCTGCAATGGCTCGCTTGCCCTGCGCCCCCACACTCCTCTCCTCTGCCTGTCGCAACGCGTCAAAACCAACAATCATCGCCAGTGCCGATTGCCAAAGCGACGGAGGGACCCTCTGCGCCCAATAACTCTCGTCTCCTTCCACGATCTCGACCAGAAAAGATGAGCAGAGCCAAGGATCCGAGTGCCACCCCTGTGTTCTTCCCTCCGTTTGCCGCCGCACAAGCACAGCGCCAGAAAGATTCCTAGTCCTGGTGCCCCACCCCCCACGCAGCCCTGCCCACCCACACTGTTGGGCTGCGCAGCTTCACCATCCCTTCTCTTCTCCCCGTCTCCCCCGTCACATCCTCCACCCAATGCGGCATATAAATCCCAGATCCAGATCTCCCACCCCCAGCTTCCCTCTTGCATAGCCAGCCAGCCTGACCGTCCACTCATGTGGGCTGCATCTACATGTGATCCCTCCTCTCGCAGGTGTTTCTTGTGCTGCTCCATGGCTGCCGCCCCCTGTTTTTCTTGCATTGGTGCAAAGGTTTATTTTTTTTTTGTCAGGGTGTATCTATGTCCACGGGTGGTGTCTGGGCGCAGTGGTTTATCGATCCCTTCCTTGCCTTGTGCTGATCCGGGAGCGGTGGTTGGTTCAAGTGTTTCTTGTTGCAGCAGCTTTGCAGACAACGCGGGAATCGGTCGATAAACCTCTGCATCCAGCTCTCGCCTTGGTTCCTGCTGCTCATGGGTCCATGTCTAATGCCTCAAGGCTATGCTTGGTGTTACTGTTGTGGTGATGTGCTTCTTGCATGATTTGACTTGTAGATCGATCGAGACTACATGTTTCCTTCACATAAGCTTCATTTGTCTTCATGTATAGTGATGTTTGCTTGACGGATATATTTGATATTAATTACAGTTGATGCATACACAATATAGATCGTTTACCTTTCTTTTCTTTAGAAAAAAGGAAAATAAAAACAAAATAAGTAGTATAGCGTATCTAGCTATGCAATGGAGTCTAGTGGCACTTTCTGTTTCCTTATGCTAATAACATCTTAATAATGTGTGGTGCTGATTAGATGATGCAGCTTTTGGGCTACTCTATATTCCAAAACAATGAAGTGTTTTGTTGGTTAAGGGTATCTTTGCTAAGTGGGGATAAAGTTCCTTGCTCTAGAAAGCATAGTGTTGCTTGGAGCTAGGAACCATTTAGGGAAGGTGGATGCCCAGGGATCCTGATTGCTACCGTCATGCCTAGAATTTGTTCAAATTAATTGGGGGTGAATCACATTCAGAACATGTCCCAATAGTTACATTCTTGTTCAGCACTGAGCAGTTATATTCTTTTCTGTTGCAATGTTAAAATTGGGTGAACATCTTATTGCTGGCATGGACTTTGTTTAAATAAATCCTTGGGATTATATGGCAGGCTCCAAATATGATATATAACTTTGGTGTTTTTTGTACCAAAATTGGGAGTAATTGTTATTCTTAAATGGCCAGCTTTTGTAGTATTCTCTGCACTGCAGTACAGGCCTTGTTCAGTGCCACAATCTTGTTTTTGCAATGCACTGCTTTTACATGATCAAGTAAGCAAAAATGTCTATGTAAATGTTTCGTTACAGGACATGGTAATTATCATAAGACCATAACCATGCCATGATACTGCTGTTGGTTGTGGCTTGACATGCATGATTTATTTTTTTCACAAGCACGCCATATATTTCATTAAGAAGAAGAGAAAGTTACAGCACATTGTCCTAGCAAGGCTAAAGGCTTACCAGACTGCAACACAGAAGGCTCAATAACCAACAGGATGATTGACATGCATGATGCACAGGATAACAGGGTAAGAGACAAGCAGTCCCGGAAAATTGAAGTTAAGATCATTTGATTAGCTTAGAAGTTTTTTCCTTTTGAACCTAGGCCAGTTTTGGCATGCTGAAGTTTTCTCAGGCGGCATATATTATAAGTTTATAACATAAGAGTTCCATGTAATCTAAACATAGAAAGGTAACTTTGCACAGCGAATGCCACTTGGTAATCCTTCCTTTTATTGTAAATATTATCTATTTGATATTTGATGCACAAACAACTAACAGTGGGCATTTTTGGATTAGCCTTGAGCTGTTGTCGAAGCTATGAAAGGTTTCACTTCATGAATGATATAGAATAGGAATCTATGACGTCCTTCTCCGTCTTTTGCCATATATTCGTCCTACTTTCCTCATCTTTTGTACAATTCTAATTATGGGACCCATATGTGTACACATATATAACAATATTCATGACTGATTAGTGCTAGTAAGTGATTTTTGATAGCGTGTTTATTATCTAGCAGTAAGCCCAGTACAATAGTGTTTGGCCGAGAACGATCAGCCCAATACATTCCCCCACTTCAAAACTGTTTGAATCTCGCTATGCTGAGCGAAAGCTGGTGATCTTGCTGGGCCTGGGTACTGAGTCCCTTTCAGTCCTGCAAATGGGATGCGTGTGGCCCAGATTTGAGGTCTGATTGAATGGTTCCGCGATGAGTGCAGCACAGGCACAGCTGTAGCTACGTGTCTGCAGCTCAGAGATGGTGAATCATTGCGGTCCGCAAGGCTCAGCTGCGGCGGCGGCAAAGGCATCATGCTCACCTTGGACGACGTGGCAATAAGAAAGCAGAGCGGCAATTCGCACATCGCACCATGGTCTCCCAAAAAATCGTAACTCAATTCACGCTGTTACTAGACGTCGAAGCCGCAGGGCGAAAATCTGGAGCGCATCTGAAGAGAACTCAAGTGGAACCCAAGCTTGTCCATGGAGGCTCTGCCACTCTGAAGCAGATGAGCATGACCGTGCAGACCAATCGATAACCCAGCTGGGTCTCCTCAAATTTCTCAAACGCGTCACGTCAGGTTCTGTCTGCCGCTGCCTGTTCGGTTGGCTGGTGGTTGGTGCTGATTTGTTACGAGAGAAAAGTACTGCTGGCTGGCTGGTGGCTGATGGCTGGTGCTGATTTGTTGTGAGACTGAAGTACTGCTGGCTGGTGGCTGTTAAGCCCTGTCGCTGAGCTCACGTCCTTCATGTGATGTAGCTACTGGTGCCGACTCGGCAACTCTAGCTCAGCTTCAAGCTGCCACAGGAACGCTGCTTGTGTACAAGTAAATCATCCGTGTGTAAGATGCCACTTTACATGAAAGAACGGAAAATTTACTCCTTGTTCAGACTTGAAAGGTCCTGATGAACTCAAATCACCCATCGAGAAGTTGTTTTCAGCTAGGTCACCTGATCCATCGGTCAAGAGGCATAGAGCTTCATGACCTGCTTGCACGAATCAGATCGCAGTTAGTTTAGGTATGACGGTAGTACTCACTGCTTTTGCACAACATAGTCAGCTGAAATTCAGCCTAGACATGTCCAAATAAGCATGTGTTCAAGCATAACGAGCATTTGACTTAAAAGGTTTTGCACGTTTTGTTCAGATAGCTTTATTACGTTAAGATACCCACAAGTCATTGCCAGTCAGCCAGAACAAATCAATGAATACAGAAACAGCTAGAGACTGTGTGCAAGATAAATGCCAACAAACTGAACTGAGTAACAGACAGAAACACTAATTCTTCACAGCTTCGTCCATTCATATCGTGGAGAAATGGATGGTCTCGAGATATAACAGGCAAAACAATGATGCATCAGAAGCAGGTTTCTGATTTCTGATAGTACGTAAAACCAAGAAAAATATTGCAGAAATCAGAAAATTAAAGAAAGCATCTTCAATTCAGTAATATTTTTCTCCCAAGTGAAATCAGCTGTTCTCTTGAATTCCTAAGCAGTAGGTTTCTGGTGGTTTGTAAGGCTTTCTCTAGAATTACTCTGACCAGGCCTCGGGTGCCCCTGGGTGTCGCAGGCTGGCCAGTCAGTATCTATTGGTGTGTGGCCGGGGGATTTGTTCCATCTTCCATCGGCGCGTTGTGGGAGAGGTCAAGCGAGACGAACGAGCACGGGAGGGAGCAGGAGATTCTTGGTGTTGGCGGAGAGGTCGACGTGGAGACGGCGGAGGAGCGTGAGCGGCGTCGCCAGGAGAGCGGCGGTGAGGTTGAGGCCCTACAGCGCGAGCTTGTCGACGTAAGGGGCGGCGGCCGCGGAGGTTACGGAGACTCCGGAACTTGTGGGGGCATATAACCCCAGGGGAAGTCGGGATGACCGTTTCGGCGCCTCGCATGTTCTTTTTCGCTGCCGCGACTCTCCTTCCTCCTCTCACCATTCTGGGCGATTTGCTGATTCAGCCAAGGGAAGGCCACAAGCTCTTCAAGATCAAGTGCTCTCGGGTGCGTAAACTTTGGAGGGATTCCTGGCTTTGAGTTCGAACTACTCTCCCTCCCTCTCCAAGGTATTTTTTCAAGTTTTTGCCAGATCTCTTAGTGTAGGCTATGGATTGGAGTTTCCTCGTAGGGATAGCTTCCTTAGCATGTCAACAACTACTCCCTCTAATCTTGTTCGAATCCCATGAAAGAAATTTCAAGTTTCTCTCAGGTTAGGGTTTGGCTGTCTAGTTTCGAAAACTCCGAACTTTTTTGCGGAGTCTCCGAACATGTGCGGATACTCCGGAAAAATCTTCGGAGACTCCGTAACTTCCAGTCAATATTTCATCTTTGGTGTCTCTCAAGTATCATCTCTTATTCTTGTCATTATATATATGTTTATGTTGATATTGTGTAGGTCATGGGGAGAAAACGTGACATTGGTGCCGCCGTAGCCTCACGCCGCATCAAATCCAAGCATGACCCTAGAAGTGTTGAAGAAGATGGGATAGAGGAAGAAGATGAAAATGAAGAGGAAGTGATTCGTCCAAGTGGTGCTAGATGGCAAAAGGTAAAAGCTGCTGCTCAACGAGGTGATCAACAATTTGCACCTCATCCTCCTCCTAAGCCAAGGTTGGCTCCATCCATCATGCAATCTATGCCCAATGCTCCACCCAAACCAAAGAATAACTTCAAAGGAAAAGGGGTTGCCTATAAGATGTGTCCTCGTACACCAGAGCACATTGATGTTACCTTTGGGGCTGACCAAGAAGTCTATGATCATTGTCCTAAGATGCATATCCCTTTAAATGTTCCTGGTTTATTCATAACCCTGCCAAGAGATTTCAAAAATCAGAAACTCACAGTGACACAAGAGAGAGAGAAAGATCCTTATTACTATGCTCACCATGAGAGTCTTGACTACCGGTTTTGGAACCTTTTCCATAGAGATTTCTACATCACAGTCATCGTGAGGAAAAAGAATGCTCCTATTTGTCCAATGCAATGGGTGGATTGGAAGTTCTATGAGGAGATGCATGATGAACACTTTGACCAAATCATTAAGAAGTGCAGGGATTTTGGACTCTACGAGATTATGGGTTTCAAATATGATTGGAATGAGGAGATCATTGCTCAATTTCACGCTTCCTACTATTTTGAGCCTAAAGATGAGTCTATTCATTGGACAACCGAAGGGGAACACTACTTCATTGACTATGTCACCTTCTCTAGGCTTCTAGCTCTTGGATCAGAGGATGATAAGAGAGATTGCATTCACAATGAGAAGAAGCTCAAGTGTGCTGAAGTTGCCTATATGTTCTACAATCCTACCTTGGCTTGGGAAGGGAGCACCAACAATCTTCCACCCTACTATCATCATCTCAACAATATGTTTAGGGCTACCATTGATCCAAAGAGTGGTGACGCAACGGGTCTTCATTTCTATGCCCCAAATCTTCTCAATCATATGGCACATGGTGGTAAACCTTTTTGTATCTTTGACTATATTTGGAATGAGTTGAGGCGTGCTATGATGGACTCTAGAAAAGGCTTTCCTTATGCAGCCTATGTCATGTTTATGATTGAGAAAGTCTCCAAGATCACCTTTCCTAAGGATGTTGAGCATGAGCCACTTCACTTGAGGCCAAGGCAAGGCAATGCTCCCCCTCCATATCATGCTTCTTCTCATAGTCAAGCTCGGAATGTGCCTTATCGTGAGTCATCCTCTCATGATCCTCGATCATATCATGCTCCTAGTGCTTCTCGGGTTAGCAAAGGTTCTATGGTCAAGCGGGTTCTCAAGTCTATCTCGAGAATGTGCAAGCAAATTGCTAAAGAGACCAATGAAAACCGTCGAGACATCATTCAGATTAAGAGTCATATGGGACTGCCTGTTGATCAGTACCATGAGCTTCCCGACTTAGATGACCCCTTTGCGGAATGGGATCCCGCTAATGCTGCTGCAGCTGCCCCTTCTCCTGCCCCTATTGGTTCAGCTAGTCCTTCTAGTCGCTCTCACCACACTGCTAATTATGAAGAGGATGAAGACACAAGTGAGGAGGCTACTCGCGATGATGAGGAGTAGCTGCTGCAACTCATTGAAATTCCTTTTTGGCTCTTGATGCCAAAAGGGGGAGGTGAAAGTCTATCTATTTATATATCTGGTCTTGTATGAACTCTAATTTATTTCCTAGTGTATGTGCACAAGGACTAAGTGCCATGAACATTTATGGGTGTGCTTGTGGTGAACTTGAACTGCTATTGCTTTATTAAGTTATGCTTTGTCTTAGTGTGATAAAAAAGACTTGATGATGTATTGTTTTTGTTATGATGGCAAATTCTATGGAATCTCTAGAAAAATGTACGAATTCTCCGCAACTTTTCGAATTGTGGAACTCCAGAGATTTTTTTTTTTGTAGATTCTTTGGGGATTTTGGATGTCATTTTTAGATCATTAAGTTGAAGTGGATTCATGCCATGAGCATCATGTTCTTTTATGTTAAACACAACAAAGCACCTGGATACTAGAATATATGGGAAGTCCCATGGACTTGCTTGTTTGTGCATTTTGACATTGTTATGGTCAAATTCTGAATTCAACTCGGTTTGCACATTAATGGGGAGTTCTATATGCCCTAGATACATGTCTCTACTTGTGTTCTTTTGATTATCTGTTATGTGTGTTGTCATCAATCACCAAAAAATTGGGAGACTGGATGTGCATCTAGGACCCCCTAGTTGGATTTGGTTGATTAATGGCAAGTAGTTGTGACTGCTTTGGAAAGTTTGTATACCCTACACATGAGTAAGAATCTCTATCTTGATCTCACAATCGGCATAGAGGAAGGTGGTCATCCTTTCTTACCATGTACAAAAATAACTGTTGTATTGTGACAACCTGGAATCCACTCCCGCTACCCTACCTTCACAAATCTTGTATGCATAAACTCGTGTATATAAAAACAAAGTTCAGGCTGGCCTCCTGCCAGCCGTAGTAGCCCTCTTCAAAAAGAAAGAAAGAAAAAGTCCCATACAGAATATTGGATTTAGTTCCTTTTTAATAGGCATTAGTTTCCCATTATATTCCTGCAAACTTGATATTATGCAGATGAAAAAAGGAAGATAAACTTTGCATATGCATCGGCGTATTTTTTTTGTTTCAGGGATGCGTGCAAATAACAGGCATGTATCTCAGAAAAATATAGAGAAATCGTAATCTCTTCCTCCGTCGTCGCTGCCAACATCCGCCGCCGGCGTCTCACCGTTGCCGCTCGTGGCGAACACCTCGTGCACGACCTTCTCCACGTCCAACGCCTCGGCCGCGGCCTCCCCGGCCGCTTCGCCGCCGTGGTCGTCGGGAGCCGGGATGAACGGTGGGCGCGCCACGTCGAGGACGCGGTCCCAGTCCACGCCGCGGAAAAAGGCGTGCCGCTTCACGCCGTCCGCGCCCAGGCGCTTCCCGGGGTCCTTCTCGAGCAGGCGCGCGATGAGGTCGCGCAGCTGCGTCGGCTCGCCGGGCAGCTCCGGCGGCGCGGTGAGGACGCGGTGGAACGTCTCCCGCCGGCTCCGGCCCCGGAACGGCGTGCGCCCGTACAACATCTCGTAGAGCACCACGCCGAGGCCCCACCAGTCCACGGCGTAGTCGTGCCCGCTGCCCGCCACGATCTCCGGCGCCACGTAGTCCTCCGTGCCCACGAACGAGTTCGACTTGGCCGGCGTCCGCGCGCCCGACGAGCAGCAGGACGAGGAGGACGCGGACGATGCGGTCATGGAAGTGGCCGGCGCGGACTGGGACGAAGTCTCCCGCGACCGCGAGGTTGCGTGGCGGGAGGAGAAGCACGCGAAGACCATCGCCGCCGCCTTCTTGTTCTTGCGCCTGCGGTGGCGTGAGGGAAGCCGTGATGCCGGCGAGCTGACGCGTTGCTCGGTGGTGTCCGGCGGTGGCGGGAGCGGCGGCGGCGGTAGCGTGGTGGAGAGGTCGAAGTCGACGAGCATGATGTGGCCCGTGTCCTGGATGAGGACGTTCTCCGGCTTGAGGTCGCGGTACACGACGCCGAGGCCGTGGAGGTGCTCGAGGACGAGCACCAGCTCCGCGGCGTAGAACCGGATGACGGATTCCGGGAACGTCGTCTCGTCACGCCACCGGCGACGGAGGGACTTGAGGTCGCCGCCGGGGCAGCGGTCGATGGCGAAGCCGACGATGGCGTCGGTGGCCACGATCCCGCGGAGGGAGGGTAGCAGCGGGTGCCGCAGCGCGAGCAGCACGTCGCGCTCGAACCAGATCCTCCGGTGGCCGTCGCCGCCGCACGTGCCTCCGGGCCCCGCGCCCTTGTGCCGCGCGGCGGCGCGGGACATGGCCTTGAGCGCCATGGCCATGGGGTCGCCCGCATCGGAGCTGTCACCGGCTGCTGCTGCTGCTGCCGCCGCCGCTGTGGCGACAGGCACGACGTGGAAGACCACGCCCCTGGCGCCCTGGCCGAGGACGGACAGCGCCCTGAGGTCCTCCAGGCTCAGCTGCTGCGGCGGGGAAGGCGCCATGCTCACCATGGACGACGTGGCAACAAGAAAGCAGAGCTGCACAAAGCTGCTTCGGATGTTTGTTGAGCTGGGGGGTCTGGGCTTTGAGGTTTAGGTGTCGAATTGGTCATAAATCTTCTCTGTTTTGGTCTAGTTTGTAAAGTGACCTCTCTTTTTTTGAGACAAAAAGTGATCTCTTTTTTATGATTATTGTTACTCCCTCTAACTAAAAATCTAAGGTGCACGCGTTCAATATTCAAATCTCCTGATCTTTGCACGTGATCATAATTTTGTTTTACAAGACATTATCTACAAGCATCTAGTCTAAGGAGAATTAAGAGTCAGGTGCTAGTTTTCCATTCTAAATTTTGTTTTACCAGACATTATCCACGCCTTTTTCTTCTGGGAGTACACACAGTACTGTGTTTCAAAATCTTTTGAATTTTCTTCCAAAAAATCGTGAACTCAATTCACGTGTTACGTGACGTCGAAGCCGCTGTTCCACGGCATATTCGCGCCATCCAGCTACAACTTTTACGAACAGGAAACCAGTCACAGGCTGAAAATCTGGAACACATCTGAACAACTCACGTGGAACCCGAGCTTGTCCATGGAGGCTCTCGAAGCAGATCCATGAGCAGATGAGCATGAGCGTGTCCTCAAATTTCTGAAACGCGTCACGTCATGTGCCATCTGCCACTGCCACTCTTTCTAGAGGGAGTAACATTAACTCCTTAAGCCCCGTCTCGTTCAGAGTTAATCCAACCACTTCAGTAAAGAGCTGACAGCTGAGCTCACGTCCTTCATGTGATGTAGCTACTGGTGCCAACTCGGCAACTCTGGCTCAGCCTCAAGCTGCCACAGGAAGGCTGCTTTACACGAAAGAATGGAAAATTTGATCCTTGTTCAGACTTGAAGGTCCTGATGAACTCAACCATCCATCAATAAGTTGTTTTCAGCTGGCCGGGTCACCTGATCGACCAATCAAGTGAGGCATAGATCTTAATGACCTGCTTGAATGAATCAGATCGAAGTGAGTTCAGGTGTGGTGTTGTACTCACTGCTGCTGGTGCACAACATAGTCAGCTGAAATTCAGCTTAGACATGGTCCAAATAGACACGTGTTCAAGCATAATGAGCATTCGACTTCATAGGTTTTGCACGTTTTATTCAGATAGCTTTATTAAGATACAGATACCCACAAGTCATAGCCAGCAGCCAGAAGAAATCAATGAATACATAAACAGTTAAACACTGCAAGATAAATGCTGACAAACTGAATGAGTTACAAACAAAAGCACTGATTCTTCACAGTTTCATCTATTCATATGGCAGAGAAATGGCCAGTTCGAGATATAACAGGCAAAATAATGACTCATCAGAAGTAGGTTTTGTGAGTTCAATAAGGTTTCTGATAACACATAAAAATGAGTAAAAATTTCCAGAAATCAGAAAAAGCATCTTCAATTCAGTAATGTTTTTTATCTCAAGTAAAATCAGCAACTTACAATCTAAGAACTGGGGGTAATGAACCATGCTGATAGTTTTTGCTGTACAAGTGTGTGCCATTCAAGGATTGATCAAAATTAGAAAATTCTGCGGTTTGCTGCAAAACTGGGGTGGCATTCCTGGTAAAATGTATCTACACTAGTGGTATTGTAGGAGGTTCAGAAGCAAAAGCTTATGTGGATAAAAGAAGAACCTGGTTCCAGCACTGACTATGACTGATTGCGTACAATTGCCTAATCCTTTGAAAAGCTACTGATGCTTATTCTCCACTTTTTCCAGTTGAAGAGTCCACCATTTGATGTGTATGAGAAGAATTTACTCCGAAAATACATGATGGGGTTAGTTCGGAAATGCACATAACAGGTATAGGCTGCCTCATCTTCATTTGCCAGAAGTGTGTATTATCACGATATGACAAAATGTTTGTTGCTCAATGCTGTTGCAGTTGTAGATAGCGAACTCGCCATTTACCTGTACAAGTAGTTAGAAAGGCCACCAAAATATAGTATCTAGCACACTTATATGGTCAGTGTCATGGGCATTTTACTTGCATGAACAACACACTCCCAGTTTGCCAGATGATAAACAGCACTAAGCAGGAATCATAAGCCAACTCTACAAGATTACAGGTACACAGAAGTAGACAGAATCCATATATTCAACAAATGATCTGCCGTTAAATTGATATAACAACAAACAGTAGCTCAACAACACTACAAACACGACCAGTTTTGAACTGGACAAGAACTGGAAATCCACAGAGAGTATTTACATCTGGAATTGCTCACAGTACAACAATTCCGATTGTGCCTAATGCACCACTTAGTTATGTGCATCCTTGGTATCAAGACTCAATGATCAGATCAAGCAGAAACTGGTGGCCAGTCCTCTCAAACATGGCAGGTCTACCACCAGATTGCATTCTACAACAGCTGCAAATACTTTGGAATTGGATCTACAAATCTCTGGAGCAACAATAATAGAAACAATCAGACATCCCCTCTTGTCCGAACATCCATATCACCTTTGTTGGTGTTCAGACTACAGACACTCGGGCTTCACAAAGATCAGCTTATTTACAGTACATCTTAAATTCAAAATTCTCCCTCTATTGTTAATATTCAACCCGTACAGGCCGAAACACAAAGTTCCTTGCCTTAGGGGAGCATAGCAAGGTTGCCAGCGATACATAGAAGCTAGTCATCGTGCTGATACAGAATGCACCAAGAGACACCCATCCATTCTCTCCACGCCAGCCACCAAGCCAACCACGACGATTGCTTCCTTCCATTTTACCTTCTGGCATCCTTGCATCCTCAGAGCACCCTTCACCAGTGCATATTCCTGGGTTTCCTGCCAATGCTCCTGGGAACTTTCTTGTCGGCAAAGGCCCAGAGAGGCTATTGTAGGAGAGGTTAAGCACCTCAAGCTCTGCCATGGCTGCAATGCCAGGAGGCACCTCCCCTGATAGCCCATTGTGTGAGAAGTCAAGCGTATGCAGCCTCCCCATCCCCCCAAGCCCTGAAGGGATCTGCCCAGCCAGGTAATTACAAGATAGGTTCAAATACTCCAGTCCCTTCATGGCAACCAACCCTTCTGGTATCTCCCCACGGAGTTCATTCCTTGACAGATCTATCCCAGTAGTTGCCTGAAGATCATACACCAGATCCAACTGCCATGACATCGTGTCCACAGATGCTGACACAAACAACTGAGGTGGAAGCACACCTTCTGATGGAATCGCCTGACCACCACCACTGTTAAGAACTGCACTGACATTGAATCCACCATCTGGGATGAAACCCACAAACTTATTGCCAGACAAATCAAGCCACTGGAGCAGGGGAAACGAGAACATCCAATCAGGTAGCTGGCCTGAAAGCTGATTACCAGCCAGTGACAAGAACCTTAAGCTCAACCATTTCGCTACAGCACTGCTGAGCTCCCCACTGATCTCATTTCCCGACAAGTCCACTACCTCCAGAGACCTGCACCCAGCCAGCGGCAGCGGAATCTCCCCAGATATCTTGTTGTTCGACAAATCTAGAACCTTGAGACTATCAAGCGCATCGAGCTCCGGCCGCAGCGCCCCGGAGAGCCGGTTCCCCCCGAGCCGCAGGTAGAGAAGCTGGAAGCAGCCTGCAAGTCCGGCGGGCACTGCACCGGACAGTCGGTTATTGGACAAATCCAGCACCTGCAAGTAGGTCAGATTCCCGATTCCGGGAGGAATCTCCCCGGACAGCTGGTTGTCCGCGAGAAACAGCCCCTGCAGGCTCCGTATGGCAGTGATCCCGGCGGGAATCTCGCCGGAGAAGCGGTTGTGGGAGAGGTCGAGGAGCAGGAGGGCGGAGGCGTCGGGGTCGGCGACGATCCGCGGCGGGACGGCGCCGGAGATGGCGTTGCGGGAGAGGTCGAGGGCGGCGAGGCGCGCGGGGAAGGAGAGCCGCGGGGAGAGCGGGAGGCGGAGGAAGTTGGCGGAGAGGTTGAGGGTGCGGAGCGCGGGGAGCGAGGACGGCAGGCAGGTGGGGACGGCCCCGGAGAGCGCGTTGCGGGAGAGGTCGAGCGAGACGAGCGAGCGCGGGAGGGAGCAGGGGAGCTCCCCCGAGAGCGCGTTGGAGGAGAGGTCGAGGACGCGGAGGCGGCGGAGGAGCGCGAGCGGCGCCGCCGGGAGCGCGCCGGTGAGGTTGAGGCCCCGGAGCGCGAGCTCGGCGACGGAGGGGGCGGCGGCCGCGGGGGCAGGCGCGGCGGCGGGGTGGAGCGAGACGCCGGACCAGGACGGCGAGAGCGGGCCGCTCCAGGAGGAGAGCGCGGCGCGGGAGGGCGGCGTGAGGGCGGCGCGGAAGGCGAGGAGCGCCGCGCGGTCGGTGGAGGCGGGGGCCGCGGGGCGGGGCGCGGAGGCCAGGAGGACGAGGAGGAAGGTGGCCAAGAGGTGGTAGAGGACGGGGTGGGAATTGGTCGGCATGGCGGTGGTGATGGTGGTGGTGGCCGGCGTGGGGCTGGGCGGTTAGGGTTTTGCGGGGTTTGAGCGCGGCGCGGCCGCGGAGGGAGGTGGTCGGAGCTCGTGGCGTCTGAGTGTGCGCGTGAGTGTGAGACGGTGTGGGAGTGGAGTGGTCGAGTGTGAGACGGTGTGTGAGTCGAGGGGCTCCGGGGCTCGGCGGAGGAATCTGGGGTCCGGCAGGGACGAGTGGCGGAGGTACACGGCCGCGGCCCGCGGGCCGGCGCGGCGAATGTCCAGTGCTGAAGCTTCAGAAGTTCAGACCTGACCGTGTTTTCTCGGCTCATTGTCAATAAAAAAAGTGTTGCAGCGTTTTGGAGTTTGATCTGTCAAAACTGGGAGATAAAAACTCGAGGATGACTAATCACGCACTGCGTGTTCCACATCTTTTACGTTCTATGTTCTTAAGCACTTAGGTAAGCTTGATTTACAAAGGCAAAACAGGTGTTCTAGTCCTTCAACTTTGCCGTGAGAGTTAACCTAGTTTCTCAACTCTCACATCGACCAATCTAGTTCCTGAACTTTTGTTTTTTAGGTCAAACTTATCTTTACGTTGATGTGGCACTTCATACTGACATTGAGAGTTGAGACTGGTAAAAAAGGTCCTTTGTGGCCTTTGACTACCCTTTATTATGCAGCAGTCGTGCCACGCTGCACCGATGTATGTTTTAGGACCCGGAGCACATCCTCCTTTCAGGGCCTGTTTGGTAGAGCTCCACCTGATTCTGATTCTCTATGGGAGCTGATTCTCCGAAAGAAGTGATTCTGTGGCTGAAAGTGATTCTCTTTGATTCTCTACCAAAAACTATCAAAATTAGGGCGGAGAATCACTTCACAGAATTAGGAGAAGCTACTTTTTTCAGCTCTCAGCCCCTTAGTTCATTTCAGAGAATCACTTCACAGAATCAGCTGAGAATCACTTCTCTCTGAAAAACTGTTTGGCAGAGCTTCTGTTGGCTTCAGTCGAGAATCAGCTCTGGGAGCTCTGCCAAACGGGGCCGTAAGAGAAAATCCCTATTTAATGCTCATACAATGAGTGATTCCTTTATTGGCTCTTAAATTTTTTTCGTTCTTTATTTGACACTGAGTTAAACTTTGGTTCCCTTTTCGACGCTTCCGTTCATTCCGTCAGTTAAGTATCGTGAATAGTGACCCATGGATGCTTATAATATCTTTTCTTAATCAAAATGACATACAAATATCCAAAAATCATGAAACTTTTTGTAGTTGGACAAGAGATGGAAACGAACCTACTTTGCATAAAAATAGATATTAAGCATTTTAAATGTTTAAACTAAAATTCACCAAATTAGGCTACTTTTGAAGATTGTCTGAACTTTTATGGCACAAACATACTTCTAGAAAATGTGTAAAAATATCCGATATTTCTATTGCATAATTAAGTAATTTATAAAATTATTGTCCATCATAAATTGCAAAGAGAACTTTTGAGTTATTTATCAAAACATCATTTTTATTACTTAAAAAATTCTATCAACACAGATTTTAGGATTTGTAATTACAAATATTTTCTAAAAATAATGTATAATATTTTTCGATAAAGTCCAGTTGATCCTTTGAACTATCAACACAGTCCAAGTTACCCTTTTGTAGTTGACGTGGAGCTACGTAGGACCGCTGATATGACGCCATGTCGACAAAACCGCTTTTCCAAACCATCGATGGGGTAAATTGGATTGTTTCAATAGTTGTGGGTATTGAATATCTGGTCAAAAGGGGTAAATTAGATTGTGTTGATCGTTGAGGGGGGTTAAAAGGACTTTTTCCATTGGACAACGATCATTTTTTTCTTGGTACGGGCCATTTGTCGCTAAGAGAAATGGGCCTGAGCTTTCTACGGCCCAGCTCATCATGGAACATGTGGGCCACAAAGGAGCCCATATCAGAAACTAAAAGGCACAATTGCACAAGGCAGGCAGGCAGCCGCAAACGCTCAGAATCTGTTGCCGCTGTCCTGCTCGTCCACTTCGTTCTCGTCGATCTTCTTTCTCCGAAACAGACAGCTTGTACGACCACCACTAGCAGCTCGTACGATGTACTCCTCCTCATCTAAAGAAAACCGAAAAATAAGCCTCCACTAGCACAGTACGATGAACCGGCGCCGTCGACAGCGAAGCGCGTCGAAACTCGAGAGCACGAAGAGTACCGCCACGCTTGTGGCCCACGCGATGCCCCCTCATTTTCGCTATTACTCTTTCTTCCTCTCTCGCGCACGCAACGCTCGTCTCGGCTTTTCTGATGTCTGGTTGTATGGTGACGACTGATGACCACGCCTGTGACCCAACGCTCGTCTCGTCGTCGTGACCCTTTTCTTCGACGGCCACCGAGATCGTTAGTCCCTATCCGCCTCTCACCGCGCACGACGCGACGACGAGACATGAGACGAGTGCACGAGTAATCACCGTTGGCGCCGCCGCTGACCTCTTCGACGCCGTCGAGGATGTCCGCCCGGACAGCACCCACCCTGCGGTCGCCGCCAGCGCGTGTCGATCGCCGAACGGATTGAAATTGAAACCAGACACACAGCACATCTCTGCGCGCAAGCCGGCGCGCGCGCCGTGTGCTTGGGCGTCGTCCATCGGGAACGCGCTAGCTTGGGCGAAGCGAAACCGTGCCTGGTTTTCGGTACGCGTCCGCGGCGGCGGCGGCGCCGACGACGACGACGGCGACGTCATGGGATGGATAAAAGTATCGCGCAAGTTGGGGATAAACTAGGGCGGTTGCAGGTGCCGCTGGCTCCCGATCCTGGCCAGGTTCATGCACCCAGCCGCGAGCCGAGCCGAGCCGAGCCGGGGCATCTTTCTGGAGCGGCGCCGCATGCGTATACTAGGCTACTAGCTACATGGATGCCGCGGCGACTACGACGACTGGATCCGTGGCGGAAATGAAAAAGACTCTGCCGACACATGATGCGTCCCCCATCTCTTGCGCAGCCTACGTGTCTATCTGCCGCGTTGGAGCCGATCGACAGTACTATCTACATATACCCTGGATTGCAAGCTTTGAATTGTCTCTTGTTAGTCCGGACCTCGCATTGGCAGAGACAGTTCCAGAGAGAGAGAGAGGCCGGCCGGCAGCTGAAGCTCTGAAAGAGGCTTTGCTTTACCATGATCACAACTTCAAAGCAATGGTAGAGATGTAGCGAAACCCATGGCAAGATTTATTCCGTGGAGGGGATGGAGCATCTAAACAGGACCACACACAGGTGGTGGAATCCGCCGAGCGACTGCAACCTTCTCCGGCTCACGTACCGGCCAGCAGCCTAGCTAGCATATCCAGGGCGATCCATCGTGGCGCGGATCGGATGCCACGGAGGACCGGATCGGACAGTGGGGGTGAGTCGTGAGAGCCCCGATCGGTCTGATGGCGACAAGGCAGATGGAACCGAGAGCCGTCGTCAGTGGCACCAACCAACCAGACGCTCGCCAATCCACCAATGCAAAGCACGGATCGGCTGATGAGCGGGAGGTTTAAATCACGCACGTGCGCATCCACCTCCGATCCGGTTGCTGCAAATGCAATGCACGTAGGTGTACAGAGTAGAGACGCCCTTTGCAGTTGAGCCAGACTCATCATCAGCCGGCACCGGCAACCGAACCTATCCACCCACTCGTCGCCGGCCGGGCAGGCAGGCATCATCCATTCATCCCCTTTCCTCTTCGAGCAAGTGAGCAACCCCAGCGAGAGCTGCAGCTGAGAGCTTGAGAGCCCGCGTGCCCCCCCGGGTCTTTCCACTTGCAGCGGCAGCGGCAGCACCTACCCTAGGCCAGGGCAGGGGCGGTCCCCGCGGCACCCGGCCACACGCCCCGAGAACCAATCGGCGCCTCCTCCTCCCCCCGCCCGCTCTTTTAAGCCCACCACTCCCCTCCCACTTGCAGCACCACCCCCCGCATCCAGTTGCCGTAGTTTTACGCGTAGACGCACGCGCGCCACCAGCCAAAAACCCACGTCCGGCTCCCCCCGACCCCGTCCCGCCCCGCGCGCACCTCCGCCTCCTCGTCCGGTCGTCCCCTTCCGGCGGGCTAGCTCCAACCTCCAAGGCCGGCGCGCACTCGCCCGCGCCGGAGCTCGCTGGTACGTGCACGTACGCGGGACTGCGGGGGAGATCGAGCATCGTCATGAGGCGCTTCCTGCCGGGCGGCGGGGGCGGCGGCGGGGAGCCGTCGTCCTCGTCGTCGTCGGGCGGGCACCACCAGCACGGGGAGAGGGGGCTGCGGTACGGCGGGGCCGACATCTCGCTGGGGCACGGGCACGACGGCGGCGGCGGCGGCCACCACCAGCGCAGCCACCTCGGCGGCGGCGGCGAGGGGGAGAGGCAGCAGGACGGGTCCATGGACATGCTGGCGCGCCACAGCAGCTCGCCCGCCGGATTCTTCTCCAACCTCATGGTGGACAACGGTGAGCCATCCTGCACCTAACGCTGATTATATTGTGCTAAATTAACGCAGTCAATTATCGCCTCCTTTCTATAATCGGCTTAAATTAATCTCCAAATGCCTTTAGTTGTTTTGATCTCATCATAGCAATTAGGGCACAGTTTCAATTTCCGCCATGAATCTGCTTCATTTCTATCACGGAAAATCAAATTAGGAACCAACAAAGGCTAATGCCGAGACTAATGGCGCCATTATTCATCCGTCGAGCTCTCTTCCTTCGACAGCGATGTTTCCCCGCATTAATCCCTGCGGAAAATGAAGCATCACTGCATCAGCAGGCTGCAGCGCGCTCTGCTTGTTGCTGCTTTGATTTGATAGGCGCCGCAAAGGAAATCTCCTAGTGCACCGGCCACTAGCACCTCATCAGCAGCTGCCGCTGCAACTTGTTCCGTGTCGTGCACTGGCCGACTTCACCTGCCGGTTTTGGCTCATTAAAGTAGGAGCAGGTACAGAAATTTTGCTAGATGAGGCCAAGCCGGGTTTGCACAAACACATGCGCGGCTTTTTGCTGGCCCATATGGAGAGAGCAGCGGCCAGCGGGCATCTTTTACACAGTACAGTTTCAACTTGTTGTAGCTGCTTTTGTTTGTCTCGCATTTAGGATGATGCCTTATTTTGGTTTTAGTATGGTGGATCAACATAAAATTATAGACCCTTAAGGCCTTAACCACTAAAGAGCAGAACATATTTTTGTGTCTATGCGAATTTCAAATCGCAATGTGCAGTGATATAAAACCATTGAGGGTTTTTCTCATATATACATATGGTTTTTTTTTATATAGACCCCTACTAAAAACTTGCTAGGATGGAAGACCATGGAGCGGTATAGAGCGGCAGTTTTCCCTATTAAGGTCTCCTTGATAGTGAAATGTGGGGCCTGAGATTTCGAAAGCCACGCTTTTATTCTTTTTACATGTACTTTTGTATTTATATGTCTGTGGTATGTCTGATTTTATAGTCCTACTTGCTAATACTATTTAGTTTTTGCTTGCCACTTGCACACTACGGTGATGTGTTTTGCTTTGTTACCTTTCATTTATCCATTAATTAATCCAGATCAGTTGCAAAGTCATTATGCATGTATATATAGTCTATGGTACTTCGCTAGAGAATACTACACATATATAGGGTACTACCAAGTTGAGAGAAGCATGAGTTGGTCAAGGTTAAACCTTCTTTTTGCTCATTGGTTTGTTTCTCCACCCTCACAGAAGGAACCGTCTATTTGTTGAATTTACCTAGAGTCAAACATATACGTAGGTGGTAGCTTCTGCCAACCAACCACAAATTTCCCTAAACTAATGCCGACACTCTTAGTATTCATTTCATCCATTAGTTACTAAATATAGCATGGTAGGGAACTGTTAAATTATACATCCTTAACTATAGTACTATATATAGAAACCACACATTTGAATATATATGTTAGCGGAGGATCACGATATGAGTTGATGTTAACGTGATCCCCTTTATTCAGTTTATTATAGGTGGAAAAGAAAATTAAACCATCCATTTTCCACGATTTCTTTCCTCAACATATTGCTTGTACTCGTCAGGGTTGGCTTATTCTATGGTTAATTAGTCGGTTTTGCAAAAGTTTACTTGCCAAGATTTTTCAAATTAGTGCTACTACTTCAGGAAAACAAAAAAGAGAGAACACACTTACTTGAAGAAACCTAGGTATGCAAATCCTAAAGAATGTTTGATGCAAAATCTCAAGACCATATGTGCATATAGAATTTATTCTCTATAGTTGACAAAAAAGGGATTTGTTCTCTATTAAGATAAATATATGTATCCCAAAGTTAGTTGTCTCTTAGCTAAAGTAAGAGACGACCCAGACAACATAGTGTCTTGATACAACACACCGTACCCACTCCCTTTAGACACACACAAATCCTTTTTAGTTATCTCTAAGAGATGCATGGTGACTTAGCAAAGAGACGACGACTTCTATTTTTTTCTTTACTGTAATTTGTAGTAGCAAATGTATAGTAGAGTACTACTATATATAGGCCTTGTTTAGTTGGTAGAATTTGCGTGAATTTTCTGTAGAAAAAATGCATTAGGAAGCATGTCGCGAGAAAGAGGACATGTTTTCCAATGCGTTACTTTTGCGAAACTTTGCAGAATTTGCCCGAACTAAACAGCCCTGATATAAGATTTTACCGACACGGCTACGGTATCCATGAGACGTGCCCTGAAGAACGCGTCGAAGAGAAGCAAACCGTGTACTTCATTCAAACCGGTCAGTGCTGCCCAAATGGATGGATCCACATTGCAGGTTTGGCTACTGGTATTCCTCGAGAGGCGGATTGGACGAAAGACTCTAGATTCTGGTCTAGATTGGCCACTTGTGAAATTACGAGGCATGCAGTACTAATCAATGCGTCTTAAGGTCTTGATTTTTTTTGAATAAGAGTCTTAAGGTCTTGATTAGCGCCCCAAACCCTAACCAAGGCCGGCCACTTGCCTTAATCAGTGGCGAGGACCACATGGCACGCCCACTTGGCTGCGGTGGGCCCGGCGCTGTCTCCGGTCCAGGTTCAGCTGACGGCTCCACCGTGACGTCACGGCCGTTTTGCTAAAAATAGTAACCTAGTGGCAACTTGCCAAGTGGCTTGGCGCTTTCGCGCGCTCCGAACGAGGCAACGACCACGCCCCACGCACGTGCCCTCGCTAGCTGCTTATTGGCCGACGACGTCCATTGTTTTATTTTATCTCCCTGTTTAATTTGATTTGAAGAGACTAAGATTCTCCTTGTTCTTCACCAGAAAATAATCGGGCTATGTGGAGATTGTGTGATAGAATCCATATTTTGAAAAAGTATGGAATTTCAAATTTAGATCACTTCTCTTGATGAATAGGTACATATAGAATGCATGTCAAAAACAAAAGACGTTCTTAATTGTCTAGTTGCTACCTTTCTTCCGGTTATGTTAATCACTGCCTTAACCATTTTGGCAATTTGACAATTTTTTTACGCGGCTGGTTGTTATAAACTACGCAGGGTATCCCAGCTCAAAAGCCGGAGGCAGTGGTGGCGCCGAGGCCCATCATCCGTCCACGGCCAACGCCAGCGGCAGCGGCAGGAAGATGAAGCCGTCGTCCCAGCTCAACTTCACCCGGCCGCAGCAGGGCTCCTCCGGGGGCCACCTCTCTCAGATCTCCGAGGACGGCGCCTTCCCGTCCGGCCTGGTCGGCGACCGCGCCGGCCACTCTGGCGAGAGCAGCGGCGGCGCCGCCGCGGCGCGCTCCTTCTCCGGCGGGTTCTCCATCGTCGGGCCGTGGGAGGAGTCCAGGGACATCATTGCCACCCTCGGCGCGTACGACTCTCAGGTACTGTGTTCAGGGTTGGCATTGCAAATGCACTACACTGTGCTACAACTCTCAGTTCCTCAGACCTTGCTGCCAGCAGCGCAATTGAACTGGCATGAGTTCATCAGCTTATTTTGAGGTGTTGATGGATGTGTGGTGTCCATGCAGTTTAGTGGTGCCATGGCGGGCACGGCGCTGGAGATGGCGGGCATGGACAGGTACATGCAGCTGCAGCAGGACCAGGTGCCGTTCAAAGTGCGCGCCAAGCGCGGGTGCGCCACGCACCCCAGGAGCATCGCCGAGAGGGTGCGTTCGGGCACGCGATCGAACACCAGCTTATATATATGATATGAACTCCCATATTATTCCTCTGACATGTTCGATCTGGTACGATTCACCGTGATCATTCATGGCGCAGGAGCGAAGGACGAGGATCAGCGAGAAGCTTAGGAAGCTGCAGGAGCTCGTGCCCAACATGGATAAGGTACTTGGACTCTATCTGCGTGTATAGCCAGCTTCCATGGTTTATGCATCCATGATCATTGTGCAATCTCCCATAGGTGTATCGTTTGTGTATATCTGACGATGCGATGACTAGTCATATATGTACAAGTAGATTACTGGTCACTATATATATATAGCCAAAGAAAATCTAACTGACGAAGTGATCGTCGAATTTTTCAATGTGCACAGCAAACGAGCACTGCCGACATGTTGGACCTTGCAGTTGAGCACATCAAGGGCCTGCAGAGCGAACTGCAGGTAAAGCATATATGTCCAACTTCAATTCGGACCATATTCACGCAAAAGGCAATTTGATAGTATTTTGATCGCGAGGGCGTTACTGAATTTTGTTCATGTCTGCAGGCTCTGAAGCACGAGCAGGAGAAGTGCACCTGCTGCAGAAAGCGCTGACGATTAATGTAGCAGGGAACCAAGAACAGAAAGGCGTCCATTGATCCTAATTAGCAGCAGGCGGCACGCCGGCGCCTTTCCTTGAGAGGAATTAATGTACATGGATGAAGCTGTTAACATCTTCGTTGATAGATTCTCTCTGTTGAGAGTCCTAAATTTTAGTTAGCACATGGGAGTGTCGATGGAGCATGCATATGCTGTCAAATGAGTGCATGTGCAATTATGCATGCATGCATGGAGGTCGGCCGCAGCCATCCTCCAAGTAACGACCCACATATACTGGTCAAATAGGCAGTGCAAAAAAGGGCAGCGGTTCTGTTCTGATAATTTGAATTTTGTGTGTGTGCTTCTGATTGATCTTTGACTTGGATTTTAGATTCTTTGTTAGTCTATCTGAAAACAATTTTGTTATTTTGTAAGCCACCTGATTTTGTTTTTTCTTAGGAGCAAATCAGTTTCAAGCATAGCCATTGATTTTGTATGCCAAATGTGCTGTTTGACTGAATGTTGTTCGAATGGATGAATAATGCAGCCTATTATATGGACTAAGCGAAAAAAGGTCACCTAAAGAACAGATAGTTCCATGTAAAACGCGCTCAAATTTGTGTGCTGGCTAAACAATCTCAACGTAGTTAGCGCTGTTTTCAGAAACTGGGGAGTCTGTTTGTTCTGTTGAGAACTAATCTCGGTTACTTACTTATTGGTGATGAGTAGCCAAAGAACAGACACGATGCGTTGAGCCTGGAGGTCAGTTTGTTTGAACTGGGAAAAGTCTAGCCGATCGTCTCCTGCATCATCTTTACTACGCTGGCATTCTGGCATCCAAGCCAGCCTCGCGCACCCAGCACTCCAGACTCCAGTAGCGCGGTGGTCGCCGCCGACAACGGTTGACGGAGGGCGCCTCCGCGGACGTTTCAGATGCATGCCCGAGCCCCGAATCCGTGCGATGGCGTAGTTGTAGTTCCGGCGTCTGTGGATAAGGTTATCCGCGATTGTTTATAGTTGGAGGATTGGAGCTCCAGCTCTCCGCAGTCTGCACTTGTCTGATCCTTTGCCCTGGTTCCCTGTTCTGTTCTTTATTATGTGGTGTTCTGCGCCGCGGCCGCATATGACAGACAGCATCCAGCAGTTGTGGCAATAGCGAGTTCCGATTGCTCATGCCATCTTCTACGGATCGAACATGGATATACAGATCCCATGACTTTATCGATCACAGTGTAGCCCCTTGCTAAGCAGAAACATTAGCAGTCTTATTTCCAGACATGATCTCAAGAGCCTTCTTCTAACCTGGGGCGTTGCAGGCTGCGGTCACCCCCTGTTTCTAAATTATTTGTGAATAGATGATGTACAGGCTACAAAATGTGTAGGGATGATGTACTCTACGTGAATACTCACTCGGTATGCTCAGTTACTGCATGCATTGCATGTTTCACTTTACAAAATATACTACAGAGGCCCTACTCCTCGACAGGAGGATCCACCCATCTGCCATGGTCCTTGATCAGCTGGATCAAGGCGTCGGTGGCGCCTTCCATAGCGATGCCCCGTTGCACAACAGTCTGCAGAAAGAAAGATGCACCGTGTCAGCGGGAATTAGGAAACAGCAGCTTCAGGACTCGTGAATGCATGTGGAGAAGAGCATTTTTCATGCTACCAAAGGTGCACAAATGCTTTTGGTATACTGTGTTTCTGAGACCCACGAACAAGTATGAATGCACAGCTTCTGCTCAAAGCATAGTGAAACTTTCCGTTTAATGCATATGATTTTGGCATCCAAGCAATGGAGGTTACCTTGCCAACGTAAAGATCGATCTTTCCAGGAGCACCTCCGACATATCCAAAATCGGCATCAGCCATCTCTCCTGGGCCGTTGACAATGCAACCCATGATAGCGATCTGCCAGGTAAATATGTACACCATTGGTCAGTACATTTGGTAGAAAAGAAGGAAGTATATACAGTTGACCAGGCCATATATTTGCATCAGAAAGCTTACTGAGACGCCTGGCAGATGAGAGGTCTTTTCTCTAATCTGAGCACTGACTTCCTGAAGGTCGAAAAGTGTTCGCCCACACGAAGGGCAAGACACATATTCCTGCAACATTCATTAACAGTAAGAAATCACTTTGACAAAATCTATGAAACATCAGAGGTTATTTTTTGTATGGCTGATTTTAAAGGGTTTTTTTCCCTCTATGTTAGTCAGGAGAGTGCGTTTGCTTTTTCACTACAATTTTCCAGAGGTAGCCATGCTATCTAACACAATCAAAAATACATCAACGTACAGTTTTTGTGTTGCGCATTCTGCAACCCTGAAGCAAGTTGAAAGATGTATCTCTCAGGAACTCAAATTCCTGGTCTGCAGCTTCAAGAAGAACACCATCACCAAGACCATCAACTAGGAGAGCACCAACGTTGGCTCCAGCACCAATAACAAGATCATCTCTGCAGTAAATTGGATTAGAACAAGCACAAGAAAACCAGGTCTCAACTATTCCAAGGGCGAGAAAATAGGAATTTTGACAATAACCTGTCAATGGTTTTAGGGAACTCTATGTGATGGATTACAGGGAAGTTCAAGCCATTGGTCTGTAAGTACTCGAATAACCTGCAAAACATGAAAAGTTACAAGATATAATTTTCAAAACAAGAAAAAAAACTGAATACAGTGTTGTAAGCATGGATGCATGGAAATAGATAATTCAAAAAAAAAAAACCAACTCTTTGAAAAGATCGACCCACTGTGTTTGCTTACCTCCTAGCAGCATGTACTCTGCCAGTCTTCTCCTCACCATATGGAATGTTATGTAACAGCATTGTTATATCATCAACAACCTTAAGGGTATCTAGCTGCTCGTGCGATTCATCTCCACGAAGAGTGACAGCAAGTCTAGTGCCTACACACACAAAAAAAGGACAAAGTCTGATGAAACAAGGCAAACAAGATAAAATTATTAAATACACTAAAATAAAAAATTACCAACAACAATATAATAGTTAATTCAAATCACTACCTTCTGGCAAAAGTTTGTGAGCACCACTTGATAGTTCATCAAGGTTGACAAGCGCAATTGCATGTGGGAGTGGCTTTGTCAACTGCTCCGATAAGGGGGTCAACACGCCCATGCTGATGTCAACTAATCTTTTGAGTGCAAGCCTCTGAATACATTGACAAAATTATAGTAGACAACTAAGAAACGGAATAGAAAGTTGGGCACTTGTGAGGGGGATAAACAAATGCAGGTGCAACTCACAGCTTCAGCATCTTCTACAGGTGGGAGCTCCCTCAAAAGAATGGAATCTACAGTAGCAAGTTCCTGATGGTCATAGAACAAATGAATCAGTTTAAACTCAAGGCCCATAAAAAGTTATGTACTCATGTGCTGGCACATTAAACAATAGAAGATCAGACCTTGAAAGGCATGCCAACCACAAGCTTCGCAGCAAGAGACCTATAAAAGAGCTCAGGAGCCTGGCAAATAAAAAGAACTATCATCATTACAGAGCACATTTATGATGCATCTAATGGCCAGACAATAAAAGCGTGGTTCTAACAACCTAATTTCAATAGCTAAATGCCTGGAAAACAACAAATGTACTACTACTGAATAGTTACTTCGAATGGATTATAAAATCAAATTTACTGGTGCTGAAATCTCTTTTGGTGTAGTTATACATATTGCAGACAATTCGAAAACAAAGTGTAGGAAAGGTAAGTTTACCTTCAACTGATCCAAGGAAACTGACATCAGTACAGAGCCATCACGATGGAGGACATTTCTGTAGTCCACTTCCTCACCCTGTCATAAGATCAACTGATGAGAAATCAAGCACTACCAGGCTTTTATAATCAGACTATGGAATTATGTTTTAGCCAACCTCCTTCTGCAAAGGCAATTGACCACTCCTACGCTGGAAATCAAAATAATGCCTGTGCTTTTCTTCAAACGGGGCCTGAGGATAAATAGCAAAAAAGTAAGAAATGCTTAAGGAAAAGCATAAGTATCAAGCACTGAAATTTACTGTATTGTGACAAAATAGGTGGAAAGTACACAAAGTGAAAGTGCATTACCACCCCGATTTGAAGGTTTGCAGCCTGTGCCCCAAGATTTGCCAATCTTTGGCAAGGATCGATCTCTTCTTCTGGTGGTTCTGTGAGGGAAACACGGATGGTGTCACCCAAGCCATCCTGTAATACAACAAGCAGAATATATAGTCCACTTATTTTAGTAGAACTTGCTGCTTCCCACATAATTCAATCTATTTGCAGGAAACTAGTATTCTTGTACTTCTATTATGTGCCGGCGAATAGCATGGCAAAGGTCTTGAAATATATCATACACAACTTTGAAATCATAACCACAATCATGCTATGGAGCTGAATGACAAAACAAATTTTTGTCAAAATATTCATCCTCACAGCTTCCAATCATGCGCTCCAAAAAATGAACATATTCTTCATCCTGAGAAGAGGCTACCATTTCCATGCTGTTCTTTCATTTCCCGAATACCCATGAAAGAGATTAACTTCATACAACATAACTAGGTAGTGAAGAATTTACCATTAGAAGTGTTCCAATGCCAATAGCAGACTTCATCCTTCCATCTTCACCCTCTCCAGCTTCTGTAACACCCAAGTGCAAGGGATAATCCCATCCTAGGTTATACATTTCTGCAACAAGCAGGCGATATGCTTGGACCATGACAACAGGGTTACTAGCTTTCATTGAAAATACAAAGTTGTGGTAGTCCAACTTCCGACATATCCTAGCAAATTCCAAAGCAGACTCAACCTGCAATAGTATGCAGAAAATGTCAAGCATTTTTATGCTTATGATGGTTAAGTGTATCGTCATAAGTGAGATAGTCACCATTCCCCGTGGAGAATCACCATAGTAACTCATTATGCGGTCAGAAAGACTTCCATGATTTGTTCCTATGCGCATTGCTCTCCCATACTGCTTGCATTTCTCAACTAATGGAGAAAATACCTGAAACAATATTAACGTGGCTCTGTAGTAAGATAACCTGTCATATGAGCATTTCATATATATCAATTAAAACAAGATTAAGGGAGTGACAAATTTTCAACCTTCTCAATATGCTCAAGCTCTTTTTGGTAGTCATCGTCCGTATATTCCAGCTGCTCAAATTGAGCACGACGATCAGCTGCAAGTACAGTTCTCAGTATTTCACAATTAAATAAGAACAAAACCATACTAAAACCAGTGATATCAATGTTTCACTCACCAAAATTTCCAGGGTTCACACGAATTTTGTCAAAGCATTCTGCCACTCTTAAAGCCACTGTAGGAGCAAAATGAATATCGGCCACTAGTGGAATGTTGTAACTGTACAAACACAATGAAAAATCTGAGGACTCGTGCATGTGTTTATGTGAACACGCTGAATGAGGAAAACGACAGCATACTTCTTCTGAACCAGGGTGTTCTTGATCTCAAAGCAGGCATCAGCTTCCTTCTTACCCTGGACAGTTATTCTAACAAAATCAGCTCCTTTATCTGCTATCCTCATCACCTGAAATGGCACAAATAACATCTTTTATCAGTCACCTATACACAAAACATAAATCCTTTGAAAAGGGGTGAGTAATTCATTTCTAACATCCATGTTCTACAGAGAATACTAAAAACAAATGACATAAATTTCAGATGGGATGCACCTCTTCTACAGTTTTGGCAACATCCTTGGTATCTGAAGTCGTCATGGTCTGAATCCTTATAGGATGATCACTACCGAGGGGGACATTCCCCACCATTACAGTGCGGGTTTTTCTTCTCCTTGTCTGATGTATAGATTCACAGTACTTTTGCCTGGGGACTGAAGAACAGAAGAAAGGCTCAGTTCGAAAAGGAGCGCATAGATTAAATCTGGGACAAATCCCTTGAACTTAAAAATACACAATTACACAAACGTGCAAGGACACTAGAGCACGCAAATCATACCTAAAAGTGGGCTTCCTTCAGATGATGGCTCGAGTTCCATGGTTTCTGAACCAGTACTAGAGCTCTTCGCCACGAGCGCCCTGCCCCTCGAGGAGCCTGTCCTCATGGTGCCGACACCGGGGCCAGACAAGACCTTCGCAAAGTCGACGCTCCTAGTGAATCCGATGCCGCCATCACGCACCCTGACATGTGGGAGAGGAGCTGGTGCCACGCCGGTGGCCATGGCTGTTTCCAAGCAGCAGAACCTCACCTAGGCAATTCTACAAACACCTGCAGGGCAAACCAACACAGGTGGTGGTGAGGCGAGCAGACTGCTGATCCTGGTGACCTTTATCTGGCACAAGTGGAATATACCCCTATCACTGGGTTAGCAAGAACAGGACAAATATGGTGTGGGCTACTAAACCCCGAGCATTTAACAATTCGTGCACTGAAATTGACAACATGTTTTGCAAAATAGACCGCATAAAAAATTTAGTAAACTCGAATCAAGCGCCTTTCGTCGTGAAGGAAACGAGAAAAACAATGATTCGAAGACGAAAATGGCGTAGATCCTCATTAGCAAACGAACAGGACAAATGCTCCGCTCATACCCCTCCCAATCCAAACGAAATTTCGACTGAATTCGATCCAACTGCAACTTGGCGAAACGAGCTGTGAGCGGATAGCTCAAATCCTCAGCCCACGACATCCAGATTCCCCAAAGCGAAGCAAGCATCCAGAGAAACAGCTCGTGCAGCATCCGACACTGATCCAGCAACATACCCAAGCCGCGCGAGAGAATTCAGCCAAACCAAGCACGAATCCCGCCCCCAGCCACACAGCAGCACAACCAACGCGATCGGACATCGGACCACACAGCAAGCTAGAAAATCTCACCAAACCTCGCCGCTTCGTGCCGCGACGACACCTCCCCCGCTCGCCGCTCACTTTCGGCGACCGCCACGAACGCAGCGAAGAGCAGAGAAGCGAGCGCGAGTGCGCGAGTATTTTTTCCCCCCTCCCCAATTACTCGAGCAAGAGGCAGAGGAGGGGCTCGTGGCAGTGGCACGCTAGTTCGTGGTGGGTTTCTGCTGGATAGGCCCCTTTTATCTCCAAGCCGCAGAGGCCCGCCCGGACATCCCCGTGCGCCAGGTCTTGGTGCACCGCTCGGTTCAAAGCTTCTGGCTCTCCGGGCCCCGGAACGCGCGCGCTTGCCTCCACGGCACGGTGCTTGTGGACCCGGTTCAGGGAGGCGCGGCGAGCGAGGAGTCGGAGGTGTGGAAGTGGAGTTCCGGGCGCTGCCCGCCATGATTTTATCGTGTCCGTCGTTTTCCCATGCGACACGAGTCGTGTTTATTTTCACGAAGGGAAATTTGTACCGGTGGTCTCGGCAGTGTTCGTTCGCTCGCTGCACGTATGAGCCAAGCCAAGAAAATTATGTGATCGTTACTCGTTGTTGCTGCTTGAGGCGGAAGTTCACGAATGTTCTTGGGAGATGCAGATGGAATCTCCGTTTTTTTCCCCAATTTACATTGTTCCTCCTTTCACGTTCATGATTCGAGAAATTTTTTTTTGGATTTGTTCCACTGTATACTAGATTTACTTGATTTTCTGGCGGTAACTCCAAAGTTTTGCACTTCTCGCAATCCAGCCCTGAATTTTGATTCATGTACCTTTCAACAACACATGTTTTGTTGCGTCTCGGCGAGCAGCAGTACTCGACTACTCGGCATGTACGCGCACTTCTGACTTTACCCTGACGAGTCGACGAGAGAAAATGCTTTTGGCCCCAGACAAATAGCGCGCTCACGCCGTCAGTTGTCAAGCCCACATGCTCCGACGCAAGAATAACGTGCGCCTTTGGGCTCTGGTCAGCCATCGACGAGAGTCGGAAGGAACGGCCGCTCCATGCCATGGCGCGCGCCACGGCAGGGTGCAGCTGCCGGACGGGACAGCCGGACAGGGAGACCGAAATTTGGGGAGTCCACACCACATGTATTGACCTGAAACGAAGCTCAGAACATGTTCTGCCGTTACGGTCTTTCGGTCCAAGTGCCGAACACATGTGGGAGAAGATTTTACACCACATGTTTAGCGCTTGGGACTTTGAGGGCAATTTGGCATTATGGCCATACTGACCAGATCCCAAGAACGCAAGTTTGGTACTGACGTATGGTACTACCGGTCGTCGGTCGAAGAGTGATGTTTTTGTCAAGGCCTGCTGAGTGCCCAGACTGTTCTTGCCTCCAAAGGAACACGAAGGAGCGAAAAGGACCGAATCACCGAAGCTTGGGAATTCCTCGGGTTTTCATTGGGCCACGTCGCCTCCAAATCTCGCCCATCGGATCCTGAGGGAACGGTTGGGACGTGAAGAGCTGGTGGCGCACGAGCCGCTCGCAGGGGCGGGCGTTAGAATCCTCACAGCTGCCGCCTCCTTGCGTGCACTCGCGATGCGAATTTTCTCAATCGTTCGTTCGGTCCCGCGCCCTCACTTTCTCACGCGCCGCCATTTGGGCCGTAACAGAGCTCAAAGAGGCCATCATTTGGGCCGAACGAACAAACGGCCGACTCACAAGATTGTAATGACTGCAAATGCTAAAATACCCTTCGTGATTTGTTTTAAAGCAGTTCCTGGCCCACAAATTTAGCAGTCCAGTTCCTGGTTCCTTTTGTGAGGTTCTTTTGACTTTTTATAGCCATTGGATGTGTACCCGTTAATGGCTCTAAAAAACTTCAAGCACCGTAAAAAAAATTCTGGTGCCAAGAGCAGACGGGACCCTAAAATATATTACCAGCCTGTTCGCTTGGTTTATCAGCCACCAGCCAGCAGTAATTTAGTCTCACAACAAATCAGCACCCGCCACCAGCCACCAGCCAGCCAGCAGTACTTCAGTCTCACAACAAATCAGCACCAGCCACCAGTCACCAGCCAACCGAATGCCCCTTCCTAACCACTGGTGTTTTCGGCAAAACCTTTTGCAGGACACCATTTCAGTTGATTATTGGAGAACACTTAGTGGTCCACAGGAAGAAGAGTCTGATAAGCTCAGTAACCTACTTTATCTGAAGGAGTCGTCTTATTTTCAACAAGGTTGGCATCAAACTGTTATAAGAAAATTGCGTAATGCATTGTAGTTGCACAATTTTCCCTCATTTGCACCACTATGAGCTGATGACAGAGTTGCCGGTCAATGAAGTAACAAATTCAACTCCAGCGATGAGCGTCGCTCCGGTGATGTTAGGGTCAAGGTTTAGGGGTTCCGGCTTATCTATGGTGCTGGAGATAGAGGGAGCTTTGGGGGAGGCTGCCGGCGGCAGTGCAGGCGGGTTGCATTCTTGTTTTTTTTTTGTTAATGGGAGAGCGGTCTCTATGTAGTTGGTTTCAAATCAAAAATGTAGATGGCCATATTTTTTTTCTAAAACAAAAGTGTGAAAAGAGCTGTCGATTATATTTAAAAGAAGGAATAAACCCCATGGTGTGGTTACAACGAATGGAAAAAATGCCGCAGCCACTCCAGAATCTCCATTCAAAGCTTGCCAATCAAACAACGAAAAATGCCGCAGCCACTCCAGAAGCTCCATTCAAAGCTTGCCAATTACCAAACTACACCACCGTCACCGGATAAAATAGTTCTGCATCATCCTTATGACCTTATATAATTTTAGAGCGTGTGCACGAGATTACCTCTTTATCAACATAGGATAACTCTATTTTTTTTTCTCTTTCCCCATCTTCCAGCTATATAAAAAAAAATACGAGGTGGCATATAGAGCTAACTGACTTGTACTATTTTTTAAAATAACAACTGACCTTTACTAATAGAGAAGGCATACGCGAAAACCATGAACATGCATAAACAACAACGCAGCAACACAAAACGAAGAGTTTTTCCTTCCTCTTTTTTCCCATTCAGCACTGGCCATGGTAATGTCACTGTCCATGGGCCATGGCCATCGCCGTCACATGACACTGCACCGGGCGTTGGGCCGGGGACGTCCTCTTCGCAGCACCGACGGCAGCTGCCCGTCGGCCGTCGCCGCCTTATCAATACCACAAATATGGCCTTGGAGAGCTATTTCCCTTACACCATGCACCTCTGTCCCTGGATGTTGTACACCGGCACGCCGTAGTACACGACGGCGCCTCGTAGCCATGGCCGGAGACGGACCTGGCCGGCGCGGGCCAGACGGACGGCACGGCCACGCCCTGCGCTGACGGCGGCGCAGTCTGCTTGCTGCCCGGCCGGGGCCTAGGACATGGCCTTGGGCTCCAACATCTTCTCCAGGAGCGGGCGGAGGTTGACCTCGTGGAGCGCGGGCACCGCAGCCGTCTTTCCCTCCTCCTCGTATTCTTCATCATCTTCTTCTCCCTCGTCGTCCTCTATGACGTTCATACCCTTGATGACCCGGCCGGCCTCGCAGCGGAGCTTCCTGCAGACCTTCTCGGCGTCGAACGGGCCGGAGATGGTCACGGCATTCCTCCTGTCGTCGAACGAGGTAGTCTTGATGTTCATCTTGTCTGCGCCAACTCAATCAGTCACAAGCAACCACGATCACAGAACTGTTGACTAAACAGCTGCAGTACCCGGATGCAACTGACAGGTGAGCCTCACAGCGAACTGCGCGAGGTGAATGGTGCTCACATATGTAGCCATGTGATGATGTGAATATGTGATTGCCAACATGCATGTCTGCGAGCGTTGACAGGCTCCATCAAGCTGAATGGAATGGTGACGAGGGTTTATACGACACTGTACCTTGGATCTAGAGGACCCTTCTGATCTTCTTGTTGCATCGCTCGCATTCCAGGTCAACCTTGAGCACGATCGTGGAGATCTGCGATGCGATCCCAATGGTTATAGGGATATATAAACGCAGTGCTATTGGAAGTAGATCCAGAAGCAATACAACAGGTGCTGATACCGAAACGGATACGTTCATACCCACATTGAATTGTCATGTTTTTATTTTGGTTTAAAAACACGGTCAAGTACCCAACAGAATGAAGGTTTCACGTACATATGCTTAATGTTCACTACGAGTTAGTGATGGATTACTGAAAAATAATTCCAGCAAACTCGAGGGAAGACACATAAATACTATTTCCAGACGAGCATGAAGAAGCAAGGAGTACTTCAGGTTTGAGACAAAGAAAGGAAGGAGCAAACGACAGTGAGTCAATCCTATGTTTGAAAGAGTGTCATGAAAAAGTGAAAGTGACGTGAGCTCAGCCTCCGAGAAACATTTAGGCCAAGCCTAACGCACCACCCTGGTTGGTGCCTTGGTGGCCTCAGCCTTCACGTCAACATAGAAGCTCCCAGTTAACTTGAACGGTGGCTCCATAGATGTACAGAGTAGCTTGCAGAAATAGTAATTGCTTGCTCTGACAGAGAACATAAGCTCTTGTTCAGCGTGGCCAAAAAATTAGAAACCTACTAACAACATGTGCATGGACCACACCAAGCATGTGCATAAATCTCACTGCCATAACAGAAGTGGTTCTCTTTTTTTTCGGTCAATGATGGATGCTTGGACATAGCTCATATACATGGCATGTTACTTTTTGCTGAGGCTACCAACTCCTGCGTTGAGCCTGCCCTTAGACCTCCATCGATCCCAAGGGCATCTTCAACAAGCAAGATAAATCGTCAATTGATCTGGACGTGGGAGTGAGGATCAACGGTGGTCGTCACCTTTGGCTGATGACTGATCGACAACCATTATATCTCTTGACTTGTGATGTGCACGTGTAGGATGCGATATGGCAAGCAAGGGCATGCGGTGAAGGTAAAGCGAAAAGTTTATGCTGATGGACCAAGCACGGTAAAGGGTGGAAACAAATAGGCTTGGACCGAGGGACCTGAGGAGTCCGAGCAGAGTCATGGATGATCCACATGGTGTATGAAAGAACAATAGTACATGACGTGATGTGATGGGGACGACGTCGGTTGAGTCAAGAGAGGCAGAGACAAGTCGAGAGTAGACGACCCGAAAGTGGGAGCAGAAGACTTGGAGGTGCCAATAACTTGGCGGAGCCGAACACGTGTCGACATCGAGGAGGTCGTGTGGCGGACAAGTGAAGATGGATGGTTTGAGTGGTTTGAGCCTCAAAACCACTACGAAAGTAGGTCTGCTAGTTTGGGCCTCAAAATCAGAGACGTGTCCAGTGTGACCGGATGGCCGTGATGGCGGCTACGGAGTGTCATCATATAGCTTGCATCGAGACGAAGGAGAGTTGTGAAGGCAGCATCTCCGGCAGATGCATCTGTAAAAACATTGGACCAAATTGCCCCTGTCCATGTGTGCGCTGTAGTTATAGCTATAAGGGTAATTTTTCTTTCATCAAAAACTCTATAATTGAGAGATGGCTGGTAAGAGTGGTGTCGCTGGGAACCCTAATTTTATTTTGCTACTTCATCTAGATCTATGAAGAGAGGGAAGGGGTAAAGATAAGTGGTTGAATTTGAAATCTAGTTTCTCCTTGTATAGATGACCTTGTGAAATAATTGAAGTTTTTCACTGAATTCATGCTCCAAATCTCCTCTCCTTCTGGTTTCCTTATTTTGGAGTTTGCTTTTTTCGGAGCTATTTTTTGAAATGTTTTGTTCTTCACTTGTAGCCATGTTTTTGGAGAGATTCTCGGGGGAAACTTCAAGGTAGGACCTCGTCAACTTGTCTAAGATGATCTCCTAGTGATCTAGTCACCTTAGCACGGTTGATTTTGGAGATTTGACTGAGTTCTTTTGCTTCCCACATTTTTTGCTAATCCCTTAGATCCATGATGATTACGTGATATATTTTAGATCTGAGACAAGGATTTGTTGAGTTTGGTGGCAAGGAAGATTCTATCCTGATTTTATTCGATTTGGAATTGATTTGGTCAATATCCACTCTATTTTCTTCTCTTACTAGATCTGTTCGAGGCCAGCAACTATTGCGGTGCGGGTCGAAATCGCACTACAACAATCAGTGCTCGCTCGTCTCTGGGTGTTCGTCTCTATTTTGACATATTATTGCGGTGTGTGACCAGGTGCTGCACCGCAAAGTTGGTCATTTGCAGTTCGTTGCCATGTTCAGTCTGACCACAGACTATTGCGGTATGTGCTCATTTCCTCCATCACAACAGTCGGTTTCGACCTTCTTCTTGCATTCATTTGAATTCTGCTTCCATTTCGCGTCCGGTTTTATCAATAGCGAGATTCCTAGGTACAGTTATTTTTTCTATAGCTGCATGAAGTGGCGAATCTAGAGCTAGAAGAAAGGGGAGCTCATTTTCCTATTCTTCCTCCTCTTTTCCCTATTTCTCTTCTTCTTTCTCCTCTTTTCCTACTTTTCTCTTTCTCCTCTCCTTCTTTCTCATCTTCACTAATGGCTAAAATTTCTTAGAGAGAGCTTAGGAGCGCTCTATGAGATCCATTGGAGTAGGGGGGCTGGAGCACCCCAGCCCCCCTTAGATTCGCCACTGGCTGCATGAACCCTCTCTTGTTAGAGACGATGGTCACGGGTGTTTGACGAGCCTTATTATTCGTACGTATAGGGAATTTAAAAAGGCTCATATTCACCATCTTCTCACCGCCAATCTGGTTGTTCAATGGTGCCACGTGTGCCAGCTCTAAGAAATTAAATGAAAGTCATGGTTTTTTTTCCTACATGGAGAAAAGATAAAGAATAGAAAAAAGAGCTAGCTCTTCATAAAGAGAGTACTCTCTAGCAAATCCATCGATGTAATCGGGCCAGCACTTCCATTTCTGCAACAATATTGTCTTTGATTTGTGTTCCATCTTAGCTTCGAACAATGGATAAAGCCTACGCTACTGGAGAAGTGATGTTTTATGCTGGTTCTTGTTGGGATCAATAGATTTGACATGTAGGCCTTGAAACGTAGCAGGGCAGTTGAAACCGTTGTAGACGGCCTTAGGCATGTTTGTGAAGGGACGTGTCTTCTCAAATCAGGGAACGAAGAACAGTTATGTTGATCTCTCAACTCTGCTCTAGCCCGCTGGATTAGGATTACTGTTTGTGGTAAAAGCCGACTCTGCTGCCCCGAAAAGGAGAAAGGAAGTGCCACAGAAGGAAAAGGAGATTAGCACCATCAATTCACTAGGAGCTAGCTGCACGTGTTCCTAATCCTACGGTGAAGGCAGTAAGCTAGCCAACAACAAGACCGAGCAGAACTGGCAGTGAAACTAAATTGAGAGAAATCATCAACACCCATCACGCAAGCAAAACAGCAAGAGTAACAGCAAGGACAGGAAACGAAACGAGCAAGCGTCAGGATTACACTACCAGAGAACCCTCCATCGATCCGGATACATCGATACCGGATTTTTAGCACCCGGTATCAATGCCACATTGGTATCGGGTCCAGAAGACAAAAAAAAAATAAAGTCTCATAGGTACCGGGTGGTGGCAACCACCGGTACCAATAAGGTCACATTGGTACCGGGTGGTGCCTCCACCCGGTACCAATGAGCTTTCAAAGAATTGGTTTGGTATCAGGTGAAGCCTCCACCCGGTACCAACGAGTCCATCCGTGTTTCTCCCTCTCTTATCTTCCTCTCCCCCTCGTCTTCTCTCCCAGAGCCACAGACTTCTCCTTTTCTTTCTCTCCCTTATCTTCTCTCCAAAGCAGTAGAGGGAGCGGTGCGAGGAGCCGGCCAGTTCGAGCAGGCGCCGGCAAGTCCGCCGAGGAGGTCAGGTTCTACTACGAGCTGCTGGAGCAGGACATCAAGCACATCGAGTCCGGCAAGGTGCCCTTCCCCACCTACCGCTGCCCCGCCGGCGCCGGCGCCCTCGGATACGAGGCCGATAGGTTCGTGCAGTGCGTGCGTCACACCAGTGGCTAGCTTTGCTATTCTCCTATCACAATTAACCTTCTTAGTGATTCTCTCGCCGAAGACGCAGGGAGCAGGCACCGAAGGACGGACGGTAGCGTGCGGGCGCGG